>OY744609.1:63492786-63632431 GCA_963556255.1 Allolobophora icterica | reverse complement strand
TCTCTCTCTCTCTCTCTCTCTCTCTCTCTCTCTCTCTCTCTCTCTCTCTCTCTCTCTCTCTCTCTCTCTGTAGAAATGTCTTTATCATCATTCACTACGAATGTCTCTTTATACGGTTACACAGCGTTCAGTTACAGACGAATGTTCAGTTACTATGCCAGACTTCTTAAGAAGAACCCTAATGTCTACTTTATACTAGACATGTTTCTATAACGTGTATACTGCCAGAAATCAACCCCTCAACTCGTGAGCGTCCGACTGCAAGCACTCCAACTTCCCAACTGCCTGAACAAGCCTCTCTTAAACTAACTCTTCCCGCAGACCCCTCTTCCCTTTGTGTCTCATATTGGCCCATACCTCTACTGACCAGTCTGACCAATCATATGCTTACCCGTATAACTTCATGCCTATCAGAATACCAGAATACCATAACTTTAAATATCAATAAACATTATGTGGAGCTATCTTATTGGACAGCAAGCATTGAGCCGAGTCAACGTCTTTTCCAGTTTCCCTGAGCAACCACGTGCCTAACCGTCTAAGTCTGTCTATCTGTCTACGTAGATATTAGCGTGTGTCCGCATGACTGTCTTTATTTTCACTCTCTAGGTCCTTCTTTCTTGGAATAGGATTTCATCAGCCTGGACTCTTTGTGTTCGGCCCGTTGACTCACTTGTAGAACTGGACCAGTCGGTCAACCTGACTCACTATTCTGCATTGCCATGTCCTGCCTTACGCCCAATATATATATATATATATATATATATATATATATATATATATATATATATATATATATATATATATATATATATATATATACCGTGTCTGAAAATAAACTGTGCAAAATTGTTTCTGTCAGAACTTCGTCAAATTTCCACCAATTTTAATAATTTTTGGTAGGTATTATGGCAAAATGGCTGAAATTTTATGCTTTAGGCCCTAGAAAAATTTTCCACCTCATCTGACTTATGCCACCGCACTACCTTGTTAAACACAGATGTACGGACGTAAAAACGATCGAAAACACCATTTGTAATCAACGATAGCGCAGCAAAAAATAAACAGTTACGTCATTAATACGTAAATAATGATTGCCAGCTATTCTGAGGGTAGACTAGTTAAAATTAGAAATTTATTAAATAACATCTGACGCCCTCAAACGAATTGATGAACAAAATCTGAGCACTCTAGTTGTTAAAATTTAAGCGTTATATAAGAAATTGGTACATCCGTGTTTAACAAGGTAGTGCGGTGACATGAGTCAGGTGAGGTGGAAAATTTATGTATAGCATAAAATTTCAGCTATTTTGCCATCTACCCACCAAAAATTATTAAAATTGGTGGAAATTTGACGAAGTTCTGACAGAAACAATTTTGCACAGTTTATTTTGAGACACGGTGTATATACCTAGTTTAATAAGGAAGATTATTATTATAATTACCTTACATACATAAACCTACTCTGTGATAGGCCTATTTCTGCAGGGCTCGGACCAGTTGAATTCTTTTGTTGATGTTATCAATGGCGCTTATAATATACACAAGCCACGTTCAAAGGAAATAAGGGTTAGCCGACTCAGTATGAAATTACAACACATTACTAAATAATAGAAGTCGTTTTAAAAGGAGGAGGAGGAGAACGAGGGGGAGGAGGAGGAGGAGGTGGAGGAGGGGGAGAAGGAGGAGGAGAAGGAGAAGGAGGAGGAGGAACAGTAGGAGAAAGATCAGGAGGAGAAAGATCAGGAGGAGGAGGAATAAGGGGAGGAGGAAGAGGAGGAAGAAGAGGAGGAAGCTGAAAAAAGAAACGGAGGTGAAGGAAGCTGAAGAAGAGGAGGAGCAGAGAGAGAAGGAGCAAGAACAAGAAGAGGAGGAGAAAAAAGCAGAGGAGGAGGAGGAGGAAGAGGAGGAAGAGGAGGAGGAAGAAGAAGAAGAAGAGGAAGAAGAAGAAGAAGAAGAAGAAGAAGAAGAAGAAGAAGAAGAAGAAGAAGAAGAAGAAGAAGAAGAAGAAGAAGAAGAAGAAGAAGAAGAAGAAGACCATTGGCCTATAGTGCGAACGATTACAAGCGTCTTGGCACAGACTTAAATGCACAAATGCCCATCGCCATTCGAATCGCTGACGCTGCAGAATTTCCAATGCATCTATGTACAATTGTACATGTATGCAGCCGAGCTAAAAGCTCCACCGATAAAACGAACCAAAATCTTTGAAGAAAAACTCCTTCGACATACCTGTAAATATTTTGTGGCGTGAAAATCTCATCAAAATTGGTTAACCTTAGCGAGAATTCGTAGTCAATGAAGAACGCTTTGTCACGAGTGTATATCCAGCAGGGTGTGGTTACAACCGCATAAGGCGAGACGGTTGCCTGTCAAGGCACCGACCAATCAACCGGGGCCTCCTCCCTCACCGGCCTCACACGACAGGTGCCAGAGGACTGGACCCGAAGAATCCTGTGTGGGTATATAACCGGTTGGACGCTGCCCTCAAGCGGGCCCTTTGTGACCATAGGTTGGACGATGTATAGAACTGGGATCCCGGATCTTATATAAAGGATAGCGCTTATGAAAAGAATGACTGAGACGGAGTTCAAGACGAAGAGAAACTCGGGATCAAGAGCAGAAGAGAGAGGGAGAGGGAGAGACAGACAGACAGACAGACAGACAGACAGACAGACAGACAGACAGAGACAGAGACAGAGACGGAGTCTGAGATCTGTAGGAACGCCTAATAGTCAACTCTGTAGCTCTCTGTAATTTGTTTTAATTAAAACTTCAAAACCTCACTTCGGTACGGAATTCGTCCTGCACCTTCTCTCGGAGAACAAGGAAGAAGCGAAGGGTCGCTACACGTTGCAAACTCAAATGCAGCTCAAAGAAAGTTTTTCTTATGCCTAGCGTCACGGTTGAATAACTCAGCCACAGGCGTTTTTGTTCTTTTCAGCGAGACGCTGTTGGGTGAGAAAGACGTTTTACTAAAGGGCAAATACAATGTCATGAGTATTGAGTAAGTTTCCTTGAGCACAAAACACGTGGTTTAAGCAACAGACAACTGTAGGCCTACACGCTAAGAATAGTGGTGCGGCAACAAGGTATCGTGACTGGAGTATTATGATATCGGGTCCTTGGAAAACACGCCCTTGTCAACGCATGAACTACGCTGTTAGGTAAGTTAATAGAGAGGCAAACGACCGTAAGTAAAACTTCCTTCGCTATTTTTAGAAGACGCAGAGACATGTCACAAGTTCACGTGGCCGGTGACATAGAAATTTCGAGAATTCGTGACTTTCGGTTTTAAAATTCGTAGAAATTCGTGAATTTTTGGCCTATTTCAAAATTCGTAAAATTCGTTTGGTCATTGTTGGGCATTTTTTACATTGATAATGACGTTTTGCACAAAGCAGCGTAAGCAGTAACAACAAATGTGATGACGTCATGATTTGTTGTGTTAAGCTTCTGCTTAGAATTTAATGTAAACTTCAATAAAAGTTTATAACGTAACGAATTAATTAGGTTAAAAGCTAATTTCTCAAAGATGAAAGAACATGAACCGGAGTGGAAGTACGCAGTGATTTTGGAGGAGAAGGTTGTTCTGGCCGAATTCGGGAACATTTGCATGGCGAAAATACAGAAACCACAGTCGAGTATAGGAGCAGTGCATGGGCTGTTCCTGACTCAGAATCAGAGGACGACAAAGAAGAAGACGCAACTCAGTGAACGTTGCCAACCCTTAACCGTGTTTGGATGCAAGCTGTGTTAGTGACTGACTAGTCACACTGGAGCTGGGGCCCTGGTGGTTTTTCGTTCTGCTGACATTCACAGTCACACATCCCTAACTATGATGAATTCTAAGTTCAAGACTCTAAGTAGAACAGTAACTGAATATCAGTACTGTTGTGTTGCTGAAAGCTATGCGAAGGGCATAAGCTTATTCAAGAGCGTTGCGTCGTATCAGACAGGGGTACGTGACGTATAATGCATATATATATATATATATATATATATATATATATATATATATATATATATATATATATATATATATATATATATATATCTGAAGCAGTGGATACTGGATAGAAGCATTGTTTGGCAACCGGACTTGGGTTTCCGTTTGTATCCCTGCCTCAGATAGACCAATACACCATGCACCATGTATCGGGTACCCAAAACTGTGCAGGGATACCAGTGGAAGCCCAAATCCGTGGTTGCCAGACCATGCTTCCATCAACTTCCTCAGATAGGCTTACGCACTCCACCATTGCTCTCCGCCAAAGCTGCATCACTTTACATTAACTGATGTGTCCTGTTACTCCTATAAGGCTGATATTCGTTGATGATCTATGTAGCACGTACGTGGAGGCACTAAGGAAAACGACATTATAAATGGGAAAATGTAAATAGCTTCTATAATTAGGTAAAATAGTGTATGGCTAATCGGAGTTAGCATCAGAACAATAGCGCAACTACTCACGTCGGCTCGGCTGCGAAGCCAAAACATCATCCTTCAATGTGGTCGAAGTCAGAAGCCATAACGCCGAGGCCTAAAGCCACTAGGTCGAGGCCAACAACAACAACGATGTTGATTGTTGAAGTCAGAAACAAAAAGGCCGTGCACTGAAGTTAATAATCCACCAAGTGTGGCCTATAGAAGCCTAAAGTGTCTGCCACAGTCAAACTTAACTACGTAAACTTATGGCGCACATTCGCCGAAATTGTTTCTCAATGCACCACCTCTCACATGCATGATGCCAAAAGTACTAAAAGTTTTAATTAGGTTTCAGAGAAGAAATGGTCACAAGGCGTGGACAGGTGTCATTTCAGTCAATCCAACAACGAGATCTCAGTTTGTAAGTTTGTTATTAGCCAAACAACAAACGCACTTGTATGCCAATTAACAACGAGACAGAGAAAGATGGCTGCAGATCGGAGAATTCAGTATGTGCCTCTAGTGTTTAGAACCAGAAGAGACAAACAAACAGGTACCCAGAGACACAGATAGGGGAGTAATACCGACGACTTTTTAAATCTGAGTCTCAGCTAAAAAAAAGTACAGAACAAATGCTGGCAGCAAAATATGCAGTCGCCATCACAACCACCACCGCCGCCACAGTCCCCACAGTCGCCACAGTTACCACAGTCACCACAGTTACCACAGTCACCACAGTCACCACCGCTGCAACAAGAACTGTCACCACCGCTACAACATGAGCGGTCACCACCACTATAACAAGAACCGTCACCACCGCTACAACACGAGCGGTCACCACCACTACGACATGAGCTGTCATCACCGCTACAGCATGAGCTGTAACCACCGCTGCAACCTGAGCTGTCACCACGGCTGCCACATGCGACAACGTCACCGTAACATAAGGCGACACCACTGTAGTCACAGCAACTGTCGTCGCGTTCTCTCTTACGACGACGTTTTATTTCATCTTGTACTTGCCGCCTAAATAAAGAAAACAATGAAAGAAGAGATTAGTGACATGAAACAGATTAATTATCCAGGAGTATCACGACGCAAGATTCGGTGACCATGAATAAGACTTTAATCGGAAAAGCCATGTCGGGTTTCCAGGAGATGAGATCAATATGGAGGTCGGGCACAATAGGAAGAGGCACCAAGATGCGCCTACACAATGCAGTCGTGGTCCCAGCAGCAGTCTACGCCTGCGAAACATGGAAACGCACCAAAAAAATCTCAAAGAGGCTGAATGTCTTCCACAGAAGGTGCCTGCGAACCATCTTGGGCATCACATGGAGGGACCACGTCAGCAACGCTGAGGTCCTGAGAATGGACGTAGAGGTGGAGATGGAGACAATCGTGGAGACGAGAAGAAGGAGAATGGCTGGACACATACTCCGATTACCGGCACAAAGACCGGCAAAGGAAGCGATGACCTGGGTTCCGGGGGTTGGGGGTAGAAGAAATAGAGGACGTCCAAAGAAGACCTGGAGAAGCACATTCAAAGTGGTTCTGGAGGAGATGGGTGTCAAATGGAGCGAGGCAGAGGTCATCGCAGGCAACCGTACGGAATGGAGGAATCTTGTCGCCCGATGTTCTGCAAAGAACGAAAGGAGAGAGAGAGAGAGAGAGAGAGAGAGAGAGAGAGAGAGAGAGAGAGAGAGAGAGAGAGAGAGAGAGAGAGAGAGAGAGAGAGAGAGAGAGAGAGAGAGAGAGAGAGAGAGACAGAGACAGAGACAGAGACAGAGACAGAGACAGAGACAGAGACAGAGACAGAGACAGAGACAGAGACAGAGACAGAGACAGAGACAGAGACAGAGACAGAGACAGAGACAGAGACAGAGACAGAGACAGAGACAGAGACAGAGACAGAGACAGAGACAGAGACAGAGACAGAGACAGAGACAGAGACAGAGACAGAGACAGAGACAGAGACAGAGACAGAGACAGAGAGAGAGACAGAGACAGAGACAGAGACAGATACCGAAGATCCTTATCGATAATGCAAACGTCAAGGCAATAATATTGGCCTATAGAAATACTTTCATTGTCATTCTAAGCATCATCGTAATCATCGTTGTCATCATAATCAAGATTTATGATCCCATAGGAAAGATGTGGATGGATGGAAGACGGAAAACAAGAAAAAAGGAAAACAACAAGAAAAAGGAAGGAAGAAAGACGAGAGAAGCGAATGACAATAAATTACTGAATATTTACTGTATTATAGAATTTGGCAAAAATATTTGAATAAGTTTTCTCAAGGACTTCTTTATACCTGTGACATGTAACCAAGACGTCGAGGGAAACGAACCCAACTGCATGAGCACTGGGGAAAAGCCTATCCAGTCACCCCTCTAGGGTTTTCTGATTGGGTAGCCAGCTGTCATCATACCTGTCGTGGACCTTATAGATCTTTCTGTCTCTGTCCCTGTCTCTGTCTGTCTGCCTGTCTCTCTGTTTCTCTCCCGCTGTTATTTGTAATGACGCCAATCATCTTTGACATGAAGGCGTCGTTAAATAAACGTTATCATCAGCCTACTTTTCTCGCTTTCCCTAGCCTAGTGCCATGAAATAACTTTGTCTTCATACTGCTCGCCAGGCGGCATTATAAGCCGCCTTTTCTAACGGTACTTAGAAGGGCAGTCTCTTAAGCAGTCATGGCCATGGGTATGAACTTTATGAAGTGTTAGCGACTTCATTTTTCTTAGCTTCGGCATATGAGGGTGGGTGGCCAGTCCTGTCTGTCTGTCTGTCTGTCTGTCTGTCTGTCTGTCTGTCTCTCTCTCTCTCTCTCTTTCTCTCTCTCTCTCTCTCTCTCTCTCTCGCAGTCTCATCTTCCCACAATGTACGGTCAGTGTACTCATTATAACTGAGTTGGTTTCATGGCGCAGGTGTATTAGACATCTCAAACCAAATTTCTGCCCTGGCGGGATTTCAACCCCCGACCTCTCGGTCGACAGTCGAGAACGCTAACCACTAGGCAATCGCTGTACTAACTTTACCATAAACCATGCACATCCGCGTCTAAGGCCATTACTATATAACTTCATATATTGTATATGCGAAAAGTACTAGATAAGTCAGGTAGGAGTTCCATGTCTACCTCTTCTCTTCTGGTTGCTGCGGTTGTTGCGTGATGACAGCGTTCAAGTCATCCTTGTGGCTGATGGCGTCTGACTCCGTCTTCTGGTTCGGTGTGGAATTGGGGGACTCTGCCTCAGCCATTGCGTGGTAGTCGACGGAATATCCGTGGTTAATACAGACTCGAGTAAATGGGATTGGCTGTTGAATGTGCTGAGCAGTGCTAGATGGATTGGCGTTAGTACTAGGGTTATGAGCTGGAAGAGTGGAGTTGGGATCAACTGGACTGGGGAAGGTGTTAGATGGATTGGCGTAAGTACTGGGGTTATGAGCTGGAAGAGTGGAGTTGGGATCAACTGGACTGGGGACGGTGCTAGATGGATTGGCGTAAGTACTGGGGTTATGAGCTGGAAGAGTGGAGTTGGGATCAACTGGACTGGGGACGGTGCTAGATGGATTGGCGTAAGTATTGGGGTTATGAGCTGGAAGAGTGGAGTTTGGATAAACTGGACTGGAGAAGGCGGATGAGGAAGAATCATGAACTGGATTGACGGGATAATATGGATCCATTTATAGTGCTGCGGATTTCTTGAGTTCGGTCCAGTTGAGTTATTGCGGTGATTTAATCAATGTTGCTTGTTTAATTATATAAAAGTTCACGATCTGTCAAGAGACAAAAGAGTTATCGGTTTCATGTTAGATTAATGTGTATTAAATATTTTAAAGTCTGTTGAGAAGCAGTGATGGGCAATAGTTAACTAAAAAGTTGCTAACTATTAGTTTAGCTAAAAAAATTTAGTTAAGGAAGAAGTTTAACTTTAAAAAAATAGTTTAGTTAAAACCGTAGTTCAACTAAAAATTTTTAGTTGGTAACTAAAAAGTTTAACTAAAAATATCAGCAATATGCAACTATTTTTCCACGGTGAACATTGAACACTGTCAGCAAAAAAACATTTTAACACTGCATGGTTTTAGCATTTACAGCCTGTGTTTTCAAATTCATACACTACTTACAGTGCACATGTAACTGCATGCCAGAACAGTACACATTGCATAGCTTGAATGTGAAATTGTCATTGACGCTTTGCATTATTACAGTTCACTTAACGTCTTTTATTGTGAAAATGTTTGTCGTAAAAAGTTGGAAAGAAGTTGAAAAAGTTTAACTACTTTTTTTTAGTTTAGTTAACTAATTTCCAAAATCAGTTGCCAACTTTAGTTTAGCTACTTTTTTTAGTTGGAAAATAGTTTTAGTTTAACTAAAAAAAAATAGTTTAGTGCCCATCACTGTTGAGAAGAAGGAAGAGAAAATGGAGAAAAGAATGAAGAAGAACATGATGATGAAGAGGAGGAGTAAAAGAGGAGAAGAGGAAGAGCAGGAGAAGAAGAAGAAGAAGAAGAAGAAGAAGAAGAAGAAGAAGAAGAAGAAGAAGAAGAAAAAAGAAGAAGAAGATGAAGAAGAAGAAGAAGAAGAAGAAGAAGAAGTAGAGAGAAGAAGAAGAAAAAGAAGAAGAAGAAGAAGAAGAAGAACAGCAAAAAGAAGAAGAAAAAGAAGAAGAAGAAAAAAGAAGAAGAAGAAGAAAAAGAAGAAAAAGAACAAGAAGAACAAGAAGAACAAGAAGAAGAGGAAGAAGAAGAATAAGAATAAGAAGAAGAAGAAGAAGAAGAAGAAGAAGAAGAAGAAGAAGAAGAAGAAGAAGAAGTAGAAGAAGAAGAAAAAGAACAGGAGGAGGAAGAAGAACAGGAGGAGGAGTATAAAGACGAAGAAGAAGAAGATGAAGGTGATGATGAAGATGACGACGATGATGAAGATGAAGAAAAGGAAAAGGAAGAATCGTAATCTCCGAACTTCTGATGCGCCACTCGAAGGCTAAGCGCAGGGCACCAGCCTATGAATTTCACGAAGCCGAAGAAAGAGGTGGAATAAAAAGGCGAAGAAGAGGAAAAAAGTTGAAGCAGATAAGCCGAAGGAGAAGCTGGAGGAGGCGGTGGAAGTGAGGAGGAAGAGGAGGAAGAAAAGGAAAAGGACGAAGAAGAAGAGGAAGAAAAAGAAGAAGATCCATTAGACTATTGCTCGCACTTGGAGCTATTATGAGAAACTTTAGATACGACGTTGCATTAATGCCAAATTGCACATCCATACAATCGAGTCACTGACGCTACTGAACGTTCCCCATCCAGTAATGTATACAACCGAATGATATTAGCTCCAGCGATAAAACGAGTCAAAACCTTGAAAGAAAAATTAAACTCCTTCCACGTACCTGTACATACTCTGCATGCGACGCGGAAATCTAATCAAATGGTTAACCTTAGCGAGAAGTGGTCGAGTCTACGAAGAACGCTGCAAACACAAATGCAGCTCAAAGAACTGAAATTGGAGTATTTATATATGGCCTGGCGTCCGGTTGAGTAACTCGAAAAAGAGGCCTTTTTACAGAGAGACGTTACCGGATGAGGAAGACGTTTTATTACAGGCACAAGACTGTGAATAAAACATCATCCGATGTATTTAGGTGACGCATAGTCATCCGTTAATACATATATGAGTAGGGTTGCCACCTTTCTAACTAGGAAGTGGGGACGCAATTTTGGAGCACCGACATCGTAAATCACCTCACGATGTGGGACCAGAGGCGCGAGTCGTGCAACCGAGTAAACTTTTGGAAAGTAACTATTTATTTTAGAAAGGCAATTAAGATTTATGATTTTGAACACTATAATGATGTCAGGATGTGTTTAAATGTCGTTATTAATGATATTTCACTTCGCCTGCGTTATAGATTTGTAATGGTGTTGAACAAATATAGTAGGCTTATGGGTAATGTGTTCAATGTGAGAATTGTAGAGAAAAGACTGGGGTTGGGGTTGGACTTTGATGAGTTTTATCCATTTGGAGTTGAATATTTATCTGTATTTTGCAAACTGAGAAAAGTCACAAATGCAATAGAAAGCTTAAACTCCTAAAAGTGATGACATCACCAAATTTATTAGTATACAATTCACATGCTCACAAATCTCACAAAAAACCAGAGCATTACCTTATTAGCAACCCACACAGCGATTTGTGAAAGAAAATGCTAAAATATATGCACGATATAATCACACTAGCACAACTGAAGGGGTTGGAAAGAAATGGTCACAAGGCGTGGACAGGTGTAATTTCAGTCAAACCAACAACGAGATCAGTTTTTTTTATTATTTTAATTAACCAAACAACATAATGAGCACTGTCGTCTACTTGTATGTTAATCAACAACGAGACAGAGAAAGATTGGTGCATATCGGAGAATTCAGTCTGTGCCTCTAGTGTTTAAACCCGAGAGAGAGAGACAGACAGACAGACAGACAGACAGACAGACAGAGAAACGGAGACAGAGACAGAGAGACAGAGACAGAGACAGAGATACAGACAGACAGACAGACAGACGGACAGACGGTCAGACAGTTAAACAAACAGGTACCCAGAGACACAAATAGAGGGAGTAATACCGACGAATTTTTTAATCTGAGTCTCAGCTAAAAAAAAGTACAGAACAAATATTGGCAACAATGGCCCAATCGTTCACAGCAATATGCAGTCGTCGTCATCACCACCGCCACCGCCACAGTCACCACAGTCACCACAGTCACCACAGTCACCACAGTTACCACAGCCACCACAGCCACCACAGTCGCCACCGCTACAGCATGAGCTGTCACCACCGCTGCAACATGAGTCGTCACCAGCGCTACAGCATGAGCTGTCACCACCGCAACAGCATGAGCTGTCATCACCGCTACAACATGAGCTGTCACCACCGCTGCCACCTGAGCTGTCACCACCGCTGCAACTTGCGGTGACGTTACCGTCACATAAGGCGTCACCACTGCAGTCACAGCATCTGTCATCGCGTTCTCTCTTGCGTCGCTTCTTCTCATCTTGTTCTTGCCGCCTATAGAAAGAAAAGAATGAAACAATAGAGTAGCAACATGAAACAGGTTAATTATCTAGGAGTACAACGACGCAAGATTCGCTTATCATGAATAAGACTTTCATCGGAGACACCGAATATCTTCCTTATCGATAATGCGAACGTCAACGCAATGATATTGCAGTGCCGGCCTTAGGGGCGTGCGAACCGTGCGGTCGCACGTACGGGGCCCGCACCTTAAGGGGGCCCGAAAATGTCACAGAAAATTAACATGAACAAGTCACTCTAATGATAATATTATGGTTTTGATGAAATCTTCTCTTTTGTCAACAACAAAAAAGTCAACGTCCTCTATATCCCAGAATTCTTGTGCATAGTTAAATTTGATTTGTTGTATACTTGTTAACAATCTACTAAAATAAAATGATTAGCAATGAAACACAATTTGACTTGTGTCATGGGGGGCCTCAGCAGTGGCGTATACTATAGCTAGGATTTTACCATAGGGTAATGCGAAGCAGTAGTCTTCACAGAACCTATGTACATAGGTTGACTTATAAAGTTATAGGGCGAGTTCCGTGCAGAGGCATAGAATTTTAGACAATCAGTACTTTCTTATTTAACAGATTCACAGCGTAACTAGTAGGCCTGATGTTTCAAGAAATGACGCAGATGACTCATGCACTACTTTAAAAACAGAGCAACAGACTTAGTAATTGGTTTGTTTTATGGCTAAGATCATTAAACACTTAGCCTGTGTCCTTGTCTAATCTTTTTAGGTTCCACAGAAACGTTGTAAAAATGTATTTGTTGATTCATAATCAATTTTCATAATTTTTCATGTCCTGTGGACTAAAGGCAAATATTCTCCACGATAGAGTTCTCTGCAGTTTATCTTACATGTACTCGAGATGCGAGTTTTATCAACTATAATTGTAAATATGGGAAGAACAAGTCAATGCATAATGACACCAAATTACGGATAATGAAGGCATTGACATGGCCGACAGCAACATACGGATGTGAGGCCTGGACGCTAAGGAAAGAAGAAGAGAAAAACGAAACGCATCCAAGGCTCCAAGCGTTCGGGAACAAGTGCGTCAGAAAACTGCTAAGAATTCCCTGGACAAAAAGCATACACGCTGGCGAGGACCAAAAGTGAACTGGTGAACCACGTCGGAATCCGCAAGTACAGTACTTCGGATACATCATGAGGCAGCCAAGGGACAATATCGAAGGCAGCCTGATGACGGGTCTTGTAGATGGGGTTGGCAACCGCGATAGACCAAAAATATCCTGGATTGACAACATCATAGGATGAATTGGACTATCTGGGACCAGCCTAATGGTTGCAATACGAGATGGAAAACGTTGGGCAATGTTGATCCATTCATGTAGCCTACCATCACAGAGCGACGACATGACATGACATTTGTTGATACATAGGCCTAATCAATTTGTCATAATTTGTCATGTTCTGTCGACTAACGACAAATATCCTCCACGATCAAGTTCTCTGTAGTTTATCTTACTCGAGATGCCACAGTTTTATTAACTATAGGCTATTAACTATTTATTAACTATTTGCTATTCATTTATAAAGACATACGAACTAAGCTAGAATTTTATCACAGGGTGAATAGGCCTGCTGTTGTTCAGGCCTACGCAACAGGCCTAGGCCTACGCACTTTCTTTCTAACTTTCTCAATACTACTTTCTTATTTTAACAGATTCACAGATTTTCAAAGTTTGAGGCTTAGGC
Organism: Allolobophora icterica; assembly: GCA_963556255.1. NCBI lineage: Eukaryota > Metazoa > Annelida > Clitellata > Crassiclitellata > Lumbricidae > Allolobophora > Allolobophora icterica. The sequence continues at coordinate 63,619,200 of OY744609.1, read as the reverse complement.
TAAATATTAACAATGCGAAGCAGATTTACCTGTAAGATACTTTAAAAGCAGCAACAACAACTGCTATTCTGAATCTTGAAGTTCCTTTCCATCAGTTAATTGAGTTTTAGTTTCTCTGGTTCAAGAAAGCTTTAGCCGTCGATTTTTTTTGTTCCGAATCGATCAATAACGTTATCAACACTGATTGTCCTATCTTGTGAATGTAAGCCATAGCCAATCCCTGAATATTGCCAACGGTCAATCTTCAGCATAGATAGGTTTTAAAAATTTCCATGGTTAGAAAAGGTACGTTCTGGAGTTGCCGTTGTTACAGGTAATTCATTCATTGCAAGAATTTTTATAGCTCCCATATCAGGGTATCTAGTCAGGAGCTCTCCCGACCCAGCGTCGAATTAAACAGACAGTTTTAAGATTGGAATAACAGTATCAGAACCCTAGGCAACAAGCGCAAAGCCAATTCCAGACAGAAGGGCCAACAACAGAAAAAGCACGTTGCTCTCTGATAGACGTTCGTGCGTGGGGGACAAGAAGCTCACGTTGCGTGGAGGAGTGGAGACAACGGCGGCACCGAACATCTAGGGTGGAACGACAAAGCTCCCTCAGAAAAGCAGGGGCGGAGCGATATTCTTACCATATTTACCACTTGACAGGGGGTGTGTACGTATACTCTGCACGGGGCCCGAAATATCCTAAGGCCGGCACTGGATATTGGCCTATTGAAATAAACTTACTTTCATTGTTATTCTAAGCATCATCGTAAATGTCGCTGTCACCGTCATCAGCATCTTATGACGCCATAGCATTGACGTGGATGGATGGAAGAGGAAGATGCGGAAAAACAAGAAAAAAGGAAAGGCCAAGAAGAAGGAAGAAAGAAGACGAAGGGAGCGAAAGACTATAAATTGCTATAGAATATTTTTGTAAAGAATAAGTAAAGAATATTTAGATAAGTTTCCCCAAGGACTTCTATACGCCTGTGACCTGAACCAAGACGGAGAGGGAATCAAAAACCCAACTGCGAGAGCACTGGGAAAAGCCTAAATCAAGTCATCCCTCTGTGGTTCTCTCTCTCTCTCTCTCTCTCTCTCTCTCTCTCTCTCTCTCTCTCTCTCTCTCTCTCTCTCTCTCTCTCTCTCTCTCTCTCTCTCTCTCTCTCTCTCTCTCTCTCTCTCGTCATCTCTCTGTCTGTTTGTCTCTGTCTGTCTCTGTCTCTGTCTGTCTCTCCCGCTGTTATTTGTAATTACGCCAATCATTTTTGACATGAAGGCGTCGTTAAATTATAAACGTTATCATCAGCCTAGTTTTCTCGCTTTCCCTAGCCTAGTGCCATGGAATAACTTTGTCTTCATACTGTTCGCCAGGTGGCATTATAAGCCGCCTTTTCTAACGGTACAAAGAAGGGCAGTCTCTTAAGCAGTCATGGCCATGGGTATGAACTTTATGAAGCGTTAGCGACTTCATTTTTCTTAGCTTCGGCATATAAGGGTGGGTGGCCAGTCCTCTCTCTCTCTCTCTCTCTCGCAGTCTCATCTTCCCACAATGTACGGTCAGTGTACTCATTATAGCTGAGTTGGCTAGGCGGTGCAGGTGTAGCAGATATCTCAAACCAAATTTCTGCCCTGGCGGGGATTTCAACCCCCGACCTCTCGGTTGAAGTCGAGCACGTTAACAGCTAGACAATCGCTGTTCTATCTCTACCATAAACCGCACAAGTCTGCGAGTAAAGCCATCATGGGTGGCGAACCCGGGGGGTTGAGGGGGACAAAACCCCACCTGTCAGAGTGGGGGACACACCATACATTTGTCCCCCCCCCCAATTTTGAAGAGACGCCAAAAGAGGTCAAAAAATATAACCTTATATATTGCATATGCGAGTAGCACTAGATAACTAAGATAAGTCAGGTAAGAGTTGTATGTCTACCTGTTCTCTTCTGGTTGCTGCGGTTGTTGCGTGATGACAGCGTTCAAGTCCTCCTTGTGGTTGATGGCGTCTGACTCCGTCTTCTGGTTGGGTGTGAAATTGGGGGACTCTTCCGCAGCCATCGCGTGGTAGTCGACAGAATATCCGTGGTTAATACAGACTGGAGTAAATGGGATTGGTTGTTGGATGTGCTGAGAAGACGGAGTAAGAGTACTAGATGGATTGGCATAACCATTAGGGTCATGAGCTGGAAGAGTGGAGCTGGGATAAACTGGACTGGGAAAGGTGCTAGATGGATTGGCGTAATTATTGGGGTTATGAGCTGGAAGAGTGGAGTTGGGATCAACTCCACTGGGGAAGGTGCTAGATGGATTGGCGTAAGTACTAGGGTTATAAGCTGGAACAGTAGGGTTGGGATAAACTGGACTGGGTAAGGCGTCTGAGGAAGAACCATGAACTGGATTGACGGGATAATATGGATCCATTATAGTGCTACGGATTTCTTGAGTTCGATCCAGTTGAGTTATTATGATGATTGTATCAATGTTGCTTATATAATTATGTACAAGTTCACGATCTGTCAAGAGACAAAAGAGTTATCGGTTTCATGTTAGATTAATGCGTATTGAATATTTTAAAGTCTATTGAGAAGAAGGAGAAGAAAACGGAGAAAAGAATAAAGAAGAGGAGGAGGAAGAAGAAGGAGAAGAGGAAGAGAAGGAGGAGTATGAAGAAGAAGAAGCAAAGGAAGAAGAATAAGAAGAACATGAGGAGGAAGAAGAAAAGGATGAGGAGTATGAAGACGAAAAAGAAGAATAGGATGAAGATGATGAGGATGATGATTATGGAGACGACGATGAAGAAAAGGAAAAGGAAGAATCGTAATCTCCTAACTTCCAAAGCGCCACTTGAAAGCCAAGCGCAGGGCACCAAGCCGAAAAAAGAGAAGAGGAAGAAGAAGAAAATAACGAAGAAAAGGAAGAACCACTAGACACTTAGAGCGATTACAAGAGACTAGATACGATGTTGCATCAATGCCAAATCGTACGTCTGAAATCGAGTCGCTGACGCTACAGAACGTATCCCATCCAGTAATGTATGCAGCCGAATGAATTACATGTAGCAACACCGATAAAACGAGTCAAAACCTTTAAAAAAATTAAACTCTTCCACGTACCTGTACATACTCTGTGACATGGAAATCAAATAAAATGGTTAACCTTAGCGAGAAGTGGTCGAGTCAACGAAGAACGCTGCAAACACAAATGCAGCTCAAAGAACTGAAATTGGAGTAGGCCTTATTTATATATGGCGTGGCATTCGTGTACGTAACGGTTGAGTAACTCAAAGAAAGGCCTTTTACAGTGAGACGTTACCGGATGAGGAAGACGTTTTACTAGAGGCACAAGACTGTGAGTAGAACATCCGTCGAAGTATTTAGATGACGCACGGTCATTCGTTAATACATATGAGCATGTGTGTGCTTCTTAGAAAGAAGCACACGATCTCGACCGTGAGCAAACTTCCTTCACTATATTTAGAAGACGCAGAGACATTTCAAAAATTCATACGACCGGTGATAAAATTATAATGGGTGTCATTTTTCAACCACAGGCATAATAAAGTATATAGTTAACGCAGCTCGCCTAAACGAAGGGCTGCATGCATGTGAATCTGGGAAATTTCGTAGTGTCATATAACAGCCGCCTCGGAGAGAACAGCTTATTCACTGTTGCGTTCTATGTTTTATACCGACGTCGTAATAGTAATCTCTAAATTTCTAAAGTGTTACTTAAAAGCCAAGTGCAGGGCACCAGATTATTCACGAGCGCTGATTCAGGTCCACCTATACGAAACCAGAAGTGTCACTCCTCTTAAATTATCTTCACAACGAGCATGCGAACTTGATTCAATCCCCACCTCTCTTCTAAACGACTGTGCTTCTGTCCTTGTTCCTGTAATCACCAAAATGATCAATCTCTAACTTTCTACTGGCAAGTTCCCCATGATCTAAATGTTAGCATTGGCCTACTTTTGTCACTCCCCTTCTCATATCTTACGGAAATCTTAACTAAGAAAACCTGTATAATTACCCTTCCATGTCCAACCTTTCCTTTCTATCTAAGTTAACTGAACGCATTGTCGATCCTTGCTCGGCTAAACGATTACCTCTCTTCTAATTCACTCCTCAATCCACACCACTTGCTTCACTAAACACCACTCCGCAGAAACTCTACTTGTCTCTCTGTTCAACAAACTGGCCTCTGCTGTCCTGCAGGGGCGTCTAAACCATAGAAACCTTGGAGCAAATGTGCTCCATCCAAGAAATAGGAGGGGAAGATCTGTCAGTGCGTGTGCCATCATTTTAGGGGGGAAGGAACGGGAAGGGGTGAAGAAGAGGGAGAAAAGGGACGTTGCTCCAATGATTTAGGGGGGATAGACGCCCCTGCTGCTGTCAACCATCGGCAAGTCTTCTGCCTCTGGCTCCTTGACATCTCCGCCGCATTTGACGCCATTGACCACGGCCTCCTCCCTCATCGACTATCTTCTTTTTGTAATTGTAATTGTAACCGAAAACTTATATAGCGCCACTCAAATCAGCGGCGCTTTCAACCCGCATCAATGCCGGCACCGGCAAAAGGGAAAGTTTTCAGGCGTCTACGGAACTGGAGAGGAGAGAGGGCAAGAAGCTCTTGGCGGAGAAACAAGGGGAGACAGTTCCAAGCAGAGGGGCCAACATAGGCGAAACTTCTGGATTGTGCCGTGGAAGATCGCATGCGAGGGACAACCATAAGGCCGCGAGCCGAAGATCGCAAGGAAGCCCTCGCAGGCAAGGAGGAAACTGGGTTGCAAAAATTCATTAGGTAAGACGGAGCAGAGGCAGTAAGGCAGTTGCGCATGAGAGTGAGGGTTTTAAACTGAATTCGCTGTTGAGCAGGGAGCCAGTGGAGGGAATCACGGATAAAGGCAGAAATGTGGGCAAACTTAGGAATGAACTTCTTGGTTTGGCGTCTCTGGCATTGCTCTACTCTGGTTCCAGTTAAGCTTGTCTTCCCGATCCTTCTATCAGGGAGGAAATGTTCATAAGGCCTGAACAAGCGCAATGTTATGAATTGGTAACATTTACATTCTACAGACGCCTGTGTCTAATGCACAAGACATCAATCGATGGCTCACCAAATCCACAGCCATAATAAGAACCAGGTTCAGTATCAGCAAATACAACAACAAGATCATCAACGAGATAGAGGCTTTCAAATTTGGTTTTGCGAACAGAGGAATGGTTGGATGGATGGACTGATACGCGGGTAGATATATAGATGAATAGGTTTGATGATCATAGGTAGATGGATGGATGGATGGATGGATGGATGGATGGATGAATGGATGGATGGATGGATGGATGGACGGACGGGAAAGTCAGATATATCGATGGGTAAGTACGACGATTCTGGATATAGACAGATCGATAAATGGGCGGAGTTTGGTTTTAAGTTCATGGGGGGCTAGAACATACCTTCACCTCCCTCCCCCCCGCCGCAAAGCGGCCCCTTTAAAACGGATGGGATTTGGGAGCGATTTGAGCCCCCAGTCGGGGTCTGGGGCGAAGCCGCAGCAGACAAATGCATTTTCAGTAAACTTGGTACTAGTTTCGGCCTTCTGGTGAGAAGATTTGGAAGGATTTTACTGCTTAGAAGTTAAAAATGCATAATGTGAACGAAAGAAACCACATTGGCAGCACAATCATGGGCCGTGCAGCACACTGGCTGCATTTGCGTTGCGTTTATTGTAACAACTTTTTATAAGCTAACAGATATAAAATATTTTTGGACCAGCGCACATGGTAAGCCAAGACTATGTCATGGGCCTGTCGTCGGCGGCAACGGGCCATCTGAGGTAAGCTTATCAGTCGGATGAACTTTTAATGTCGGCAGCCATGTTGGATATGTCAATATTGAATATCTCTTGAACGGTTTAAGCTACAGCGTTCAAATTTGATATGGAGGTACATATCTACATGCACAATGGACATGGGGCGTGTCATTATTTTGCCAGCCTGCGCCGGTTCATCTCAGCGAAGGCTGGCCTCTTGTAAATTGTATTATTGTGTTGCTGTTTACTTTAGGCCCTATCTGCGTTTTAATGTCTTTGCAAGCTAATAAATTCTTTGTAAGCAAGTAGACTGACTACCACAGGCGGCGATCCCGGGGGTTCGAGGGGGATAAGACCCCCACCTTTAAGAGTGGGGGAGATACACCATACATTTGTTTCCCCCCCCCCACATTTTGAAGAAACACCAAAAAAGGTAGATTTGTTGTTCGCGCGTAAGCACGAAAACATTTGTACACCTCTTTTTTGACCAGATCAGTTCAGAACTCTTTTTTGACCAGATTAGTTCTAAAGTGTCCCCCCCCCCACCTGTCAAATAAGATCACCGCCAGTGCTGACTACCGAACTCTATAGTAAAGTGTAAGGTTATTCCGTGGTTTAAACTATTCGCAATGCATATCTTGCAGACGTCACTGTCTGTCACTGCTCACTGAATACTTCTGTCATTAGCATTCATCAGTCATCACTATACCTTAATGACGTACTGTCAAGCCTATGGGTTCATGGGGGCTTAGCCTCCCAGCCCCTGATAAACTCCGCCCATGGATCGATAGATAGATAGATAGATAGATAGATAGATTGATAGATAGATAGATAGATAGATAGATAGATAGATAGATAGATAGATAGATAGATAGATAGATAGATAGATAGATAGATAGATAGATAGATAGATAGATAGATAGATAGATAGATAGATAGATAGATAGATAGATAGATAGATAGATAGATAGATAGATAGATAGATAGATAGATAGATAGATAGATAGATAGATAGATAGATAGATAGATAGATAGATAGATAGATATAGTAAAAAAACAGGCAGGTGGATACAGGGGCATAACTTTGGTCTAAACAGTGGGAGGTACTAAACTGTAAGAAGATGAAACGCTGATGAGCTTACCTCCATTACGGAAATTTTATCGTCTGTAATTTCATAAGGCGGAGAGGTAGGGTGGTGTCAGGCCTTTCCAAAAAGAGTGTAGCCGTGACCCAGATCTGTGGCTCCTGCGAGCCGGTCACGGCGGTCAGTCTGTCGGGTGACCTGTGTGGCTGAAAGTCTGCCTGTCTGACTGCCTGTGACTCAGTTCGCCTGGCTCTCGGTTGACCTGTGTACCTAAGTACTTTCGTGGTACGTACTCCTCACTCTATCTATATATACACGAAGTAAGGCTGAGACTGCGATCTCTGGGAAGTCACGATAAATAAGATACTGATTGGCGTTGTTTAAAAAGTGGAGTGTGCTGTACCCCAATCCAAAAAGTTGAGGTACGGATTCCCCTCGTACCCCCCCAAATTACGCCTATGAGTAGATGGATGGACGGGTGGATGGACTGATAGGCAGAGTTATATATTGATGGATAACTATGGTGATTCTGGATAGATAGATAGAATCTCTAGTAAAACTGCAATACTAATTGGAATTACCCAATAGGAGCATAACCCCTGTACAGAAATGGAATACATCGACCTAGGTAGGCTATCTATGCTGGCAAATCAATATCATGCAGGTTCATAATGGGTTGGGTTTCCGTCTATATAGAGATAAGTAAGTATATATTCTTTATTTGACCGGTTGCAAGTTATTTCCACTTCAGTGTACATACATAAAATAATGCAATACAGAATGCAGAATACAAACGTTTAAAAAACTTCAGAATCAGTATGAGTACTTTAGTCCCCCAAATAAATTTTCCTCATGTTATTGTCAAGTGGAGTAAGCACTCTATCGTGAGACCGAGGCCGTAGTACATAATTTTTAGATTTTTGGGGTGGGATTAGTTTATGAAGTACGTGACCCCACTCCCCAGGGTTGTTCAATGCCCCCGTAAAAAGACCGACATCCGCATGCCTGCAGAGTTGATCGAATGTCGCCCCCCCCCTCCGGCAGGTACCCTAGCCTAATCATCTTGTTTAGTATGGCTTGGAGTAGATTTTTTTATCGTGCTGGGGTGCAAAACCCCACCATGTGGAGCTTGCATACAACATGCGTGCCACTGCTGTCGCTCTTGCAACATCAAAGGCTTTTGGGCCCCTGAGTCAGTGGGCTTTCAGCACCCGCAGTGCATAGAGGGACTCGTAGAGGCTAAACTTTCGACTTAACTAGACACAGTAAATGGACACATACGAAATGTAAGGTCTTATATACATTTATGCACATAGGTCTCGTATGGAAAATCACTGTTTAACATGTCTAGGTTCTAGTGCAATACAATTGTGTGCATGGCCTAAATAAAACATGAAGTGTAAGGATAAAACAGCTATCTAAAATGAATAACATAACTTGACTACTATATATATACAGGAACGTATAACTAGTCCACAATAAGAGCAATAGTAATGATAATAGTAATAGTAATCTACAAACTTATAAAGCGCCATTCAAGCGCAAGGGCACCAGCCTATTCACGAGCGCTGAACAATTGTAGGTGAGCAACTTGTCCAAAGTCGCCACGCAGTTACAAGGCACCGAACATACCGCTACACCACTGCATCCCTCTTCCAGGGAGATGGCAGGATGGATGGATCGATGGATGGACGGACGGACGGACGGACGGACGGACGGATGGATGGGATAGGAACAGAGAAAGTAGGGAAGAGAACGACGACTTTAATTTCGCACATAGCCTCTGAGTAGTTCTCTTGAAGAGGCGCTATATAAATCTATGAATGAAAGAATACAGCACAAACATCGGCAGAACTGGTCCAACAGTTCAGAGCACTACGCAAGCGTCATCGTTACCGTCACAGTCCCAGTCACAACATGAGTCACAACCACCGCCGCAACAGACGGCAAAACCAACGCATTCACAGCAACCGTCATCACAAACTGTTTCGTTACGCTTGTTTGGATCTTGTCCCGGCTGCCTGTACAAACAAAAGAACCGATTCTATATTCATAACGTGGAGTAAATTATCCTGGAGGCTGGAGCATAACAGCGCAAGATTCATGTATCATAATTGCTTAAGATATTCACAAGAGATACCGAAGTTGCTATTTGTAGATAGGACAATTATAAGGAATAATTTCATTGTCATTCTAATCAGCATCTTCATCTAACATGGCTAAGTCGAACATTGTTCCTCCTTCTCGGTCATTTTGGTGGATTGTTTTGTCTAAATAGTAAATACAGAATTCGCTCAGTAGCTTCTAACATGTCTGCAACTCATTCAAAGGTCACTCGATCGAGCTGTCTTTAAGACACCATAGAATCACCATATTACTCCCTTCCTTAAATCACTACATGCACAGGCTGAAAATCCTCGAGCGCATTCACTTCAAAGTCCTATCTCCAACATATAACACATTACTCCCTTCAATATTTCCAGCCAAAGTAGGCCTACCTTCGCGAAATCTTCACCGTGCACCCAGCCACCCCGCTCAACCCGATCATTCTCCTATCTTCCTCTTTTCCATCTCCACCCCATATATGTATACTCGCCTCAAGTTCTTCACTGCACTCCAACATTGGAATGTCTTTCCCTCTGAATTCCCAAAAATCTTAATTCCCCCAGCAATATCGCCGCTCAGCCACTTCTAGCTCAGGTTCGTATCCTTTTTACTCCACGGGATTTCCACTCCAAATTAAACTTCCTAACTCTTCCTACCCTAATCATTCAATCCTCCGCCTTCCAAGCTTTCTCGTCCTCAGTGAAACGGTGAAACCCACTTCCTCTTTGGTCTCTCTGACAACTGGACTCGGATCTCTACTGGACAACCTCTCTAACATGACGCAGCGCTCGTGAATGAGCTGGTGCCGTGCGCTTGTCTTTATAGGTTAGCAATTCGGAGATTACGATTACTATATAGGATATGGTTTTATAAATTCGATGCGTGAAAGGGGCTAAATAAATGCTCGATTGCACTGCAAAGATAAGCAGGTAGACGATCACATAATTATATAGGCCTACCTGCAGACATCCAACATTTCATGTGGCTGTTGCGAGACGGCAGGATCCATTGACAGTGCTGTGGATTTGTTGAACTCTATAGTCAAGTTGAAATCACTTTGTACGTTATCTTTGTTGTTTTATGTACACAACAGTTGACGATCTGTCAATAGACATAAGAGTTAACGGTTTCGCACTAAATTACAACTTATTACCATCCTGTATCGCAACGTTTCCCTAACTTTTTTGCCTATGGAACCCTGCTCATCTTAATATTTTCTGGTGGAACCCCAACTTGAACTAAACGCATTGAGGCATGCATATATCGCCTGAGAAGCATCTATACATATAATATCCATATAGCGTGTGTCTGTCGGAGGACGCTACGTCACAAACGGTTTCTGGAATCTACTGTGAAACAGAAACCGTTTGTGACGTCAGTACTGCCGTCTTGACGACGGCGATCAGAGCATTTTAACCAACGACATAATTACATAGGCCTACACTGCCGTCATAATATGACGGGCAAATACTCTAGTACTACGTAATATAGGCCTAACAACAGTATAAATTAGTGCTTTTTTCAGCCTGAACGAGCCGGAACGGCGTTCCGGAACCTTTTTTCAGGTACTAAAAAATAATTTATTTATTTTAATAATTAAAACAATATTTTAGTCATGAATTTTAATTCATTTCAGTGCTTTGAACTGTTTTCAGTGTTTATTGAGACCCCTCTCATCCCCAATCTAGTTTTTCTCGGGATTTTAGCCCGCCCATAATTATTCCGTTCCGGAACCTATTGTTCCATTCCGGAACCTTTTTTCCCAGAAAATAAGCACTGGTATAAATTATTACTTAGCAATTATGTTATAAATAATTATTTATACTGTGGCCTAGCTAAATACACACATACCCAAATAAGCAGTTTATAGAAACAAAGGTTTTCTAAAATATCAAAGTGTAGAGTTTTTAAGACCAAGACGCATGGAGCACAATATTGGGAGTAGGCCTACATGAAGTTTAAATGTGTACAGTGCTTTGGTTTGGTTTGGTTTGTACTCATGACAAATTTCTTTATATTTGGTTTGATGCTAGAAAGCTGGATTCTTATGTCAGAACAGCATTTAGTCGAATTCTATAATTATTTGGTGTTCGTTGCAGTATAATATGAGAATCCAGTTTCGCACAAATAGGCCTACGTTGTGGCAAATGGCAGAAGCCCGGTAACTGCACATTTCGCGACAGTGGGGTATTCTTTAATTAGCCCGCTCCAGAAATTGATGAATGAAAGTTCAGTGAAAATCTGCCTCATTTGCGAGTCCAACGTAACGTTTGCTGGTTTTTCGGCTACTTTGAATGGGGTTCGAATTTTTGACATCACCCTTCATGGGAGGAAAGTATTTAACCAAGTTCGCTTACAGGTCGTGAATATGATCTGCAATTTCTGTACAAATGTTTTCTTCGAGAACATAATCCATTTCAATTAATTAAAAACATATTTATGCCTTGTAACAGAGCAAGAGGCTGCAAGTCATAAATCACACTGATCACGAAGTGACACACCGCCCGCTTCTTTCAAGTAGGCCCCCTATATAAATGACTGATGTCTTGCATTGGCTTCCTATCTCCGCTCGTATCCACTTCAAGATCATAACTCTTGTCTCTAGGGTGCAACAGGGCTTAGCTCCAGCCTACCTTTGTGACCTGATGCGCAAACCTCTCTGCTTCTTCTCATCGACCCCTACGGTCTCTGAATCGGCTTGATCTGTTCGTTCCCCGGGTGAGGTCCGCTCTGGCCGAGTCTCGCTCTTTCGCTATCGTGGGTCCATCCCTATGGAACTCCCTTCCTTTGGTACTGCGTGGGACCCTACTTACTAAGTTCTGTCTGTCTGTCTGTCTGTCTGTCTGTCTGTCTGTCTGTCTGTCTGTGTCTGTCTGTCTGTCTGTCTGTCTGTCTGTCTGTCTGTCTGTCTGTCTGTCTCTTGTCCATCGTTTAAAATCTTTTCTGTTTCCGCGAAGCTCATATGCTGAGAGCGCCTCTGAATAGTTTACACTGTGAGAGGCGCTTTATAAATTCTCAGATACCATACCATAATCAGCTTCAGTTACTGTAAGAAAAAATTTGACGTATTTGATGAACTTGCTTTTCTCCTTAAATCTCCCTCCTTGACCGAAAGCTCCAGGGCAGATTTTAATATCACCTAATTAAAAATATTTACTGGTAAACTTTTGCGTTTAGGGGCAATTCATTTAGTATGTACGCTGAAATCCGGAAACATTGACCCCTCCTTGCACGCACGTGTACTTTTTCATCCCCCTCAACCCCCACCTGCGTACATACGCATAACACACCCCCGAATCCTATAGAATGGTCTATATTTAATTCACGCAGAAACAATAAAGGATTAATAAAGAAAATATAGACAAATTATATATTTTACCCGCCCTCTGTTTCCTATGCGTACCATCTCATTGATGCGTACGTACATTATCAGTAGACTCCATACGCTTTTGGATTAACCCCCTCCCCGTTTATGCGTACATACTAAATGAATAATTTATTGCCCCTTAATCGTGTTCAGATTCGTTGGTCGAGGAAACGATAACAAAGATGGCTACCTGCTTATTCAGACTTACTGTAAACAGCTCTGACCTACTTAGGTTCCTGCAGTGATCTATATTTAGGCCTAGTTACTGAATAGCAGCTAATGTGCACTGGGAGTTCGGATTCTCGCTCAATGGAGCAAAACACAAGAGACGACTAGCGGCAGTTATAAACTTTAATGAAACTGTTTGTGTATTTCTTAAAAACTGTTTGGAATGTTTCATTCCAATAAAATTTTTCAATGAAATCTCTTCTAAATTACAAGTTTTCGCGGAACCCTTGTGTTCACCCCACGGAAACCTTAGGTTTCGCGGAACACACTGTGGGAAACGCTGCTATATTGTAGATCTCTTTAGGAGGAGGAGGAGGAGGAGGAGGAGAAGGAGGAGGAGGAGGAAGAGGAGGAAGAGGAGCAGGAGCAGGAGGAGCAGGAGGAGGAGGAGGAGGAGGAGAAGGAGGAGGAACTGGGAAAGGAGGAAGAGCGAAAGGAAAATAATAAGCGGAGGTGATGAGCAGCGCTCGTGAATAAGCTGGTGCTTTGCGCTCAGCTTTACAGTGGCGCTTTAGAAAATTGGAGATTACGATTACGATTACGACTACAATTCTAATGCCAACTCGCACATCTGCATTCGAATCGCGGACGCCACAGAACGTTCACAGACACAGTGCAGTATAAATGTATACATACAGCCGAGTTAAAAGGCTAAACCGATAAAACGAATCAAGATATTTGGAGTCAAACTCCTTCGACATACCTTTAAATACTTTGTCTCACGAGTATCTATATTTCAAGCAATTTACCTCAGCGAGTAATAAATTGTAGAGTATGTGAAGTACAGCCGTTAAGAAAAGACCTGAATTCTGTGCATTTATAAGGTGAGGCAGTCATGTGCGTTTGACACATGCGTCACGGTTGAATAAATCAAGCCTGGGCCTTTTCTTCTTTTCAAGGTGATAGTATACCATAGGTGCGAAAGACTTTGTGGTACCACATTGGTAGCAATACAACAAGTCTCCTTGAGTTCAAAGACACGTGGTCTTTGCAACCAACGCTGATACGTTAAAAAAAGTGGTGAGGTATACCAACGTACACGGCATTCAGGTACATGTACGTGTCATAAACTATAGGTATAAAGATACTGACTCACCAACGTCCCCCTCTTAACGCATGTGGGACGTTAATATATATATATATATATATATATATATATATATATATATATATATATATATATATATATATATATATATATATATATATATATATATATATATATATATATATATATATATATATACATACAAGACTGCGAGTAAAGCTTCCTTCACTTTAATTATTTAGAAGATACAGGGACAGTTCTCAAGTTAAAACGGTGATTATAATGGGTCTCATTCGTTTCAACCACAGATATAATCAGCACATACTTATGATTGCTGCAGCTCGTCTAAACGAGGATCTGGCATAGGCCTATACGTCGACCTAGGAAATGTCTCAGCGTCGATATAACAGCCTCAGAGAGACCAATTTATTAATCGGTGAATTTGTTTTAAGTATATGTCGCGCACACTTCCTAATCGCAATGTCAAACTTTTCTTAGGCGCTACCTAAAGCGCAGGGCACCAGGTTACTCACGAGCGCTGCATCGTGTGAATGTTGTAGTCCAGAGATCCTACATGCAAGCGAAGATCCAAGTCCGGTTGCCAGAAGACCATGCTTCCATGATCCATCAACTGCGCAGATCCGCACTATATATACACCATAACTCTCTCCGCCAAAGCTGCTCATCCTCTGATACCTCTGATTTCTCTATTCAAATGCACCAAGTTCAACTATATGTCATTCATGTGTGTGTCTCCCTCTCGCTCAGTCTCTCTGTTTCTGTCTCTGTCTGTTTCTGTTCCTCTGTGTGTGTGTGTGTGTGTGTGTGTGTGTGCGCGCGCGTGTGCGTGTGCGTGTGCGTGTGCGTGTGCGTGTGCGTGTGCGTGTGCGTGTGCGTGTGCGTGTGCGTGTGCGTGTGCGTGTGCGTGTGCGTGTGCGTGTGTGTGTGTGTGTGTGTGTGTGTGTGTGTGTGTGTGTGTCTGTTGAATCTTAAACAGATGGAGCGCACTCAGAGCCTGGTGTAGTATACGAACACTTGTTTACTTTATCAGTAATATGCGGATCGCCCAAAATTTAATTTTGACGCTCCAAAGGGCAATGGTGTATATCTAGGATTTCACCATAGCGGGTGCGTAATTCGAAGCAATTATAGTCTTCAGAGACCCTATACATAGGAGGGCTCATAGCCTTAGGCCTATAGGCCGATCTCCGGACGCATAGAATTTTAGACAATCACTGAATCAACTTTCTAGATAGACCTACTATATACTTTCATATTTTAACAGATTCACAGCGTAACGTTTAAGGTTACAGGTTACTTGTGTACTACTTAAAAAAGCAAAGCAGCAAACTGCTATTCTAACTTTAGAAGTTCCTTACCATCAGCTAAGTCTTAATTTCTCTGTTTCCAGATAAATTCGCTGTCGATTAGAAATCTATTCAAATGTCTTTTTTGTTTAAAAGTAAACGAATAACTGTAGGCCTATTCTGAACAACAAAGACTACTTTCACAGGACGCCAAGTAACATGAAGAATGAAGGTTGCAGTCGTATGTACACAGTGTATATTGTGTACAGGCCACAAGGCTTGTAGAGAGACATTGAGAGAGACAGATTGCGACAGAGACAGAGCGAGATACAGCGAGACAGAGCGAGCGAGAAAGAAAGAGACAGGCAGAAAGACAGAGACAAAGACAGAACGGGTGATAGAGCGAAAGACAGATGAACACGGCAGATAATATTTCAGACATTCCTTAGCGCTGGAGCTGAGAGATACATCGTTAACCCTCAGGCTACCAAGGTTTTTTTGCGACATCGGCTACCAAGGGGGGGGGGTGGTTACCACCCCCCCCCGGAATTTCGTGTTTGGTTTAAGATATCATATCGTGTAATACAGCATTTGATTCAGCATTCATTTCTGAAAAGAATGGTATATTTAGTTGTAAAATATATGAATGCATCTCGAAATTATATAGTTTTTAACAAAGGCACCGGTCCATTTAACGATATCTGATATTATCGCACACAATTTGTACTATTGATCAATTAATATTATGACGTAAGGCCCTACATCGACACGCAAGACTGATATATATATATATATATATATATATATATATATATATATATATATATATATATATATATATATATATATATATATATATATATATGCACACACACATTATTACCGGTATATGTGTGTGTATATATATATGCCCATAGACAATTACGATTGTTACGTAAATACCTGGACAAAAATATATAAATGATGTGGGTTTTGAAAATGAACTATGTATCCAAGAATATTCTAAATATAATAAATATAATGAGGCTTAATTTTCAACAATACAAACTATTCCAAAGTCTGTTTTAGTTACAGACAAAACCTAAATGCGTGCAGCTATATCAACATGAAAACATGAAACAAGAAATTATGTAATTTTTCCCGGCAGTCAAAAAAAACGTCAGTGGTCCTTGCAGTTATTGCAAGTTACTTTCATTGTTTTGTGCGAATGCTTCCTGCAAACCGGCTTCTTGAACACTTCACAGCACTGCTTTACTCTGTTAGTATTCTGCTTCAACTGTTTATAGCCCTTCCCCATACCCAACCATATCGGTTTACGTTGTGATATTGCATCAGTGATTTTCACACTGAAAAAGCGTATTATTATTCATTATGATCACTTCCGGTTATCAAAAGACAAATAACTGAGCAAGTAAATATAACCCTAAATTCCCTCTAAAGAATGGCATAGTTGTTTCTCTTCCAGAAAGAATAATGAATACCTTTATAGTCGACAACAGCTAACAGCTGACGAGAGAAATTCCTGATTTCATAAGTGGTACCTAGGCTATATCGGGTATAACTTTTTTATGGCGTGGGATATCATCACGACTTTTACCTCAAAATTTGCGCAAATGGACCCCCTACAGCTACCTAAAATGTCAAAATTATATTCCATGTGCAAAAAAGTTTTTCCAGAAAAACGTAGGGGGGGGTGGTAACCACCCCCCCCCCTTGGTAGCCCGAGGGTTAAAGTGTTGGACTTCGCGCGCTTGGAGGAAAATGAAAGAATAGGTCTCAAAAGCAGTGGTTGGGCGCCTGAAAGGGAGAATCTGGTCATAACAGTTGCGAATACAGCTATCAGACAGAGCATAATCCCTAAAGCAGAATGGAAAGCGGGTTCGTATACGCACCTTGTATGGCTACGTCCCTTGGCGTGAGCGAAGACAGCCGAGAAAGAGAAAAATATATGGGCGGAGGAAATCACAAAGGGCCTGGCCAAGAAGTGGTGTAATGTAAATCTCCGGCATTTCTCAGCATCACACAAAGCCTCGTCAAGGAGACCAGCTTATAAGACACCGGCGCTATATCAAATCCAAGTCCACAATAACCAGGTTGTCTGGTCCTTGTCAGTGCCAGGTCTCTCTCTCTCTCTCTCTCTCTCTCTCTCTCTCTCTCTCTCTCTCTCTCTCTCTCTCTCTCTCTCTCTCTCTCTCTCTCTCTCGCCCTGTCTCTGTCTCTGTCTCTGTCTCTGTCGCAATCTATCTCTCTCAATATCTCTCTACAGAATCCTGAGAGGTCAAGCCGAGGATCCTCTGATCCATCCGAACCTCTGCCTTCCAAGCTCTCTCATCCTCAATGATACCCGCTGTAACAGCTGCTATAGACTCTTGCTGGTCTATGTGTAGACGGTAGACCTCTAAGCCGCCGCCGTTAGCCGCTGAGCCGAAAAATTTTCTGCAAGCCGAAAACCGCCTAAAATTTTGCGGCTTAGTTATTTCACGGCTAGCCGCCGGAAAAAGTTCAGCTACAACATGCACAATTTGCACATAGATGTGATTATAAAGTTTGCACGCTGGCTTTCTAGTTTGTACTTAATGCACAATGAACGGCGAGTGCCGACAGTTGTTCATGGCATTGTTTTACAGAACTTTGCTCTAATCAGATCTATTCTCTAATTAATTCCCTTATTGGAACTCAGAACTCTCTATTGTCGATACACTTTTTGAACGAACTATGTTTCCAAGCCGTAATTTTTTTGGCTGGATGCACTTATAGCCGAGAAAGGTAATTAAGGCGCTTTTACGGCTAGCCGAAAAACCAGCCGTAAATTTGCTCAAGCCAGCCGTTAACCGGAAAAATTGCGGCTTATGGGTATATCTATCTGGCAACCGCGGAATCAGACCTTCAATGGACATTGATCTCTGGGCAACCCTTGTAATACGACGCAGCGCTCGTGAATAAGCTGGTGCCTTACACTTTGAGTGGCACTTTAGAAAATTGGAGTTTACGATTACGATTAAAAACAGTATGGAGCTGAGTAATCTTGTAACAGTTAAAGACTGAACGTTAGACGCGGAGATATTATGCGAAAAGTGAAGTAGTAGCCAGACCAATCTGCCCAGCCGGAATTCGACGACGCCACAAACTTCTGAAGCGCCACTCGCAGGCCAAGCGCAGGGCACCAGCCTATTCACGAGCACTGGACAATTGTGGGTGAGCAACCTGTCCAAGATCGCTACGCAATGCATAGCTTGAGGTAGATTCGAACCTGCGATCCCCCGGTTACAAGGCACAGAACATACCGCTACACCACCGCGTCACCTAACATCTCTCTCTGTATAGCTTACGTGTTAGGCCTATATTGTGCAGTGTGCAATTACAATTCTCTGTAATGTTGCCGTCATAAATCCTTATGCAGAAGAAAAGGATACGTAAAGACAACAAGCCCTTTGGCACTCATTTGAATAATTAATTTTCACTGCCGCGGAAGCGCCACGTCGATTAATTACAGTCTCAGAAAACCTGATACTGACTACAGGATGTGGGCGATGGAGGCACTGCATTGGTGTAGTATGAATGGACTTCATCACGCGTTATTATCTTTATGGCTCGAAATTGCTGAAATCATAAAATTTGTAGATTATATTTTGCACTTTATATTCCGCCCACTGGCTTCCCGATTGCGTCATGCAGGATGCTATGGAGACGGCGCTGTTGGCCGCCCAAGAAGAGCCAGAAGGCGCCATTTTAATTATTGATACATAGCGTTATCTTGATGCCACCTAGTGGTTGAAGCTAACTTATGCATACGCCTATGCATAATAACCATAGCTTTTGGAGGTCAAATTTAAGCATTGGCTGTTTTATGCAATTATGTTTTACTAAACTGCATCGTAACTTCACATTTATATGTTTGTATCACTTTGTAAAAGGGAGACCTGTTGGTTTGGATGCGAACGCGAACGCAAATTTTATACGCTGTCTGCTCTGGCTCTGTGGAAATGATAGCAAGTGGTAGCATAGATGACATATCGAAATGCTATCTAATGACGCAATGGTACCACGTGGTTGACTGAATACAAAGTTTTAAACGATTTGTTTTGACGAAGCATAACAAGTTCGGATTTAAAACGAGTTCAAGAAAATGATAAAATTAGATGAATTATTTAAAAAAATCTCCTTCTTTGGCAGCGTTTGAGTAGAACTTAATCACCACAAAATTTACAATAGTCAAAGGATGGCGCTCTTTCACCGCTGATTTATTTACGTCATCAAATATCGTATCAGCGTAAATATAAACTCTGTGTGCTGTGGATGAGCGTCATTGAATATTATTAACATTTTTTATTCAGTTGATATAAACTTATCTTTGTGTTCGATTAACCTAGTGGTCTCTGACTGAACGACTGTTCGTTTAAGGGTGCCTTTTGGTGAAACGAGTTGTTGATACGATGACTCGGTCGTGGTTCCTTGTCTTACTTTTGGCTTGGGACCCTCGCAACAGCTGCGTTGGGTATCCCGCTCAGGAAGCCAGTGACCTGTCCCGCTATCACAACTACGAAGACTTGGTGGACTTCATGCAACGTGTTCACCAGAAATGTCCAGATATCACCTGCTTGTACAACCTAACAGGACACCCTGATAAGACGGTAGAGGGAAGGAATCTTGCGGTCATTGTCATCTCAGATGATCCTCAGAGACACGAAGTCGGTATGTGTTAGCAAGCCCTGACCTCTTGGTTATAATTCAAAACTAAGGATATTTAATCTGGAAAATTTATTCTGGTGGTGTTTCCATTTTTATTCACTGGTGTTCATTTGAAGTTCCTGGTGGTTTAAACTGTTCAGGCACAATTGTTTTATTTCTGGTGTTACATATTAATTTTATAAATTTTTGAACATTGGCCAAGTGGTTAACATATCAGACCGGGGTTCTAATCCGGTGGCATTCTTTGAAACCGAAATATATGTCATTGGCCCAGTTAGCTACATTTGTAAGAATGTAGGCTGCATCCCATAATCCTCTGTGTAAGAAAGCATGAGGTTGCAGTTTGCCTCCTGAAGGTTGCTTATTTTCTGAGGTTTAAATCTCGGGCTAGCATGGTCCGTACACAGGTACCTTAAGTGGCATGGCGCCTATTCAAATGGGCTGTGGTGATGAAGGACCTTACCAAATCAATTCATCGAAAAATGAACAGGTCAAGGCCTTACGGTCACTATATAAAATTGTGTACATTTACATTTACATTTCAAACTGTGCCAAATTTGATAGCGTGTCTGAAGTGCTTCCTTAATTGAATACACGCTGTGATAGGGGAGTTTACATATCTTTACAGAAAACAGTCATTACAGTAGATAGATCCAAAGTGGTTTTTTCACACAAGCGCATGTACAAACGCACAGACACAGTGTACAGTGCAAAAAACTGCACTGAGTGCTGCAGAGTGGTAATTTTATGTTATGTCACTGAAACGTGTTGCAATTGTTCTCAAGTTTTCTTTGTAATGTTAAAATTATGTTTTGCATTGTGCTAGAAGAGAAATAGAAAAACAAGATTGGTGCTACATAAATGTAATATGAGAAATTCATAAAAACATCTTTATGCAAATACATATATGTATATACAGGGCACAGGCATAAATATACATATATACATGCATATATATGCATGTATATACATGTATATACACAAACATACATATATTCTTGATTTTGCAAATGACTGAGGACAATGTAGATCATTTATTCGTACCCATCACTGCCAGTACCTGGCATCAGGAACTGATGATGATGGTGATGATACTGCTTTCTATTGTTTAGGGGAACCGGAGTTCAAGTACGTGGGAAACATGCACGGAAACGAAGTGGTGGGACGAGAGTTGCTCCTTGATCTGATGGACTACCTTTGCGATGAGTACCGCAGTGGAAATCTGAACATCCAGAAACTAGTTAACCTCACACGCATACACATCATGCCATCAATGAATCCAGATGGCTGGGAGTTAGCCAGCAATCAGGTAATTTAGGCACTTTTCATCTCCAAAGAATTCACAGAACTATTTTGAAATCAGTTTTTGGATGGTTATTATTACTTTTGTTATTATTATTATTATTAGTGCTATTGTTTTTGGTCCTATCATTATTAATATTATTATCCAATCCAAATTCTCTTGAGGTTATTCCTCCAAATTTAAAAAGAACGGTGTTACTGTTGTCTGATGCACCATCTCAGGTGAGCACAGGGCGTGGTAGTAGCACTTGTCTTGGAGAGGCTTACTCTGTTGTTCTATTGTTATTATTACTCTTCTTATTATAATTGCTATTATTGTCAACTTGCTTATTTATAGTATTCTGTAATATCCTGTAAGGGAGCAAAAGTGCTTTACTTGAGTCAGATAAGACACATTCAAAACATCAAACATCATCAGAAAATTAAGCATAAGTGAGAAAAACATTCCATCTTATGTGTGCCTATGCAGAACTGAAAGTGAAAAATTTTAACTAGGCAACAAATTATTACTGGCTGTTGGGAAGCAACGAGAAGGGTTTTCTGACAAAGAAATTTTTATAATCAGATGGCAGTTATAATTAATCTACCTCTTGTTACCACACATCATTATTATTATTATTATTATTATTAAGGAGCTTTTATATAGCGCCCCTTCAAGATTATCTACTCAGGAGCGCTCCTAGTCCAACCAGGGCTAAAGAGAGTAGTTTTCAAGTTTGCAAGAAACAAGGTAGAATGAGTAATAGGGACCAGGCGAAGTGCAACAGGAAGGTCATTCCAGGTTGCGGGACCAGCGACCGAAAAAGAACGGCGCTGCATAATGGCTGTCCGCGTGCGGGTGACCAATAGCTCGGCCTGGTCAGCTGAGCGAAGAGCAGATCGCCGCAAGACCCCCGAGGTAGAGCGACACAACTCCCGCAGGTATGGGGGAGCAAGTCCCTCTAGACAACGCCTAACCAGTGCAGAGACCCTATAGGCGATCCGCAGCGGGAAAGGGAGCCAGTGCAGAATGACCCATATACGTACTTAAAATTGGTCCTTATTCCCCAGATCAGTCCGTAAGACAAACAGGCAGTATATGGTAGATAAGCAATTATCATTATTCAAGGTTATCTGGTTATCTTTGTCTGGTTATACCTAAATCAAGAAGGGTCATTCCATCTCAATTCAACAAATTTTTCAGAACTTTCCAGGTCGACCATCTCGGATTTCAATGAAAATTTCACAGAATGTTTATTATGGTATTAGAGGAAGTTAGGCAAAATTTTAGATCAATCTGATAAGTAGTTTTGAAGATATTGAGGTTCAAAGAGGTATGGGGTGACCTTGTTTTTGCCGTTTTCGAACTCGCGTCTAAATTTGTAATGACTTTCAGAAGCTCATAACTCCATTAATATCAAAGATAATTTTATGAAATTTTCAGGATATTTAGTCATTGTTGCTTAGATGAAATGCTGAAGAAAAGAATGATGAGTGTTGAAAACTGTTATGTTATGACCCATCTGAAAACGGTAAAAAAAAACTTGTGCATGTCTGCTGATCATACTTTGCAGCCCCGATGTGCCCAAACTGAAGTTGTATTCAAGAATGTTTTAACAGCTCATAATGCTAATGTACTTTCTCTACAAAACTATGCAGAAATTTTGTATTTCTGATGCATGTGTGCTACCATATGGCCTTCCAAAAATGGAAAATTGCATTCCAAAAACCATTTTCAAAGCCAAAGATCATCATGTGGGATAGGTCATGGAGCAATGCAAGTTGCATCATTGGAAAGAGCAGCTCAGACACTGTAAGTGCACCAAAAATGGTGATGGTGTTCCTTCTTGTTCATTTTATATTTTTATTTCATTCGTGGCAATGTTTCCTGCATTCGCGAGTTTATAATGGAGTCAATTTCATAGCATTATATTGTGAAAAAAGCTCTGTAATGAGTCAGTTTACTCAGATTTCAATCTCTTCATCTTCCTCAGTTCTTGGAGTTATTTGGTAGATATCTACCAGAGTGAGTCATTATCATATGAAAGAAAGATATCTAATGAAAATAATAAAAAAAATGGTGTGTAAATATTTTTGGTTTAATATAAACATCACTGATGGAATCAAAAATTTGCACCAGTTGATCACATTTAATCATCTTAGTTCTTTTACAATCTTGTGTACTCTTTATTTATACATGTTCAATCTTCAATCGATATCACATGATCTTGTTTTGTCACTGGCACTTGAATTTTACACATGACTCGTTTGCCACCCAACAAACATCTTCTCTCTGTGGCTATTTGAATGCAGAAGCAGGACCATGTATGTGGGTGCACGAAGATAAATTCCAAACCATTGTGTTCATCTCACACAGAACGAATGGAATCAATCCACCAAAGACCATCATGCAGGCATGCAGCATACTCACAAGGTTGAAATAAATTGTTATCAGAACTTGCAACTGATAATTCACTACACATGAAGTGAGTCTTCTCCAAACACCCGGCCGACTTATAAACCACACGGTCCTGGAATGATCGAGTGATTTTCACGAGTCCCAGGAATATTGGGAGCAATTAGAAACCAACTTTCCAGTTCTTTGTTGTGCTCTTCAACTTCTTCCTTACCAACCCGTATGAATTTATACCAGAAATGTGTTGTTGGCATCACCGATATAAATCATCCGATGTAAGCAGAAATCCTCTTGTACTAGCTTAAAGGCTTGCTCTTGCTACTTCTCCTTCCCAGCAACTCTACCACAGCGACTTTCATAATTAATTTTTTTCATGCATAAATCTAGTACAAATACTATTCATATAACTTCCTATAAAAATGCTTCTACAACAATAACACTGATAGCAATGATGACACCATAGAAAAAATTAATTAATTGATGTAGCTGAATATTTCACTTCTACAAAACCTATTTACAAGCCTCCAAAAACAATTATATATATATACACATATATATATATATATACACACACACATTATATCTAGAAAAATTAAAGAAATTTAGAATTTTTATTATTTGAATATGTATATAATTATATATCTTTCTTTCATATGATATCGATATCTACCAAATAACTCCAAGAACTGAGGAAGATGAAGAGATTGAAATCTGAGTAAACTGACTCATTACAGAGCTTTTTTCACAATTTAATGCTATGAAATTGACTCCATTATAAACTCGCGAATGCAGGAAACACTGCCAAGAATGAAATAAAAATATAAAATGAACAAGAAGGAACACCATCACCATTTTTGGTGCACTTACAGTGTCTGAGCTGCTCTTTCCAATGATGCAACTTGCATTGTTCCATGACCTATCCCACATGATGATCTTTGGCTTTGAAAATGGTCTTTGGAATGCAATTTTCCATTTTTGGAAGGCCATATGGTAGCACACATGCATCAGAAATACAAAATTTCTGCATAGTTTTGTAGAGAAAGTACATTAGCATTATGAGCTGTTAAAACATTCTTGAATACAACTTCAGTTTGGGCACATTGGGGCTGCAAAGTATGATCAGCAGACATGCACAAGTTTTTTTTACCGTTTTCAGATGGAACATAACAGTTTTCAACACTCATCATTCTTTTCTTCAGCATTTCATCTAAGCAACAATGACTAAATATCCTGAAAATTTCATAAAATTATCTTTGATATTAATGGAGTTATGAGCTTCTGAAAGTCATTACAAATTTAGACTCGAGTTCGAAAACGGCAAAAACAAGGTCACCCCATACCTCTTTGAACCTCAATATCTTCAAAACTACTTATCAGATTGATCTAAAATTTTGCCTAACTTCCTCTAATACCATAATAAACATTCTGTGAAATTTTCATTGAAATCCGAGATGGTCGACCTGGAGCCATTTGTTGAATTGAGATGGAATGACCCAGAACTGTTCTTGGTGAATGAGCTCTTTCAGTTGCTGGACCTACTTTTTGGAACCCTCTCCATGTGTCCACTTTGCTCAGTCGCTTGTGTCATTTCGTTCTCAAAACTTGATCCTTTCAAATTGCTTCTCTGTCTTACAGACTGATCTTCTGGATATTGACCTGATTACTGCATGGTTTTGGTGTGCCATCGGTTGATGCCTTGTGCATTAGACACCGTTGCAGCAGAAGTTACTAATTACAATTATATCAGTTGAAGTCTTGGCACTTTAACGATGAGCATGTACTATGATGTATGGAAAACTAATCCCATCTTGTCGTTAATGGGTTAAGCATATCTTGTGCATGGTAGCTAATTTTTGCATTTTTATGATGTGGATTGGAAAGGTTGGTAAGAAGGACTGGCTGATCGGGCGAGCAAATGCGCAGGGTATCGACCTGAATCGCAACTTTCCTGACCTCAATCGAATTGCGTACAGTCATGAAGAAACTGATTCAGAAAACAATCACCTTCTAAACGAGGCAGTCGTCAACAACAATGAGGTAAACAACAATGAGGTAAACAGATAACTGACTGGGTGGCTGGCAGGGTTGGTGGGTGGCCGGCCGGGTGGCTGACAGATGAGTTGACTGCGTGACCTGACTGACTGATGCTCTTGTTTGTTGATCATGTAAGCACTTGAGTTTTTCAAACATCCATCAGTTTATTAACCCTAACCATATGTTTGATTCTTTTCTTGCTTGAGTCTGTAAATATGGAAATTCTAAATGGTGATTGATTGGTTGTTTTGACAATGGATTGAACATCTGGCAGATTTTTTTAAACTGCTGTTTGAAAACTGTGTTGACTCTCTGGTTCCCTTGTTCTTTATGTCATCAATCCATTATTTTGTTTAATCAACTTGTTTCTGATAAAGATTTACACACAGAAAAGCCTCTCAGTCTAATTAAGCACCGCCTGTTAACGTGAAAGTGAAAGGTGAATCATAATTTTTTGCAAATTACAAAGCCTTTATTGATGTTTGCTTATGAATTATGGTTTTGTTTTACATTGATTGTTGTCTATAGTTGGCACCAGAGACGAAGATGGTCATACAGTGGATAATTAAAATCCCATTTGTTCTCTCCGCTAATCTTCATGGGGGTGACCTTGTGGCAAACTATCCATATGACGAAAGCCGATCTGGAAAAGCACAGGAATACACAATAAGCCCAGATGATGCAACATTCAAGTAAGTGCTTTCATTGAAAACTTTCTTGGATATTAGCTTTGCAAACCTAATCTTCATTTTTACATATTAATTTTGTACACAGGGTTGACCTTGTTTTTGATTATCTATGTGAAGAAGAAGATCAGTTCTATAATACTTCAACGACGAGAGTGTACTAAAAGTGACTTGGAAACCAGCTAATCCTGAAACACAAAAATCTGACTAAGCAATTATTATTATGAAAATTTTTACTTTCTCAGACTCGCACAAATATAAGGCGCAGTTAGTCAGTTGCCAGACGAAGAGCAGCTTTGACATTCAGATTTTTAAAAGCAAGCAAGAAATAGTGAGTTCTGAGATCTTTCTCAAAGGAGGAAATAATTTGATGATTGAAGAAACAGAATGCATTTGGTCACGCCTCCTTAGAATAATCTACAGTTTGTTTTAGAGCCTGAAAGCTGCTTTGTGATTGATTACATTCCTTGAACTTTTGTATCTTTTGACTTTATGTGTGACCCTCAGGTTTCTTGCTGAATCGTATGCCGAGAAGCACGCCACCATGGCTAAGCCACACGAGAGTTGCGAAATGACAGACGATGATAGCTTTTACAAGCGGGGTGGAATCACAAATGGTGCTGAATGGTACTCTGTGCAAAAAGGTAACAAACGTTTTTTTAAACAGTTGTCAGCTGTGTCTCCATTGTTCCTGTAACAATCAATCTCTTATTTATATTAACTTCTTTGGTATCAGGCTGTTTCTGCTTGTCGATCTTAATCTGAAATATTGACACAGTGTCAGACAACACTGTAATATGGCAAGAAGAGTGATCAGTAGGAAATTAATTCACAGTGATTGCAGAAGTAAAAAAAACAACCCAAAAGGGTCAACTGGACTGACTAGGGCTGGATTGGCCAATCCCCAGATAGTATTTGGCAGTAATAACAATGTATTAATTTCATGCATGCATAAGTAATAAGAATGAGTGCAATCGCATGTAATTTTGTGGTATGTAATACGCAGTATAGATGGCCATTTAAGATTGAGTGGGCGACATGGCCTGATATGTATCTGCATCTATGCTATGCGTGAATAAAAATCAATGCATTTTGTTACTGCAAGTCATGAAAATTGGGCTTTTATGCTATTTGTTCATATGGTAAACATTTTTTATCTGTTTTCTGCTGTTTCCCACACAACAAATAGGCAGGGCACATTTAATTTTAGGAAGATTTGGTTGTCAAAGCATAGTAGGTTGAACAGTTTAGACAAACCAATGGAAGATGCTTTATCATTTATGTTAGAAGCATGGTTGTGGTAAATGTAATTGTAATTGAACATTTATAAAAGCGCACTGAGCGATTCAAAGGTGCTCCCGACCCAAGTCGGTGCTATCACTAACAAGCAAAATGATCCAGGTGTTTCCTATAGCGACCGTTTGGCCTCAACCCTGTTCATTTTGCGATGTATTGATCTGGTGAGAGGTCTTGACCACCACCGCTGCTTGTTTGAATTGATGCCACGCCATTTTAGGCCCGTGTGACCGTGCTAGCCCGAGATTGATATATCTTACATAAGTTGCCATCTGTATGCAAACCGGGAATTGCATGCACTGAGGCGCATGGTACGCATACGCTAACCAGTGTAACTAGCCTGGCCAGTGCTTAAAGAACCATTCATTGTAAATGTGGACTTGTTACAGGAATGCAAGATTTCAACTACCTGAGCAGCAACTGCTTTGAGATTACACTGGAGCTTGGCTGTATCAAATTCCCACCGGCTGCTGACCTGCCGAAGTACTGGAATGACAACCGTGATGCACTTCTTCAGTACATGTGGATGGTAAGCCAGGCAACTGTTAGACTTTTCTGCCTCAGTGTTGTTCGTTTTGTTGTCCACAACTTTCGTGTTGTCTTTTAAGTCTCATCTTATGGGCTACACGTTTCAAAATTCTTGTTTTGTTTAGGCTTTGCCCTGGCGCTCTCTGTCAGCTATGGGCCACAAAAGCAGTTGCCCACAACTGTGGTGATTTTGAGAACTTTTCCCCAGCATACCTTTTCTAAACGGCCTGTTTTCTTATGTTATTTGCCAGATAGCACCAGCATAGATTGTCACTTGCCTACACTCAGACGACGTGCACATTTTCGCTCTCTATTTCTCTCTGTCTCTCTCTATGTCTCTCTGTGTCTCTCTGTCACTCTCAGTCTTTCTCTCTAAACCATGTCAACCATGCAGTGCAAAACTATTGTGTCCTGGACCTTGAACCATTGCTGCACTTGGTATACTTGACCCAGATCCTTGTCAACAATGCTATACCACATATTTCTAAGTTGACCACGACGTCTTCTCCAATCTTTCAGCAGCTTGTTCACTGTGGTCGACAAAGTAGCTGACCAGGTTGACAAATCGTGGTGGTTTGGATCTTGATCTTTCCAAGTTGAGCAATGGTAAGTAAGTAAGTATCTGGACATTTACTATGGCACCTTGTAGTAATCACACATAAGTGCTTTCATGGTTGTTGGAGATTCAGCAGATTGTGATAATGTGCATCAGAGTATGTGTATGTTTTTCTGTATTTTTATTATGAAGGTTACTGATGAGCATTAGTCCATAGCTGTTTTTTTTTTATCACAGAGTCACATCGGAATCAAGGGACGGATAACAAACCAGAATGGAGAACCAATAGCCAATGCGATCATTCATGTGAAAAATCTGACAAATGGTCAAGACATCGAACATGAAATAACCTCAGGTGATTCATTTCCATCTGCATGAAAAGCGCAGCCACCTGCTTTTGGCTTACCTTTCAGCATTGGGCTACAATCACATGGTTAACCAATTTGGTAGCTCTTTTCTAGCAGTCGTATCCTTTGGCAGGTACTGATGCTAACTTCTTTAGAGCTTTTATCTTGGAATTTGTCTGAGTGGTGGGTTAGAGCGTTCGGCTTGTGACATGGAGAGTTCAAGCCTCACCCAAAGGCTATTACTGTGTGAAGACCTTGAGCAAGTCTTTACACAAGAATTGCTCGGCACCGTTGATGTTAAGTCCTATGGTCGTGTATTCACTTTTGAAGTTTGGAAGAAGGACAACATTATCAAATAAAGTTGTACTGTATTGTATTGTTTCCTCCAGCCATACAAGGACCTTTAACCCCAGCCAAATTGAGCATCATTTCTACTCTTTGGTGACAAAGGTTCTGTTGTGAGTGAGCAGCATGCTCAAGGTCGTTACAGAGAGTACTAAACAATTGGGTACATTACTGATTGGCTGCCAGATTTTGTTTGTATAATGTTCGTTTTGTTGATGTTATCAGCGCATGATGGCGATTACTGGCGTCTGTTGGTGGCCGGTCGCTATGAAGTTACTGCGTGTGCACTGCCAAGGTATGACTGTGTCAGCCAGGTTGTGACTGTGGAGAATCCGGAACATTCGGAGGCGAAGGAGGTTTCGTTTACACTGCCATTCGCGAAGAAACAGGAATCACTTGATGTGGACGAGGTGAATAGGTTTATTTAATCGAGATTTACTTGAAGGGGTTTCATGTTTTTTTTATTGTTTTATCGTGAGTTTGCTGATTGGAGTTCTTTCCCTGACCTCTCGGAATTGAGCCTGACTTCTTTAACGGATTATGATTTACCTTGAAGTTACCATGGTGTTAACAGCGCTATAGAAGTCACTAGATTAGGTCAGATTAGATTAGCTATAGTAGTTATTAGATTAGATTAGATTAGTTCACATTGTTGCAAGTTCTGTGTTTTCGTTTTAGGTTTGGTTCTTAGTTTTGATAGAGCCGGCTTCTATTCAGCATTTATTTAATATATTTCATAGACGTATATCCACTTTGTGGCCAGGCGTCAAAGTGTTGGTTGTATTCAGCAGAGCACGGTGCCTGGCACTTTTGTGTCTCGTCTTATCAGACGATGAGGTGGAGGACTGGCCACCTGCCCTCATATGCTGAGGCTAAGAAAAATGAAGTTGCTAACACTTCATACCCATGGCTGCCCCAGGGCTACTCTTCTTGTCTGGAAACTTCTCTGGCATTGTTATCATAATGTACAAGGCAACAATCATTGGTCATTCTTCTCTTCTCTTCCTCCTTCTCCTCTTCCCATGTCTCACCAAAAGGCCATTTCCAAGAGAATATAACTAAATGTAACTGAACATTTTAACAGAGCCACCTTGAAGGTCTCTGTGTGCTGTGACAAACCCAGATTTCTGTCGGATCTCCAGTCTTTTATAAGGTAAATCGTATGGAAAATTTATGCGAGTCTCGTTCTTGCAGAAAGAGTCCTACGATCTTCAAGTGCCATCTTTGTGTGATGTGACAAATCCAGATATCCATGGAGTCTGCAGTCGTGTAAGAGAGAAAATTTAATTCCAGTTCTTGTAGAAAAAATCTTGTGATTTGTGTCTAGGGTTATGAGTCGATGTCTCCCGAGGACAAACGGAATCTGGATGAAGTTCGTCAGCTCCTGGCGCAGTACTACAGAAATCTGGAAAGAGAAAACTAGACCACTCACAACCAGCCCAATCAACGTACCAAAAAGCTACCAAACAAATCCTTGGAACCCACGAAATTTGCCTCGTCTGTCAAATTATGAAAAAACACTGGGTCCACTCAATGTTAGATGAAAAAGTGGAACAGTCTCCACAGTAATGTTGGTGATCGTTCCACTTCTTGATCTCGCGTTGATTCTGTTACAAAGTTCAGTGTATCTGTAATATGTGGAAATATCAAATGTTGCCTATGGAACAAAGGACTGTGAGAACAAGGGGTAGATGTAAGTTTTCGATAATCTATTGTAATTGAAGTCAGTCGATCAATATGTTATTTGTGAACACCAGTATAAACATCAGCCTTCGAATTTCATGGTCAGTCAATGAAGAGACAAAGGTAGTGTTTGCATTCTCATGTTGATTTGTCTTATCATCTTGTTTATGATCTTTGAATTGAGAATAGCATCCCGCTAGTACTTATGGTCTGTTCTGTCTGAAAATTTTCTGATTTAAATGTAACCTTTGACGTATAATTTGACTTGGCTTACATCTGGAAGGATATGAGCGCTTTTCCTTCCAAGTTAAATTTGTGGGGTCTGATTTGAAGTTTTTGTTACTAAAATTTCAGTTTGAGATGTGGTTAAGAGTTGAGTTGTTAACCAGATATGTGTAGAAATCTAACATTGAGATGTGTAGAAATTTGGTTGGTTTTGAAGACAGAACATTAGGTCCTTGGCTAAGTCTACATCCAAGGGTTTTGTTTGCTAAGGTTTACATTTTCTCATTCCACATTTATCGTTATTTGTTGAATAGGCTGACAGACAACTTGTGCTAGTCTTTTAGGTGTAAGACTTTGGGATGCGACTAGGGTTGTGATTGACTAGGTGGGTAAATTTGACATTGTCTGTCCAAAACTGTTCGCAGAAAAAAGTGTCATTCCAAAGACTCGTGTTTGTTTTCATATATGCACTTTCCTTGCCTGTTGAAATCGAATTTGATTGTTTAGCAGACTAAGATTTCTGCCTTAATTTTTGTGGTTTTCTCTTACATTAGTTTTCCTGACATGGGCTTTGATTTTTATTAGGAAATTGGCGAGACTTCTGTTAACGTTTTCTTAGCCTTTGCAGGAAATATTTTACCAGTTGTGAGATCATTTCTTGATCTCTAGCTTCCTCTTCTACTTCACTGGATTCTTTGCGTTTTTGTTCTTTCTGCTATATACTATGAGCGACCCAATGAAATCTTTAAATCCTGCAGGGAATATGAAATGTCAATTTTTTGCTGTTGCATTTTACCTTTGAACTGTGACAGTTTGATTCAGTTGTTGTGAGAGTTGCTAAGTAAGAACCGTTTCTTCAGTATTTCATTTTGTGAAAGTGGGCATTCTGTTATGACCCTTTCAGTCGAGACTGTTTGCTTTAAATGTTAGTTGTGAGCCATGATTATTCTGCGACATGACAGTTTGTTTTTAGTTATGGCGGCTTGTTTCCAGTTTTTAAATTGATTAACTAATTTCTCGGGTTAATGCTTTCAAAACCTTGTGGATGACTTCGATTAAGCATGACATTTTAGCTATAAAGTTTGAAGCTCAGAATTCTTGTGTATTTCAGAGGGTTGAAATTATAAATCTATTCCTGTTTTGATTGCAGTTGGTCATTTATATAGCACCAGCCTAATGAACATGTTTTTAAAAGCGTCAGACACGGGTACTCTGAAACGAAATCTTTGCAATGTCACGGGTTTGAATCCTATGAGCTTTGCCTCGAAACTAATAATTCATTGCAGTATCTTGTAGACTTGTTAACCAGTTCAGGGCGTTTTTACTTGGCAGTGATTGCCCAAATGTTTGGCAGCCAAACTAAAACTGCAGCTGCCTAAATATTTGCTAAATTGTGAATTTTTTGGTCTTTTTTTTACACATACATGGTCTTTGGTAGGTTTTTCTTAAGAAATTCCCTGTATACCAGATGTTAAATTATAATGGCAAAACTAAGCAATGAAACAAGGAACCAACTGTCAAGTAAAACTCCTGCTTCAGATGTGCCACAGAGTCTTTTATCTATTTATTTTGTAATTAAATAATTATTGTATATAGCTGTTCATTTGCATGCAATGCATTAATTAGCATTTCTGAACCACCACATGACTAGGAAATATTGACCTAACTGATTCCTCTACAGCGTCCTCTTGTTAGCCATGACCTTGCTATGACGCTATAGAAATCATCTTATTGTTAGTTTTTACCTGGACTGTTCTACGGCGCTATATAAATCATATTACGGTATTATTTTTGACCGTGACACTGGTATGGCTTTATTTAAACTGTTATTATTTTTGTTAATATTAGTGTTTTGGCACATGTTTGAGTTGCAACTTTAGTCTGTTGTGCATGGCAAACTACAGGATTTTATTCCATATGGTTCCAGAGTTTGTTTGAACCAAATTTTT
Organism: Allolobophora icterica; assembly: GCA_963556255.1. Lineage (NCBI taxonomy): Eukaryota > Metazoa > Annelida > Clitellata > Crassiclitellata > Lumbricidae > Allolobophora > Allolobophora icterica. The sequence goes on along the minus strand of OY744609.1, from coordinate 63,586,230 downwards.
GTAGCAAAACAAAAGGATTGTTTCATCTGACAGCAGAGGTCGGAGATAATGACACTTGGCATGACCTCTGTGTCCAATGCATTTACATGGTGGTGCTGCATTCGAAGAATTTGAGGACACAAGCAGCGAGGTCATATTATTTAAAGAAGCATAATGAATGTGGTTACATCTGACCTTGACTTTTTATCATGCTATCAGCTAAAGGGTGCAACAGTTTGGATTTGTTGACCACAATACAAGCGAATTACACAGATGAAACACGAAGTGTCATATCTTAGTCTGCTTGAAGGTCTTTGGTTACGACCTACGATGACAAGTAGCCCTTTGAAACGGTGACTTTTAAGCTGTGTGTGAGTATTTTGGCGATTTCTACTGTAGTGACATATTATGCTGGCTGCCAATACAAATATCGGTATGGTTGTGATTTCCACTTAGAACTTATCTGGCTTTGGTGTTACTTAAGTAAGTTGCCGTCAGCTGCACTCTACATGGAATTGTGTTTTCCTAGCTACTTAAATAAATTACAGTATTAGCAAATAAGTTTGGCTGGTAAATTTGCCTTGTAAGATGAAGGACCTCTAGGTTTATCGTTCCGTAAATCAATCTCTGATGTATGGACCTCGTAGCAAGTCCTTCACTCACAATTGCTTGACACCATCAACTGACGCTTGTCATCAGTTACTGCCGCTTTATACATATAAGAAACGTATGTGAATCAATGTAAATAGACTGACTTGTCCTAGCTGTTTTATGAATAGTCGAAAGGTAACCCAGGGTCGTTTGGTCTCACCGGTAGATGTTGTACTTTACAAAGTATTGCAAGTAATACAATGTATTTAATGCAGTGTGAATCAGTGACATATGCTCCGATTGCCCCTGAGGAACCTGAACTAAGGCTGTCATGATTTGTTGTATATGACCTAACTACACAGTATCGGTACATGTTGTGTAGGTTTTCAGTGAATTACTTAATGAACAACAAGTATTTAATCTTGTATATCCTAGTCAATTAGCAAACGTGGTGATTTTAAGTTGTCGTGCATTAATTAAATATTGCGTATTGAATCTATTGATTAATGAGTAAATTTCAACTGCTAGAAACGGTCAATATTTGTTGGTTTAGGCTGTTGTTATATAACCAGTACATTTTAAATTTGATTTAATATATGGTTTCAATCTGAAAATTGTTACTCTAGTCTTGAATGGTTAGTTGCCTCTGATTGATTTTGATGAATTGTTCAATACGGTCGCTGAAGTTTCCTTGAAGTATTGCAGTTGTGTTGTTGTATGATAAATAGAAATTAAATGAGCATCTATTTTCATGGAGTTTTTCGTGGGAAGCTGCTGCTGGGCCACAAACCCAGAGGTTGGGGACTTGAGTGGTGCTCACAGAAATTTTGCACGAGTAGCAAAATAGGAAAGCAAAACATGTTATCCATGCCTCACATGTGCCCAAAAGTGTTACAGATGTTAAAGAATTGTAATTACAAGTTTATATCGCACCACTTATTGAGAAACAAGTTAAATGCGCTTGAGACCTGACTAAAAAAATGTAAATTCAAGGATGGTACAAGTTCCCAACCTTGCCTGACCCCCGTCCCCACCCGAAGTTGAAGGTTCAATGCATTTTGGTTAGGATTAAACCGATGCATTTGGTGTTATGTTAATGCTTGACAGAAGATCAAACAGGGAGGGAGAAGATTGGTACCGATACGGATTGGCTACCTTATTAAAACACATACTCGCAAACATACAAACATGGATAAAAACGTGCATACTTACAAACATACTTACATGCATACAAACACTCTTAACATGCACATGTTCATAAAAAATGGGTGTATAAGTACCAGTGATGGTGTATGTATCAAAAACAGGATGTAAGGTTAGTTGTTGAAATAATATACAGTGACATTCTTTCCTGATGGTAGTTGATACAGACTTTAGGGGAAAGGAATCGGAGAATTAACTTTTTAATGCAAACTCAAACATGAATGGACGCACACACGCAAACACAAACATGAGTGGACGCACGCACGTACACATGCATGCATGCACACAGACATACAAGCATGGGCACAAGTAGCATGCATCATCGGCTACCAATGGACTTGTCGTTGTCATCTGAACAGTTACCATCTTCAAGTGAGAGTCGGAAGCGCTCATAGTACTTAGCTGCCAATAGCTGACAGTTGGCTTTTCCTGATCCACCAACAGTAACATTTTACACCAACTGTCTATTTCGTGTAACTTGCTGCGTTAAGTCAACATGAATGATTTAATAAATTCATTCATTCATTAATTCATTTGAAGATTTATATAGCGCCTCTTCAAGGGAACTACTCAGAGGCGCTCCCGACACCAGCACGTTCATATAAATGCATATACATTACACGTTTATATTCACAAATGTGAGTGTTTGTATGTATGTGGTAAGTTATGTATGGTAAATAATTTAACTGATGCCCATATGTATTTCCTGCAGAGGCAAATTGATACAGGTTCACTGGAACACGGGTGCTGAAGTGCATATTTATGTAGTTTTCAGGCAGATATTGCATTAAATATGAAATAAAGCATAACTTGTTTAGCTGTCTATCAAGTTAATTTTCATCACTGGGTGGTAAATAAGCTACTAGTTTGTGACATTTTATGTGTCTAATGCACATTTTGAAGTTTTGCATCTGCTAGGAAAGCAGTGTTTAATCTAGTCCCCCCTCTTCTGGGAGTGGAAACAAGGTTTGTGGGGGGACCAACGAATTTACACATGACTATTTTTCATAATTTCTTCCATCTTGACAGAGTTTCAGACTTTTTCAAATTTCATCTTTTAAAAAAAGTTGATGACCTTTTTTTCTTTTTTTAGACATTCGTCCCACTTTTCAGCCTTTTTCTATACAAATTACTGTCACAAACAGGTTGATGACCTGTTTTTTAGGAATGAATCTAAAAAAATATATTGCTCACCTCTCGGGGGGGGACATGTCTCCTGGGGGAATTTCTCTCCCCAAAAGGTCTAGATTTTAATATTGCTGGCCTCTGGGGGGGGGGGGAAACATAAATCCTGGGGAGAAATCCCCCCCCCCAAAGGTGTCACAGCACACTTTTACCAACAGGAAAAGCTTAGACACATGACGACATGTGTAACTAAACTCTTACTTTCATGCCATGTTGCGAGATCCGAGAATAACTTTTGCAACTCTTGCAGCACTTTTATAGGCCAAATTGGTTCTTAGGTACAAGCTCTCAAGCAATCTTAAATAGCTTTTGCTGAATGTTCAAGTGGCTGATAGGTCTATAGAATTTGATTTTGTTTACTCTTAATGAGTTGCATTTATAATAGGCCTAATATTCATGTTTGTTGACAAGCTCACTGACAAACCGCAATAAGTAATATTGAAACACATGACAGTACAGTTATCAAGATCTAAAAGAACACGCGTCTTGGCAGCCTGTTAGGCGCCCACTCATTTTACTGCTGCCCCCTAAGGAGTGGAAGGCTGATTCGACCTATAGTGCTTATGGGCATCGAACCGCATGTTTCAAGATATTATGTTCTTCGAGCAAGAGTGTTTTAATACCATTCATCTATCCCCCTCCTCTTCTTTTATTGTCATATTTCATTACTAAAGATTTCACAGGACTCCCGCTTTCTGTTGACTTGGGGACATATGTAAAATTAATCTGACCAGCTGAATGTGATTTAGCTATGTTGATAGAAATTATTCAGCAATGAAACTATACAATCTATAGTTCTTTAGTTAGATTTTCAGTTGGCCATTTACTTACTTGCTTACAAGAAACATTTAAACATTTAAATTTAGCGGAAGCTTTTCTCCAAGTTTGTTGTTTGCTGGTTGCCGAGCGCAGTGCTTCCGGTCTGTATTACTGCGCCCGACGCAAAATGGCTGACATCGGCGATCGCTATTATGATTGAACAAGTGCTACGGCGTTTGATTTTCTTGAAGACTAGATTCCTACCGTTTTGTTTTTGAGATTTATGGATCATGGCCAGTCACAGCGGCAGGCGATCTGGCCAGACGAAGATGAGGTTGACAGGTAAGCCGCCGAGAAGACATAAAGGCAATGTCTCTGAACAGAAAATGAACATTTAAGAGTTTTAAACGAAAATTGAGCAATGCGTTAGAGTCAACAAACCAACTGTATATCGTGCTGATGTCATCTCTGTTTTCACTGCCCAGACAGATCTATATGGGCCGCGGTTTATCAGTGGTTTTCGTACTCTTAGGAGAGAGTTTAGGGAGCGAACTTGTTATCCAGTTGGATGGTTTTCGAGATTATGCTCCACCTGCACCCCCTAGCCAACTCCGCTATAATGAGTACACTGTCGGTGAGGAGATCAGACAGCGAGGGAGAAGACTGGCCACCCGATCTAATATATACCGAGGCTAAGAAAATGAAGTCGCTAACACTTCATAACCATGGCTGACTCTGGGATAACTAAGGGACTGCTCATCTTATTCTAGATGGTTTTCTCCAGTAGCTGGCATAATACAACTCCCTAAAAGAAGAATCAACAAAATGTCAGAGGTGGAATTTAATATCGTATTCACAAACAAAGCCATCAAGCACTGGGCGGACAACCTGTCTTGTATTGATGCTTACAGAATAATTAGTAGCATTGTATTTGTGATCTGGGATGCATGATTGTCTTTTGGATATGTTGGAATTGTAATTCCGTAACAAGTTACGAACTTGTCAGCTGGACATATTGAATAAATGGGATGGATGGATGGATGGATGGATGGATGGATGGGCGGGCGGGCGGGCGGATTGATTGATTGATTGATTGATTGATTGATTGATTGGACTCAAACAAGGTCAGGGTTTAAGTTAGAGTTTTCGGACTGGGTGGCTAAAATGTCAGTTGATCTAATGAGAATTAAGCATCAGGAGATTAGGAGGCTTTGTTGCCAACAAACGTTGTCTAAAGGCAATGTATGGCTAATTAAATGTTAAACTGGGGGGCTAAAATGTGTATAGGAGCTAAGAAAAATGAGGGGGCTAACTTTCCAGCTAGGTATTACAGCCACCCCACCCCACCCCAGTAAAGCCACCACTGGAAGATCATCAGGTGGTGAGGCACAAGACTGACACATACAAAAGCTAAGATGCATGAAGTTGCTAACATTTAGTATCCACATCTGCCTCCTGGGGTTTTCATAAGGGGTTATCGCAAAGACTGAGTGCCTGTGTACGTAAACAATATGGCCGCCACTGACTTCGCTTGAATAGAGTGCTGCTACATACCAGCCACATCCCATAATGCAATTTGCTAAGTAGGCTATTACAAACTTCATAAGAAATGGGTATTTGTTCGATTTTTGGAGTTGTGGAGTGCTCGGTTTTATTTAAGGGAACAAATAATTTTAGTTTGTTCTTTAAATGTTTGTATTGCTTATTATTTTTAAGGAATATTTTCTTACTTTCACTTCATTGGTGTTTGAAGTGAAAGTAACCATTCACTTCATAGACATACTACATTTAGGTCTGTTTCTAACAAAATCGTTTAGTTCTATTCGTAATGAAAGTTTGTGTTCGTTACTTACTTACTTTCTTACTTAGTGAATTGTGTTATGGGAAGTGACTGGTAGGTAGCGGCCAGAGCAGCGCTCTGTTCGAGCGAAGTCAGTGGCGGCCATATTGTTTACGTACACAGGCACTCAGTTTTTGCGATTACCTCATAAGGACAGTTTTTTCTTCTGCACTTCTGTTATAGTCTGAGCTATGAAGAAAGATTGAAAAGAGGTTGGCTTACAGCTTTCTAAAGATGGAGGAGCAGAGGGGACTGAATTGAAACTTATAAGATTGTATCTAGAAAAGAAGCAGACCATGTCGGAGGTTATTTAAATTATCCTCAAACAAGGTGACCTGAAGCCACACACACACGCAAACACGTGTGCACTTAAATTAAAAAACCGGCAGAAACGTTTGAGCTGGGGCAGTAAGCGGGTACCCAGCGATGGGTAGCAGCTGGGCCAAGAATCATTTTCTCAAACCCCTACCAAAGAAGTATGATTACCGGTAGTTTAGGCTGACTGGTGTATTAGTCATCGGCTTACAGCCTAATTAATGGACTTTTGTCTGTACCCTATAAAGCCATGGGGTGTATGGTTTTGGCCTGCAGGACATTTTTCGGTCAGTAGAGCATATAGAATAATAATGTCTTTAGTGTCTAGGAGTTGATAGAAATTAGTGCTCGTGGGCTGAAAGATATGGTGATCCCGTGGGTGTGGTGACTGCACATTTAACATTAGCGTATAATGACTCATGTGGACCCATTGGACTGTGATTTACTCTCCAGTGATCGAGTGACATGTGGTAGGCACCCACTCAGATTGGACCGGGTACCTGGGCCTGTTTTACAAAGCCTTTGACACCCCTAGTTAGGGTAGAAATTCTTCAGTGTAAGAGTTACAAGTAGACTTGCTTGGCGTTTCAGTGGACACTGGACAGTATCATATCTTTGCTAAAGAAAGTCTATGAAAGATGGGTTTTTAGGAATTTTGTTGCATAATTCTTGCACATATGTAATGTCTTCTAAACTATTTAAAACCCATTGTACATTATGTTCTGGTCAGATAAAGTTCGATTGTCACAGCTGTAGTATTGGCACAGTGTCCTAATTAATGTAATGTGCAACTCACAGAGAGCTGCAGATTAAACTACTCAAAGATCATGATCATAACTTATGTTATACATAAAAATGGATTTCTTACTTATTTGGCAGACTGTATGTTACAGACTATTTTGTGAGCATTTGAGAGTAAACATTCTTGTGTGGCCTCCCTTTTGATCTGAATATTGTCTTAGCTAGGCATTCTGGATGCGCTTTTTACAGACGCTTGAAAACCGTTCTTTTCCACCAGGGTTGAGTCTGGAGCGCCTCTGAGCAGTTATCTCAGAGAGTCGCTGTGTAAATACTCTAAATAAATGAATGTATACAACCTGAAGTTCTGTTGTGCAGCATTTTACTTGCGTAACTTTGCACAGCGTCCTTTCTCCCGCAGACGAGGACAGTCAGCCTTGATAGATGGTCAACCTGCCTTTGCTAGGGTACACATGATATCATGTCTATTGCTATTGACAGGTTCTTGCTGTCAGGTCAGTTGTGACTAGTGTTTTTTATGGTTCTTAAAACAAAATAAATAATTCTTTTACTGGGTGTGTTTTTTGTATGTGGCTTTTTCTGAAATATTATAAAAATGTGTTAAAGTTGGGTTGCCTTGTGTAGTAGTTTCAGTTTAACGACGCTGTGTCATAACAAAGATGATTAGCATCGCCCTCCTCCTTTATCCAGGCTTGGGACTGGCACTGGCAGAGTACGAACAGTGGTGGAGTTAAGGTTGCCTTGTGTATCCAGATTGTGTGTAGATAAAGGCAGACTTCTTTTACCCTGTGATGCATTTTGGAGGATTCAAAATCATTCAATTCTTGTGTTTCCAACTGTCTGCCCATTTTTGACCACCCTGTTGGTGTACCATTGATTATTTATTATGGTGCCATTATAGAAGCTCAGAGATTTTGCACAGTGCTCTGATAGTTTTTAAAATGTGCTATATAAATGCCCATTCTCAAACAATGTGACATTTATAAATTATTTTGCTACTGCTGCTTTTGGGTGATGTCTGTTGTCTTGTAAAGGAGGAGGGCGATGCTAATCATCTTTATTATGACACCCCACCATCAAGCAGAAACTACCCAATACACAGACTTTGGTGGTTTCGAAGATAGTGACCATAACTTACTGTATACATTAAAATGGACTGCTTACTTACTAAACTGGGAAAGCTGTAATGAAATGCATTGATGCCTGTAGTTAGCATGATGTCTGGTGGCCACATGGTTTTGAAAGAATTAATTTCAAATTAGGGCTCCTAGTTTATAAAACTGTGAACTCTGGCCAGCCACAATACTTAAAATCAGTTCCTTTTCCTCAGACTTTTCATTATTCAAAGAGGTCATCTGATTATCTTTGTCTTGTCACACTTATATTAAGAACTGTTCTTTGTAAACATGTTTTTTCAGTTGCTTGACCTACTTTTTTGGAACTTTCTCCCTGTGTCTGTCCACGCTTCTCAGTCGCTTGTGTCATTTCGTTCTCAACTTAAAACTCAACTCTTTCAAATTGCTTATCTACGACAGGCTGCCTCCCTGTCTTACGGACTGATCTTCTGCATTTTGACCTGATTATGGCTTTGTTTTGGTGCGCCATCGGTTGATGCCTTGTGCTTTAGACACTGGCGCAATAGAAGTTACTAATTACAGTTACAATGTTGTTGGTAAATACTGACGCTGGCATTGAGATTAAACACTAAAAAGCCTGGTTAGTACTTGGATGAATGATGTCCAATATACTGTGGGAAATTTAAAAAGGTTTCGAATATACTTTTGGAGGTTTTGAAGAGGTGTCAACTCGTTAGATTCCTGTTTGTGCTTCAGCGAAACATCTCTTGACCTCACTTCGGAGCAATTTCCACACTGTAGGTCTTACCTAAAAGTTGTTTTCTTTATAGAACAGCAACTTGAACTGCTTATAGATTGCCTCATTGACCGAATAAGCTGTATACATAATTATGTATCATTAGCATATATATATATACATATATATATATGTACAGTGTATCTATTTAATGTATAGGTATGTGTATTGGTATGTTTTGTGCACACACACACATTTGATATGTTGATTAATTTAATAGTTAAATGTAATTGGATGTTTACAAGCGCACAGAGAGTCTCATTAAAGGGGGTCTTAAATAACATGTATTTGTGCAGGACTACAGGTATGTACACTATAACAACAGTTTCAATGTCTGTTGTTCAGTTGTTTCATTTAACGGTTAAGTGCTTGTGTGAGTGTGTGTGTGGTGTGCATGGGGATTGGGGGTGGCATGAGCACTGATGTATATGATGTGCTGTATGACTTGACCATGTGCATCAGTAGTTATGTCTAGAAATAAGTAAGATGTTTTTGTGATTTCAGTTTTCTGTGCCAAGAATTTAGCCAAGAAAGACTTCTTTCGTAAGTTGAATGGAATTCTCACTCTGGATGTTGTTTTGTTTAAGATTAGAGGATCTTTAATGGTCCTAGATAGTTTATATAATTTAACATCCATTTTACATTTTGAAATCTTTTAAAATCGTATTGTAATTAGTAACTTCTGTTGCACCGGTGTCTAATGCACAAGGCATCAGCTGATGGCGCACCAAAACCAAGCTGTAATTAGGTCAATATCCAGAAGATCAGTGCGTTAGGCAGAGAGGCAGCCTATGGTGGATAAGCAATTCCAGAAGTTCAGAACGAAATGACACAAGCGACTGAGCTGAGAGCATAGACACAGGGAGAGAGTTCCAAAAAGTAGGCCCAGCAACCAAAACAACTCGTTCACCAAGAACAGTTCTTGATTTAAGTATGGCCAGACGAAAGATAATCAGATTACCTCGTTGAATAGTGATAAGTTGGAGAATAAGAACTAATTTTAAGTGTTGTGGCTGGCCAGGGTTCAAAGTTTTCTAAACTAAGGCCCAATTTGAAATTAATTCTCTGCTGAACAGGAAACCAATGCAAAGATTTAATTACAGGGGTATTAACTTAAGCTGATCACTATTATTAATTTGCTGTGGAGTGCCCAGTAGCAGAAATTCAGTCTTTGATGGGTTAAAGAGGAGTTTATTGGCCACCGTCCAAGACTGTATCTCTTCATAGACAGCAGACAACAGCTGCACAGATGAGTCACATGACAGACTGTCAAATGAAATGTAGGTTTGAGTATCATCAGCATAGAAATGATATCCCAGCAAATGATTATCCAGCAGTGCTCTTAGACGTTTTGCGTATAATGTAAACAAAAGAGGACCAAGCACAGAACCCTGTGGAACACCACGTGCCAACAAAGTACTGGATGAATAATTACCATTTAAATACGTTGTGATTGAGTGTATTTAAACCAAACCGATGTTTGAGGCGATAAAGAAGAAGAGAATGATCCACAGTATCAAAAGTAGAAATAAATGCGTGTTGTAAGACTAATTGAAAACCTTGTAGTAGGTTACATTCTGTAGGAAAGCATGGAAAACTAAAACTCAGATAATGTTTGTAATTAATGATAAGCTGATCATTATTTGGGTTGGTGAACGCTCTTTCGTTGACTAAGTATTTAGAACTTAGTTGTTCCGTGCAGGTCTGCTCATCGGGTGTCCCTGTCCATTGCCAGTTTTCCGACCTCGTCCCACGACATCCTCGAGCACCTCTCTGTATGGTCAATTCTTCCAAGGCTTCCCCTTCTCCTGTTCCCTTCAGAGATCCAGATCATCACTTGGTTGGCTCTTTTGTCCGTGTTTCATCCATTTTAATCGTCTCTTTCTTGCAGTGTTCTTTATATCCTCATTCCCATGTAGTTTTATTCGATATTTTATCATGCCGTGAAACATGCAGAATTCTCATCAGCCACATACGATGTGCCACCTCCAGTCTTTTATTCTTTGCCCCCATTATTGGCCAGGTCTCAGATCCATACTTTAATTAACTACCCTTTTATTATTAATGACATGGACGAAAACAGTGCAGGGACACACTTTCTGGCATTTGTAATTTCTTAAGACTACTGCAGTAAGTTTGAATATCCTCGTTAGTGTAGGCATCCACGTAATTAGACAAATTGTAAATTACCTCAAACACAATGTCTAAATCATGCCTAATTTACGATAAAATATCTCAGGAATTTTAAGAGATACTTCACTTTGCTGTCTGCTGTGCTGGGGTTTAATTTTTGCTTTGTCTATGCTGAATATATATACAGAATGCATGTTTTTGCTGTTGCAGGACTGCCTGACCCATTTGCAAAAGTGACGATCGATGGAACTGGTCAGTGTCACTCGACAGAATGCTGCAAAAATACGCTGGACCCCAAGTGGAACCAACACTTTGACCTGTAAGCTGGATTAACTTAAGATATTAACTATAAACTTGTAAATCAAGCAACCTGCCTGTGACATGATCAATGGGAAAGGGACAACTTGGAATCAAGCAAAACTAACGACCCTTCCGGTCTCATTTTTACACCTCGACAGTAACATCCATGTTTCAACTGTACTAACCCAGATGTCTGAAACAGCTGTTTCACTGGTTTCATAATCAGCTGCAGTGTTTGCTTTCCCACCCTGATTTAGATGTAAATGAATAACTAGTGGGTGTTGTAAACATCTCTCTGTTGCATTTAATGTTAGTCAAGCAGCTAATTGCTGATACTGTTTTCTTTCCCACCCTGATGTAGATGTAACTGAACAGTGTCTCTTTTGTAAACAACCCTCTGTTACACTTAATGTTATTCAAACAGATAATTACTTAAACTGGTGGAAGGTTCATTGTATTGTGTATGTCCCGTACGTCTGCCATCTGGAGTTTGAATCTCGGTACATTGAGTGAAATTCTTAGTTTGTTACTGAGCCACATGATAATTTGTAAAGAGAGATTAATAATTTGATTGATAATTCGTAAAGAAGGACTGTGTTGCATGAATGTTGTATTGCACATCAGTCCCAATATCCCCAGGACCACTGGTCTGAGGACTAACAGTTGTTACCCCGTGTTACCCCAAAAGGAGGAAGACAAGCCAACTTAGCCAACTTCAGATTGAGTTTATCATTTTAGGTATATTGGCCAGAAAGATTCCATCACAGTTTCCGTCTGGAACTACAAGAAAGTTCACAAGAAACAGGGTGCTGGCTTCCTGGGATGCGTTCGCATTATGTCAAATTCCATTCAAAGACTTAAAGACACTGGATGTGAGTTGGTCTTTTATGTACTTCCGTTGCAATGTAATGCAATGCTGTGATATCAAACCTTTTATTTTTTCTATTTTTCCATATTTCTGCCTCTCTGGCTCAGTGGACTGATCATCTGGATATTGACCTGATTACGGTTTGGTTTTGGTTTGCCATCGGTTAGACACTGGTGCAATAGCAGTTATTTATTACAAATACAGAGTCTAATCTTTTAATAGTCTGGTAAACTATAATAGAGTTTATAACGTGCTCTCGGACATTGTCAGTGAATAATTGCTCTTTGATTGGGAATTTTCACTACAATATCACTTGAAGCAATCGATTTGATGTCTTGTACATCATGATAACACATTGATTTTGAGATTAGATTAGAGTGTTGTGCTAAGATTTGCTTAAGTTGTAAAGATCAAACTGAAGCAAAGGTTTAATTAGAGTTTGTGCTACGGTTGTTTCAGTTCAAAAGATCAAACTGAAGTAAAGATTATATTAGAGTTTTGTGCTATGATTTGTTTCAGTGCAAAAGATTGAACCGAAGCAAAGAGTAGATTAGAGTTTATGCTAAGATTCGCTTAAGTTGTAAAGATTGAATTAAAGTAGAGTTTTGTGCTATGATTGTTTCAGTTCAAAAGATCGAACTGCAGAGAATGGCCAGCGACGCTGGTGAAACTGTCCGAGGTCACATTGTCATCAGCCTCATCTCTCGAGATCGAAGCTCAACGAGTCCACGACTGGCAGCCGACGTCGAACTCACTCCGCCGCTCTCGTTGGACGACCCCTCTGACCTTCCCGAGGGGTGAGTAACACCCCTGTCAGTGGTGGAAAATACATTCATTACTTGGTAGCATATCAGTAGCAGAACATTTTATCACCTATTATTAAGAAATGCTTATGTAAGCAAACTCTGTTGCATGTCATTCTTAATGAACCCCGAATTTGATTTATGTGGTAATGTAATCATAATTGTAAGACTGTGTGTAATTTTTGTCTCACAGGTGGGAAGAGAGACGATTTTCCACAGGTCGAGTTCTATATCTAAATCACGTTGCCAGGACGACACAATGGGAAAGACCCACTCGGTAACTGAAACTGAAAGTCTATCTTCTTATTTCTGACTTAATTCATGAAATTATTTACACAACTGACAAAATGGAAGCTTACAACTGGCTGGGCATGAACCATGTATCCTAGAAGAATTCACTTGAAAATTTCTGTAGAGTATGTGTATAGTCTAAGATGTTAAGCCAGTATGTTAAGGATATATCAGCATGTGGATGTATGAGCATTATTTATTATTTATTTCTTATTTACGGACACTATTAGTTTATCTTCTCCCTCTATAACAAGGCAGAAGCATACTTTCAGGATTAGTATCCATGTAAGCAACTGTACCCGAGGACTTCTTAGGTTACCAGGCAGGCGTGAGAATATTTTTTAATATTAAAAATCTCTGTAGTGCCAATTCAAAAGAAACTTCTTAAGGCACTGTTAATACGGTTACATGAAAACACGATACTTTTCAGATACATGAGAATATGTCACTGAACCTTATGTCAGCGACTGAAGTGGTTTGGGTTCATTTAACTACAGCGCCCTTAGAAACTTTGACCAAAATGTGTTTGTGAAACTCCTGTTACGTCTAAAACTGGTTGTTGTTGTTGTTTCAGGCCTGCCGTTGAGTCAGGGCGGACGTGTACGGGAAGTCAACAGAACTCTCCAGGCGGCAATGCCAGTGCCAGCGACACAAGTCCCACTGGTAGTGGAGGAGGGGGAGGAGGAAGTGGGCCCATAATCACAAACGCCGTGACCCAGCTCACTTCTTCGTCGACCCCAAACGCTCGGCTGACGACCTCTTCAAGGGCAATGTCGCTGCCGGCCATCGATTCCAATGGTGTCGACAGCTCCAGCAACAGCACCTCGCAGGGGGGAAGCGACAGTGGCGCCGTTTCTTCAAACGGAAACAATGCCGTCAACAACGGCAACCACGACCGGGTCAGCCAGCGCCGAAGGTCGACCCGGCACCAGAACTACCTCAACCGGTCGCAGCTTCACCAGGCGGTAGATTTGCCAGAAGGATATGGTACGACTACGTTCCTGTATCATCGTATCACTTGTTTTGTTAGTGATAATCCACAAGTGTGGCTCAAACTTCTCTGTTTGTTCCTTCCACAGTTTCGCAAGTGCCTGAAGTCTGTGTTATTCAACAGTACCTGGTTCGGGTCAGAAGCACCACTGACGAGTTTTTTCTTGAAGTGGTTCTTTATTAATGTCAGATTACGATACATATATGACAGAAATCGACCTGTGCCCTATGACCTTTGTATGGCCTAGAAAATAGTTAAAAACTAGTCATTACTTCTGTTAGCATACAAGCTGCTGAATGAGGAATCACGAGCGAATACAAATAGATGGCAGGCAGCTTGTCGTGGATATGGCAATGCTTCAGAGAGGAGCATGCCACCAGTAGTCATGTCTGTTTTCTGTAAGTTCATTGCACTTTAAATTTAACTTGGCAAATTCAAGATTCACAAAGAGGTGGTCTAGGGTTAAGTTCATTTTGAGGAGTGAACGAATAAAATATTTAGGTTTTTTTACTTAAAGTCGATGCAGAATCACAAAACAGATGGTTGAGCTTGGGTCACATAGGCTTGGGTCACAGAATTTCTATTTGTTTTCTTGGAACTTTACTGTGCTGAATTGTTCTCTGCATTTCAAACTGTATCCAAGTTTTTTTTATTGATTATTACTTGATTCAATTCTTCAATTTGATCTGGAACTGGCAAAGGATGTGATTTAAAAATTTCTCACCAGAACCGATTTTAGATTTAGATTTTGAACTTTTATGTCACCAGAGCAGAGAACGACGCCTCAAGGCCAGGTCTACTACTTACACACTCAGACTGGGGTCAGCACGTGGCATGATCCAAGAGTACCAAGGTAAGCTGCTGCTGCTCCTCGGCTTTGTCATGTTTCTGTTAACTGATCGTTTATTTCTAATTAAAAGATCATTTCATGTAAGCTAACTTCTTAAGTAGTGTTCTCGACGCTGTAACCAGAGAAATAAATAATGAATAAAAACATGCATCGGAACTTCTCTAGCACTGTTGGTATGGTATTCAAAGGGTTTAGTATATAGTGTCGTGTAGCAGAACACTTCAACAGTGCCTTTCAGTACATCCCAAGTGCCCTGAACTGATGATGCAGCAAAACCTATCCGTAATCAGGTCAGAACCCAAAGAGTGAGTCCACTTGAACAGAAATGCAGACTGTGGTGGATAAACCAACCGAATGTAGTAAGTGTCAAGTTGAGAACAAAAGAACGTTAAAATACAGCAAAACAAGCATATGCAGAGATGGAGTTTCAGAATCAAAGTCCAGCACCTGAGGTTCATGAGTGCTGTGAGAATCCCATTTCAATTTCTGTAAAGTCAGGAATTTTTTCATGGTCTGGTCAGATCAGTCAACTTGTGTAATACGTGCATAGACTCTAATCCTTGATTAGGTATGTTTCGAGGCACTTGAGAGATGTTGTATTAAGTGTCTGTATCCATTACCTACATGGATAGATGCACACATGCATACATACACACACATGATATGTATTGCCCAAGCATGCGTTCGTGATACTGATTGTTCCTTTTTAGTCCGACTGTGCTTTCGTTTTTACTTTTTTATTAATTGTTAAGTTTGGCACTTGTGATGCTCTAATGAAAATTACATGCTTACTTACTTAATTTTCTATTTTGTTCTGTTTATAATTAAATTAATTAATATTTGAGTAATTAATTCGGTGTGTAAACTGCTTTGTAAGAGCCGTTTTTGCTGTCTGGTTACAGGGACCTGACAAACATTTGTTCAGACGATATACTTGGTCCCCTGCCGCCCGGCTGGGAGGTCCGACATACTGCCACAGGTCGTATCTACTATGTTGACCATACGAATCGCACGACACAGTTCACCGACCCACGTCTGTCGGCTAATCTCGAAATGATACAACAGCGACTGTAAGTGTTCTGTAATGGCAACTTGCATGTAGGTACAGTGTTTCAGATATACGTGGGTACAGTTTAATAGCTAAATTTCAGAATTTGTGTTTTTGAGATACAGAAATGTTATTAATTTAGTCGAACACCTATGTATGTTAAGTATTTGTGAGGCTGAGGATTTCTCAGAATTTGAATTTCATTTATATAAAGGGTTACAGTTTAATTGTTATGATGCAGGTGTTATGTAAAGTTCAGCAGTTTTTTTAAATAATAAAATGCCATTCATTTGTTTAAGCTGATGCAGAAACAGCTATGGGCATGAAGCACTTTTGAGATTGAAGAGTTCTCAGAATTTGGATTTTTGCAATGAATGTCTGTTTCGCTTGTTCTTTATGTATGTATTTATGTATGTCTGTGTATATGTTTGTATGTATGTGTGAATGTATTTATATGTGTGTTTATGTTTCTATGTATTTATGTATATATTTATGTATGTATGTATTTATGTATAACATTGTATTTGTATGTATTTATGTATGTGTGTATCAAAGTACTATCAAGTACCACTCAAAAGGCTGCACTGTCTAACATAAGTGGTGTTAAAGTTCATCAAGAACAACAAGTTCATTTGTAAGCAAATAAGGCTCAGGTAACTGGAAAAGTCGACAATGTCAGGCTCCCACACACATGTAGACCCCAACGAGCAAAGTCCCATTCAGAGCTGAATTATAGTTTCACACCTCAAAACAACAGATTATGAAACCACACTTAGACACTGAAGTTTGTGACTGTGATCCTAGGCGTGACAGCTCGCAGGGATTGGTTGTAAGCAGTTCTGACGCACCGAGCACTACATCACCGCCTGTCACGAGCCTGCCTCTGCAGACAACCGTGAGCATCACCAACGACGGTGGTTGCCTTGGCGACGCCGATTCCCCGCTGCCAAAGTACAAGCGTGATCTGGTGCAGAAGATGAAGATCCTGAGGCAGGAGCTTCATGCTCTGCAGCCGCAGTCGGGTCACTGTCGCGTCGAAGTCTCCAGAGAAGAAATATTTGAGGTATGCTCGACTCTCTGTGTTGTTCCTAATCCAGTTAATTCTATAGTGCCGTTATTCTCAGTTCAGTTTCAACGATGTGCTTTACTGATCACCAGGAGTTAAAGTTTATGTTACAGTTTGTTCATGGGAATCAAATCAATAGGTAAACCCAAAAGGAACAGTGTTCTTCCACTGACAGGGTTGCCCAGTGTTTAATCTAGACACCTTTTGGGGGGAAATTTGCCCTCCCCTCAGGATTTATGTTTCCCCCCAGAGGCCAGCAATATTTTAATGTAGAGACCTTGGAGGGAAATTCCCCCGCCAGGATGCATGTTTTGCCCCGCCAGAGGCGAGTAATATATTTTTTGACATATGAATTCCTAAAAAAAGGTCATAAACTTTTTGTGAGAGTAATTGGTGTAGAAAAGTCGCACGAATGTCTAAAAAAGAGGTCATAAACTTTTTGTGAGTAATTGGTATAGAAAAGTCGCACGAATGTCTAAAAAAAGGTCATAAACTTTTTGTGAGAGTAATTGGTATAGAAAAGTCGCACGAATGTCTAAAAAAAACGGTCATAAACTTTTTGTACGATGAAATTTGAAAAAGTCTGAAACTCTTTAAAGATGGATATGAAATTTTAAAAAGTCATGTAAATTCGTTGGTCCCCCCCCCCACAAACCTTGTTTCCCCTCCCAGAAGAGGGGGACTAGATTAAACACTGAGGGTTGCCTCTCTCTCACTTCTATTTCCTTATTTGATAACAATATCATGCACACAGCAACAGTCGGTGGAAGCTTTAAATGAAATTATAGCAAAAATTGTAATTTGAATTATCATTCAAAATCTGATAGTTCAGGGTGAGAAGTCGTGCTACAGTGTGTAGGCGGATCTACCAGGACAATGCTTCTTTGCTTTTACTAAGCATTTAAAACAACAGGGCCACAGATGAATACCTACCTTCTGTAATGCCGTATTCTCCTGCTCCTCTCTACTGCAGTCCATTCCACAATGAAACATTGCTTTGTTGAGTTTGTATTAAGTGTTCAAGGCACCAGGTGCTGTGTTTGATAGGAATCATATCGCCACATCATGAAAATGAGGCCAAAAGATCTTCGAAAACGACTTATGGTGAAGTTTCGTGGGGAAGAAGGCTTAGATTATGGAGGTGTTGCAAGGTACCCAATCTTTCAATGCCTTTTTTGTCATCATTGTTTGCCTGTATTTTATCGATAATTTAACGTAAATGCCTTTTCAGTATGTTAACTTGATGTACTCTACAAGAGTGTTGGATGTAATTATTGACAATGAAAGCCCATACCATTAGTGGCTGTTACTACTGGCCGTTCACTGATGTGTAACTGACGCAGAGAATATATTTTGGGGATGCTTAAATTCTTGCTGCATCTGTGATACATTGATTCTACATTAAGCATGAACTGCTAGCAGTACCATTTCTGATGTGATGCTGTGCTTTTAGGGAGTGGCTGTATCTCTTGTCGCATGAAATGCTTAATCCCTACTACGGACTATTCCAGTATTCACGCGATGACATCTACACTCTACAGATCAACCCCGACTCTGGAATCAACCCAGTGAGTTACTTTCTCCTGTTTACATTACATTTTTTAGGCGTCTATGGGCTGGGAGTGCTTTTGAGTACCACAGATATCTTGAATAATAATAATAATAATATAATAATAATAATAATAATAATAATAATAATAATAATAATATAAGTTATATAGGGTCGTAGCCCAGCTGAGACCATAGAAAAGAGCACTGTACATGAGTTCAAAAATCATTGGCAGTCTTATGATACTTTTAAAAAATAGGTCTTGAGCTGTGATTTGAATGTCTCCACAGATGGCATAGTCTTCACATTGTCAGGAAGACTGTTCCACGCAGTCGGTCCACTGATAAGTGATGTATAAATCTTCTGAATAAATCGTTTGCTGATAACTGTAAGCTGCAGGTCAAGTATCTGTTTATCTTTTGGCAGGAATCTAATTCCCACCCCCTTTCAACCACTTTACCCTGTACTACAGTTTCATTGTTTGCAGTTTAGGTATTGTTTCATTTGAATTTTAATTGTTCAAACATGGCTTTGTTCTGAGCGTTTGTCTGTTTTCCTTTCGATCAGGAACACCTGTCGTACTTTCACTTTGTCGGGCGAATCATAGGCATCGCGATTTTCCACGGTCATTATCTCGATGGGGGATTCACGATGCCATTTTATAAACAGCTTCTTGGAAAGCCGATAACCCTCGATGATCTGGAGAGCGTTGACCCCGACCTTCACCGAAGCCTTGTCTGGATACTGTAGGTGTCTGAAATCAACAAAAAAGGAAATTAAATTCATCATAAGCTATCTTAAGGCTCAAGGTATCATCAGTCAATGTTATTAATGAAGATTGTTGTGCAAGCAAATTTCAGACTTTTGACCGGACTCGCCCTGGAATTTGGCTTGCACAATGATTTGATTAATAGCATTGGCTGATGCCTTGAGTATTATGACTGTGGCGCTATAGAAGTTCATAGAGTAAATTAAATTAAGCTGATTTTTAAATTGTCGTTTGAAATATCTGTGCAGCTGACGGTTTGAGCGAATAAGGTTTGAGAAACTTTAAGCTTGATCCCTATTGTATTGCAATAACAACTCTAGTTTCCAGATTACATGAAGTATGGATAAACTCGCATGCTGTTGATATATGTCTTGTACGTAGAATGTATTACTGCATGAAAGTTTAATGTGCTTGTGTCCAATGTTAGGGACAATGACATTACCGGGATCATCGATCATGGCTTCTGTGTCGATCATGAGGCCTATGGTGAACGGATTGTCCATGATCTTAAGCCTGGCGGCAGGGACATCCCTGTGACGGAGGACAACAAAAAAGAATACGTCAAGTATGTCTTTTTCAAAGATTCTATTGAATTTTTTATTTCTGTGGTATTACTGAAGTAGTGTAGTACTTCCAGTGTCATTGTAGTAAGATAATATCACAGAAAGTTCTATGTTAAAAAGAAGAAGAAAATTATTTCTTTGAGCATTTTATACGTAAAGTTGTTTTTTTATCAATTTATTGTTCATATAATATAAATAATTGTTCACTTATATAAATATATATATATATATCTAATATATATATCTAAATTTATATGTATGCACATATATATATATGTTCATGTATAATTGTATATGAGTATACATGAACGTATATGTATAGGTGTTCATGTATGTATAAGTATAAATTTAGATATAATTTTATCATATATATTGTCATGTGCCTGATGTGTGTGTATATATGAATATGTATAAATGGAGATGATAGAGTCCTCTTGTTGTGTTTCTGCTAATAGTTTCTCTTGTATTTTAGACTCTACGTAAACTGGCGCTTCATGCGTGGTATCGAGGCGCAGTTCCTTGCCCTGCAGAAAGGCTTCAGTGAATTAATTTCTCAGCATCTGCTGCGGCCATTTGACGAACGTGAATTGGAGGTAAAAATTGCTCTAATAGGAAATATTTGTTTGGGAAATCTTGTTGGAATTTGGCAAAGCTAATTCTATACTAGCATATTCATGTCATGCCATTTGTAAGGGCTTTATCAAGTTGACTGGTTTGGTTGGCAAAGAAATCGGTTTAATTTTGTAACAGAAACGGAGAAGTAAGTGATGTGAAAAGGAAGGTTTAGGGTTTCTGTTTATATCACCCCAGCAGAAAAAAGGGACTAGTTCCTGGTCCGGGAATTGACTTACTGGTGTTCTTAAGCGGGTGACATAAGGAAGGTAGGGATAAAAATTTCAGGACTTTTAGACTAATATATGCATTTTGTTTTCGAAAATGAAAAGCATCAGTTGGAGGGAAATTGTGTAAAATTCCACCACCTGTCGGTATCCAATGCATTAATATCAGATTTTAGCCTTAATATATCATGTGGTGTTATACAGTTTGTAGTAACATGAGCCGGAGATGCAGACACATTAATTAGATGCAGAAATCATTATGTATAATCTTTACAGCCGATCTAGTAAGTGACAGCTGGTTCCATTTTCTCAGAGATTACATGCATGTTGACATTCATACAGAAATTCATCGTGTGATTAACAGATCATTCAGTGATCGATTGATTCTATAACAATGGTGTAACTGATTTAAAAAAGAGAAGAAGAGCAGTCCCTTAAGCTAGCCCTGAGAAAGCCAAGGATATGAAGTGTTAGCAACTTAATTTTCTTAGCCTTGGCATATAAGGGCAGGTGGCCAGTCCTCTCCCTTGCCATCTCATCTTCCCACCGACAGTGTACGGTCAGTGTACTCATTATAGCTGAGTTGGCTAGGGGCACAGGTGAGGCAGAACTCTCAAACCAAATTTCTGCCCTAGCGGGGATTTGAACCCCAACCTCTCGCTTGACATTCCAGTACACTAACCACTACACTGTTGAGTGCCCCCTCTAAAGAAAGAGAACCAATTTAATATTGTGACAGAATTAGGAAATGGAATAAGAATCGATCTGTCATTGCAGTTGATGATCGGTGGTCTCGGTAAGATTGATGTGGAAGACTGGAAGAAGAACACGCGCTTAAAGCACTGCACTCTCGACACGAACATCGTTAAGTGGTTCTGGCGTGCAGTGGAGGAGTTCGACGAAGAGCGAAGGGCGCGTCTGCTCCAGTTCGTAACCGGCAGCTCACGCGTTCCCCTCCAAGGGTTCAAAGCACTGCAGGGTACGCACAAAGCTCTCTGTCACTGTTCATCAAAATCATGTTGCTTAGGGGGTCTATTCTAATTGTCTGTCTGTCTGTCTGTCTGTCTGTATGTGCTGTAAAGCATGCTGTGTGGATATGGCATTCTGTATAGAGAAGCATAAAAATGCAGTTAGCACTTGCTATTCACATATAAAAAAAACAAGCACTTCTGCACAGTAGTACTGTACTGCTTCATAGCAGAATTCTCTTTCCCAGTGTTGTTATTTATTTAGGAAAACTTATTTCCTTTGTGGTTTGAATTTTGCTTTTTCTCTACAATCATTTCATTAAATGTTTCTTTCTCTGCATTATCTCGTTTAAAGTTTGACGCAGAAAAACAAACATTTGAACTCTTCTGCCCTTGAACTTTTGACTGCCACATTTTTTCTCGGCCTTTAAGCCTTGTCCCTCTGATTTAGAATTTTGTCCTCCACCTTTGAGCTCTCTTCAGCATATTTATTCATCCCTGCTCTCCTTGGTCTATGATTTATGATGCGTTTAGTGGCCCTGACATGTAGTTCGACTGAAGATTAAAGAGAATTTGAATGTTGTGCTTTGAATTGCTGTTGTTGAAGAGAGGCTTCTGTGTATGAAATGTCTGCAGTAAATGCCTTGCATGATTTTGCAGGTTCAACTGGGTCGCAGGGACCGAGGCTGTTCACAATCCACCAGGTTGATACAAACACTGACAACCTGCCTAAGGCTCACACGTGGTAAGATACAGAAGCTCAAGTGTATCTTGCATTTGTCCACAGGAAATCTCTGAATAGCTTTAAGCCTACAGGCTGCATGATACTGACCCTGCATCAACCATAACTTAAGAATATTGTTAAAATCAATTAAACCTTTATTTTTTATATTATATTTTTATTTACCATCTGGTGATCCTACAGTCCATGTTTTAGCTATAGCAACCTGGGTAAGGATACCAGTCACTGAACTTTGTAAATTAGTATCAGTCAGACCTAGAAAGGAAATAAAAAGTCATACAATGCTTTTGAACCAGTTTTGATGACTGCTTCTTGCTGGATCAGTCCTATCTAAACCAAGGATATGTGCCTCATGGTCATGTTCTGCTGTATACAATGCTATGCAAAACAGTACAGCTGTATTTGATGCAGTACTTTACAACTGTATATGATATAATACAATATGGCTGTATTTAATATTGCCCTTCTAAGTTCAGAAATGCCCACATGACAATGTGACAGAGCATCGATGGTGCTGAACGACTGAATGAAGGACTTGCTCAGAACCCCTACAGAGTGACCGCACTGAAGAGACTCGAACTCATACCCTCAACATTACAAGCCAAGTGATGTAACCAGTTGGCTAATGCTTGTAAAAGGTGCGAGCAGATGCCTAGTTACGAAAACTGCAGCTCTGAAGGAAGGCACGAATGATGTGCTTATTATGAAGAAACTTTGAAGACTGTGTTATCAGGAGACTGTGATGTCTAACTAGCGGTCTGTCTTTTCTTCTTCAGCTTCAATCGCATCGACATACCGCCGTACGAGTCCTACGAAAAATTTCTGGACAAACTGACGTGTGCTGTTGAAGAGACGTGTGGCTTCACGGTCGAGTGAACGTGTCGTGTGTTTGATCTTAGCAAATTCTAGAAGCCTTGCTTCACGTTTTTATGTAATTTAGCAGCCGGTTTAGCTCCTTCGATCCGAGCGGTTGGGCACGACGGAACATGTGTCGACTTTGCCACGGCGAATGCCGGATCGGTTTTCCGCGAATAAAATCGTCGATGGATTTTAGTTTGGATTTCTCTGCTGTGCTGTATGATCGAACGATCGAACTGTGGATCGACGCAAAGGCAGAGGTTTTACGTGTTAAACTGACTGTTGCCTTATGATCATGATCCATGAAGGATCTATTTAGAGTGGTTTTTATCCTACCTATGATTATCCGATCACTCGTATTTGCGCACCGTTGTTTTGTCAGATGAACAGATCCACTTGATGTACCGTAAATCATGGCTCCTCGCTGTCTACCTACGGCTTTCGATCGCACTTTATTCATGCATTGTTTAATGTCCGTATATCTGTTTTCAGCGGTAACATTAACGTGTATACTCTAGCAGATTAACACCTGTCAATACCTAGGTATGCACATATGTAAGATATATATGTCGAAAGATATATACCTGTATTCTAAACATATATATGTATACACACATCGACTAGTAAAACAAATATTTATTACTTATATATTCAATTATTCATTTTAAATAAATGCGAAGCAAATCATTTTGTTCTGAAAAGACTCCATTCTGTGTGTGAAGTATATCCTTCATATATCACTTTCCAACAGAGTTGTATTGAGTAATATATATATATTGTGTACATTCATAGATATATATCACTGGCCACTGACATTTTATATATATATCATACTGACCGCTGACAGTTGGGGATTTGATTCTTTGTGCTTGTTTGTCGTAAGTTATTTTTGTTTTGACCGTCAGGATGAAGTTTGTGAAGATCTACGTGCTGTTATGAAAATAAATGACTGAGCTGGTGGAACAATTACTATCAGCTGGATTCAGGAGCTGATGTGATTTTCTAGGTTCCATTTCAGTGTTGAGGTTCTCACTTGCAACATTACTCAAACCCATCTTTTGTGAGTTCGTTTTTGAATAACCTCGGACGATGCGCTGAATTACGTGTCATGTTAAACAGAACTGTGGAACATGTTATCGTAGTACGTGACTACATTGACTGGTTTCATTGAACATTTTGAGATTTTCACTGCTGTCTTTTTTGAAGCTTTCATTTGATAAAATTAGTCTGTATGCTGTCCAACACTCTAGAACCGGACACTTCTATAGTGCAACACATTTAACCCTTTATCAACGAGAGGGATTAGTTTTTCCATACAGTTTAGTAAACGCTCGACGTTAAAGTGCGAAGCAGTGCTGTGATGAAAGGTATAAAGAAATACTCTATGGAAATTGCCAGACGCTTGGCTATTATCGGAAGATTTTGTCCAGCTTTATTCATTCTGACGATATCTGCCGTTTATCAGTCATCCTTCTCTGTATTGAGTGGTTTGAAGTACTGTGTTCATCAATTCTGTTCACTGTGCTGCAGGAAATCTATAGGTCAAAATTTTGTAATAGAGAGTAAACGTCAACGTTCAACCAACTACATTTCAATTCTGTGTACCTGAAGCAGTGCTTTAGGTTGCTAAATATAAATACTAATTAAATGCCTATAAATAATATAATGTGATAAATGCCAGGATTTAAATGCTATATATAAATAGATATATATGTGAGGTAGTGCTTTATAAATTTGGTGAGCGATTAGTTTCTGATGTCACTTTAGATATGCAGAAGTGTCTGTATTCCTCAGCAATGCCTGAGGTCACTTAAGTGTCTAGTGCATTTGTGAGGTACGCGAGTACATAAATCTCCTTTGTCGGTTCTGGATTTGTGCTTGTCAGTTGTGGCATGGTGGACGATTAGTTAGTGCGCTTGGCCTGTAACGTGGAGAGTACGGGTTTGAGCCTCGCACGAGGCAGTTAATGTGGAGGGACCTTGAGCAAGTCCTTCACTCACAATTGCTCAGCGCCATCGATGTTCTGTCGTACGGTCGTGTGGATTTCTGAACTTTGGAAGGAAGGCAATATCAAATACTGTTGTATTGTATAGTTGTGGCACATTTTCATGGATCAGCATCGACTTGTTTTCAGTTTCTAAAAAAAAGTTCTCGGTTAATACCTAGATCTCCGTCTGTTTTTGTGGTAAACTATAACGTTGATTACTGATATATGCCATATCAAAATCATTCTGAAGCCTAATCAGTGCGTAGATCGTTGAGTTGTATTTGCATAGAATTAGAGTGCGGAGATTCATAGTGTCCTGGAAGTTCAGTCATCAGGAGTTTGATTTTGAGACATCCGAGTTTTGTGAAGAACGTGCATCTGTTGTAACGATCACATTTCCGCGTCTCACCATCCAAGAGTTTGAATATTTTGCTATTTTTTTGTTTCTAGAACTTTTTGGTTGAGATCTGATAAGTTTGATTTTTTAAATGGATATCTGATATATGTGTTTTTTGTGTGAAGAATGTTGTGATGCAGCGAGTAGACCCTCAGAAATTTATGCGGCAGCATCGATAGCTACCAGCACTTACGCTGACCCCATTTTACTTGTGAATGCTTTGTCAAGGCAGAAGTGTAGTTGGAAAGAATAGATTTGAAGGAACTGCAAAACGAAAGTATATTTGGTAGAACGACTGTTAAAGCGGTCGTGATCATGTTTAGGGAAACTGAATATATTTTGGGGATGCTTAAATTCTTTTCATTTGGAAACCTGAATTGGTTCGAGTGTGAATTAGGTGCGTGACAGGATACAGGAGGATAATCAGAGCATAGGAAAGGTGATTTGGACTTGACTAGAAAGTTAGCGAAGGAACATGCTCACAATTTGTGATGATATGTTGTTAAGATTTGATTGCACAGGACAAACGGAAACTTAAACAGAATTGTTGGAAAGTAGTTCAACCGAACAAAGTCGGGGATGGTTTGATGAGTGACTGGAAGTTTGAAGTGATTTCAGTTTCATTTTTGTCATTGAACCAGAGGATAGATTTTTAAGCTGGTGAACACTTTTGTTCCCTTGTACTCTCCCAGGACCTGTTGTTTCTCCCAAGTTTTTGTTCTTAATCTGTTTTCCTGCATGAATATTGTTGCTTTTATATGGTTCCATTTTCCTTTTTAAATGTATCGCAAGTATATTCATACATATGCATAACAACTGGCATGGGTACACAAGTTTGCCCGGGGTTGTATGCATAAGTGGGTGTCTATACTTGTGTTACTTATATACATGTGTGTACATGCATGTGCTGGAAAGACGATGTGAGTAATAATGGTGGCTGGTGTGTCAAAAGGTATCCGTTTTGGAAATAAGAACGTTTTATTAAATCATTAGGTGAAAACGGTGTTTTGTTCGTCACTTCTGAAATATGACTTGTCATCCTAAATTCCTAATGCAGTCTCTTGCTTCTCTTTCATTCAACATTGGAAATAATCTCTTACACAAATCTTATCATGGTTCCTTCTGCCCGTTAGGCCCGCCGACGGAAATTCCGGGCCCCTAGGCAGAGCAGTCGCGGGCCTTTAAACTATCTTTAGGCTTCATGAAAAAATTATAGCAAAAAATGATAAGTAAGGTAATACTCAGATCTTGAAGTTTAAACTGATTGTAGTTAAGTGTCAGTAATATTATATTTAAAAAGGCATAAAGCATGAACTTTGTATAACTGATTATAATATTTGTCATAAGTTGATTGCGGGCCCTGCCTGGGCCCTTAAAAATCGCCGGGCCCATGCCCCTTCTCGGCGGGTCTAGTTAGGCCTATGTCTATCTCGCCGCTAAGTATAATATATATCCACCGTAGCTGTTTGTCAACGTGCATGACCCTTGAGTCTGTGAATAAACGTGTTCCCATCTCTTAACTTTCTCTGGGCGCTGTGGAAATCTTACAATTGGGGCTTACGATTTGGAGGGATCAGCTCGAATCTTCGAAATCCGATTCCCCGAAACAGGGGCGTAACTTTGGTCTAAAAAGTGGGGGGGTACCAATTTCTTACATACACGAAGCAAAGCTGAGACTGCGATCTCTGGGAAGGCACAATAATAAAATATTGATTGAAATTGTTCAAAATGTGGGGGTATGGTACCCCCAGTCCTAAAAGTGGGGATACGGGTACCCCTCGTACCCCATAATTTACGCCTATGAACTTGAGGCATTAAACGCCCGTGTAGATCTGTGCATGATCGAAGTGACTGAAATACACAACACAAAACACCAAAAAAGTTGGCTTACGGGGTTTTACACCACGCCAGAGGCTCAGCAGGGGAAGTATAACAAACTACTGACAAAGTATTGGCTTACGCGGTTTTATGCCACGCCAGAGGCCCTCCTGCCAAACAATGAGCTTACGGGGTTTTATGCCACGCCAGAGGCTCAGCAGGGAAAAGTATAACAAACTACTGACAAAGTATTGGCTTACGGGGTTTACGCCACACCAGAGGCCCTCCTGCCAAACAATGAGCTTATGGGGTTTTACGCCACGCCAGAGGCTCAGCAGGGAAAAGTATAACAAACTACTGACAAAGTATAGGCTTGTGGTTTTTACGCAACGCCAGAGGCCCTCCTGCCAAACAAATGAGCTTACGGGGTTTTATGCTACGCCAGAGGCTCAGCAGGGAAAGTATAACTTCCGACAAAGTATTGGCTTACGGGGTTTTACGCCACGCCAGAGGCCCTCCTGCCAAACAATGAGCTTACGGGGTTTTACGCCACGCCAGAGGCTCAGCAGGGAAAAGTATAACAAACTACTGACAAAGTATTGGCTTACGGGGTTTTACGCCACGCCAGAGGCCCTCCTGCCAAACAATGAGCTTACGGGGATTTACGCCACGCCAGAGGCTCAGCAGGGAAAAGTATAACTACTGACAAAGTATTGGCTTCGGGGTTTTACGCCACGCCAGAGGCCCTCCTGCCAAACAATGAGCTTACGGGGTTTTACGCCACGCCAGAGGCTCAGCAGGGAAAAGTATAACAAACTACTGACAAAGTATTGGCTTACGGGGTTTTACGCCACGCCAGAGGCCCTCCTGCCAAACAATGAGCTTACGGGGTTTTACGCCACGCCAGAGGCTCAGCAGGGAAAAGTATAACTACTGACAAAGTATTGGCTTCGGGGTTTTACGCCACGCCAGAGGCCCTCCTGCCAAACAATGAGCTTACGGGGTTTTACGCCACGCCAGAGGCTCAGCAGGGAAAGTCTAACAAACTACTGACACAGGCCAAAGCTCCGTCGTCGAAACGAGAAAGCGCCTCGTCCACCGCAGACCCCTCATCCTCCGTCCCCGAGAAAACACCCGGAGCAAAGTAATAATATTGTAACAATGACGTGAAGATATATAGAGACGATGACGTCATCGGAATATATGAACAAACACTGAAATGACGTCATTTATATTTAAAACTCGAAATATATATATATATATATATATATATATATATATATATATATATATATATATATATATATATATATATATATATATATATATATATATATATATATACATAGTTCGAGAATTCGTGACTTTCGATTTTAAAATTCGTAAAAATTCGCGAATTTTTGGTCTATTTTAAAATTCGTAAAAATTCGTGAAAATTCGTTGGGCCATTGTTTGGCCCTTTTACACTGACGGTGGGGTTTTGCAAAAACACAGTTAGCAACAACAACAAATGTGATGACGTCCTGATTTGTTGTGTTAGGCCTAAGCTTCTGCTAAGAATTTAATGTAAAATTCAATATAAAAGTTTATTACGTAACGAGTTAATTTAGTTAGAATCTAATTTCTTAAAGATGAAAGAACATGGAACGGAGAGGAAGTATGTAGTAATTTTGAAGGAGAAGCATGGGCGGCGATCCAGGGGGTCGAGGGGACAAGACCCCACCTTTTACTTTGAAAGGACACACCATACATCTGAGCCCCACATTTTGAAGAAATACCAAAAGTCACCAAACGCTTTCAAATCTTTTACCTCTTTTTGAGCGGATCAGTTCTAAACTCGTTTTGACCAGATCAGTTCAAAAGGCCACCCCCACCTGTCAAACAAGATCGCCGCCAGTGACGAGAAAGAAAGGGTAATCCCAAAATACAGTGTTGTTTGTCTGACAAGGAATTTGTTGGTTGTTCTGCCCGAATTCGGGAGCATTTGCATGGCGAAAATACAGAAACCAGAGTCGAATGGGAGCAGTGCATGGGCAGTTCGTGACTCAGAATCAGAGGACGATGAAGTTTAAGCCACAATACGGTGAACGTTGCCAAACCTTTTTAACCATGTTTGGTTGCAAGCTGTGTTAGTGACTGACTGGTCACAGTGGGGATGGGGCACTGGTGGGTTTTCGTTCCGCTGACTGACACTCACAATCACACGCGCCAACTATGATAGAAATCGAAGTTCAAGACTCCAAGTAGAACAGTAACTGACTATCAGTACTATTTTTTTGTTATAGTCAGTTAGCCTATCCTTTATGGCTGTTTGATTGATTGCCTATAGGCGCCGCCTATGACATTAACATTCACTTGCTTAAAAAGTTGAAAAGTAAACAAATACTAAAATTCGTTGCCATGGCAAAGAATTTCTATTACTTTATTTTTTCACGAATTTTAACGAATTTTAAAACTGCAGTTTTAAAATTCGTTAAAATTCGTGAATTTTTAAAATTCTTAAAATTCGTGAAATGCGAATTCTCGAACTATGTATATATATATATATATATATATATATATATATATATATATATATATATATATATATATATATATATATATATATATATATATATATATATATATATATATATATATATATTAGGGTGTTTTTATGATGCACGTGATTTTTTTAACTCAAAGATCTTTTAACGGCCAGGTCGAATTATCATGCCAATTAGCGTATAAACGCCATATCCGAAATTATATCGCGATAGTTGAACATTTAGGACTGGCGCAAGGCGACCGAAATTAGGAACCCGGTGACCTGTCTCGGTTCGACCAAAATTTTAGACGTTACGATGTCTGTTCTTCGTGTTTTCGATCTTCAACATAATTATAGCAATTAATTAAGCTATTGTGGTTTTCTAGAGGAGACACCTGGTGCTACATCAATAGCATGGTATTTAACGCGAGTGGCTGTCTCCCTTGGTAAGAGTATGTGTTTGATCCCCGAATGAGTTTGTGCCAATGAGATAATGTCGTGGTTTCCAATCGGAGCAATCTGTCTACAACAATAATTCCCTCGCCCATGACGATATCGTGCAAGCATGGCGGTAGCGACGGAGGTTTCTCTGTTGGCAACATCATCTGAGGAAGAGGCGTCATCAAATAGCTCAGAAAGAGAACTAGAACCTTCAGCGTCAGCTGGACCACCAAAGCGGCAAAAGGGAACAATCTCTGTAGTTACCCGTGATGTTGCAGCAGCTCTAGATCGTACCAAAACCAGTAGCAGGAATGCCTCTCGCATTTTCTCTGCTCTCGCTGCATCCAATCTATATGCAGCACCAGCTGGTGAGCTGATCATCAGTCCTTCTGCTATCCATCGAGCAAGGAAGGATAACCGTGCAGCCCTAGCAGCTGAGATTCGTGAATCTTTCGATCCGACGGTTGCCCTTACTATCCACTGGGACGGCAAGATCATGCCAGATTTTACAGAAACTGGACAAGTGTGCGTTGATCGTCTTCCAATAATGGTATCTGGTAAGGATGTGACCTTATAACTGGCCATCCCCAAACTCCAATCCCCAAACTCCAATCCGGGACTGCTGCCTTCATGGCAGATGCGTGTTTGGCCGAGATCAGAAGTTGGGGATTGGAAGACAGAATCGTGGCCATGTGTTTCGACACAACGGCGAGTAACACGGGTTGCAAGGGCGGCGTATGCATCAAGCTGGAAACGGAATTAGGAAAGACCTCTTGAACCTTGCCTGTCGACATCATGTTTCTGAAATTATTCTGGAAAAGGTATTTTCACTGCATGATTCTGTAAGGTCTCCAAAATTGGAACTCTTCAGCAGGGCTGTAGTCGAGGGTATACGCGGGTATACAGCGTGTACTTACCTCTAGAGACCGTATACTCACCTCACAAAATATTTATATTAATTTATATTAAAATGCTGTAGCGTATACTCGCAAAATACTGGAGCGTATACTCACCTCTAATTTGTTTCGGAAAACTAACCGGTAGCGTGTACTCACCTCTAATTTTACCACTACAGCCCTGCTCTTCAGTCATTTCCGTGACTTCTGGCCGCAAATCGATCAGACCAAGTATCGCACAGCAATGGAGGATAAAGACGCAGCACAAAGAGTCAAAGAAATTCGAGAGAATGTCATCACCTTCGCACTGCAGCAACTGAATGCTGAATACCACAGAGACGAGTGACGACTACGAAGAGCTACTAGAACTAACAGTCATTTTCCTAGGAGGAATTCCACCGAAAGGAATAAAGTTCAGGTACCCATGGAGAGGCATTTCACCGCGCGCGTTGGATGGCACGTGCGGTTTATGCAATCAAGATGTGGCTTTTCAGAGAGCAGTTTCCCATTCAACAACACCAGAGGGCATCTCGACAATCTTACTCTCAAAAGATGTGGAATCATCTACTTCGAGTTTCACTTTTTGTGACCACAACCTACGTGGAGTACTGGTTCACCTGTACATCACCCAATGAAGCCCCAAGGAACGATCTTCAATTCTTGAAGGCAATCCATTCTTACCCAGACAAGGAAGTCTCACAGGTCGCCCTAACAGCCTTCCTAACCATTTTCCCGACACCTTTGGTATTTGTCGGAGACCTTGGTTGGCCTCAGCCTTTTTGACGATTCAGTCACCATCGACGAAAAACAGCGCATGGTCTATAACATGCGCAACAATCAGGGATTCGACGAACCTCCAAAGAGGCTTCCTCCCATACATGATCCATCTACAAAAGCGCTATCCGATTTTTTTACCACTTCTACCATCAAACTTTTCCAGCTCCTCAAAATCGATTACGCTTTTCTTGATCGAGATCCACAACAATGGGAGTCAGAGCATTCGTTCAATGAGGCGAAATACATCATATCCGCCCTAAGAGTGACGAACAATTTAGCTGAGAGAGGAGTGGCTCTAATGCAGTCCTTCAATGAAGCCCTGGTTCGAAATGAGGAAGAGAAACAATTTGTTCTTCAAATGGTTGAATACCATCGAAATAGATTCCCAAAAGCACTAAAGGGACTAAGTAATGACAAATAACTGAAGGTTCTTGGTTTGCTTTTGCCTTATTTTTTATGTTTAAGTGTTGAAATTGTATTGGATCTTCGAGAATTACAATGAATGACATTGTTTTCTAAGTGGTAATTTTTCCCGGGCTTTGCGCCAGTTCTAAATCTCTTTTGATTTTCATCTAATTTGGCAAATGTTAATGTTTCTCAAGGTGGAACACAAAAACAACCTGGCCGATATTAATTTTGAAACTTCAGATTATAGACACACCCTAATATATATATATATATATGAATATAAATGTGTTATGAATCCCTGGTAATCTGAAGTATTCTGCACAGACTGCACCATCTCCACTGGCGGCGATCTTGTTTGACAGGTGGGGGTGGACAGTTTAGAACTGATCGATGCAGATCTGGTCAAGAAAGAGGTTTGAACTGATCTGCTAAAAAATGAGGTAAAAACTGTTGAACTGTTTTGGAGTTTATTCAAAATTTGGGGGGACAAAATGTATGGTGTGTTTCCACTCTTAAAGGTGGGGGTCTTGTCCCATTCAACCCCCCCCCCCGGATCGCCGTCCATGACTACCTCAATTAATGCATCAGAGCCATCAAGGAACTTCAGACGGTTTTTACATCTACGCTACGAGTATAGGCTACACTTAATGGATAATGGTTGATCTTACAATGCCCTTTTAAGTGCTCGACAGTTTAAGGTATAAAAATTATTTTACAAAAAAAATTAAATTACGCATCACAATCGATCACGTAGGCCTAGTACTGTATAGGTCTACATTCTACAATGTATAAATAATGTTGACATTGTTGCTCAACAAGATCAACGTGAAAAGATGTTCTTCATCTACAATAAATTCTACATAATTTATTCCTTTAAATTTCAAATAAAAAACAGATTAAAAGTAAATTTAATTGTCTGAACGAAACAGTTTGACTAAATAGTCCATGGTGCCTGGGTGACCGAAAATTGGACAACTCCGGACCCTTTCTCCTGAACATATCGGAACAGGGGCGTAACTTAATTTGGTCTAAAAGTGAGGGGGTACCATTTTCTTATATAGGCCTACACGAAGCAAGGCGGAGATCTCGACTGCGATCTCTAGGAAGGCACAATAATAAAATATTGATTAGCATTCTTCCAGAGCAGTGGCGTCTACCAATGGTGGAGTGTGGAGAACGATCTCCATCGAACTTCAAAAGTGGGGGGTTTGACATATTTTGACTGAAAGTGGGGGGGGGTTGCAATTTTTCATGATAGCTCTTTTGTCCCGTGTAATAATATAGCCAAATCCAACAAAGCAAAAATAATAAAACCCCAAAAAGGTCAAAAAAAATTTTCGCGCTTACGCGTAAGCGCGATGATTGCTTTGACTCTCTTTGGACACTCTCAGTCTAGACGTAAACTCGGCACCTATTACAGTAGAAAACATTCAGCTAAGTCATCCATTAATTCACTAATCTGTAGGCCTACCTGTCTCAGAATGACTGACTAATAAATAAAGCTCTAGAGGATCAGTTTGGCTTCAGACCAACTGGCAGTTGTACCAGTGCACTCACCTTCTTTCTACATCACATCACCCAGATGCTAGAAAGTAACTCTTATGTGCGTTGTTTGTTAGTCGACTTCTCTAAAGCTTTTGATGTTGTTGACCATTCAGTTCTAATACCTAAAGTCATGGCTTTAAACATGCTGCCTGAAATTTCAAATTGGGTCATTGACTTCCTAACTGGTCGATCTCAAGTCCTCAAATATGGCAATGTACTTTCTGATTCTACTTCCATTAATCGCAGTATTATCCAAGGGTCTGGTCTTGGTCCCACCCTCTACATTGTAATGGAGAGCGATCTTAAACCCGTCTCTCTGTCCAACATCCTTTTCAAATTTGCAGATGATACTAACCTTCTCACCCCCCAAAATTCTCCTGTTAGCTTGGAATCTGAATTTGATAATATTAAGGATTGGGCCTCCAGGAACAGAATGACACTTAATTTTTCCAAGACTAAAGAAATTGTATTTCATAGACCGAATCCAAGACACTTGTCTCTTCCGGATCCTATCAGCAATGTTGAAAGAGTAAAAATTGTCAAATTGCTGGGTGTTCTTTTTCGAGAAGACTTAAAATTTGATGACCATGTTTCATTTATTTTGAAGATATGCAGCCAACGCCTATATCCCCTAAAAGTCCTCCGATCTCAAGGAATGCCTCCCAGCAAACTAAAGAACATTTTTCAAGCCCTTGTAGTCTCCCGACTAACGTATGCCATACCATCTTGGGGGGGATTCCTGTCGGCTGAACTGGGTGGAAAAATTGAATCTTTTTTGCGCAGGGCTGGGCGCAGTAACCTCTTTAGTGGTGATGGTTTAACTTTAGAGAAGATTTGTGAAAAAATTGAATTGAAGTTCTTCAAAAGCATCCAGTCACCCCAACACTGTCTTCACCAATTACTGCCTGCAGAGCACCTTCATAAATTCAACTTAAGAAAAAGGGGACATGTTTTTGAATAACCGCACTTTAATACATTGCTATACATAAGAAATCCTTCATCATTCGCTCACTGTACAAGTATAAAAACTGGGTTAATGCTGGTTCTAGTACCTGTTCTGATATCTAAACTGGCTCTTTTTGTAGACCATAGTAATGCTTATGTTCCTTAGAATGTAAGGCTTAGATCATAACTTTAGTTATAGATAGGCCTATGTATGTAAATAAGACACTATCGTTTATTGTTTATAATACTGTATAATGTATATGTATGTAAATAAGACATTATATAGAATTGCTTGTGTTTAAACTGTCTTACAGTGTTACTGATATTGTGATCATTTTGTATGTATTGTTGTAAAGTATGAGCGTTTGTCTTATACTAATAAAAGATTACTTACTTTACTTACTTAATTCGTTTATTTTACGTCGCCGTCATATCAAAGACGATTGGCGTCTCTCCCACTGCAGAAAACACCAAAATGTGTATTTCGGAGGGAATATTTTGGGGGGTTGATTCTCCATTTACCATTGGGGGGGGGGGTTAGACGCCAATGTTCCAGAGGAGTAACTTTGGTCCAAAAAGTGAGGGTACCAATTTTTTACATAGGCCTACACGAAGCAAGGCCATAGGCGTAATTTGTGGGGGTACGAGGGGTACCCGTACCCCCACTTTTTAGACTGGGGGGTACTGTACCCCCCACTTTTTAAACAATGTCAATCAATATTTTTATTATTGTGCATGCCTTCCCAGAGAATGCAGTCTCTGCCAAAAGTGCGAAAGTACCTATAGATACATAGGTAAACCATGAGCCAAATACATGAGAAGACTGACAGGGAAATGGCCACCATGCGAAAAGTGAAAGTGGAGAAGAAATTGGTACCCCCACTTTTTAGACCAAAGTATGGGTACCCCCCACTTTTTAGACTAAAGTTACGCCCCTGGGGAAGGCACGATAATAAAATATTGATTGGCATTGTTCAAACAGTAGGCGGGGGTAATCGTAATCGTAATGTTCGGATTTCTACAGCGCCCAAAAAAGCGAAGTCGCGGGAACCAGCTTATTCACAGGCGCTTAGACAAATCGATAGGCGGGGGGGTACGTCGAATCGGTTCCAGGTCAAGATCCAAAGGAGTCAGTCAGGTACGGGTACCCCTCGTAGGCTACCTCCCACAAATTACGCCTATGCATTGTTCAGAAAGTGGGGGTACGGTACCCCTCGGTGACCCGAAAAGAATTTCGCCCATTTCCCCGAAATCGATTTCTATATTATATCTATATTCTATAGGCCTATTATATCGAGATACTTCAAGGCCACACTATGTCTATGTCATGTATAAGAGTTCACAATTTAACTTTGAATATTTTCGGGAGTTGGCCGCTTTCTATAAAACTGTTTTCAGGAAATCGGGCTTTTGTGTATTTTCAGCGTTTTCGGGGATTCGGGCCAGACCCGGTTCGCCTCCGAAGATGGCTTGTTTCAGAGATTTAATCTCGGGCTAGCACGGTCCATACACGGGGACCTTAAATGGCCTGGCACTTATTCAAATGAACAGCGGTTGATGAAGGATTTCACCCGATCAATTCATTGTTAAAATGAGCAGGGTCGAGGCGATACGGTCGCTATATAAAATCGTGTACATTTACCAATAATTATTATTGAATTGAAGCTATAGCGTTACATAAATTCTTCAACCTGACATGTTTTACTTTATTTCCGGTATCCATAATAAAAGTTGGAGCTGTTATCATTTCTTATGTTTGTGAATTTTTATTTGGCTAATTCGTTGGAGAAAGTTGACTTTAGTGGAGAATTTGTTTATTTTCAAAGGTTTGTTGTATATAGTTTGCATCGCACAGATTTTGTGTGGTGATGGTCTTGTATCTTTTACATACCGGTTCGTATCGTCGATGTTTAGAAATGCGTTGTAAACGGTTACGGAATGCGGTTTAAAAATTCCACGTTTAGTAACGTGCGTAAACAAACTTATACAAAATACATACCCGCTTCTGTTTTTCGATTCCTTCACGTTTGTGAGTTATGTTGCTGCATGTGATTGGTGACACTAAACATGTCGTAATTGCTATTGGTGCTATATTTAGGCACTTTTTGTGATATAGTATAGTTTAAATAAGGGACACTCCTCAGCGTTCCAATCAGTTAGCCCCAATCCGCCTGGAAGCGTAATGGTTTCCAGCCCTTGATGAGCTAAAGCATGGAGGCAGGGTAAAATGTTGTTTAGTTACTATGGTATGTTTTAGCCTAGTGGCGAGAGTGCTTAAGAGTTAATCTTAAGGTTTGGTGTTTAAATCCCACTAAGAAAAGAAAATTTCTTTTAAGAGATATAGCTCCACTTGTGCTCTGTATTGGGGAGGGGGGATAGATGAATGGTTACATTCTTGCTTAAAGGGCCAGTAGTGACTATTAACTATACCATCATGCTGCATGATGCTTTCAATGATCTAGCCTTTTTGTACGTTGCGAGTAAGGGTGTCAACTGGTATTTGGACTCCCATCTACATGTAAGTATTTTGTCCTATGATGAAGTGATGTTTCAGTTGGACTAAGAATGGGTTTGACTACATTGTCCGATTTCTGCTACAATGTTGACACCTCTACTTGGAAGATAACCTCACTGTCTGTTTTCTTTTTTTATCAATAGATTTATGATTAGGACTTTGAAACATGGTTGATGCAGAAAAGAAGTCAAGCCTTAAGAAGATGCTATCAGACGCTGTTCCGCTGCTGTGCCGAAGCAGCCTTGGAATTTACAATTCGAAGCTCTCTGTGGAGGCAATCATCTGCATCACCGTAAACAACGACGACCTCGTCCACATCAGCTTTAACGAAATCCTGACTGCAGACGGCAACACTGTCTCTCATACCTGGTGCAAACGCGAAACTCCTAACGTCGACACACGTTCGGGGGAGCCCGAGCGTTGTAAGGAGACTTCGGATGCGTCATCGTCTTCCGATCTCGGTCGCTTAAACAAACAATCCGCAGCCGATTACGAAAATGGTGGCACCACTTTTGACGACCAAAACCTAGGCTATGATGCGGTAGATGCCAGCTCTGTCGATTTGGGTCAGTGGAGCGAAGTCAAACCAAACGACGCATGGGGCGATTCAACTGCCAAAAAACGACGTAATAGGCGTTCGAGTACGGAGAAAACTTCGAGGCAAAATAGACAAGCGAATGGCTACGAGAGACGTGTTCTAGACGAATCCAGCCAATCGAGGCATGACGAAGTCGAGGCAACAATGCCCGTGTCTCAGAATTCGACACCCGGTTTAGTGGCACCGGACATCAAGGTCGAGCAGCTGGAGAGCGAAGACTGTTTGTTCGTTAAGATGGAGACCGATATTAACAACGATGATTACAGCTTTTCGACCATGGAGGACATTGCTGCTTTTGACAGCAGCTTTCCGGTGCCTGTGCGGAAGCGCTTACGAACGCAGGCGTCGTTTGAGAGCTGTGATGTGGTTGCAAAGCATTCCTTTGCCCGAGGCACGACGTCAAAGACGTACTCCCATGTTGCTCAAAGACAGTCGCACGTTAGGCGGTCAGGAAATGCAGCTCAAGATGAACTAAACAGGCTGCAAGGAAACCAGTCTTCTTCATCTCTTGCCGAGTATCAGGTCACCCAGTCAACAACCTCAGTGGTAAGAAATTTTCTTCTTTATTCGAGGTGTTGTATGCTGACACTCTGCATTGTTGCATTAGGAGCTCTGGCTTGTCTGACTTATTATACAGGTCTTGGTCATTCAGACTTGCTCAGATTTCTAGTCTAATCTGCCTACTTTTTGTAGTGCCATTTAAATGTTCAAGACGTTAAATGCATTGAGTGATTACTGTCATGTGAGCTGAATGTGAAGTCCTTGCAGATTGTTTATTCTTGTGTTGTTTGTAAAATTTGGACATTTTCCTACCATTCTACTGATCAGTGGGGGTGCTTGACAGAGTAGTGGTTCGTGTGCTAGATTGTCAATTGAGAGGTCAGGGGTTCAAGTCCCGCCAGGGCAGAAATGAGAATTCTGCTCCTCCTGTACCCCAAACCAACAGCTATAATGAGTACACTGTTGGTGTTAAGATTGGATGGCGAGGGAGAGGACTGGCCACTCACCGTTGTATGCCACAGCTAAGAAAATGAAGTGGCTAACACTTCATACCCATGGCTGCCTCAAGACTGGCTTAAGGGACTGCTCTTTTTCTGCTACTGATCAGTAAAGGTTTTGGACTCCTGCTATCGTTACTATTGTTTGGGCCAGTCAGAATGTTCTTCGATTTGTGGACTACACAGAATTATTGTAGATAGAGTGAATTAGAGGCATTCCTTACATTTTTTGCTGGTAATCATGGCACAGAGAATTTTTTTAGTGCTAGAGATCTCTAATTCTGGGACCAAGTTTCACGGACTTATTACTAGTGGAGTCATTCCTGTAACTGTATCCAGGTTATCCCAAACAGATGATATTGCTGGTAGAGGCATTTCTTTTGTTGTGTGACAGGATGTACCGTTTAGATTGAATTATTACGGCATAGCGAGTCATTGCTTTTCTTTCTGTAAACTATAGAACATAAATTTTTAGTTTTCAGTGTGAGGTTGCTGTTGCTGGTCATTTGAAGGTCATTTACTGCATTAGATTATAGTCCTTCTAAATAACGTCCATTGTGTACCATTTCTGTCACTTGTCTAACACATCGTTTTCATTCGCGACAATGAGTTATATTGCATATAAGGGTTGGTTAGTGAAAGATCTTCTGAGTTCATGTTGGTTTGGTTCTGACAGTGGGTGGTGCAGCAGTGTTCTCGTTAGTATGTTGGACTGTTGACCCAGAGGTTGGGTTTCTATGCCATATGTTGCTTTTACACCACAAGGAAACTTGGCTGTAAAATGAGTATGCCGACCATACACTGCCAGTGGAAAAATCATACAGCAAGGGAGAAGAAGCAACTTTAGGAGACTAGCCCACCCATTGAGATATACCAAGACTAAAGAACTTTAATACTGGTAGTACTACACACCATGCCTGCATCCTTGGGATAGCTTAAGGGGCTGCTGTTCATCGTCTTGATTATGGTGATCTGAAGAGTGTTACAGTAGGCTGAGTTTGGCTGAGTGATGACTACCATTTTCCACTGTTTCCTGGGTTTGAGTCATTGGATCTGATATATGAAATTGGCATTTGACAGTTTTGTTGTCATACAGACTAGGAATTAAACTTGCCTGGCTGATGGAAATTGGTCAAGTGTGGATATCAACCAGAAAACTAAACAACTGGCATTGAAGATGTTACTTCTAAGTGGTAAATGTATAGTAACTTTGCCAGTTGGAACACTGTCACAACCGACAACTGAGTGCAGTGAGTGGTCCTCGAGAAGTGTTGGACATGAAATGTAGCATCCAGTAACATTGTTTCAAATGGTTAAATGGCAAAAGGGTTCTTGGACTGCGAATGCTGGCACAGTTTCTGATACAGCAAACTCCAACTTGCTGCCTACAAATCCAAAAAGGCTCATGCTAAGCCCTTTAAAAAAATTTTCTGGAAATTTAGCCAAATAATTTGTTACATTTGTATTTTCCCCATATTCTATGACTTGATTTTTGCTGTACTTTCAAATAATGAATTATAGCGAGTAGATTTTAACTAACAAGTTAGTCTGCAAGGCTAAAGCAGTTTATAAAACGAAGTGCATTTTTAATTGACAGCTTTCGTCCAGTGGAGCTCTTTTGCCATTTTCACTTGAGAATCACCATCCTGAGCCAATTCCACCAACGGCATCACAGTTTGCACCAAAGA
Source organism: Allolobophora icterica (assembly GCA_963556255.1). Taxonomy (NCBI): domain Eukaryota; kingdom Metazoa; phylum Annelida; class Clitellata; order Crassiclitellata; family Lumbricidae; genus Allolobophora; species Allolobophora icterica. The sequence continues at coordinate 63,545,549 of OY744609.1, read as the reverse complement.
AGCGCTGTCGCGTGTGCTATGCTAAGAAAGTGAGAAAGGAAGTGCGGTTCTGTTGCTCGGCGTGCCCCGACCGACCGGGCCTTTGCCTCAGTCCATGCTTTTACGAGTACCATGAAGTATTCGTAATACCAAAGTTCTTCCCACAAGGTACTGTCAGTGCAGATTGAGTGGTCTTCTTTCCAGCTCCAAATTGTTTGTGTTAGTGGTTTTGACCAACTTCCTCTACTTATCGCTGACAGATTTTGAATCTTTCAGTACACTGTTTCCTCAGAAATGTTCAGGAGTTTGATTATTGTGAAACTGATGAAGAATATCTTGATGTTGGCCATGTTGCTGTTCATAATTCTAGATCCGCACCTCAGATTAGCATCTCTTTGACGCGCACGTTAAGAATGTTCATGGTAATAATAATGAAACACGTCTAGGAGTGTGACGTCCTTAGTAAACAGTTTGGAATTGGAAAATGCTGATTTAGTTTGTTCTGCAACTTCAAACAAGAACTTCAAGTTCTGTTTCTTACTTTGTTTATTAGAATTGATTGCATCAGACTCTGTATGTACGTGAATATTTAATATTAAAGTTTGCTGGTTTCTATGCCTATCTTGGCATCTAGTCACGCGTGCTGCAGCTGACTTTAAAGGACATGGTACCTTAGCATCACGCTACTATACTTTATCACGGAATACTTGATATAGTATACTTGATATAGTTATTCTCATGTGTTAAGCATGTTCTTGTGATGTTGCATTGTTTACAAACAAGAGATGACAATAAATAAATATCAGTGTTTGGGATAATAAATTCTAGAAATAATTGAGGTGGGGAAAATCTGGGCAGCAGAATGTTAAATTCACCCCTGTGCTAGATTCTTAATCCTAAAATTTTGTAATGGATCATTAATACTGGACTTACAAAATATCGCTTCTTGTTGTAGGAGCCATATCAGAACACGGTCGAGGATCTATGCAAGAACGTAATAGCGCAGTCGAACATGATCGGCCTAACCTACTTTGTCTGCCCGATGTGTCAGGCGAAGCTCGGCAGCCACCAGACGCTTAAGGCGCACATCAAGGGCAGCCACCTTGACCTCAACCAGTTCGCGTGTAACATCTGCTGCGAGAGCTTTCGGTGGTTCATGCAGTTGCACCGCCATCGGAAGAAGTGTCACCCGGATCAGTTTGCTCAGATGGACAGTGGCGACACGAGAACTGCAACGGTTGTTTAGGGGACTGGTTGCCTTCTGGGGTTTAATTGATGTAAGGTTTGAGATAAGACTGATTGTTTTGGGTGCCTCGTGTTTGATGCCCGACAGTATTGTGGCCTTCGGTTTCTACAGAAATCTGAGCAACAAAATTTGAAACTATTTTTGGCTGCTCACCACTGTTGGTGATTCTACAAGTTTTGAAAAATACATTGGACGAGCAACGTTTTGTGAATAGCTATAAGTACTGTGGTTTTATAGGTGATCCTTGTGTATGAAGATTTCCGATAATCAACTTCATATGTGGAGTAGTCAAACATGGCACTTAACTGAAAAATCTTCCATGTGATGCTTTAAATTCTTTCCAGCAATTATAATATGTAATACTTTAATTGTACATTTGTTCCTGAATTTAAAAATCCGTGTGTTTATGTTGAGAAAGTATACCGTGTTCTTTTTATTGAGTGCCATGCAAACAGAACCGAATGAAGTCAAGCCATCTAGAAACTAAGAAACCTTGCCAAGCACTATGAAGCTTTTACTTAATTGTATACATGAGGTGGATAATGGAGAGACAAAGGGAGTATGGACAGGAGGTTCACATCTGTTTCATTGACTATAGCAAGGCATTCGACTGCATTAACCATGATTTAATGTGGAAAACCCTGCTTGAAATGGGAATTCCAAAACACCTGATAATGTTACTAAAGGGTTTATATGAAGACCAGATAGCGGTGATAAGAACAGAATACGGAGACACTGACAATTTCAGAATCAAGAAAGGAGTGAGGCAGGGATGCATCTTGTCTCCATTCCTGTTTAATCTATATGCTGAAAGAATAATGAGAAAGGCAGAACTGGAGGGGGCAATTGAGGGAGTAAAAATTGCTGGAAAGATACTGAATAACCTTAGATACGCGGATGACACAACATTAATGGCAAAAAGAAAAGAGGATCTGGCAGAACTGATAAGAAGGGTCAGGAGAGAAAGTGAAAAAGCTGGTTTATACTTCAACATAAAGAAGACAAAGGTCATGACAACAGCAGATTGGGATAGTTTTGAGATAGACGGAGAGGAAATAGAGGTGGTAGAAAGCTTCACATTCCTAGGATCACTGGTTGGAAAGGAGGGAAAGTGTGATCCAGAAATAAAACGAAGGATTGCTATAGGGAAAGCTGCAATGACCGAACTGGAAAAGATATGGAAAGACAAACATGTGAGCATAGAAACCAAAAAAAGGCTCGTGAGAGCACTAATCTTTCCTACGGTACTGTACGGTTGCGAGACGTGGACAATGACAAAGAACATGGAAAATAAGGTTAACGCTTGTGAAATGTGGATATGGAGGAAGATGCTGAGAATATCTTGGACTGAGAAAAGAACGAACGAATCAATACGAGAGGAGATTGGAGTTGAGAATGAAGAGTCGTTAAAACAAACTGCGACAAGAATGAAGCTAAGGTTCTTTGGACATGTTATGCGATCTGATGGTCTGGAGAAGGAAATGATGCTGGCGTGCGGTGAGGGGAGGAGAAGACTGGGTCGCCCAAGGAGGAGATGGATGGATGAGATACAAGATGTAACTGGCATGAATTTGGCGGAATTGAGAGACTTGTCATCGAATAGGAGACGGTGGAGTGTGTTCACCAGGACGATCGCTAGAGCTCCACGAGCTGACAGCACAAGGTGACAAGGTGTGTATACATGTAGCCACTTAAACTACAAAATAATAGTAGATTCTAGTAATAATATAGAGAAACAGAAGAGCAGGTCCTTAAGCTAGCCTGAGAGGCAGTCACAGGCATGAACTGGTGACTTCATTTTGCTCAGCCTTGCCATATGAGGACAGTTGGTCTGTCCTCCCTAGGGTTGTTAATATCGGTTTTTTTGGCAAACCGATTATCGATTTTATAAATCCGATATTAAACCGATAATCGCTTTTTTGGCCTTCATAGAAATATACTATAAATTATAATAAAATGCAAGTTACTTAATGCATTACGTACCGTAACGTACCTACTTGTAAGCAACGCAGTGTCGACACTGATTTGTTTATTTTCTACTTAGAGAGTTAAATGTCACGCTATTAACTATTAACTAGCTATAATGCCTTTTTAACGACCGCTCGACTAAGCTATTAGTAGTATTGACGTCAATTAAACACCTTATGTATTCATTAACAAACGCGCTATCGGGGTCCCTAATAGTAATGAGATCCATCCCTACCATTGAGGTATATAATAAACACTACAAACCGAAATTCAAGGGACTATATATACAAGAGGTTACACATTGACACCAATAAGCCTAGTAAAATGGAAGGTTTACTTATGCATCAATGACGCTATATTACGGCGAGACCTCTTGTACGCATAATCACTAATTTCGAATACCGCGAGGTTGCACAATTAGGGATCACAATAGCTTACGTTTGCCAACAAATTAAACAATTTAATGTTTTTCTGGTACTTTTTGTAAGTTTTCACTATGAAAATGATAAAAACTAAATAAATTCGATAATCGTTTGTGAATAATAAAAACCGATAATCGTTTTCAAAAACGATAATCGGTCGATTTCCGTTTAACATCCCTAGTCCTCCCCATGTTCACCCAATCTTCCCACTGTCCATGTTCTCTTTATAGCCGAGTTGGCTAGGGATGCAAGTGGAGTAGAAATCTTGAAACAAGTTCCCCCCCCATGAATATTTGAACCTCAATCTCTCCGTCGACAGTCCAGCACACTAAACATTAGGCTACCATACACCCATAAAGTTAATTGAGGTATTTCAACAGTGCTGAAATTCCAAAGAACTCTAATTATAACAATGCAATCGACAACTAATACTAATAGGCCTAAATAAGTTTTACAGTTAGTGTCCGACTGACAAATCCTTTTACCCATTTAAAATTGGACTACACCTAAATACAGATCTACACAGGAGCTACTGCAACACAAAATGTTTCAGAACTATTGACAAACCAGCGAAATACAAGTTACTAATTACAGTTACCCTGCAACCGTTTATCAGGTTTGTTTGAGCAAATATTATGGGTGCCATAACTGAAATATATAAAAAAATCTAACAAATACAGGCACATACGTTATGAATATCTCCAGTAATGCAAGTTTGCATTTGGAATGCACGTTTTGCCAAATCGTCATATCTGCATATTTTTAATCATAATTGCAAAACTTTAACCATTCAGAATTGTTTTCATATAAATCAACCAGTAACTGCAACATAGTCCTATAATTTGTCTGAATTACTGGTCTGCTTCTTATTTCGTTTGATTAACTTCTTAAGGCGTTTATTTTCTTCCAAGTCGTCGAGCTCTACAGGTTTCTCGTTGATGCAGCCAGAAACTGGACACCTATAAAGCCAATGAATTGATTAATTATCAGTGTTCTACTGCAACATACAGTGCAAGCTGGTTTATCTGCCATACTGCTTAACACGAAGTTACCAACTTAACGTTACTAACTTAACGTTTGAAAACCATTCTGTTCGAACGTGGTTTCATTTTATTAGGTCGGGAGGACCTCTGATGAGACCCTCTTGAAGTGGTGCTATATAAATTTACAATTACCATTAACACACCATAATGGTTAAAGTGCCATACAATAACTTCAATGTAGGGCTAAAATTGACTTCTCAGCATAATCCCTTTTTATGCACATCCTGGTTTGCACATCATATTGAGAGGCATGCCCCCGACTAATACACGTTATTGAGTCCACACAGCAGTATTTTTCTTCACAGGCAGTCAACGGTTCAACTATGCAAAACAATGATTTTGTAGCAGATTTTCAAAGATTGCTGTAAATGATGCTCATGCTGCGTCATGCAATCAAAAAAAAATCTGACCTGGCTCTCTTGCCTTTGTGCTTGATAAACTCTTTGATCCCTTCATAGTCATAGCTATGGCCGCAGTGTTTGTTGGTGACTGGGTTGACCATTTCCTGACCCGTGTAAGGACATCGAGTTGTTGCCTTTGCTTGGGTCATCACCAAATCTTCATCAACAACCTGAGGCCGTGAGATCGATTCATCTGCCTCGTCTCCTATGAAACAAATCAATCAACAAAATTGATGTTATGCTTTTAAAGAAGATTAGTACTGCTTGCTTTCATTTTTCCACCCAGGGAGGTATGTAACATCGGGTATGGTAGAGTAAACCAAAGTCAAGGTTGGGGCACAATAGCCAGTTGGTTAAACCGCTTGTAACATGTAGAGCACAGGATTGGGTCTCCTGTGAGGTGGTCACTGTATAGGGACTTTGAGCAAGTCGTTCAAGTGCAACTTTTTGGTGCCATCAGTGCTCTGTCATAAGGTCGTCTGTGCACTTTTGAACTTCGTGTGTATGTGTGAGCTTTTCACTGGTGAGTTCTCCACTTTCCATGCATTGTTTTGCTACACAATAAAACTCTAGTTGTTAACAACATTTAACGTCATATTGGCTAGCGCAGACAGCATCCTGATTAGTTTAGAACTATATAACTGTTCAGTTACAATTACCATTGGAAGGAGGGAATTTATCCACCTCATACACAGTTGCGTATTTTACGGTTAAGGTAAGAGTTGGGTAGAGTAAGTTAAGTTAAAATAGTGTAAAGGCAGGGTAGTGTAGAGACAGGTAAGGTTAGGTATGGAAAGAAATGTTATGGCAGGGCACTCTAGAGAAAGTCAATGCCTGGTAAGATACAAAAGTAAGTTTGCTTTTGTCAGTAAGAGCCTCTCGGCTTACGTGAACTGCTTAAAACGTGCAAAACATTTAGTTTTATTCCAGCGTTCCTTATGCTATAATCGAAAACTAGTAAAGCCTTTAGTATTAATATTCTAATCGATGAATTACACAAATAATAAAAACAGAGTGAAACAGTGGGTCAAATGTTTCAGACAGTGGTTGTACAATTTTCTCTACTTTCAATGACAAAAATGAGGAAGATTTAATGCAAGAAAGAAGAAATTAAACTTATAGCAGACAGAACACAAAACTCCTCACCTTGATCAGTCGCATCTTCGATGAGATCCTCCATTTCGGCGTACTTCGCATGTGACTCTGTCGTCTGTTTACCGGCTCTTTTCTTCATCTCGGCCAGTTTCTCATCAAAAGTTGCCAGCAGATCTACATCGTCACTGTCCTGAAACTAAACAAAAATAACCGTGATAACCAATGACAACTCTTGCACATCTTCACAAAAGAAAAGCAGTTTGTTGAGCTAATCAAACAAGGTGCCCAAAGGAATCTGAAGAAATGACATGTTAAAAACTTCATATCTGTTAGCCTTAGCAAGTGGGAGTGATGGCCAGGCTGCCACAGTCCAATACACAATTTTTCATGTAGTCAGCCCATCCTTCTGGAACAAGCTGCCTAACAACCTTCAATGTGAGCTTCTCGGCGTCTCTGCCTCTTTTCCGCAAACGCTTGAAGACCATTTTGTTCGATTGTGGTTTCATTGTGTTAGGTCGGGAGCGCCTCTGATGAGTCTCTCTTGAAGTGGCGCTGTATAAATTTGCAATTACCATTACCACCTTCTTTTCGGTGCAATCATTTTATCGATGCATTCTTGGTTGGATATGAAATCCTGATCACTTGGTCGACACTCCAGCACACTGAAGATCATTCAGCATAAACTAAAGAACATAGGCTACAAAGCAAGCACTCATCCAGGCACCTGTGAAATCAAATTCATTCATACGGAGAATTTATATAGCGCCTCTTCAAGGTTATCTACTCAGAAGGACTAATAATCAGACGTAATGAATGTTGGAAGTGTGTCCAGCCAAAGATACCATACACAGTCTATCCTATGCTTCAACAAAAGATATTGTCAATGGCACAGGAACTAAACATAAATGCAGTTTTTTCTATAGTGACTGTATAGCCTTGATAATGCTCATTTTCAATGAATTGATCAAGTGAGATCCTTCATCACAATGGCCCTCTGAATCGGTGCCACGCCATTTAAGGTCACCGTGTATGGACCGTGCTAGCCCTACATTCAAATATCTTAAATAAGCCACCATCCACGAAATGGGTCATGAACTGCGTAGTTGCAGTATCGAGTAAACCTCTCTCGATCTCTCCTCAGGCTTTCCACTTCAAACTAAAGTTTAATCTCATCAAAAATTCCTACCATGATCCATGTATGGACCCTGCTAGCCCGACATTAAACTCTTAAATACGCCACCGGCAACTAACTAACCTGGGTCATGACGTCCTTTGCTGCTTCAAGAAACTGTTCAACATCATTGTCCATTTGACAGAAACTCCTCATAATTTCTTTAACGGACTTCACTGTCCCACTGTTTCCATCTGGCAAAAGAAAAGATCGAACGCTCTTCAAACCATCAACATGCATCGTATAACTCTACGCCAGTACTACTTTGAAAATCCATAATATTTTCATTACTCAAGAGTATTAAAGCATAGAAATGTAATCAAATCTTCTACACATTACCTCCTAACATTGTAGTGCTTGGCATTATCAGGTTAAGACAAAATACGATATACTCAACCTAAAATGTCATCAAGCAGCATAGATAGCATGGCTGGCAAAATTCAGAATTGAAAGTGATTCACTGAGCTAGATATTATTATTATAATTATAAATTAAATTTGCAATGCACAGTCACAGCGAAGTGTGAAACTGAGGTGCTAGTAGTCAGCTGCAGGTAGATGTCCAAGTGCTTGAAAGCCAAGGAGAAAGAGTGAGTTTTGAGCCACTTTTTGAAGGTAGGAAGTGAATTACAATTAAAATTACAATGATGATGACATTGATCCTACTAACAATAGTAATATGTAATCTGTAATAATATTTAATACTATGAAAAGAAACCTTGTCTACAACGAAAACTACAAGGCCCGACATTTTAACTATATACAGGAAGGCAAACTAATATGAAATTGAACCACTGAAGGATTCAAATTTTTAAGGAGTTAACCTGTTGTTTAACACAAACAACCACTCACCATTGTCGGTTTTTGCAAATTCCACAGCAACCTTGGATGTTAAATCCATTACATTCTTAATGAATCCTTGAGATTCGGCCAGAGTAGAGACTGACTGTTCCACTAGATTAAAGGAGGGCTTTGAAGACATGATCTGGAAGTAAAAAAAAATGGCGAAATATTATAATCCTGTAGTTCAAACATCACGAACAATGTCCGACATGAAGTTTGTTCTGGAGGGGATCACAGTGGCGGCGCCAGACAATTTTTGTAACCAGGCAGTCATACAAGTAACCAGTGCAGATTTATGCCCCGAATAAATCCAGTCTTGTTGTCAAGACCTTAAACCTCAAGACCAAGACCAAGACCTTGAACCTCAAGACCAAGACCAAGACCTTGAACCTCAAGACCAAGACCAAGACTTTGAACCTCGAGACCAAGACCTTGAACCTCAAGACCAAGACCCAAAAAATCGCAATCAGGTCAAGACTTCTAAAATTGTCAAGTCGGAATATTCGCTATTTTAATGAAAACATGAATCTTTTATTTTATTCAAGCAAATTAACTTTAAATGCAAACTGCAGAGAAATCCGAATTTGTATTCCAAAGTCCTTCATGCAAACTATTATTCCAAATGCCTTTTGTATTTTATAAAAACCAATTCGCTCAGAATTTTCTGACCAAGACGTGCCTGGTGGGCCTCATACAAATTCCGCCATGTGAAAAAATACGTTCTGCAGGTGCTGAAGTCGCTAACACTCACAAAGAAGCTTTCAAGCACTGGATGTATATGTACAGATAGTGAGTCCTTTTGAAATCTTCCCATGGTTTATCATACCGTCTGATACAGAACAACTGTTGCTGCTGCCAATGGGTTTTTATGACCAACAAGACTTGTATCCATCCATAGGCCTAGATATTGGTCGTATGATGATAGCAGCCTTGATACAGAATTCTTGAGTTCTGTTAAATGACTGTTCATATTGACAGCCGGTCTTGGTCTTGGTCTTGCGAGACCAAGACCAAGACTTTGAACCTCAAGACCAAAACCAAGACCTTGAACCTCAAGACCAAGACCAAGACTTTTAAAAACGAACTCGAGTGCACTCGAGACCAAGACCTTGATCTCGAGGACAACAAGACTGAATAAATCATGGGCAGGGCAAAACTTCTGGCAGGGCAACGACCAGGGCAAAGGCTTTTTTACCAGGGCATTTGCCCTGGCTCGCCCTGGTGTAGCGCCGCCCCTGTGGGATCAGCCCGAATCCCCGAAAAGAATTTCACCCGGATCCCCGAAATCGATTTCCTATATTATATATATTTTCTATATTATATCGAGATGCACCAAGGTAACGCTAGGTCTATGTCATGTATAAGAGTTTACAATTTAACTTTGAATAATTTTCGGGAGTTGGCCGCTTTCTATAAAACTGTTTTCGGGAAATCTGACTTTTGTGTATTTTCAGCGTTTTCGGGTTTCGGGATTCGGGCCGGACGGACCCTTCTGGAGATACTCAAAATTAGGTCTAGTTAGCGCGCAGGTTAATCACATTTACGTTGTTGCTTATTTAGTGCACTGAATTTAGTATACATAGTAGTTTAAATAAATAGGCCAGAAAGACAACGCAAGGTGGGTAATTCTATAAATAAATTTACTGATAATCACCTCATTTCATTCGGAAAATATAAACCGCTCAAAGTTTGAAGCGACCATGGATTTCTATTAATAGTATCAAACACCTGGACGTTAGAGTATTTTAGTTGAACCTTCGATAACACAGACTACATATTACTAGTTTTGAAACTTAATATCTAGCGATTGGAGACACAATAACTTAGCCATTGCCAACACAGCACCACACCTCTGGAGATCTCCCTCTGAGTTCCGCAAATTCTCGGTTCTTCCAAAGTAATTGCAAACCGTCCTCCACCATCCTCTTCATGCTCCTCAATCTAACAGATGCTATCACCCTCGGGCCTTCCACTGAAACTGGTCTCACCTTTTCAAGAACTCCTACTGCAGACTCATCCGATCGCCCGTCTTCCAATTCTTCTTGCCCTAAACGACACCCGCCTTATAAAAATATAGCAGCTGCTCTGCCTCCTCTCGACCTACCGCCAAGGAAACCGGACTTGGACTTCCTCTGGACTACTCTTTAGAAAACCCACTCTGATTTTACGTAGCGCTCGTGAATAGGCTGGTGCCCTGTGCTTGGCCTTCGAGTGGCACTTTAGAAGTTTGGAGATTACGTTACGATTACGAACCTCGCCGCCTGATCTTCCCACCACAGTGTACGGTCAGTGTACCGTAAACGTAACCTCGAGATTTCTACAGCGCCCAAAAGCGGAGTCGCTTGGTTCACTTCTTAAACGAAACCCGCCTTTAATTCGTGTCTTCGAGATCGCTACCTCAGAGTGCCTCTCTCCAGGAGTTTCTGTCACTGGACCTTGTTTTCCATTTGGTATCTCTGGACAACCTCTCTGACACGACGTAGCGCTTGTGACAACGTTTATTTAACGTCGGATTAATGCGCTTGTCTTTGTGTAACTCCTAGACGAGGAGTAACGATTCATAGATGGCGTCCATAAAATTTCAAAGACCAAGAAAACATCAATAATATAATCGCAATGTTTTTGTGGTTACGAGATGCGTGTCCTTATTAATTGCAATTTTCGTGGTTGTTTTGGTGAATTCTGAATTGAAATGCGGTCGTAGATTAAAATGCATCCAGCGATTCCCATAGCCCTAGTTTTTCTAGGCTGTTGCTGCAATGTTGTGTTTTTGGAGCTTCTCGTAACGTAAGTGGGCGATATTACAAGTTATTAGAAGTATATATTGAATAGAATATTCTTTATTAATCCAATTGCGATCCGCATTTTGGTGTACACAAACATATAAACACATTCTCAGCCCTGCACAACTGGCAGCGACCAAGCGTATATACACTGTAGGACATTTCATTTCCCGGAACTGCCGAGAAAAGTCTGTTGTCGGCCAGGCTACACAGCTGCTGGATGGACGGAGTGTCATCGGTGAGGTATCTGCCAACTTTTTCGTGGAAAATCAATTCTAGCATCTGTTAGTAAAGTCCTGCAGTGTGCAACAATGCCAGAAGAACTGTTGCGTGTTATAATAATTTTGTTTGCAAGAAATAAACGTGTTCTGAGAGCATATTGTTTGACTGTGGTCCATTTGCATTACTTACTTGAATCTGGATCCTGCACACAACATCATTTGGGGCATTCCACGTCAAATCAACACAGTCATCGTGCATCATCATCTCCAATTTTGTTGAAATTTGGTATAGTGATAAACCACCATGAAAAATTTTCAAAACCAAAATTTTTGATTTTTTGGTTAACCAGTGTCCAAAATATGGGTCAGTGAACATTGACCGAAATGGACCAAATTTCGCTGACCGCCGATGTTCAAACTGCTGTATCTCAGCTTCTATTGCACCTAGAGACACAATTAAAACACCGATTTGAAGGTATTAAATAGCTCTATCTGGGCAAAAACTCAGAAAAGTTCATATTTAGTAACAAAAAAATTCTTAGCAACTGTAATCTAGTGACACTGACCTAGGTCAGTTTGTCCAAACAGAATTTTATCAAATTTTTCCCATACAAAGCTTTCATTGTTTTTAACAATTGGTGAAAATTTCAGAGTGGGCACTCTCACAGTTTTTTTACAGTGAATTTTTAAAGGTACAGTTGTGGTCGCGATTTGCAGCCATAAGTACGACTGCTGATATGCTATGAATGTTTAACTGCTGAATCTCAGCTGTTGACACTCAATGATCTTTGTACAATGTACTAACATTATCTCACACAGCATGCTGAACAAAAATTAGGCTTACTTACATGCCTACTTATTTACTTATATAAATTAAATCTTTTTTCAGTTCTAGATTTCATAGTCTTTCCTGTTGTCTGAATGTTCACATGACATAAATTACAATTTTATAGAACTTTTTTGTTATTATTATAACTGGATTTGTGAGGAACTACCTAAAATAGATAGCTAAGTGGAGAATCTTAAAATTTTAAGTTTCCAAGTATTTCTGATATATTCTCACCCAGCATGCTGAAAAACATTTAGGCTTACTTTGCGAACCTATGTTGCTATGAAGCTGACTTTAGCATGCCTGCAGAGTGGTATTTTTTGCCACATCTCATGGCAAGAGACCTTGTGATGGAGTAGGAGGAACTGTCAAACATCTGGCAGCTCGGGTCAGCCTATGAGACCATACAGTTAACAAATCACGACTCCCCATCAATTGTTTACTTTCGTGCAGAGTGAAATTCCATCAGTCACCTTCCACTATTCTACTATTGAGGATTATGAACAGGAGGCAATCCTGTTGAAGAGCAGATTTGAATCTGCTTGCATAGTGGTAGGCATACAAAAGCTTCACTGCATCTGCCCAGAATCAGCTGAGTCAGTTGAAGTGAAAACTTCTCCAGCAGCCTGGATACTAGATTTGAAAGTGTCTTGCAGTCTATAGAGATAGACAACAAGACCACGATTAACTCTCAGATATCAAGGGCTACATCACTGCAAAGTATGATGAACATTGGTGGCATGGCTGCATTCTGCAAATATTTCTGGACACAAATGAGGTGGAAATCAATTTTTTACACCCACATGGACCAGCTCGATCAATTCGATATCCGCATCTGACAGACATCTTAGAAATGTTATGCCAGGACATATAATGACTGTTCAACCAACAACCATCACTGGAATAACATACTTGAACACTTGCTGACATCAAGGAAACTATTGCAGCAAACCAGGTTCTTCAAAACAGTTCAGTGAAGACTTATAGAAACTTCCACAGCGAAACAACTAGCAGAAGTTCAGAAACTACTTGGTACGCTTGGTCACTGTATGGTCTAGTCTGGCCCAAGCTGCCAGTTGTTTGACAGTTCCTCCTACTAGCTAATAATACATCAACAATACACTAACATTACCTTAACGTGACATAAATTTGTTGTAGAATAAGCATGTTGTGTTTGTCACTTACATTTAATAAAATCATAATCTGCAGGCTTTTGGCAGTGGGATTTAAAGATCTATCGTGGCGGGATGTGATGGTCGCGAATCACGTCCACAACTGTACCTTTAAAAAATCACTGTAAAAAAACTATAAGAGTGCCCACTCTGAAATTTTCACCAATTGTTAAGAACAATGAAAGCTTTTTATGGAAAAAATTTGATAAAATTCTGTTTGGACAAACTGACCTAGGTCAGTGTCACTAGATTACAGTTGCTCAAGAATTTTTTGTTACTAAATATAAACTTTTCTGAGTTTTTGCCCAGATAGAGCTATTTAATACCTTCAATTCGGTGTTTTAATTGTGTCTCTAGGTGCAATAGAAGCTGAGATACAGCAGTTTGAACATCGGCGGTCAGCGGAAATCGGTCCGTTTCGGTCAATGTTCACTGACCCATATCTCGGACACCGGTTGACCAAAAAATCAAAAATTTTGGTTTTGAAAGTTTTTCATGGTGGTTTATCACCATACCAAATTTCAACAAAATTGGAGACAATGATGTCCATTTTTTTTCTAAAGTGTGTTGATTTGACATGGAATGCCCCATTTACGGGATTCCAGTTTTTCTTAAAAAATAGTATTTAGGAATCTGGTGGAAATACCCGTTTGGGGATTTGGGATTATGCTTCCCACAGCATTTTAGGGGATATGGTTTTCCTTTAGAAATAAGTTTCGGGGTTCCAGCATAAACACCATTCAGCATTCTGGGATTTGCTATGCACCCTATGAACCTGCCAGTGTTGCAGATTGTACTGCAAACTCCTGCAAAGCCTTTAGTCAGTGGTTATGCAGTTCCATCACAACATACTGGAAAATAGTGATGTGCAGTTTTTGAGCCCGGTGACACAAAGGGTCGTGTATTTGGGTGATGGGTTTGCAAGCCCATCAGCCCAAAGGGTCATTTTGCAAAAGGGTTAATATGAAACATCATAGATTTCTCTTGAGGTATCAACAATCTACACACAGAAAAAATGTGTCTATGTTTTTATGATTAGTTTTTGTATGATTAAAGACGTGAAGTTTTTGGATATAAACCAGCAAATGAACCTGATGGTTTGCTTTGTAGCGAGCATCAGGGTAGTGGGAACATGATCATGTTTTCACAGTTTCTCTTTATAACCATCGAAGGCTTCGTTTTTACGATGAGGCTGGGCCAACGAAAACCTGCAATACCTCTACCGTAAGTAGAATCGCTTATGTCGATGACGATGGTTATATCAAAATTGATGATGTCGACAATAATGATGATGATGAGATGGTAACAATACGCTTAAATAAGATAGCTGTATTGGGAGTTCTCCTTACGAAATTCAGAGGGACAGTGGGACACACACTACTGTATGACAGTGTTGATGGCGTTGAGCAATTGGAAGGTCTTACACAGTAACTGCCTCGAGGAGGCATGAATCCATAGTCTCCACATTGCAGGTCAAGTGCTTTAGCCAATTGGCTACCTGCCTTGACTATAGTCTAAAGTAGTTATATTCAGTGTAACGTTAAAATGAAAGCTGTGAATCTAAGTGTATCACTTATATACTTGAAAGTTCGTACATACTTCATATATATACTTTAGATATATAATTATATATGCTTTATAAAGTTTATATGTAGACTTTATAAGTATATAAATATGTATACTTTATATATATATATTTTATATATAAATGTAAATTGAACTACTGATGCACTTTTTACACTACATAAAGCCGTCTTAATAAAGAATATATTTTTGTTTGAGATCAGGAAATATCTCATTATTTTCCATATAGACTTAAATGACTTTTTAGATTGTTGGAGCCACCAGAACCTGTAGAAAACACTGTCCGACATGTTCGGATTGCAAAGCTGTGATGTGTGAAATGTGGCTGAAATTAATATGCAGAACTTTGCTAGAAATAGACTTCACAGAGCCTAGGAACTTGTCCACACCAATTTAATGGGGGAAAAAATAAAGATTTTGCCGTTGTCTGAGCTATCAAATTCTTAGGCCACAGTGTTATTTGCGTTTCAGGTGCTATGTAAAGATGGCAGCCATGTATTCGATAAATGTCTTTTTCCAAACCGTTCTCTTGCACTGCCAAGTTGGCATACCTCTGCAGCAGCTGCTGCGTTCGGTAAGGAAAATTCTCTTCTGCTTTAGGATCATTTGAATTATCAATCAGAAGTTACTTGATTGTCAGGTGGTGATAATGATAAGTTGCTATTACGAAGTGGTGCTATATAAATTTGCAGTTACAATTACAGTGAGTAGCTTGTATGACACGTCGGTCTGTCAGTAACATACTTGGCTGATGATCTTGTGGTTGTGGGTTCGACTTCTTGTAAACGACCTTATTTGCATATATGTGTCTCTGTCACTAAACTATAGAATTTGGTGTTAGCTCTGAAGTAAATGACAAGTCCTTCGATTCACTTGCCCATGTCGTGGACTTTGGCCAGCTCATGGGCCTATAGGAAGGAATGAATGTCTCCACTATTGCATACTGGACCTTGAACGTAATTGTAATTGAAATGAACATCCCACTATTGCATACTCGACCATGAACGTGTAAGGTAATATAATACATCTGTGTTCAAATCACAAAACCAGTTATTGTTCCAGTTTTAGTCTGCGTAAGACATATAAACCAGTTTTGTTTCAGGGATCGCTCATTGCAAACTTGATTCTTGGTGTTGTGATGCTAAAAAAGAGGTCAGTACAGTCTTTATATATGATATTGTTTTTGCAAATGGCAACAGCCTAGTAACATCTTTACTGTAACAGTTTTTATGGTGCTAAACTGGGTTTAGATTGAGCATGAGTATATATTAACATAACATAACATAACATAACATCTTTCTTTATTGCTTCAAATGACATCAATAACAATCATTTCCATCGAAACAAATTAATATATAATAGTGCAGTTTCTGGAAATTCAAACCCTGTGAAACTATAAAGTAGTAAGATAAAGATACTCGCTTGACTAGCATGGAGGAAATGAAATGAACTTGAAGTAGAGTCAGGTGAGTTTGAAAGTAAACGAGTTCTTAGAGTCATAAGAGGCAATGGGCGCCCCTAAGGGACCTAGGTCCCGCTGACCGGGGATGCCCAGATAGGTAAATTTATAGATACAATGATGGCATTGTACAGTTGCCTCCCTCACAATAGCTTAATCAGGCCACTAGCTGTAACCTCTAAAATCCTCAACACTTGGAGGTTAACCATAATCTATAGCTTAACTAAACTTAACTAAACATAACTAAACAGTCCCAAAGGGACCATATTCATGTACCAGGCTCCGGCTCGACCCCCCCTCCCCCCATAAAGGTCAAATCAGTATTAGATATCAATCATTTAGATAGAATCGTATCATGCGCCAGAATAAAGTTTTTCATTTGCTTCCTGAAAAGATGTCTAGCTTGCAGAGACCGAATTTCGACCGGGATCTGGGCCCAAAGCTGCGGACCTGCTGACTTGATACTAAAACGCCGAATGTTAGTGCGACTTTTAATAGGACGGTATAGTGAGGCTCCCCGCGTGTCATGTTTGTGTATGGAAGTGGCCTTTGTGAAATACTCTCCAAATGCAGCAGGTAGTAAATTATGTTCGAAACAGTAGATGAAGTCCGATATTTGATAGTTGTTTAATTGGTTAATTTTCAGTATTTTTAATTCTTTGAAAATAGGATCAGAGTGCTCACATTTCCTGGCTCCTTGTACCATCCTAACAGCTTTTTTTTGCAAGGTTATTAATTTCTTAAGTCGTGATTGATAGTTAGAGGACCAGATGAAGTTACAGTAGTTGAGGAAGGGAAAGATAAGTGCATAGTATAGGTTTCTCTTGACCTCTACGGTTAGTAGATGCCCAATTCTAGAAAGTATACCTATGTTTTTCGCGACCTTTAGAGCTACATAATTAATATGGGTTTTCCAGTTTAAATGATTATCCACGTAAACTCCCAGAAACTTTGTGGAGTCGACTTGGGTAATTGGGGAGTCATTGAGGGTTAAGGACCATTTAATCGGCTTTATTTTTCTATGGGACTTAAATATAATAAAATTAGTTTTATCCGCATTTAAGGTAAGTTTATTAGCTAAAAACCATTTATTAACCGAATCTAGTTCTTTATTGACCGTTTCCATAAGGGTTAAATGGGATTTATTGGAATACACTATGTTCGTATCATCTGCAAATAAGATAAAGGATAAAACAGAGGAAATTTTGGATAAGTCATTGATGTATAGTAAAAACAATAATGGACCCAGGTTTGATCCTTGAGGAACACCAAAAGAGATCGTTTTAGAGCCTGAGGATGTGCCATTACAAACAACTCTTTGAGTGCGATTTTCAAAATAACTACTAAACCACGAGAGTTGAACCCCCCTAATCCCGTAGTTATTCATTTTCTTTAGTAAAATGGTATGATCTACTGCATCGAAAGCCTTGGCCACATCTAAAAAGATACCAACAGTGTATTCATTCTGTTCAATTGCACTAGTGATTTTATCTTCAAGGTCAAGAAGGGCCATATATGTAGAGTGCCCCGGCCGAAACCCATACTGGGTTGGTTGTATAATATTTAGTTTATGAATAAAGGAAGATAGTCGATCATACATTATCTTCTCAAGAAACTTGGCAAAAAACGGCAGAACTGATATTGGTCTATAGTTATTTATGGATTCTACATTGCCTTTTTTAAACACGGGAATGACTTTTGCTGCTTTTAGTAACGTCGGAACAATCCCATTAGTAAGGGAGCTATTTATTATCTCCGATAGTGGAAGGGAAATTAAATTTAGGTTTTGAAGTGCTATGTACGGGTCTATATCATCGAGCCCCTTAGTGTGTGTTTTTTTAAGATCATGTCCCACTCTTAGCAGTTCTTCTGGCGACGTCAATAGTAGACCCATAGACATAGAGTTCGGTGGAGGGAGGTAATTATTAAAAGGGGGGGCAGAATTGGATAATCGACCCGCTAGTTCATAGGGTAAGTTTACAAAGTATTCGTTAAATTTATTAGCCATTGTTTCCGGATCGTCAATTCGATGTCCTTCAATCACCAGCGCTTCAATTATCGTGGATTTTTCTTCAAGCTGCATGGCGTTGCGTATCAGTCCCCAGGTGGTTTTCAGATCATTATGACATTTAAGAAATTCAGCTACATAGTAAGTCTTTTCTGCGTTTTTCCTTATTGATTTAAATTTATTTCTGTATGTGGAGAACCTCTTTTTATTTTCGGCACTTGGATTCCTTAAAAATTTAATATATAACCGGTTTTTCTTTTGGCAAGATTTTAGAAGTCCAGGAGTCATCCAAGGACTGGCAAATCTAGGCTTTTTTGGCTTTGCTTGCGAGTTTAATGGAAAGGCACCATTATAAACTTCTTTGTACGAATTAAAAAATGATTCATACGCTTCGTTTACATAGCCTTGCTGAGCTTGTCTTATGACTAGCTCCCAGTTTTTACCCTTTAGATCATTTGAGAATTTATCTAGGCCTGCCGAGGTAACTGATCTTCTCTCCGATTTTATTTGTTCTTTTTTTCGGTATTTTACAGCAGAAAACTGTGCTAACATATATACATACATACACATACATATATACATACACACACAAATACATGCATACACACAATTACATACACACATACATACACACCTACATATATACATACACAAATGCACATATACACAAATACATAATATATACACACACAAATATGCACATATACAAACACACTTACATATATACTAACATACCGGTATACATACATGCACACATATACATGCATACATATTACACACACTTACATACCTAGTTACATGCTTCAGTATTTTATTTGCTTAGGTACAAGTTTTCCAAGTTCATGTCAATCGTCATGATCTCACTCGGCATTGGTCTAGCGACACTCGCTTCAGCAAACAACAGAGTAAGACGACCGAAATGCTACTTGAATTTCTCTACATGCATACATTAGGGTGGTCCACAAAAATAAAGTTTGAGCTAGAGACCAGGCCACCCTCTCAGTTTTTTACACCTGTCAATAGTATTATTGAGACAAAATTTCAGCTTCTTATTCCAACTGGAAGATTGTGCTCAATGACAAATAAATATTACCATATAGTAGTATTTGCTGTAAATCTCGATGCCTTGGTGACTTGGTCAACATTTATCATGGAGATGAGCTTGAAATAGTTTCTGTTGTGTTATCAGACTTACTTACTTACTGGTACTTGAAACAAAAAAGTGTACAGTTCTTGTTGAAGCTCATAGTGCCTACTTCCTCTGTTTTGGGCTGACATGTTTTCAGAAGTGAATTTTTACATTACAATTGCTGCAGCGCTTGGCTGTGGTCCTTCTGCCCTGCCACTTTCACGTAACAGAGTGCGTAAGAAAGCCAGGATAGAGCATGCTGAAGCTGTAAGATCTGAATTGGTACCAGATTAGCCACTGGTACTACACTGGGTTGAGTAAACCCTGCCTAAGATCTTTGGAGCAGGAAATGTCGACCGCCTGCCAGTGCTGCTTTCAGGTGATGGTGTGAATAAGCTCCTCTTTGTGCCCATATTAGCCTTTGGGACAGGATGCAATGAATTCATGGTCGTTCATATTCTTCTGAAGTTGTGAAAACTCACAGTTGACAAGGTTCAAGCCTTGAGCTTTGATACAATGTATGTCAACACTGGGCATTTCAACGGATTGTGTGTAATGCTGGAAGACAAATAAGCTGAGAGCTCTTGTGGTTGGCCTGCCGTCATCATGTAATGGAATTGATTTTAGCCAAAGTATTCACCTTGTGCTGCAGTCCACCTGTTCTCCATAAATCCCAATCTTCAAGAGATTTAAAGCTGCTGGGAAGGTGTGACACGTGTCAACTTCCGAGGACTGGAAGTCATATCCGGCACTGCAGCCCCCATGAAACAGCGTCAGTTTTCTCAAGGGTTTGCTGAAAGAAATTCAGAGATCAGAGCAACAACCAAGAGCTCATTGAGCTGACAATGGTTGTCCTTGGAAGTCAGTCTTCAATCATTCACTGGAGAGCCCTGGGCCAATTCACCATGCACATTGGATGGCCAAGTTACTGTATGCAATCAAAATCTAACTTTTTCGCGATCAGATTCATTGATTTTTGAAGTTTGGTGCCCTGTTTTACGCAAAGGCATGGACGAAGGCCCCACTTGCTGCTGAAGCTGAAGAACAAGATCTATCACTTTGGATTGGTCTAGGACAAGATGAGTCTATTGACAGTGAGGTTGGCGTTGCTGCCAGGAAGGTCCTAGAAAACCACGTGTGGTACCTTTCAGACGAGGATGTAGGTCTGGCACTGTTCTCAGACCAACTTCCTGTAACAGATTAAGTGAAGATTGTCGACAGAATGACTACAAGACCAACTTTCTGTAAGAGATAAGTGAAGATTGTCTACAGAATGACTGCAAAGCCTGGTGAAAGAAGGTGAGAAGTGATGCTAAGGTACTGAAAGAGGGGTTTTGGGTGATTTTACAACCCGCTGAGCACTGACAGTACTGTGACACCTGAAGATGAGTAGTTTTTGTGTTACACTTCAACCACAGAAATGGATCGAGAATGAGGATTATAAGCAATGCAGATAGATAATTCAGCAGTTGAGAGTGGTGAACGACACGGCTGAGAGAGTGTGAAGTTGTTCGAGGAATTCTACTGACTCATCACCAATGATGAAGAAGAAAAGCTGTTTCTTCTTCAAGTGGTCGAGGCAAATATGAAAGCTGTTCTCACTCACACAAGAAAGAAGTCTGCTGTTGACGCAGTGCTTGCAAAGCCTTGCAGTTTCTAGAGTCAAATACTGTAACGGGTGTTGAAATTATAAAACAAGAACAATCGACATTCGATATTCATGGACTGGACGATGTTTTTGACATTTTTGGATATTTCCAATTCATTAAACCTGATGAAATTTTACAGTTCCATCTGTCTAACTGTTCTTGTATTACATATGTTGTCAAATTACAGTAATATTTGATCTGTCTTGAAATAAAATGCATTTGTATGCTCAACACACTCATATCTACAATTAATGTCTATTTATCGGAATATGACTAAGTAACATAGTCCGTGAGCATCGTCTTCCAGTTGGAATAGGAAGCTGAAATTTTGTCTCAATAATACTATTGATAGGTCTACAAAACTGAGAGGGTGGCCTGGTTTCTAGCTTGAACTTTATTTTTTACCATGTGTCTGTGGACCACCCTAGCATACATACATACATACACTTGTATACACACATGCATGCACACATACTTACATACATACATACATACACTTTGAATCTAAGGGTCGTTTTGCTTGACCTATTGCAGCAGCCGACAGAAAAGAAGTTTTGCCAGAACTATTTAATTTCTTTCTTGACTGGAATTCAATGATTTGGGAATATATGCTTAGTGAAATTAGTCAAATATTAAATTAAATTTTGAACCAATAAACTGGATGTGATGAGTCCTACTGCTGATGTTATTTCCAATTAATTTTCAGTAGAGACTCGATTTAAAAACCTCACATTACAAACTTGTATAGTTTTCAGTTGACACCATTTTCTATACTTTTTTCAGAGTGCCAAACAAAATCTTGAAATGATACGCTTCAGCACGCACTGGCTTGCAAACTGGGTTATAGGTAAGTGTGGTATTTAAAACCTCCAGGGTTCTATATGTGTTTTTCACAAACTCGTCAAAGTTGCCAAAGAATGTATCAAAGATTGATTACAATTACTTTCTTGGTTACTATTTTTTAGTTTTTGCAGATATCTCAGATCTTGAACAGGCTTCTATGCTATCAAAATTTTCCACACATCTTACCTTAAGGGTCATTTCAGAATCTTCCCTATTCGCAGATTTCTCCACTCTGCAACACAAGGCGACTTGGTTTTGCCACCGGCCCGGACTTTCTCGGTCCAGCACAGAAGTTTAGCTGTGGTCGGCCCATCCTCCTGGAACAAGCTGCCTAACATGAGCTTCTCAGCCTCTCTGCCTCTTTTCCACAAATGATTGAAGACCATTTTGTTCGATCGTGGTTTTTGTAGTGTATTGTATCTAGAAATTTATAAAATGCCTCTCCCAGAATAACTATTCAGAGGCGCTCTCAGCACAGAAGTCCCGGGGAAACAGAAATGCCTTTAGGGAACTCACGACCGATGAGGAAAAGCCAGTCATTAGTATCATGGTGTTAGGTCGGGAGCGCCTCTGATGAGTCTGTCTTGAAGTTGCGCTATATAAATTTGCAAATACAGCTACAAGATAATGCAAATGTGGACATTACTTTGGTCTGTTTGGTTTTGTCTAATTGCAGGAATCATTCTGTTTACCGTCGCGCTCTTAGTGTCGGCGTTACTCAGCATTTATCAGGAGATTGTCTTCGCAGACTATGGGAAACACGCGACTGAAGCTCTCTACTTCAATGTTGGTCTTGCCAAATGTTCTGCTAGAATTACATTTACAGTTTGGTTGGTAATGATGTTGTGTCTGCCTTTTATCTCTGTGACTGCTTCTGATGCCAACCACGAAAAAATTCATAATATCTCATTCTTAGATTGTGTCCTAATTTCCATGAGTGTTTTTCCCATCCATCCCAACCTTGTGACGTTGGTACCTTTTCACACATTGATCTCCTCCCTCTGGTAGTAAACTTAACTGAGCATAGCCCTGTCGATGACGTGGCACCAAGCTCTGCCGTCCTGGAGCTACAGCTGTGCCGCATGAAGGCCGATATTCCAGGCTATCCGACCAATTTTTATTCTTGTTTATTTTCTGCAAGTTAGTAAATGTTAATGTGAGGCACTAAGCAGTTGTGAGTGAAGAAGGTCACAGTAGTGAAGTCTGAGGAGGCTGAAACCTATACTTGCTGTGTTGCAAGCCCAGAGCTTTAAGCAATTGGCTACTCTGCCCCACCATAACCAATATTTTTTGAACATACCCCATAACTCCCCCACCTCTTCTACGCAACTAGTCATTGAGTGAACTGGTCTACATCCCTAAACCCTTCCTATCTCATTCACCAATGGACTTAATATTTTTTCAGCGACTTGTGCATTTGATGTGAAGCCATGGATGAAGACAATTTGTTATTGTTATTATATATGTTATTAGGTCAGTTGTTAGGCTCCACTTACCACTGGTGACTCTTCTCGTTTTCTTAGCATTACTTTGCTTACATATGATTTTAAAGACATTTTACGTCATACAGCTAGTGCAGAGAATTAGTTGTGTTTCAAATAGTGCTATAAAAGTTTTTAATTACCATTATAAAATAACAATATAAATATCTGTTAACAACAATTCAATAATACCTGTTAACAACAATTCAAAGACCAAGCATTGTGATTGTCTAACGTCGTATTGTTTCGACATCGACTGACTCATGCTTTTTTTGTTCATTGCAGCATCTCTTGCCTTTACCGATCTTTCTCTTCTTCGTTAGGGATTTACTTCACCATGCGCAGCTGTTCACAAACTCGGGTAAAACATATTCCCCCCACGGTCTTTCCGAAACTGTTTCCATGTCAGTATTTTTGTAGACTTTGTCTGCTGTAGATGCGTTGTTGAGTGTTTGATGTAATCACGTCTGTTTTGTCTTCTATTGTCATGAGGTGTAACATTGAAGAGACTTTTATAGCAAGTAATTAAGTAAGTATGTCATTTATTTGCTACGTTTGTTAAAGTAAATGGACATAAAATTCTGCACAAATTCATAAATTTAGTGGCAGGCTGCCGGTGAAGACACGCCGGACCCATTGTGCTAGCCGCCAATAACAACACAAACATTTGGTGAGATAGATAACAAGATAATGCATTTTTAATCACCTTACAAAATGGGATAAAAACGGATTGAAGACTATATGGGGCTTTTTATCAATTAACTGCAATTTTAAGTAGAGAAACACAATAACTTTTAGCTTTACAGAGTTAATTGCACAGTGAAGCTATCATTTCTAACTTATAACAATTGGGTATTCGATGACAACATTTTTTCATCCATTAGGTTTGGGTTGTTCAATCTTTATTGTTAAATTTTTCTTAAATTTCTGCAACGTAAGTCGTAATGTTAATAGTCATCAGAAATGGCATGTGATTCCCCAGTGATTGGTCGCTATAATTGTTCAGTCTGTTGTATGCTGATTGGTCTTTGTTGCTATTGACGACAGATAGCCTGCAGATTCCTGTCGTCGACGTCTCGCTTCCGAAGATGTGGGTCTATCTTCTCGGCAACGTCATATCACAGTATCCTTTAATATATCATGTATCGATGTATCTTTTAATATATTATGTATCACTGTCTCTAGAGAATGTTTGTGACATGTTTTAAGAAGAGCCTTTCGAACGCCCTTGCTTGATCTTTGATGAATTAGTTTGTTCATTTTTTCTTAATCAAATACCTAAGGTACATCTGCATAGATTACTGCTTGTATCAGAATAATAATAATTGTATTGTGTGTTTTAAGTAGTTCACAGGTGCTGAGAGGTTCTTAGTGACGCACGTACACATACCTTTGTACCTTTCGTAGGATTAACTTTCTCTTGTCTACCCTGCCATAACATTTCTTACCATTCCTAACTTTGCTTGTCTCTATACTACCCTGCCTTTACACTCTTACTTTACTCAATCCTTACCTTACCTTGACTTACCATTACCTACCTTAACTTACCATTACCTTAACTTGCCATTACCTACCTTAACTTACCATTACCTTAACTTACCATTACCTACCTTAACTTACCATTACCTTAACTTACCATTACCTACCTTAACTTACCGTTACCTTAACTTACCATTACCTACCTTACCTTACCATTACCTTAACTTACCTTTACCTACATTAACTTACCATTACCTTAACTTACCATTACCCTAACATTACTTTATCTAAACTTACCATTACCTTACCTACCATTGCCTTAATATGTGATTCATGTTTTTCTTAATCGAACACAAAGATACATCTGCATAGCAAGCGTCTTCGTACTAACCGCCGAATGTACGTCGCTAACAGTCACGCTTGTTGTAACTCTTCGAAAGTTCGTCTCGCTGCTGTTTTCGATCATCTACTTCAAGAACGCTTTTACCGTCTACCACTGGATTGGGACGGTCCTCGTTTTTGGCGGCACGCTGTTGTTCGCCGACGTCTTTTCCCTACCTAGGAAGTACTCACAAAACTCTCATGCCAAAGAACAATGATGTTGAGCGTCGAGCAAAATGCCTCGTCCCAGTGCAATAAGACTGAGGAACGAGCGATGCTGTAGGAGTGATGCAGTGGGAAGTGTTAGGATGAGGTTGTAGCTGGTTAAACCTTCTCGTAACTAGAATCTTCAAATGTTGCGTTGGTGTTTATTTTTTAATTCGTTGTTGTTATGTTGTGGTCCATTTGTTACAGAGTTGCAGTTCATTGGTTACTGGACTTTTTGTGCTCGATTGTGTAGTGGTTAGTGTGCTGGACTGTCGATCGAGAGGTCGGGGTTCAAATGCCCTCCAGGGCAGAAATGTGGTTGGAGATTTCTGCTCCACCTGCACCCCCTAGCCAACTCAGCTATAATGAGTACACTGACCATACACTGTCGGTGGGAAGATGAGACAGCGAGGGAGACGACTGGCCACCAACCCTCCTATGCCAAGGC
Source organism: Allolobophora icterica (assembly GCA_963556255.1). Lineage (NCBI taxonomy): Eukaryota > Metazoa > Annelida > Clitellata > Crassiclitellata > Lumbricidae > Allolobophora > Allolobophora icterica. The sequence goes on along the minus strand of OY744609.1, from coordinate 63,519,709 downwards.
TAAGAAAATGAAGTCGCTAACACTTTATACCCAGGGCTAGCGTAAGGGACTGCTCTTCTTTGTATAATTAATAGCAATCAGTGACCTGGACTGCTAACATAAAGTCGTGAACTGAATTATCGTCCATTCAGTTATTGAGGAAACAAAAGCGGATGGAACAAAATTGTCTGTGGTGCGGCCAATGCTCGGATCGAGGGCGGTTGAAGACAAGGCAATGTGCCAGACGTTATACCTTAACTTCGAAGCGTGGTCAGTCGATTGGGGAGGGAAATAGTAGAAATGATAGACAGTGAAAAGAAGTTAGCTAAGTGACAATAGCATATGTTATTGTTGGTGTGCAGTATCATCCTCCTCTACGATTGTTGAAAGTCTCTTTTTGAATGGATAGATGCCATTGGATGATTTCAAAACCTAAGAACTCGACGTCCTATGCAAAGATATCTTTACTAGGAATAATTTCTGAATTTTTTACTGAAAATGTGCAAACCGTGTGTGTGTTTCGGATTGTTAGAAAGCACGTTATTCGTTTGGAGTGCCGAGTGTAGAAATTAACGTTTAATGATCGTTATAAAAGGATCATTATTAAGTGATTCATATTAAGTGATACATGTGTGGTGTATGTCTTACCGAAATCCTTCTCAATCCATTCATTGCCAAGCTTTAATTCTTTTTTATTGATTTTCTAAATGTTAATTTTATGAATTAACTTATTTATGTAATGTCTGTACTTTGAAAGGGTTAGATCTGAATCACTTTGTTATGTCTTGTGGGTTGACCCACTTGCCTAGGTTCAGTTAAACCATGTCACACTGGTTATTTTTTACCTCCGCCTCAGGTGCCAAAGAGCAGGCAATGAGCGCCTCCCCTACTTTTCACGATAGGACTTTTAGGCTTACTTACTTTAAATACTGTGGCAGCTTTGAATGCCGTATCAAGAATTGCATTATACGAAGGTTTCATTCTTTTTGTATTACTTAATATTGGGTTTATTATGAATCTCTCAGAGGTTTTTGTTAATAATGTTATGAAGTTTTTCTAACATGTTGACTGATCTTGCCGAGTTTATCAGAAAAGCCCAAGTTGAGCAAATCTGCTATCCAGGTGTTTGTGTTTCAGTGTTGAACTTGGCCAGTGTGCTTGAAAATGACCAGTGTAAGCATTAGAAATATCTTGTTGTCTTTTAAATAATCTCCTTAACTTTGAGCAAGCATCAAAGGATGATAGTTATGTTCGTTTTTCAGCACCTTTTCAAATCTCTGTTTTTGTATTTTGATTTTGTAAGAGGATTTGTTTAATTGTGCTTTGTAAATTGTGTGCAATGCTTGATTTTTTTCGGTTGTGACTCATCGCTTGATTAAATAATTTTCTTCATATTCATTTGTTGTTCACTTGGTTGAAGGGTTTTGAAAACGAACCTATTCCTTTCATTCCGATTCTCGTCTTTTTTCTAAGACAGTGAGCTAAGTGCTCCTTCTGTTTTGTGGTCACAGCGAGAGATTAAAGAGATCTGTTAAAGTATGATCTGATAGCTGTGCTTATCCGATTTCAATCTGGCTTTTTCTAATCGATTGTAACTTTGACTCTGATTTTACTTGAGGTGACCTTCAATTGATGCTCTTTGCTTTAAAATAAGGGAGCCATAGAAGTAATTAAATTAGATCTCGTGTATCATAATTGTTTACTTTGGGGTCATCCTCAAAGGGTGTCTGCCAAAGGTGACCTACTTTGGACCTTTGCCAAAGGTGACCTACTTTGGACCTTTCCCTTCCCTTTGTCTCTCCCTTCCCCTTCCTATGTCTTACGAACTGATCTTCTCGATATTGACTTGGTTTTGGTGTGCCATCGGTTGATGCCTTGTACATTAGACACCGGCACAATAGAAGTTAATTATTATTATTGTCCACATATGACGTTAACCTCCCCATCCCACTTTACGAACTTCCACGCTCCAGTGGGGTGCTAAAGCCCAAATTAGGCTACCCTGTTGATCTCACAGGCCTGATTGAGCCATGGGGTGGTGGGTATTGGATCCAGCACAATAGAGACTGTGTCCGTTTTCTGACACTGTTGATGTCTAAGGTACGTGCTCTACTGAAATAACTGTACCTGCCGAAGTTAGATGCGGACGTCCACATTAGTCATAGCCCTCTCTCCACCCTGTCCACGATCAAGTGACCCCTTATAGTTTTACAGATCTGGTTCTTTGAAATTGGGTCATTCGTTGTTGTTTGAAATATGTAGGTCATGTGACCATGTTGATCTGATTTTTATACCGGTGTTATGGTTCAGACGCTCATTTCTGAAGTTAAAGATCTTTAGGCTTAAATTGTTTGTCGACGATTCGAAGAGTCTGTTTCAACTAGGTTTTTCAGCTATATTTCTGTTTGATTTCTTGGTCAAAGACGTGTTCATGTTCTAGCCAAAGTTTGTTAGTCATGCTGGCATAACTATTATTTATTAATGAATAACTACTGTCTGATGTTTTTCGCAGAGTCATGGTTTCCTGCAATTCAGTCGATATCTTCCGCATTTTAGACGGGTTCTTAAGAGTAGCATAATGCAATGCAGTGCAAGAGGAAGGTTATGCAGCCCAAGTTTCAGTCATCCAATTATCATTTTGATGAACGGGTAGATGGTGTTCTGATCTTCTGAATATTTACCTGATTATTTATGGCTTGGTTTTGGTGTACCGTCGATTGAGGCCTTGTGCATTAAACACAGCCTCGATAGAAGTTACTAATTAATAATAATTAAAGTGCAAATACTGCAGTAGTTGTAATAGCATCTCGACTTTGCATGTTTTTCGATGCTTTGGTTTTCTTACACATTTGATCTGACTGTGGCTATATAAGTGACTATGCTGGATTTTGTACTTGCTTAGGCACTATGGAAGTCATTTAGTTAGCTGAGGAAGTCACTTAGTTGTCTTTGGATGTAATTTAGTCAGCCATGGAAGTCATTTAGTTAGCCATGGAAGTCACTTAGTTAGCTATGGAAGTCATTTAGTTTGCTATGGATGTCATTTAGTTTGCTGTGGAAGTCATTTAGTTTGCTATGGAAGTCATTTAGTTGGCTATGGAAGTCATTTATTTATGGATGTTATTTAGTTAGCTATCGATGTCATTTAGTTGGCTATGGCTGTCATTTAGTTTCCTATGGATGTCATTTAGGTAGCCGTGGAAGTCATTTAGTTGGCTATGGAAGTCATTTATTTATGGATGTTATTTAGTTAGCTATCGATGTCATTTAGTTGGCTATGGCTGTCATTTAGTTTCCTATGGATGTCATTTAGGTAGCCGTGGAAGTCATTTAGTTGGCTATGGAAGTCATTTATTTATGGATGTTATTTAGTTAGCTATCGATGTCATTTAGTTGGCTATGGCTGTCATTTAGTTTCCTATGGATGTCATTTAGGTAGCCGTGGAAGTCATTTAGTTGGCTATGGAAGTCATTTATTTATGGATGTAATTTAGTTAGCCATCTTATTTTCGACTGTGATTTCTGTTTAGCTGGCTATTTCCTATGCTACTCATAAGCAACATGTCTGTTGCCCTTGCGTTTATACTCTTTTCGTGTTCATTGTTTTTTTATAGCTGTTCATTGTTTTTTATAGCTGTAAACGCTGTAGCTATTATTATTAAGTTATTTTTTGTATTTTTTTTCTGTGTTACCCATAAGCAGTGCTCCTTTGTTGTAGCTGTTATTAAGTTCTGCTGTTTATTTATTATTCTGCTGTTTAGCTGTGGCTTGATGTTTACTACCGTACTGTGCCAGCATGCACGTGAACATTGGGCAGGACCCATATGGGTCCTATAAGGGAAAATGGGTCTGATGTGGGCTATAATACGCACATGTTGTTCTGGGTGCAGCATATAGCCTCTGACTTTGTCAGTGTGCGACATAATGGCTCATTGGTCAAGTGCTTGTATTGTGATGCTCAGTGTCTAGGTTTGATTTCTCCCCTGTGATGGTCACTACATTGCTTCCGTGCCATCATTATTGTTGCCTTGTTGCTACATAGGGGCAATATACGAGTAGGAATGATGTAGGTCACAAGACATGGAAAGATTGGGGTCCCAACGTAATACTGGTGAAACATAATTAAGTTCTTACTAATGTTAATAGGTGTGTTACTGTAATGGCAATTGTCATCTGTTTTTTTTTTTAATTGTTTTACTTTCATAATAAATTAAAAGCTGTCTGATCCATTTGAAAAGTTTATTACACCAACTGGAGCTGGTGTGATTCATTGCATTGGTGTTAATGTGATTCAGTGAATCGATATTGTGATTCAGTAAATTGATAAATCTTGGATATTTTGAGTCTTTGCCGGCTTGATAATAATGACGATTTATATAGCGCCCTTGTACAGCCAAGTTTGAAGAAAAGGGTGCTGTACACAAGTTAAAAGGTCTTGATCTGTGATTTGGGTGTCGCCAGAGATGGTGCGTCATTCTGCACATGTTCAGGAAGACTGTTCCATGCAGTGGGTCCAGTATCAGAGAACGAACAGTAGCCAAACCTTGTTGAAGACCACAGAATTGTAGTTGATTGGAGAGTTGAATGGCCAACTTCACTATTTCACTTGATGAAATATCCCTACATAGGCACAACCTAAATTATCCTTTGAGAGGAACTAAATCCGATACCATCATTCAACGTTTGTATGTTTGGCCGTTGCACCTTAAATATCTCTAGTCAACTAACTGATCTTATGTCTATAATCAGAAGATCTTTAATGTCATTTAGTTAGCCAAGGATGTCATTTAGTTAGCTATGGAAGTCATTTAGTTAGCCCCTGAGGAGCTGAAAACAGATAGTAAATTTGTTATAAACCCAGAACCTTACAGCAACTCTTTGGAACTATTGCAAGGAAAAATTTAACATGTTAGAACAATAAAAGTCCGCAGCTGGATGTTGATATGCATTCCCAACGAGGAATGAGAATCCTAGTAACTGTTATAAAGAGGTTCTCGTGTACCTTCCCCTAAAATAACTGTCTTCCAGTTGTGAAAATATTGGAAAAATAACTCACACTTGAGCATCTCTATGAAAAAACATTAATTCAACTTTGTCTCAAACGTTCTGAAAAAGGTTTCTTATATAACCAAAAGCCATGTACATGTATAGCTATACAACACACAGCAAGCCTACTGCAGTTTCTCATAATAAACTATACAACGTTACAAAGTCATTGCTGCCCAACGTTTAAATCAAGCCACAGATATTGTATTCACACACTCAGCAATTGGCATAAAGTGACACCTTGGACATGAAAAAAGCAGACGATTCAGTTCTGTAAAGTTAATCAAATCATGGTATGAAAGTTCAGCATAACATTCAGAACACAGAATTTTTCACCTGAGCATTTAGTCAGAGGCGATAGTAAAATAAACCTGAATACCTTTCAGAAAGAGTGCAATAATTGTGGTCCATTCAGTCAAAAATCTTGCGCTCACAAGTGTACTTAAAATGACAATGCTTAACCGATTAAAAGAAAGCAATGGACATCGCCATTGGATACAACCTATTCCACTAGCCATAATTACCTTAACTACTGCTATGCCAAAACAGATGTTCCATTAATGTAACAAGAACGAAAATTCTGACTAAAAACTTTACAAAAGAAAACGGCACCGAATTAAGAAATCGTCTTAGATGCCAATGAAAAACAAAAGCTCTGCCGCCATTTCCACAGAACGATTCATTTTAAAATTACAAAATTCTGCCTCGGAATTCGCAAGTCACATATACGCAAAACAACGTGGACCGTATCGCAGTTTACAGTGGAATTGTTACACAGCACGTCTATTTCCATCAAGAGTTTAAACGTCAACCATAAAGACATTGATGCTGCCAAGTGTGAATGACAGGCGTGCAGCTCTAAACAGAAGATATATTTCTCTACGGCTGAAACCTGTTCAAACTGTCCCAACAACTAGCGAGCCTCGGTTTTCAGTTATGCAAATGCATTCGATTTGAGTGAAGCTCGATTCCTGGTCTCCTTTTGGACGATTTCAGTACTCGTGTGGTCCCTGACTCTGCGAAGTAAGCTCGCCTGCGCCAACGTAGCCCTCAGGTCCGACATTGTGGTCGATTTGGCTTTGCTCATTTAAGTATGCGGTCTGATCGACGTACTGCAAACAGTCAATCAATCAATACCATGACGTCAAACACAGGAACAACAACAAATATACTCAACTACAACAAAATGATTATTAATTACTTTATTTCATTTAAGCAGTTATTATGTAAGTAAGTAAGCAAGTATATTCTTTATTACACCATTAGCAAACGCACAATGGGACATTAGCTAGAAGCATCAATTGTAAAACACAGAAGTAAAAAATCGAAATAAAAATTTTAAAATAAGTACATATGTAAGCATTTTCTTTTTATCTATGCAGTAACCTGGTAAAGTGTCAAAGTCAGTATATCAGTAAGGCATGATAAAGGCATATTTGCCACAAAATTATCCTGAGTTTTCATCCATTGTCAAAAGTCATTTAACTTCATATCACAAACCATAAGCAGCTCAGGTAAGGGAACTAAATCTATCTCCTATATGATTAATTAAATTCATTTGACTTCGTTTAACAAACCATAAGAAGCTATCTTCTACAACAGGGGTGGCGAACCTATTTTAAGGTGCGTGCCAAAATGCCAAATCATTTTAAAAAATACCGTCGCGTGCCCCTCGGAAATTTGCACAGTATATATTATTTTTCTCATTTAGGTTTTTATTTTTAGCAAAGCGTAAAAAAGACGTTATATCACAGATCATTTGAATGAAGTCCTTCAACAAAGAAAATGTGGATTCGTAGAGGGAATTTGTATTTCTACGTTTAAATAATTTTGACGGACGCTCTGAATTTCACGTGCCCTAAAAATTACAACGCATGCCACTTTGGGCACGCGTGCGATAGGTTCGCCATCCCTGTTCTGCAAGAACATTACCCGAAGTTTAGGCCCAACGTACCTGCTGCATGACGGACATTGGAATTCCCTGCTGGTTGTAATACATCATTCGGTGCATCTCGATAGATTCCTGGTCTTGCATCGAGCCGTGGTGCAGATGTGTCTGTTGGGCGCCTGGAGGCAGCTGCACTTGCGCCATTGGAAAGTGCGAAGGATAGTTCATCATCGACATGTAAGGGCCAGGCAACATTGAACCTGAATGCGGTATGTACATGTTGTGAATTGGAGTACCAGGCTTTGGAGCTTGTGGATTGTTCATGTATGGCTGGTTATTGTAGAGGCCGTGCTGTGCGTTTGCTGCAACGAAAACAGACACTTTAACTCTACGTATGATTTTACTAACACTACACAGAGTAACATAACGGTTTGCAAGGACAATCACATTAAATGACTTTTCAATGATCTGGTCTCACAAGGTTGATTCTGCCGATCAGCAGTTCAAAATATGCAATTCAGTATTAAGGACTGATCTGGATATTGACCTGATTACGGCTTTTTGGTGCACCATCAGTTGATGCCTTGTGCATTAGTAGACACTGGAGAAATAGAAATTACAAATATGCAGTCACAGTAACCGAATGGAGAGTGCCTGGCCTGTAAAGTGGTGAGTACGGGTTCAAGCATCCACTCAAAAGGAACTCGAGTCATCCTTCACTCACAATTGCTCAGCACCATCGATGTTCTGTCTTATGGTCGTGTGTACACTTCTGAACTTTGGCAGGAGGAAGGTATCAAATAAAGTCGTATTGTACTATATACACTAACCGGTTGGGGCCATGTACCATACGCTAACTCATGCTCACAGATTACAAAACCTTAGCTTTTTAAAAAAGCTCTTGGTAGCTGAAACTCCTCACAGAGCAACACTCAAGATTAGCTCTGGCAACCATGAACTTTAAATGCTCCACAGCAACTAGGAAAATGTAAAGCATGATTTTAAAAGAAATATTGCAAAGAAACGAGGAAACTGTAAAACATGATATTTTAGAGAAATACTGTAAAAGAAATAAATATAGCAGACTTTGGTTAATGTAAACAAACAGTCCATACCTTGCATCTGAAATGCTGCCATCTGCTGCATTCCAAGTGCCAGTCCTGAAGCGGGGTGGAATGAAGGAGCAGCAGGGAATGAAGGAGCAGCTGGGAATGAAGGAGAAGCGGCATACGATGAACTGGAGTCTGTGCATCATGCAAAAAGACATCGTAAGAATTCCTTTAAAAGTTACTATTACTACCAGTAATTAATATCATTACTGCAGTTACTGTTTTAACCTGCATCTATAAAATTATGATTATAAGGAGTACTAAAGTTGACGACAAAGAGAACCGAGTGTTGAATCGTAATAGTCCAGGTGTGATACGACAAGCGAGTGGACAAGATGACAGGTAGCAAGCATCTTGACTTAGAGACTGATGAATAGGTCAAAGTTGCCTCAAGTAACAGTAAAATGATTATACAATAGTAGTAACATGATATTCCAATGTCAAAGTTGAATCGAGTCATATCAAGGTCTCAAACTTGCATCGCTTGTAGAATCTGTATATCTCAACTAGAATCTGTATATCGCAACTAGGCAGCGTCGTGCTTTCTCTGTGGTCGGCCCCTCCATCTGGAATCAACTCCCATTGCAGATACACCTGTTGCCTAAGAATAGTTCGCTTGTTTTTTTTATAAGTTACTTAAGTCCAGTTTATATTGCCGTGGTTGGGCTGGGAGTGCTTCTGAGTAGGTAACTTGAGGGGACGCTATATTAAATTTTCAAAATGAAGGAATGAATGAATGAATCTCGCAAGTAAATAGGAATGCTAGGTGTACTAGATTAGATGTGGGAGGACTACATCAGGGAACTCAGTTCTGTGCATGTTAAGACAGCGTTTTTCTAACATCCAGCCAAGAGCTGCAGAAACACAACTGGACAGATTTAAAAATCAATATAAATGAACTATTTTACCAGCTGAAATCTAGTTTAACTGACCATAGTAAGTGGCAGCTGGGAGTGGTCTAGAAGGCAAAGCAGTTGTCAAAGGCTGTAACGCTGGTCCGGTTGCTGCTTGATAATCCGTGTTTACGGGTTCTGTATATGCAGCTTCAGCACCTGCGGCTTTCTGTCTCAAGGTGGAGTATCTTTTAGGCTTTCCTGATGGCGCAGGATGGGTTGCTTCTGCTTTATTTGCCGGTGCAGACTGAAGTCTCCACGCTGGCGTGAACTCTCCGCCAGCCCATCCTTTGTTCTGCGGTCGATCGGAGGGCCTGGGCTCGGGTGCTGTTCGCTCTGCAGGCTTTGAAAATGTCTGAATGCTGGTAACGGGTGGAAGCATTTCAGGGATATCAGTTGCTGAAATAAATTCACAGAATTCAGGATCAAAACCAGTTGGAATTTGGTCACCAATCATAACACTCGGCACTAAGCACATGCATGTGTTTAAAGGATGAAAATCATTCATAAATACAATACAATACAACTGTATTTTGATATTGCAGTACTTACAGAGTTCAGAAGTGCACACGACCATACAGAACATCGATGGTGCATAGGTCGCTATGCAGCGGCTTTGAGGTGGATTCGAACCTGCGTCCCTCCGGTTACAAAGCAACGAACATACCACTACACCACCGCGTCCCCCAGTGCAAGAAAAGAATTGTGTTCTAAAAGAATTACATTGGTGCTGAACAAAACTAAAGATATTATCGTAATCTCCAATTTTCTAAAGTGCCACTCTAAAGCTAAGCACCAAGCACCAGCTTATTCACAAGCGCTGTGTCATGTCCGAAAGGTTGTCCTGAGATCGTACTGATCAATCATCTATGACCTGATGTTTATAACTCATCTGTTAGCAATATGAATCCATTTTCCAGTCCAAAACCTAAATAAAAAAGAAACTATAGGACAAACAACAACAAAAAACATGAGATAAACCTTACTTTGAATAATCACAGCCGACTTCCTTCGAACGTCCACGTTGCTGTCATCAGGGGCCATTTTAGCAGAAGACAGGTCCTTGTGAAAATGTGGCTTTTCATTGACGATCGTTGTCCTCGTGTCGCCATCCATTCCACGCTGTTCAAAACGCCGACCCTGCCAATAACTTCCAGGATAATTTTCACCGCTGCTTTTCTCATTGACGCTGCTGTGGCCAGCCTGTTGCTTAGCTGCCAACTCGCGTTCATTTAGGTTCATCTTTTTAATCTCTGCAGACACAGCAGTGAGCAGTTCTTGCTTCTCCTCTTCGCGTGACTTAGCATTGGGATATGGCCGATCGCTGCTTGGGATGTTGCTATTCTGAATCGTTCTCGTCGGAAAAGATTCCTGGTGATCTTTATCCCGGAATCGATTATCCCTTTCCTGCCTAGGTCTCTGGCCACGATAGCTGTGCTCCTGACCCCCTCTGGGTCGTTGCTCCTGAGAGTCGTACGTGATTTCGTGCCTGCTGTTTTTACCTCGTCCTCGCCCGCGAGATCTGTCATAACTCCACGCCTGATCACCACCCCGTGCTTCTCTTCCATTGCCTCTGAAGTTTCTGCCATCCCGTGGACTATAATCCGACATTTCGTTGTCAAAATCTTTTTGTCGAGAATGACGAGATTCCAAATCGACGGAGTTACTTGCTTCGCTATCGGCACGCTGACGACTTTCTCGATTTCCGACAGCTCTGCGAGGAACCTCTTCGACTACACGACTTTCGAAATTACGCGCGTTCCTGTCCTTATACTGATTGTCGTTCCAATGCTCACGTCTCTCCTCATTGAGTGTCTCCCTCTCCTGCCAGTTTAGATTTCTTCCATCCGGTTCGTAACGTTCTCTCTGCCACCTACCGCCACGTCCTCTGCCACGACCGCGATTGAATCGAGGAGCGCCTCGTGATTCCGAAGCTCCGCCTCTTCTCTCGTACTGAGGTCGCCTTCGATTATCAAACTCTTCTTCGTTCTCCTCCTCTGCGAAACCACTCCGATCTTGTCTTCTCCTAAAATCCGCATCGTTTCTCTCTACAGCTCCGCCTCTCCTGTCGGAACGATTTCTCTCCTGCGTGTCCATGTCTTGCTCCATCTCCTCGTCTCTAGAACCACGGCGATCTGGCCTCCTTCTAAAATTTGCACCATTTCTCTCTTCTTTAGATTTATCCTGTAAGGGCTGAGCAACAGCTGCGTTTGGTTTTACTACAATGTCAACATTCTGGCTCAGAGCGGGAAAATCGGAATTTGCAAAGCCAACGGAAGCGTCGTTGTTCCGAACGTTTTCACGTCGACCCTGGTATCTTCTGTTTTCATTGTTGAATCTATTTCTGTTGCGATTTGAAGCCGTGCGATTGCTATCTTGGTTTCCTTCATCGTCCCCAGAGTGTTCTTCATGTGCTTGGCGATGGATGAAGTCTCCGAACCGGTTTTTGTCACCAGGCCTTCTGGTTCTGTTTAGCATAACATAGAACAAACTTTATCAATGTCTATAATTTTATTGCAATGACAATGAAAGAATGCACCACGATTTGTGCTCACAATCAGAAATGCAAGAGCTACACCAGCATCCAAATTGTCATTTCAACACAGTTCTCAGAATAAGGTTTAGCCTAGTCTAACAACTTTTACATTACCAATGTTATTATATATTATCATTACTACTCTTTTAATAAGCACCACTATCTAAAGAGCAAGCATCATTCGATGGACCGAGCAACTGCGAGTCAAGGTCCTCATACTGTAACTATCTTAGAGGTGGTTTGAACATGTACTGTCCACGTTACAAGGCAAGCATTCTAACCTATCGGCCATCATGTCCAATGGACAACAGAACACAATAGAATGCAAATTAGAACACAAGTGCAATAGAACACAACAGATTACAAATTACAAAACAAGTGCAATAGAACACACTAGAATACAAATTAGAATACAATAACAATAGAATACAAATTAGAACACAATATCCTTGAACTGATAGTCACTTTGACGTCAATTTGTAGTTCGTAATCTGTTCTTTAGAGACATTGAGTATAGAATCGAAAAAAGATATAATCATGAAACAATGTTGGATATGCAAGTTACAACAGAGAACCAATTAGCAGACGGAAGTGGGTAGTGCGTTACAAAGCTTCACATCACCCAAAAAACTGTGGAAGCTTAGTACAGTCCTTTTCAACATGCAACAACTAGCCAAAGTACTCAACGATTATGCAGAGAGTGAAGAACAAATACTAAGATTTAGCATCACAGTGTAGCAGTCATCACAGCCAAAGCTCAGTAAGACAAAGTTTGATAGCTGAGAATGTCAGTAAAGTATTTACGGTACATACCAGCATGACTTCAGCGCCAAGTCGTTACATCAGCCTTGCTTCTGATTTCTCCAATCTATAGGCTTTCAGCTGGTTTCTCAGATGGATAATGAATTTTGATTACGATATTAACTGAAGTAATAAGATAGGATTTGTACCTTGGCATACTCTCTCGAACGGGTATATCACTTTCTTTGCCTCTACGAATATCAAACCCATACACCGCAATCAGATCCTGGGTTGATTTAGGAGCCTGCTGCCTCGCATCAAAACGATCATGTTCCCACTTGTGTTCATCTACCCAAAGGCGCTTACCAGACCTGCAAAGACAATTAGGAAAAACTAAATGGACGTCTCTCTGGGAGTTACAGTACTAATTTGAAATGGAATCACGCACCGTTATTTACAGAAATAATTAGAAATGGAATCACACTTCGTTATTTGCAGCACTAATTTGAAATGGAATCACACTCCGTTATTTACAGTTCTAATTTGAAATGGAATCACACACTCCGTTATTTGCAGTACTAATTAGAAATGGAATCACACACTACGTCATTTGCAGTACTAATTTGAAATGGAATCACACACTCCGTTATTTACAGTACTAGTTTGAAATGGAGTCACATAATCAAACGATGTAATTTTTACTTTGCTTTAAATTATCCCTACTTAAAAATCCTAATTACTTTTAAGCATACAACACTGATTCATAAACAGTAGTAACAGATCCATGTTAATGCCGCTAGCAGATACATACGCAACATCATCCACAAGAAATTAAATAAAAATAATTTAAATGACTCTTAAATGTCTGTTGTTGTTGCAGAATACCTGGAGAATTTTGTATCTCATTAAAATCTAAAATCTGGTAAAACTTTAACAGTTGTCTGGACAGTAATATAAATGCAAACCATTTCCATTTGAATACTTACATTTGCTGTTTTTCATCCTTCTTGTCTTCATCGTCGACATCTTCGAGCCGCGAGTCATGCTCGTAAAATGTTCCTTTTCTCGGAATGTAGGCTGGGTTTGCTTTGTCTTCATCGTCATCCAATTTCTTCTCAACCTTCACTGCTGTCTCTTCCTGAAATACCATTTCTATTGTCAGCAAAACAATGAATATAAAACATTATGAAACAACTCCTCTCCCTTTGAAACAACAAGCTGTTACTAAGGTAACCTGGTTTTTGACATTATCGAACACCCCCCTGATCTGGGGTTCCACCAACTGTTAAGCCTGAGTTTAAAAGAATTCTGATCTATTTATATTTTCGCTAATGTAAGAACATTGTAAAACACAAGATACTCTATCTGAATTCCTCAAATATATCACACCTGATTCATTGGGTTCTTTGACAAATGTGTGGTCTTATCAACACTTTGAGCTTTCATGTCAAGCACAATTGTTATTATACTACGCCAGAAAGTAAAGCATTACGTTTCTTCACAGCCAATTACTTTACAAGCACTTAAATAAAAATTCTGAATTAATTTATTTCAAAACATTTTAAATTTCCATTCAGCTCAAATCTACTGTAAGGACTTCCATAACCCGCTGTTACCACAATGCCCAAGCTGGTCGCTTCGAGTGAAATATCAATAAGAAATCCATTGGAAAACCCAGCTCCTATACTGGATCAGTGAAAACTTTAATTAAACCCTGACAAAATTAAGCCATTGTTATTAGTTTTCTACCAGATTACAAAGCACTTGCCATAAACCAAAAACCATGAATCACTCACCTCTCCATCACCCATGTCTCGTTTCTCGTTCCAACCAGAAACGCTATCGGCATCTTTATCTGAGCCATCTTCTTCCTCATTGCTGCCTCCCTCATCTTCTGACTCTTCCTGCTCAGTACCTGTTGCTTCTGAGCTTCCATCTTCTTGTTCTGTACTGCCTTCCTCCTCCTCCTCATCCTCCTCCTTATTCTCTCCCTCTTCTGCCTCTGAAGTCTCTTCCCACACTTCTGTACCTGACTTCCCTTCTTCGAGACTTGATTGTTTCTCCGTCTCTACATTTGTTTCATTGGAAATTTCTTCCTTTGCGTTTTCATTGGCCTTTGACGAGCTTTCCTCAGCATTTGAACTTTTCTCTTCCACCGCTGAACTGTGTTTCTCTGCAATAAGACCTTCTTCTATAATTTCTTCAACTTCTGAAATTATCTCGACGTCATGTGAACTTTCCTCCTCCACCTTTGAACTTGGTGTTATAATCGTCTCCTTGATCTCTGTATTTTCTACCTCTGAAAATTCCTCATCTGCCTCTGAAAATTCCTCATCTGCCTCTACATATTCCTCAACTTCCACTGAACATTCCACATTTGCCTTTGAACTTTCTTCCTCTGCCTTTGAACATTCCTCATCTGCCTTAGAAAATTCCTTATCTGCATTTGAACATTCCTCATCTGCCTTTGAAAGTTCCTCATCTGCCTTTAAAATTTCATCATCTGCCTTTAAACGTTCATCTGCCTTAGGAAATTCCTTATCTGCATCAGAAAATTTCTCATCTGCCTTTGAAACTTCCTCATCTGCCTTTGAAAATTCCTCATCTGCCTTTAAACATTCCTTATCTGCCCTTAAAGTTTCCTCATCTGCCTTTAAACATTCCTTATCTGCCCTTAAAGTTTCCTCATCTGCCTTTAAACATTCCTTATCTGCCCTTAAAGTTTCCTCATCTGCCTTTAAACATTCATCTGCTTTAGAAAATTCCTTATCTGCATCAGAAAATTCCTCATCTGTCTTTGAACATTCCTCATTTACCTTTAAACATTCCTCGTCTGCCTTTGAATATACCTCATCTGCCTTTAAACATTCCTCATCTGTCTTTAAACATTCAGCTGCCTTTGGAAATTCCTTATCTGCCTTTGAACATTCCTCATCTACTTTTAAACATTCCTCTGCCTTAGGTAATTCCTCATCTGTCTTTGAACATTCCTCATTTACCTTTAAACATTCCTCGTCTGCCTGTGAATATACCTCATCTGCCTTTAAACATTCCTCATCTGCCTTTAAACATTCAGCTGCCTTTGGAAATTCCTTATCTGCCTTTGAACATTCCTCATCTGCCTTTAAACATTCAGCTGCCTTTGGAAATTCCTTATCTGCCTTTAAACATTCCTCATCTACCTTTAAACATTCCTCTGCCTTAGGTAATTCCTTATCTGCCTTTGAACATTCCTCATCTACTTTTAAACATTCCTCTGCCTTAGGTAATTCCTCATCTACCTTTGAACGTTCCTCATCTGCATTTGAACATGCCTCGTTTGCCTTTAAACATTCTTCATCAGCCTTTGTACTTTCCTCCTCTTCATTTGAACTTTCTTTTTCATTTTCCCCAACCTTTGAATTGTGTTCCACTGCCTCATAACTGTTATCCTCTGCCTTTGAACTTTGTTCAGGACTATTTGAACTTGCTCCTTCTTCATTACGCTCAATCTTGGAACCAAGATCTTCTGTATAAGAAGCATTTTCCTCCACTTTTGCCACAACATTCAAAAGTGTTTCCTCTGGTCTTGAACTCTCTGTGCCTACTTTCTTTGAATGATCCTCATTGTCAATGTCTTGAATTTCATTTTCTTCCTCCGTCTCTGAATTGTCATCTTCTATCACTTCATCTCTCTTTGTTTCTTCGTCATCTTCAGTAATGCTCTCATCTCCTTCACATGTCTAAAAATTTACTTAACAAATTAACAGCACGAAACAAACATGGCCGTCATCATAATAAATAAACAGCATGAAAATCACTACAGGAAAAAGAAATATCTGTATTGCCTTCTAATCTGGATCAAAAACAGTCGTAATGAAAACTTGTAGAAATAATTCACAGCATACAAGAGTTGAAACAAATTTCTTCTATGCATGCACTCACTAGTTTCATTTACAGGTTTACAACTCAAAATGAAAACTAAATGTTTTAAATTCAAACACAAATCCTCATTTATTGAATTTTGAAGACAAGTCTTACTAAATCAAAATTAATCAGCAACCCATCATGTCCAATAGTAAAATAATAAATAATTCTTCTGATAAACTGAAGCCTGTTCCTACCTCAATACTGCAGTTCAGATCAGTTTCAGACTCGACTATCAAAACACATACACACAGCATTCATATACAGCAGGTTATAAACATTTTCCTGTAAGGTCATCTACAGTCAATCAAAATGAAATTATTCAGTCTTTTATTATACCAGACTTTTTTTAGGCAAATATGTAATAAGTCTTGGTCAAATTTGACAATGAAAATTAGAGGCAAAATAAAATTACGACAACAAGATTAAACTACAGCTAAATGAACAATTAGCTGACCCTACTTTACACGAATGCCAACTTGATTTTTATACAACCCTACAAGTTTAACCGGTCAAGATAAGATTGAATGATGTCTACTAACTGAAACAAATCTAATACAACACAATGGCATTTTAATACAACACGATGGCATTTTAATACAAAACAGTGGCATTTTAATACAACACGATGGCATTTTAATACAAAACAGTGGCATTTTAATACAACACGATGGCATTTTAATACAAAACAGTGGCATTTTAATACAACACGATGGTATTTTAATACAAAACAGTGGCATTTTAATACAACACGATGGCATTTTAATACAAAACAGTGGCATTTTAATACAACACGATGGCATTTTAATACAAAACAATGGCATTTTAATACAACATGATGGCATTTTAATACAAATGATGGCATTTTAATACAATACAACTGCACTTTAATAATGCATGCACAATGAAACTGAGCAAACATAATGGACTGTAAACCAACTGAAAGAGTAAGAGAAAGTTTCAATTTAGAGCAAACGACAGTCTAGTTAGGACAGTTGACAATATGAGTAGGAAGAGATTCCGATATCGAGGGACCAGCAACTGTGAATGAATGCCGGCCAAAGACAAGACAGATAGATTTGAGAAAAATTGTGAACCACCTAGCTATGTGACCAGGAATGGTAACTTAAGTTTCATCACAGCATAACCAGTCAAAGGTTTGAAGAAAAATAACAAACCTCGTTTTTCTTGTGACACTCCATCACCACACGCGTCTTTAACATTCTCCTAGAATTACACAAACCAGACAAAATAACTTAGAGAAAAAACACAATACATTTGCATATTTAAACCATTTTTATGTCCTGTGGAAACTAATAATGCAAATAATTATACATACACTGACTTACAGGATATATACGAAAACACAAATGAGATGATAAAAATCGAATCAGGGCTACAATTATATAAATTATATTGCTAATCTGAGTTATTGCGATGGATATATTCTCTCTTCACTAAACCTTTCAAAGCTTCCGTCAATACTTAACGCTGCTGCCAGCCTTACTGGTGTCTTCCCAAGGTTTGCCCACATATCCACATTCATTCGGGACACTCTGCACTGGCCTCCTGTGCCCCAGCGCATCCAGTTCAAAATTTTTACTCTTATGCGCAACTGTTTGGTCGGGGTAGCTCCTTCATACCTCAAGACCTTCTGTAACTCGGTCTCTTCACTCCCTGGTCGCTCCACTATCCACTCGGACACCAGAGGCCTTCTGATTGTTCCCCACGTGTGTGGGGCTACTGCTCAACCTCGAAGGTTTGCCAATGTTGGCCCCTCTAGTATTACTTGTTCAGAACTCAACTGCCAGGAGCTGCTAGTTTCATGGTTTCTTTTTACCAACACATATCAAGATACCTCACTTGTTTCTGAAGTTATTTTGCATAATTTTAAATTACTTTTGTATACAATTAAATGGTGGCATTCATAACAATTTTATCATCTTGCATGGTTTTTAATTACCATGTCATGTTATCAGACTCTGTGTCAGAAGTTCTTATTCCACAACTCTTGCAAATTTTTAGGAAAATAAGTATATAAACTGCCCTACACTGTTCATTAGTGCATCAGTAAGTACTGCCTTCACGACTTTATCAATGAGAAATTCAACTAAGCTTTTACAGCTTAAATAGTCACTGTTCACTGTGAGTGTCAGCAATGTTCCGTGATTGATACACCAGTTTAATAGCTAACACTGTCGATACCTGCATATGTGTCATAACATTTTATAGCATTTTAAATAGTCAGACAATAGCATTTCTCGTCATAATATCATAATTATTATTACAACAATTTTTAATGTGCTGTCACATAGAAATGTTAATCAACAAGCACTTCAATCTCCCAAGTGAAAAGGTGGTACCATTAATACAATATTTGTTAAACTACATGTAAATACTCGTAAGTGGAAATAATCAATTAACTGTTTGACAATTGTATGCTTTCCTCTATTTTACTGAACTCTCACTGAATTGGCTTGACCAATTATGTGAAACCACACAGACCAAGGATCACCTTAAATACAAACATTTTGTTACTTAATACAATATGGTGTGCTGTTACAATAATTCGGAACGTTGAGTATAAATTACACTAAAAGAGATTTTAACGTAGCTGGTCTTACCTACTGCTCTTTATACCGTAACCTGAACCCGAAAGTATCTTTGCCATTTAAAAAACCTTTTTTTCTAAAGTGGTGCTACATGAATGTTCAATAACAACAAAGTTGTATTCTTATGACACAGATCTGGCTACGTCGCACTGTGAGGTGTACTCACAATGGCGCTAAATTTCAATTATTTCTTTAAAAATTGAACTTACGTCCACATAGACAGTACAACATGAATAACTTACTGTCTCCGAAGAGAAAGAGGTCGACAAATGTTCATTAACATCAGTCATTCTACGAAACTTCACTTTACTTTCGCTTATTATATCATCGATTTCCACGATTTATCGTTCGTAGTTCCTTCCAAAGATTTTCTTTGGTTCCTTCAGAAAAATTCGAGCGATGCTTGTTTTGCATTCTTACTTCCGTTCAAAACTCTGAGTGATATGATGGCATAGCAAGTAAGTAAGTACTACTAAAAAGCTAAGTAAGTAAGTATATCATTTATTTAAAAACCAACTGCTAACCGCACTTTGGTGTACACAGTTCATCAAATTAATTTAAGCATGTAACATCCGAAATACAAAGGTTTTACGGGCTAAGCAGTCGGCATTAGGTATAATTCTATTGCGTGCCCTGGGGCGCAGTGAGTATACGACAGTTTTCTGGAGGTAACAACTGATGCAGAACATGTGTTGGGTTGATTATAATGGCTGAGAAAAGGTTTGTCAGCTTTCTGGCAGAGTTGCTCAAAAGTAAGGTAGGATTCTTGGATATATCGAGACCGAACCAATTGCCGCATTGTGGCCTGAAGACGTGTGCGTCCCATTCCCCCAACGTAGTCCCACCACGCCGGTGCCGCATACAACATCCATTGTGGTTGCGCTTACCACATCACTCAGTGATTGGCCCGATAATCCATGTGCTTTAAGGACGCGGAGGGCGTACACCGACTGTCTGGCCTTTATGATGATATTATTTACATGCATGTCGAAGTTGCATCGTATAGCACCCGAGACCTTGATCAGGTGTCCTATCCTTACAAGGCCCAGTATAACTTTGGGTATAATTCTCTCCCAGCCCTTTCCTAGGTCGCCGAACGATCATTTCCTGGATCCTAAATTAGGATGTAAAATAATGAAACTCACCGACAGTTCTGTAGGCCCCTACGTATTATTTTAAAATCTTAGGCCTATATCTATAGCCTACCACGAAAAATTGCAATATGAACTTTTAATTTGCTTTGGTGATCAATAAAAAAAACAATGTCACAATTTGACTGAATTGATTGATTGAAGAAAACACGAAAACAAATAGCAGTTACAGTTGTGCAGGGCTGTAGCCTAGTGGTAAAATTAGAGGTGAGTAGCCTACACGCTACCGGGTAGTTTTCCGAAACAAATTGGAGGTGAGTTTACGCTAATGGTTAGTTTTCCGAAACATATTAGAGGTGAGTAGGCCTATAAAATTATTTTGTGAGGTGTGTATATGGTCTCTAGAGGTGAGTACCACTGTATACCCGCGTATACCCTCGACTACAACCCTGGATATAGGCCTATGTTCACTTTCGCTGACGGCATGGACTTTCAAGTTTCAGTTTTCAGCAGGGGCGTAACTTTGGTCTAAAAAGTGGGGGTACCAATTTCTTACATACACGAAGCAAGGCTGAGACTGCGATCTATGGGAAGGTACAATAAAAAAAATTCATTGGCGTTGTTCAAAAAGTGGGGGGTACTGTACCCCCAGTCCAAAAAGTGGGGGGTACGGGTACCCCTCGTACCCCCCACAAATTACGCCTATGGTTTTCAGAATTCGGTCGATATCGATTTTGATTTGATCCCGAGGAACAATTTAACGTGTTTCATGATTGGAGAGACGTGTGTCGATCATAATTGAAGTGACGCAAGAATAGGCCTTTATTCCCTTTAAACCTAATATAACAAAAGTAGACTTTTCATAACTGAAGTGACGTTAGAATGGCCTTATATTCTCTAAATCTAAAAATTACAAACAATACACGTGTTTCACAATTGAAATAACGTGACAATAGGCCTTCAGTCTCTAAATTTAAACTTAATAACAATAATAGACTTTTCATAATTGAAGTGACGTAACAAAGGCCTTTATTCTCTAAATCTAAAATTACTAATTATAGACGTGATACATAATCGAAATGACGTATGTAACAATTGCTAGTTTTTATTCTCTAACTTTAAGCTTAATAACAAAAGACTTTTTCATAGGAATCAATGACGATAATTTAAGTAAGGTGACCAAAGCCTTAATTCTTTAAATCCCAGATTAAAAATATAGACGTTTTAACAATTGGAATGACGTAACAATAAGCCTCAATTTTCTAAATTTAAAGTTAATAGCAGTAGACTTTTTCATAGTTGAAGGGAAGAAACAAAGACGTTTTATTCTCTAAACGTAAACTCATAATGACAATACACTTTCGATAATTGAAGTGACGTAACAAAGGCCTTTATTGTATAAATCTAAAAATGACTAAATAATAATTATGTGTTTCATAACACATAAAGTGACGTAACAATAGGTCTTTGGTTTTAAAATTAAAAATTATATAGTCAACGTAAAAAGGGCTCTAAATTTATTCTTAATATTTAAATATACTAACAAAAACGTGTTTCATAATGAAAATTAATGATGTAAGAACAGGCCTTTGTTCCTGGGGCGTAACTTTGGTCTAGAAAGTGGATTGTACCAAATTTCGCATTGTTTTAACTTCGCAACTGTTAAATAATTACAACAGCCTCGTTTGTTTTACAAGCATAACAATAATTAAAGGCTTAATGATGATGATGTTGGTGGTGGTGGTGGTGGTGGTGGTGGTGGTGGTGGTGGTGGTGATGATGATGATGATGATGATGATGATGATGATGATAATGATAATGATAATAATAATAATAATAATAATTGCGACAATAATAATAATAACAATGAGAGTGATGATGATAGTGATCACACTGCTGATAATGCTCGGTAATGTTTTGAATCTGGAGCCTTGAGGGCTTCCCCAGATAAAATAATAGCGGGCAAAAACAATGGGTATGAAAATTGGGTGTGCGGTACCCTCCAGTCCAAAAAGTGGGGGTACGAATACCCCTCGTACCCACCGTAAATTACGCCTATGGTAATCCCACTTGCGATTCCCTGTGCATGCATTTCGACACCATGCATTCAGTGACTGGACCATCTGGCCATCTGTTATCGTGTGCTTCTATGCCTATGTAAGGCGCCCTGCGTGGCTGCTGTTTCTACTATATGTATGTTCACTGTACAGCGCAGTGCGTTTGCAGGCGCTTAATTAAAGAATAGATTATTATTATCATCTGTCTTCCTCATTATCTGCGTGCATAGTTTATGCCAGGGACACTGCAGTCACCTTTCGGTAACACTTGGGAACTGTTCTGTTTTGTCGGACTCTAATCAGACATTATGAGGGACACTAACAGAAGCTCTGAATGATTGAATGATTCAGTCAGTCGGTTGTTCGATCGATCGATCGATCGATCATTAATAGTTCATCAATTAATCAATCAATAGATCAATAAATCAATTAATCGAACGATCAATCAGTCAATTAACCAACCAACATTTAAATTATTCAATCAATGATCGGTTATGAGTCGTTATATGCTTTTATATAATTGATCTGTCAATGAATGTACTGATCGAGCGATGACAGAATATTTGTTAGGCATACATATGACACAGGCGCAGGCTAACGTTTCGTGGGGCGTGGTGTCTCAGTGGTAAGTTCGGCGCCTTGTGACCGGAGGTTTGCAGGTTCGAATCCCACTCTAGCCGCTGCGTACGGACCTTGGGCAAGTCCTTCACTCGCGATTGCTCGTGGCGCTTCGGCGTGAAAACTCCGACACAGTATACCAATGCTGTAGTCGGGAGCGCCTCTGAGTAGTAGTAGACTCATATATGAGGCGACTTATTGAGGGCCATTGGCACCCAGAGAAAAAGTTCAGTGGGGGCCTGGCCCACAGAAGAATTCGGACCTTAAATTCAATTTTTTGGGTAATCGTAAAAAATCGTCAAATTTTTCTTGGGATGAATTCCTAAAATTTTTAGGAGCATGCGCACCCATTTTATGTGTAAACACGTAGTAGACGATGGAAAATGACCAAATAATGTGGAATTTTTCCGGATGACTAAAAAAAGAAAGGTCATCAGTTTTTTCGGAGATGATTTCCTAAAAAAGTTTCGTTGGTCCTGTAAAACTTGTATAAACCTTCTGGATCCGCCCTTGACTGGCACCCAGAGACAAAAGCAAAAGTCGGCGCCTATGAGTAGACTTGAGGAGGCGCTATAGAAATATCCGAAAAAAATAATAATGTCTTGAAAAGGCCCTTAAGATATTCAGAAATTGTTCAATGAACAATGGGAGTTCAGTCCATATCATAGACGTTCGTCTGAGCCCCTGCAGGACACTATTATTATAAGGCGATAAGGTGGTCGTCTGTGCAAGCCTGCCTTCATCAATTCCAACGTGTTCCAGGGATCTAGCCCAGGCGGCAGGCCCGGCTCAAGACATTTGGCGGCCCTAGGCAAACCGGCAAACCGGCGGTCCTAGACAAACCGGCGGCCCTAAGCAAACCGGCGGTCCTGAGCAAACCGTCCGAAATTTTTAGATTTTCGTCATGGTAATTTCGATTTCGTCCATCTTTTTTGGAATTTCATCTTGCAAAAAGTTTATGACCTTTTTAGTCATTCGCCTCACAAATGAATGTCGTAACCTTTTTTCAGCAATTCACGGTTACGCATACGCGATTTATTACACCAACACTATAAACCAACACTATAATACTTCCATCTAGCGAATAAATTAATAATTAAATAATTTTTGCAAAATGGAAAATTGGCGGCCAGTAAAAATCGGCGGCCTTAGGCGGCTGCCTAGTTTGCCTAACGGACGAACCGGGCCTGCCCAGGCCCTCCATCCTTCGTTGTGAGCGCCTTAGTTCTGCACCTTGGAGTGCATCAGCAGAATAAATTCGTCAAGTCTGCGGATGACACTTACCTCATCGTCCCGCCCCCAACGTGATCCACGTTGACGTCGGAGCTAGCTGCTCTGGAGATCTGGGCTGCTCGGAACTATTTGAAGCTTAGCGCCTCCAAGTCGAGGGAGATGGCGTTCACCGGGCGGCCGGGGCGAGTGCCCCTCCTCCGCTTCTTCCCAGTTTGGAGAGGGTCGACTCCATGGTGGTGCAATGTCCTGGGATTCAGCTCCAAAATTAAGGTACCAGTACCTATCTCGATTGTCTCATTTTATATTGGATATATATATATATATATATATAATAGACGTTTTAATTATATATATATATTATTAATTGATTTATATATATATATATATATATATATATATATATATATATATATATATATATATATATATATATATCCAGTTCATATTCCCAATCCTAATCGTAATCTCGAGATTTCTACAGCGCCCAAAAAAGCGAAATCTCGGGAACCAGCTTATTCACAGGCGCTCAGTCAAATCAAAATCGATAGGCGGGGAAGGGGTAAATCGGTTCCAGGTCAAGATCCAAAGGGGTCAGTCAAGTAGACGGTCAGACGTCTAAGGTGGATGGTGTTTAAGGAGAAGGAATCGGGATAGAATTTGTGAAAGAGCAGTGTTTTTAATTTTAAGTGAAAGACATTTGGAGAGATAGCAAAAGGTGAAGTTTTGGTGAGTTCGTAGGATGAATCTGATATTTCTCGTAGTACTGGTGGGAGTTTGTTCCAGAGGGGTGGGACAGCTATGGCTACGGAGTGGTTTCGCCAATTTTAGTGATGAGGTGACGGAAGGACGGAGAAAGGTTAGGACAGAAGGGAACAGGAGTGATGTGGTTGTGCTAGGAGATTTTAGTCACAGCACGGGAGAGGGCATTCTGAATGGCTTGGTTAATTTGTGTGATGTCTATGGTGAGAAGGAGCGAGTTGCAATAGTGTAAGTTAGCGTGAACTATAGATGTTGCGATTGTGAATGCAGTTTTGAAGCCGAGCATTGGCGCTCAGCTGAACTTCTTCGTGATTTAAATGTTTTCATACAAAGAACAAACTGTCCAGAGCGCAGGTCGTGCATCCTTTATTTACATTTCAAAAATCTTTAAACTTTCAAAATGTAAAGCGAATAGTCTAAAATCGGATGACAACTTGACGTCCTAGCATCCGGATTTCGATTTCTGTAGGTCCGACGATTTGATGTTGAATTTCACTTTAGTTCCTTGATTGTAGAGTTGTGCGATGAAGAAAGTGACGGTTGGAAGTCCGGCGCTGGCTTTACTAATCGCCGGTTGGGGCGTCACTCTTTATCACTTCGAATGGCACATGGACACGTGCTACTTCCGTAGTTCCGTTCACCAACCATGTCTTGCACAAGAAATCGTTCCTAACCAATTTCAGCAAGGTGCGAAACTCTGGTAGAAGAGTCAAAATCACGCACCTGAATTTGTCCAAGGTATTTGGGTCGGTGCCCGAATCTCCCCGTGTAACTGTGCATGGAAATCGTGAATTATCGAGATCTATAGTCGAGTTCGGATTATTACCATACAGCCACTGAAGTAAACATTAGAAAACACTCAGTCCAGAATCAACGTTACTTTCACCTTCTCATTATCATGATAATGGGCACTGTTATTAGGATCACAGTGATCGTTACGATCATTATCTTTACAATCATAGTCATGAAAAAAGCTTATAATTGTTTCGTTATGATCGTCACAATCACTAAAATAATAATAATAATTGTAATTATTATCATTATTATTATCATTATTGTTATTATTATTATTATTATTACTAATGCTATTTTTTATAATAATAATTATAATAATTGAATTGATTGAATAATTATGATCATCATTATCAACCGCAGCATAATCACTATCGTCGTCGTCATCATCATTATCGTCATCATCGTTGTTGTTGCTGCAGGAACGACAAGTGCCCAAAGGTTTTCAGCAGATAAGTCGAGCAGTCAGTCAGCAACCTAAGATTGCAGCCGAGATCTAATCTAAGAACTTCTATAGCGCCTCAGACATAGGCCTAATGCTCAAAGCATCAGTCGTTGGTGGTTATTAATCAAAGTAGTTGTGCCAATCAAAGTCCAGGGTGAGTCCGATCGAAATGCAAGAAGGGAGTCCGAGAATACAGACGAGGACAATTAGGCCTACACGCGACCTCGTCAGATACAGAGACAGGTAATGCAGTAGATGCTATTGCGTTGATCGTTATTTTTCCGGCTGCGGTGAAGCGGCAGACACAGGATTATAGTTCCTCCCACCCGCGCTGGTTTTTCCACAGCCTCGTTTCTTTCAATGTATTTTTAAAAATAAGAATTGCTAGTTATTCCGAACTTGGCGCATTTACATGTAAGTACCGGTAGCTACTTAGTTTTAGCTTACTTTATTATTATAATGGAGGAAATTGTTGAAGCGCAATTTTAATCTAAGCGTAGGGCACCAACTTATTCACGAGCTCTGTTGTGTCAGTGGGGATTGCCATGTGATACTAAGTGAGAAACCAGGCCCGGTTGCCGGAAAACGAGGTGGAGATGCAGAGGAACTATACATAGCCTACGCGGTTTCGCTTAGGACGAGAGAGATTGGAAAGTGACGGAAGAATCTATCAGGGTGGGAATTCTCGCAGAGGTGAGACTTTAGTTTAGAATAGAAAGACTGCGAATGCCGAGGCTGAGAATGGAGGGCTGAGTATGATCCAGTTGGCATGGGATTTCATGGATGGTCGCCCTTTCGTCCAAAAAATACTGGTTTTTGATCGAGATCAAAAGGTAGACGGAGATTCTGAATATCGAACGCTTGAGTGATGTAAGAAAGTTCCGAATTATTTCAATGGCTCGATTTGCCGTTACTCCATTGCACCTGCCTGACAGATTCGTACGAATCAAGCCATGCTGCACCTTTCTTCGTTTACAAAACAAACATACTGTAGATTAATCATACACCTCATCAATTTGCTCAGCATCCTTACATAAAGGCCCATGCGGATATCTTCGATATCTCTTTTTCCACCTATCGCACAGCACGTGGCTGTTGGCTCGCCACCCGGTGGAAACAGCACTTCTTTTGGCGTGACACTGGCATTGAAGGCCGTGGTCTCACAAAGCGCTGACGCCGCTGAGAGTGTTGAACAAACGAAGCAGAAGAACCAGAAGC
>OY744609.1:63482786-63487786 GCA_963556255.1 Allolobophora icterica | reverse complement strand
ATCTGATATGACGCAGCACTTCTGAATAAGCTGGTGTCCTGCGCCTAGCTTTAGAATAGCGCATTAGAAATTTGGAGTTTACGATTACGATTGTTGCTTGAATGTTATCCGAGACCTGACATGGAACAGATGTCTAGGACGTGATTCAAAGACCACTGTTTCTGGATTTACTTATTTTGACATTGAGACTGCGTGTAATATAATCAAGAGAGTAAGTAAGTAAGTAAGTATATCCTTTATTAATCCAACTGCTAACCGCATTTTGGTTTACACATGTATATCACGTCCAGATTAAAGTACTAAGGCCTATATTCCGGTGAAAATCATCCTAATTATGAAACATTTACGAGCTAGACTGTCAGCAGTCGGGAGAACCCGATTATGAACACGGGGTCGCAAAGTATAACCCGTATGCTTAACAGGAGGTAATAGCACATGAAGCACATGTGTAGGACATGTAAGGACGGTCGTGAAAAGTTTAGAATCAGCAGTACGGATCAATTGTTCGAATCTAGGGTAGTCCACAGGAAGATAACCAGCTTTAATCAGTCTCCTAAATATTGCCTGTAGTCTCTCACGTCCCCTCTGCCCCACATAACCCCACCTGGTTGAGGCATGGTTGAAAGGGAACTAATGAAGATATCACTTTCCTAAGTGACAATTAAAGCATTAAATACGTGTGACAAGATGATCGTTATGTGTTTGGTCATAATACGCTGCGATGCATTCACGATTCAGGTAAAAAAAACGAGAATATTGGGGGGGGGCGCAGTGAATGGTAGGCTCGATACACCAGAAAAGTGGTCAATTGCCTAGATTGTGAGGTTCTGGAATGGTATATGATTCATCGTTCATGGTTGAAAAGTTCGTGTAGTATCCTATAGCGATGATAACTCCGTGTGCTATCAGACTTCTAGTTCCGCTCGTCTGAAGGTAACCGCTGAATGTGACCCCTTTCCTGGCCGACCACCATACATCGTATACCTACGTAGGATTTGCGTGCTTTGTTACCAACAAATATTGTATGAAATGTATGGCTACTAAAACGTTAAAATGGGGGGGGGGCTAAAATATGTATAAGGGGCTAAAAAAACTAGGGGTCTAACGTTCCAGCTAGGGGGCTACAGTCCCCCTCTAAAACCGCCACTGGTCTATAGTAGCACTTACCTGACTCAAGACGAAATGACGTAGGCCTACTATAAAGTCGACTTCTTATTTATTTATCTGTTTGATCCAACCTTTTATTGAGCAGAGCAACGTACGACAGTAACTCCTGCAGGTAATTTGAATAGCTTAACAAACTTTAAAAAATAAAGCATATGAACTGCTGTTGAGTTGTTAATAAATGACAAATTCGAACCTAGAGGCAAATCAGATACGTTCTATTTAAGGATATCCTGAACCGTTGATTTGGATACAGGCAGCTTGCTTAATTTACAAGCCCATGAGTTACTTTTTACGCCTAAATAAAACAATGAGAATGGGGCGACCCTGCCACCGAAACAATAGGCCTAGTAGAGTTGTTTCTCTTGGGTCTACCCGTCGATACCCATAAACTATCCTACAACGAAAAATTGCAACATGAACTTTTTATTTGCTTTGGTGATCAATAAAACACAATGTCATGATTTGACTGAATTGATTGTTTGAAGAAAACATGAAAACAATAGCAGTTACAGCAGTGACGTACCCAGACTTAAATTCAAGAGGAGGTAACTCCGGGAAACATCCAGGTGTAGTAGGGAGCGTAGGTTTAAACCACGGAAAATTTTTGAAATCTAAAAAAGTTAGAGGAGAAACTGCCACGACTTGCCCTCGAGTCCACTCGTCATTACCAGAAGAGGTAAGTAAGATCGACCCGACTGGTAGGTCTTGTGGTAGAGATCTTTCACTTAGGCGAAGTGTGAGGATGAGATATATATATATATATATATATATATATATATATATATATATATATATATCTCATTGTACGTCTCTGGACCTATACTATATGGATCTATCAATGAATGCGGTGAGCGATGATAGAATATTCGATGGTCATGTGACATATAGGCGCAGGCTAACGTTTCTGGGTTAATATCTTGAAAAGGTCACATAAGAAATTTACTAAATTGTTCATTGAACAATGGGCTTGCAGTCTAATGCAAGGACGGTCCTCTGAGCACACATGTCATACAGGGCACTATAATAATGCAATGTAAATCAATGCAATGTAATGTAACTGAACATTTCAGAGGACCATAAAGGTACCTCTCGATGTTTTCAGTTTATGTTGGACCTCTGCTGAAATGCTGCGTTTTAAATGTTCTAATACAAAAACAAAACAGTCCACACTAATATTCAGGTCATGTGTCCTTTATTTACATTTCAAAACCTTTAAATTTTTAAAATGTAACGCAAAATGTCTAATATCGGATAAGAACTTGATGTCCTTGTATCCGGATTTCGATTTCTGTAGGTCAGACGATTTAATGCTAATTCTCTACTTAATTTGTGATTGTAGAGTTGTTCAATGAAGAAGAAGAATTCTTTTTATTATTACTATTATTATTATTATTATTATTATTGTTATTATTATTATTATTATTATTATTATTATTATTATTATTACTATTATTATTATTATAATTTTAATAATTTTATTGATTGAATAATCATGACGGTTGGAAGTCTGGCGCTGGCTTCATGTATCGCTGGTTGGATCGTCAGGTCTTGATCACTACGAATGGCACATGGAAACGTGCTGTTTCATTTGTCAACCATGTCTTGCACAAGAAATTGTCCCTATCGGATTTCAGCTGGTCGCGAAACGCTGGCTGAAAGGTCAAAATGCGGCACCTGAATCTCTTACCGGCCTGGTCTGTGCCCGAGTCTCCTTCGTCTACTCTGCATGGATGTGAATGTTCGAGATTTATCGGTGTATCTTCATATGGCACCCACTGCCAGAAATATTGGAAAACAATCAGTCCAAATCAATGATGTTGTTAATCATCTTATTATCATGATAATGGACACTGTTATTAGGATCACAATCATCATCGTCATGATCAATATAATAATAAATATAATAATAAATTTCATTATTATTATTATTATTATTATTATTGTTATTATTATTATTATTATTATTATTATTATTATTATTATTATTATTATTATTATTATTATTATTATTATTATTATTATTATTATTATTATAATTTTAATAATTTTTTTGTTTCAATAATCATGATCATCATTGGCCTCAGCATCATTATCAGCCGCATCATAATCATTATCATCGTCGTCGTCATTATGATCATTATTGCATCATCATGCATAGCAACAACAAATGATCAATTGTTTCCAGCATTTGTGTCGAGCAGTCATTCATTTGCATAACGGAACGAGAAACCGAGATCTAATCTAAGAACTTCTATAGCGCCTCAGTCATAATTGTCAAATCATCAGTCGATGGTGATTATTAATTAAAATCGTTGTGCTAATCAAAGTCCAGGGTGAGTCCGGTCAAAATGCAAGAAAGGACTCCAAGAATAGAGATGAGGACATCACTTGGCCTCCTCAGATACAGAGACTGGTAATGCAATAGGTGCTTTTATGTAGATCGCTATTTTGCTACCGCGATGAAGTTGCAGACACCGGCAGGGGCGTCTACACCATAGAAACCTTGGAGCAAATGCTCCATCCAAGAAATAGGGGGGGATTCTGTCAGTGTGTGTGCCACCATTTTATGGGGAAGGCTCGGGGAGGGGGAAAGAGGGGGAAAGGGACGTTGCTCCAATGACTTAGGGGGATAGACGCCCCTGGACACCGGGTTATATACTCCGTTACACCCACGCCGCTTTTTCCAGGGATTCGTATCTTCCCATGTATTTTGATACGAAATGCTGCAGTTATTCCGGACTTGGCGCATTTGAGTAGTTATCTAGTTTTAGCTTACTTTATAATTAGTATGGAGGAAAGTGTTGAAGAGCTATTTTAAATCTAAGCGCAGGTCACTAGCTTATTCACCAGCGCTGGTTCTTGTCAGTGGGGGTTGTACTGAGGTACCAAATGAGGAATCAAGCCCTTTTGGCGGAAGACCAGGTGAAGAAGCAGACTTGCAAAGGAGCTACTAAGGCGGCTTCGCTAAGGGCCAGAGATTGGAAGGTGACGGAGTGCATCAATCAAGTTAGGAATTCTTGTAGAGGTGAAACTTTAGTTTAGAATAGAAAGACTGCGAATTTTGAGACTGGGAATGGAATGTTGAGTAAGATCCAGTTGGCATGAAATATGATGGATGGTCGCCCACTAGGGATTTTGATCGAGATCAAAAGCAGACGGAGATTCTGAATATCGAACGCTTGAGTGATGTAAGAAAGTTCCGAATTATTTCAATGGCTCGATTTGCCGTTACTCTATTGCACCTGCCTCCCAGAGTTGTACGATGCTGTCCCTTGTATTCGTTTTAGAAACAAACATACAATAGATTAAATTATACATCTGATCAATTTGCTCAGAATCCTTACAAAAAGTTCGACGTGGATAGTGTGAGAACTTCCAGTTCTCGCACAGCACGTGGCACTTGGCCTACCATTCGGCGGAAACATCACTTCTCTTGGAATGACAGTGGAATTCAAGTCTGCGGTCTGACAAAGCGCCGAGAGTGTTGAGCAAACGAAGCAGAAGAACCAGAAGCGGTTGACCTCCATCTGCGATCAGAAAATATAGTGACTTAATTATAAATATGGCGCGCGCTTTATTACACCTATGTATAATAGAAATGTATTCTTTTTTCATTCATTCCTTTTTTACTCAAACAATCTTTCATTCATTCCATCTCTCATTTATTGTTCTGTTAATTCATTTCTTCAATCAGTCATTCAATCTTTTATTTATCAATTTATTTATTCATTCATTCATCATGTCTTCCAAGCATTCATTCCCTCATTCATTCATTCCTTCTTTTAGCAGCCCAGACAAACGGAACAAATTTCAAGTATTAATAAAAGTTGCAG
>OY744609.1:63460286-63475286 GCA_963556255.1 Allolobophora icterica | reverse complement strand
AAAATAAATTTTTTCAATATTTAAAATTTTAAAATTTGATATACTATACTGTACTACAGGATAAATGTCATGTGATTATTATTATGCATGTACAGCGCCGGACTGCAGTTTGAATATTACTTCTACACACCCTCAATTGCTTTAATCATGCTCTAAACTTGATAAGCACATTTAATTTTAATTCCTTTGACCTTGGACGTCCATGAAATCGCCCCCCGTAAAGTTAAAGTCTAGATCCGCCCCTGAATCGAAGCACCATCATTCGGCAAACAAGATCGCAGGAATCCAAGGACATGACTCACCTTTTCAACCATCACCGTCAACGAAAAGCCCGAGTTATCGTAATCGTAATTGTGATTGTCAACTCCAAACTTCCAAATTCCAAAGAAATGCTTCACCATCTTATTCACGAGCGCTAGGTCGAGTCAGAGGGGTTGACCAGGTGTACCAAGCGAAGATCCGAGTCCGGGTCCAGAACACCAGGGAGTGTAGGGAGCAGAGGAGCTGCTAAGGTGGGTTTTGTTTAGAACCAGAGAGTTTGGATGCGGAGGATAGGTGGATAGATCAAAGTAATTAATTCTTGAGGAGATGAGAATTTAGTTTAGAATGTTACGACTGATTATGTTGGGGCTGACAATGGAAAGCTGAGCGTGTGTCAGCTGGCATGGGGTTCCATGGATGGTTACCCAATAAAGTATTAATTCGGCCTCGATTTGCCTTAACTTGACTGCATCTACCTGCCTGCGTCGTATCAGCCAACTCATGCTGCCTTCTTGTAATCGTTTATGAAACGCGCATATTATATTAAAGTGTGCACGCAAGATCAAGTTGCGCGGCATCCTTACATGGAACGTGATGTTGACTGTGTATTCGTTGACTTGGCCACCTTCAAAACAGCAGACGAATGAAACATTTGCTTCCGGTGTTATTGTCACATACCGTGGCGTGACGTCGGCACTGATGCCTCTGGTCTCGCCGAGCGTCGCTAAGCAGACGAGGCAGAAAAACCAGAAGCGCTCGACCTCCACCTTCGACGACAGACAGTAACGAGTCTAACGACACATACACAACGACTTGTGAATCATCAACACACTGCGAGAATAGAACGGTAAGCTTATTTATTAACACATCAATTACTAACAAGTTGGCTGATTCGTTCATTCATCTTTTCATTATCCAATCATTCTTTTTCTTAATTTCTGTAATGCTTTCATACATTTGATTAATTCATTCTTTTGACCACTCATTCATTCCCTCATTCATTCATTCATTCATTCATTGTTTCATTCATTCTCTCTTTCATTCATTCGATCTTTCACGTAATGCTGCATCCATTCTTACAACATTTTTCATTAATTAATTATTCTTTCATCATTATTCATTCATTCTTTCATTATTGTTCTTTTGTTTATTCTTCCTACATTCATTCTTTTATGGATTTCTTCTTCTCGCAAAAACGACAGAAATTCAAGGATGAATGAAAAGTGCCCATATAGAGTCTGTGGCCACTAGGAAGCTCAGTTTAAAAAGGGGGGCGGATATAGAAGACCCAACCAGGTTTCATAACTACATCATCGCGTCATTAGACTAGCAGCAACTTTTTAACAGATTTTAGGCTGAGGTGTTACGTTCGATATTATAGACTCACACGCGCAATCAAAAATCGGAAACTAGCACACTGCGGTGTCAATCTAAATATCAAACCTGACGCTGCTATACATAGGTTAATTCATTCCTCAGAAGCTGCCCGACAGGAAAAGTTGCTCATCTTTCAACAAACTTCTCAAAATTTCCAACATAACAATCCTAATGGAAAGGGATAGATTTGACACCAACCTTTCTCCTGAAAACCATGATCGAAGACGTCTGTATCTGGTTGTCTAAACTGATTCCCGACGATCGAGGCAATGAAGCGGAACCGTCAGTTGAAGAGTCGACGTGGAAAGTAACCTGTCATGGTCTTTGGAGAGACGCTTACAGACCATCCGTCGCAGACTGAATGAACTTTGCAGGTGGCATCTGCCACGTCATGCTAGGATGACAAATGTCACCAACAGTGTACAGAAAACTACACAGCTACTCTGCCTGATTTATTATCATCGTCATCATCATCATCTATCGATGTTTAAATCACAGAAATGAATTATTGTATTTTGAGGTAGCGCTGTTAAAACCGTTAGAAATGTATGTTTTATTTGTTATTATAGTCTATTAATACGATAGTCCTTTTAAAGCGACGCTACAACTTAACATCCATCAAGTTAGAACTGACTGGCAATGCCCATAAAAACAAAAGCTACGTCTGTCGAAAATAGTTTATGACACAACTGTGGATCTGGCTACAAAAATTAATAGGTTTGTTTTTGGCAACGTCAGCCTTTTCTTGGAGAGACTTAAGCTTATTCATTGTTTTTAACACGATCACACAAATCATCCCTCCTATCAGCTTCAAAACACGTTGATTTAAAACCGTTCATGTTGACTAAAATTGCAACCAGATGGGTAGGCTCATCAAACAAACGCACAGTTATAGCCTAGACGCACCTTAATTACCTGTGAATTTTTATTATTATAATTTAACTACTAATTAAATATCAAATACATGTATTGAGTAATAAAAAACAAAAAGGGGCCAAGGTTAGTATGAGCTATTAGCTTTTCTTGGCTCCTGTTTCACAGTAGTTGTTGATGCATGACTGTAATTGGAATACTTGTTTTGTGCAATATATATAATCTTCCCTAACAGGGGTATGTATCGCATGTTCTGGAACCTCTTTTCCCTCTTACGGAGCCTTGATACATTGATACCACAACTATCGTATATATACTTCCAAAACGTTTCCTCTCCACAACGTATGTATCTATTCTACGTATGTATGTATGTATGTATGTATGTATGTATGTATGTATGTATGTATGTATGTATGTATGTATGTATGTATGTATGTATGTATGTATGTATGTATGTATGTATGTATGTATGTATGTATGTATGTATGTATGTATGTATGTATGTATGTATGTATGTATGTATGCATGTACTGTATGTATGTATGTATGTATGTATGTACGTATGTATGCATGTATGCATGCATGTATGTACCTATAATCTATATATGTATGAATGTATGTATGTATGCTTAAATATATGTATGTATGTATGTATGTATTTTTGCATGTATGCATGCATGTATGTGTATACGTATATATGTACCTACGCACGAAAGTATACTAAAATCCTCTCTGTTCGAGGATTCCTTCCGTGATCCATCCGCTTTGACGCTGTCCAATCTCTCTCGATAAAAAGATGGACTTTAAAGATGGTCTTAGCAGCTAACTCCGCCACTGCTCGTACTCTGGCAGTGCCAGAACCAAGCCTGGACAAAGTAGGATGGCGACGCAAATGATCTTTGTTATCACACAGTGTCGTTAAACTGAAACTACTCTTAGCAGTTCCTCTGCGGCCTTCTCTTCCTGGTCTTCTGGCAAACGGACTAGGCTCTCCACTTGCTATCTGTTAAGAACTAGAACCTGAATAAGCTCGTGCCCTGCATTTGGCTTTTTAGTAGCACTTTAGACATTTCGAGATTACGATTACGATTGTTGTTGCCTAGTTTCTCTGGCAACCGAACTCGTATCGCCACTGGATATCGATCTCTCGATAACCCCTCTGATACGACACAGCGCTTATGTACAAGCAGGTGTCCTCTGCTTAGCACTAGGATAGCGTTTTAGAAATTTGAAGTTTACGATTGGCACTGCTATTTGAATGTTATCCGAGACACGACCTGGGATGTCTAGGACATGACTCAAGCATGGCTGTTTTAGTTTGACTTGTTTTGGCATTGAAACTGAGTGTATTTAAAAAGTCGAGAAGGGCAGAGTTGAAATGGAAATAATGAAGATACCGTATCACTTTTCTAAGTGAGAATTAAAAAATATATATGCCTGTGACGAGGTGACGGTGTAGTTAAGTGTTTGTTCATAATACACAGTATTGATCTCTTTGTCCCTTGTACTAGGACCACTCTGGCCCAACGTCGAGCATTTGCTGTCACAGGTCCTTCTGCCTGGAATGGTCTTCCCTCTCGACTACGAACTAAACTCATGATGGGAATCTCCCCAGCATCTACTCGCTTGCTCAAGACGTTTCTGTTTCCACGGGGCTCATGCACTTAGGGCGCCTCTGAATAGTTTATACTGCGAGAGGCGCCTAATAAATTACTAGATACGATACAATACAATACAGTACAATACACAGTGATTCATTCACGATTAAGATAACAAAAACGAGATTATTGGCAAAAGCACTGACTGCCTGGTTCGATACGGTATACAGAGGAAAATGTCCACAGTGCAGTCATGTGACTTTATTTATATTTCAGAATATTTCAAGCTTTCAAAATGTAAATTAAAATGTCTAAAATTGTAAAACAATTTTATCTCCTTATACCCAGATTTTGGTTTCTGTAGGTCCAACGATTTGATGCTGAATCTCACTTTAATTCTTTGAATATGGAGTTGTTCGAAAGGAACGCTGGACGTATATTTGTATGGCGATGGCTTCAGTTATCGCTGGTTAGACCTTTATCACATTGAATTCAGCAGTATCGCGTGCTGTTATATTATCACCGTGGAACAGCTCTCCCGCGACCTTGAAATCGTTTCCACCGTATCTTAGGAGGTACCAAAACTCTGGATGAAACATCAACACGTCGCACTGGACATGCTCGCCAGTCTCTCTATTGATGCCAGAACCCGAAACTCCTTTTGTAATTGATACTGGCAGTCCGTCCTGGAGAGGCATGCTCGTGTTCTGATTAATCCACCACTACCAGTAAATATTAGAAAACACAGTCCAAATCAACGATGCCGTTAATCTTCTAATTATCATGATAATGGGTCATGTTATTAGGTTCACATTGATCGTACGATCATTATCTTTACAATCATATACATGATAAGAAGCTATAGTCAGTGCGTCTGATTTAAGGCGAGCGATCGATCGCTCTTCTTGGTCGCTCGCCTAACAAAGGTACCGGCGAGCGATTCACCGCTCGCCTAGCCGAAGATTTCTCACCATCGGTGACAGTCGGTCGTCGTTCGCTGAGTTTGAGTTAGACTCCAAGACGATAGATGAACCTGGAGCCAGGCCATTATTTTATTTATCTAATTAAGATTACTTCAATTTACTTACTTGCTGGCCACTGAACTAAAATCCCTCAGGTGCATAGTGCGCTATTATTGTGACAACAAATCTGTCCCAGATGTCTGGCAGTGCACACTACGTTGCCGTCGTTCGGAACTGCCAAGTAGGCCCCTATCTGCATGCTGCATTGTTGATATGGTGAGGGCGAGTTAGTAACGGGTTCGCCGAATCGTGCTTCAGTTTTCTCAATTCAATCCTGTCTGATCGAAGGCTGTCTATGGGTCACAGCTCAATGGCAGACTTGTTGTTGATTCGTGCAAAGCACCTAGCGTGGTTGGAGAAAGAACGTGAAGACTTGATAAACGACACAGTCAACACATAGGCCTACATGTTAATTCGCCGTAAGTTTATTTTCAGTGGCATCGATAGCGGTGCCTGTTCCCATCCTCGAGCAAAGTTGGCAGCAATCTCGAGCAGTGTCGGCGCTTTAGCCTGATGACTTGCTATCCGAATCTGGTGATGATGAGCCACTTCAGTCTGATGAGGATGCGAATGGCAGTTCTGATCATGAAACAGATCATTCAGACTCAAGTGATGACGATTTTGAAGCAGGTGACATTGACGTGGCAGAATAAAATATTATGGCATGGCCCACACTACCACCCATTGCGATTGACAGTGATTGAATTTGTCAATGTGTGGTGCGAAAACACTAGTGAGCTACAGATAGGCCTAATGTTACAGTAAATGTGATTATTTAATTAATTTGTTGTTATTGTGCAGCTTCCATTAATCTTTTTCAGTACTGTTCATAAGAAAATTTTGAAATAAGTGATTCACTGGGTTCAATTATTTCTGTCCTAAAATACAGTAATACTGTTACTGTAATCATTAATTATAGCCAAGTGGCACGCTAAAACTTATTACAACTATGATGCAGGACGGATAACAGCACTGAATTGAGATGGGCCTACTAGATGATTATTATATGCAGCTATACGAACGAATACGATACATAAAATTCGCTGTACACAAACGCTCCCAAGGTCGACCGCGCATCGCTCGCCTACTCGATCCAGCGAGATCGATTTTCAACCCGCCTACTATTTTCAAATCAGACGCACTGGCTATAGTTGTTTCATTATGAAGGTCATGGTCAAAATAGCTATAATAATAATAATAATAATAATAATAATAATAATAATAATAATAATAATATTTCCTAGGAATAACATACCTTCAAATTAATATCTAAGCCCCGAGGGATCATATGTACCTTGGGGCAAAAAAAAAATATAATAATAATAATAATACGAAAAAGTGGAGACTGGTAGTATAGATACGTCCGATGCCACCTTTCCCACAGCATCTGAGGGTGGGAGAGTAGGCCACTGGAAACTCCATTTCTCTAAATTCGCATAGGCCTACTACCCTTGATTGATTAAAGCAAAACCCGAATTATTTTTACTGGCTCGATTTGCCGTTACTCCTCTGCACCTGCCTCTCATGGAGTCGTATGAATCAACACATATTACCCTTTGTATTCGTTTACGAAGCCGGCATACTATGGATTACGTATACAGCACTTGATCAATTTGCTCAGCATCCTTACGTAAAAGTGGAGACTTATTGTGTAGAGATGTCCGATGCCACCTTGCCCACAGCATTTGATGGAGGGATAGGTATTCCTTTCAAACTCCAATTCTCTTTGCTCGCAAGCTACCCTAAATTCGACTGTGGTCTGACCAAGCGCCGAGAGCGTTGAGCAAACGAAGTAGAAGAACCAGAAGTGGTTGACCTCCATCTGCGAGCAGAAAACATGACGACATAATTATACAAAGATGCATGCGCGAGCTGAATGAAGCATCAATACAATACCTAAATAGAATTGCATTGATTATTTCATTCATTCTTTCGATTTTTGCTCAATCAATCTTTCATTTATTCTTCTGTTCATTCATTTCTTCATTCAATCATTCAGTCTTTTATCCAATGACACTTTCATCTCTGCCTTCAATCTCTCATTCATTCATTCCTTTTTGACGGCCCGGCAAAAGGAACAAATTTCAAATATTAATAATATAGCGTCCCCGGACAGTGGGATACGCTGGGAAATTAGAAGGTGGCTATGCCAAGTGATCCAATCATTGAATATGGTCCTGGAAAGAATATTCGTGTGGCCAATTTGAACCTGAAACAAGACGAGCACCGCTTGAACTCAATTCATTGTATCCACTGCAATAAGAACACAAGACGTTGGACAGCTTGGCAAGATCACTACCGTAGAGTTATCTTACCACGCCTCAGGAGTCCAGGAGTTCAGAATATCGGCAGGGAACAAGATGTGGAGTAATGGACCAATAACCAACTCCTGAGGAAGGAAAAGGGGCTCAAGCATCGAATGGAGACATAGACGGTGTAAATGGAGTGAATTAAGTCGAATGACTATCCAGAAAAGACAAATGAGACTAACTATGGACAAGATAGAATATCGTGATGGACCGCGTCAAAGGCCGCACTGGAATCAAACAGAACCAAATGGTATGCAACTGAGTCCCACCCATCGCGCCATACATTTTCGAAATCAGGCGAAAATAAAGGACTTATCGAAGTGACTATTGACAATATTTCATTACTACATATAGTGTCATTGGAGAAACAGCAATAATTGTTTAATTGGTTTTAGGCTGAGATGTCAAGTTCGATATATTCCAGGTCCACACACGGGATCAAACACTGGAAACCAGCACGTTGCGGAATCAATCTAAAAATAAAACATTGACGCTTCTACTTCAGTTAATTCAGTCGTCAGAATTTCCCAGGTCGCAAAAGTTGCTCATCTTTCCACTTTTCCGATGCGCAAATGCTAATGGAAAGGGGTAGATTTGACACCAACCTTCCTTCTGAAAGCCATGATCGAAGATGTCTGTATCTGGCTACCAAAACTGATTCCCGACGATCGAGGCAATGAAGCGGAACCGTCAGTTGAAGAATCGACGTGGAAAGTAACCTGTCCTGGCCTTTGCAGAGAGGCTTATATGCCGTTCATCGCCGACTGAATGAACTTCGCAGGTGGCATCTGCCACGTCATGCTAAGATGACAAATGTCACCAACAGTGTACAGGAAACAACACAGCTACTCTGCATCATCTTCGTTATCGTCATTATCATTGTCGTCGTTATCAACTATCGATTTTTAATAACATGGACACGAATTTTGTATTCTTTGGAAGTACTGTTTAAAATTCTCATAATAATTATAATTAATGTTTTATTTGTTGCAATATAGCTGGAAAGTAGCCTACTTTGCAACGACG
The DNA here is from genome assembly GCA_963556255.1 of Allolobophora icterica. NCBI lineage: Eukaryota > Metazoa > Annelida > Clitellata > Crassiclitellata > Lumbricidae > Allolobophora > Allolobophora icterica. The sequence goes on along the minus strand of OY744609.1, from coordinate 63,466,820 downwards.
CCACTACTTAATGTCCATCAAGTTTAACAGGTATTGTTCACGACAAGAAAACAAACAAAGATAAGTCTGTCGAAAACAATTTAAGATGTCAAGCTTTACTTCAAATGTTTCAAACGCAATCATACAAATCATCCTTCCTATCAGCTTCAAAACAAGTTGATTGAACACCGTTCACGTTGACTGAAACGCACCCAGGTGAAAATACGACAAAATCCAGGTGGGCAGGCTCGTAAAAAAGGCGCAGGTAAACACTCGTGTAAAGGATTAATTACTGAACATTTATGTAGCGCCTTTCTTAGGTTTCTATCAAAAGTATTTATACATTGTTGTCTAACAGTTCTAAAAGGTGCGTCTTAAGTTTAGAGGAAACATTCCTTGTGAATTAACTGAAGCATTTTAATTAAAAGCGGAAGACTCTTTCTCAAAGACGGTCCAATAATTATGTGTGTAGGTATGTAGGTGTATGTAAATTTCCAGACAATTAAAATAGTGCATTTTAATTGTTATTGTAATTAGTAGGCTAATTTCTATTGCGCCGGTGTCTATTGCCCAAAGCGTCAAAAGACGATGGCACGCCAAAGTCAATTCGTAGTCGGGTTAATATATCAGTCCGTGAGCTGAACTGTAAGACTTTCAGACTCATAGTATTTCCATTCAGAGTCCTAGGGTAAGCAGACACCAACCGGGAAATTCAAATATCAAGAGGTATGTTTACATGCATATGTCGATTTTGTGCATAAATGAAGGTAGGTACATATATACGTAGGAACGTTTGAATGAATAACATAAGTTTATTGTTCCCAATAATGACAACGACAACATCATGATTATGCAACCACACAGTAGTACACGCCGTACACACAAAGAAGTAACCAAGCTGAAGCTAGTTAAACTGACTATGTAAAGAAAACATATTATCTCTACAACATTTAATACAAGGGCAGCATGCACCAGTGGGCTCGAGATTTGTCGGGAACAACAGGCACCCAGAAGGGAATAATCCCGCTGAAAGGGTGCCTATATGTATTTGCAAGTAATAGTTGACGGTTAAACAATTATTCCAAATACGATATGGGAACTTCCGCTAATCTATCACTAACCTTTAGGTATAAACATGAAATGTTACTTAACTATAAACTACAACACGTGCTCCCGTGTGTGTGCACGCAATAGATGTTTAAATTGCATGAAGCAGGGAATGTATGTAGGTATGTAAGTATGTAGGTATGTGGGTGCGTATGTCCGTATGTGTGCATATAATATTATGTGTATGTGTATGAATTCATGTACTTATGTACTTATGTATGTACGTCTGCGTGCATGTGGCTGAGTAGTTGTCCAGGGATCGAGGTCCACTGAAGGTCTGAGTCCGGTTGCCAGAGAGACCAGAGAGGCAGAGAGGCTGCTACGGCGGGGTTCGTTGAGAATGAGAAAGCTTCGCAGGCAGATGATGGTTTGGCCGAGAGGTTCGTGTAGTATTTCACAGCTAAGATGAACTCCGTGTTTCATGACAATTCCAACACCACTTCCTTAGAGTTAACAACTGAATGTGACCCGTCTTAAGGCCTGTATCTTGGCCGATCTCCATACAGCTTATACATCGGACTCCTGCAGTATCTACACTGATGACATTTAGACCTATCTGCATTGTGGAACGTCTGGTAGGATGACACATGTCACCAGCAGGAACTACACAATCACACTGCGTCATTATCGTCATCATCGTCACTCATTCTCTATGGGATGACCCCCACTGACTCTAAATGGTAACCCCTCTGACTTGATGCAGCGCTCATGAATGAATGGCGATCTGAGCCTATAGCTTTAAGGTAGCACTTCGAAATTTGGAGCTTACGATTACGATCGTCGTAGTCATCATCATTGTCGTCGTCATCACCACGAAATATGTTTTATGTGGAAGAAGTAGGTATATTTTTTATATTTTATGCATTAACTTGTTACAATACTAATAAGAAGCCATCTACAATTACATTGCTACAATACTCTCCAGCAAGTTTAAAATTAACAGATGTTTCTTGCAAAAACAAAAATTAACATTTTTGGAAATCAATTTAAGACACAGCTGTTAATCTGATAACAAAAATTAATGTTTTTTGGTTAAGTCAGCTGTTACTCAGGTTGGTATTCATTGTTTTAAAAAACAATTTTGTTTATCATCCTTGCTATCAGGTTCAAAACATGTTAATTTACTACCGTTCATGTTGAATTAAATCACAACCAAGTGTGACGGCTCATTATGGATGAAACGCTCTGGAACACAAGCATATAATTGCCTAACTATATAACCTAAATATTTATATAGCGCCTCTCTTAAGCGGTGTCCAAGCCGTGCAGACTGAGCGGGTTTTGTTGCCATGATTTTCCGTCCATCCGGAACACAACTCAGTGTTTCAGAAGCGCTACTTAGAAGCTAGGCGCAGGGCATCAGCTTCTTCACGAGCGCTGCGTTCTGTCAGAGGGGTTGTCCACGTATGTAAATGAATAATCTAAGTCCGAAAGGCAGGAGATCGTGCAGATTACCTGCGATTTTTCTGTATTTTCTTCGCGTGTCGCCTTTGCGTACGTGACTGCGTCAGGAGAGACGGGATGGGCTTCTTTGTGTGCGGTAGTCTTGGATCTACGGACCACCGCGAGTTAGGTGCCTGCTGTCTGCATGGTTAATATCGTCTCGGCTGAGGAGAAGCGATTCGGGTCTGGAGTGATGTCGACCGCGAGCATAGGCGCCTATGAACGACTGATGAGTGATGGCCTTATCGTGTAATTGTAACGGTAATGGTAATTGCAAATTTATATAGCGCCACTTCAAGAGTGACTCATCAGAGGCGCTCCCATTTCCCCAACCTAACACAATGGAACCACGATTGAACAGAATGGTCTTCAAGCGTCTGCGGATAAGAGGCAAATGGCGGCTGAGGAGCTCTTGTAGCAAGTTGTTAGGCAGCTTGTTCCACAAAAATGGGCCGTCCACAGCAAAACTTCTGCGCTGGACCGTGGAAGTCTGGGCCGGTGGAACAATGCAGTCGCCTAGCGTTTAAAAGCGGAGAAATCTGCAAATGGGGAAGAAAGATACTGAAATGCAAAGACCCTTAAGTTAAAATGGAGCACAAACTGCCAGACTATTACGCATAAGCATTAAGATCTTAAACTCAATGCGATTTTGCATGGATAACAAGTGCAGTTCCTCCCAGATATATTTTGATATATGCCCAAACCTAATAATATATATTCGTGCTTATTGATTGACAAGCTCACTGACAAACCGCAGTAAGTAGGCCTAACATTGTACCATATGACAGAACTATTATCGAGATCTTTTAGAACACGCATCTTAGCAGCCTGTTAGGCGCCTGCTCACTTTACATCTACCAGACAGTAAGTGTTTCTGCATGGCAAGTTGCCAAGCGCGGCAAACCGTGCGTCTATATATGAGCGTTGCGAGATCCACCACAGGGATCACCTATACGAAGGGCTCCGTCGAACCAAAGCCTCTTGCCGTGAGTGTGGCGTGGGAATACTCTCGGCGATTATTATGCCGAGGTGTGGGTTGCGCTGAAATTCTCTGCAGACTAGAATTGCCACAACACCAGCGTTAAAAAGCTAGCCGCGACTATAGTGTTCCACGACTATTACGACACTTCCTGGATTATCAAGCGTATAGCATAGAGTACACACAGATGAGCATCACATCAATGAATCAAATGTGTTCACTCTGTTTTATGATTATTTTCATAGCTAATGAAACATCTAATTCGCTACGTTACACACTGACAATCAATGTCGTTGGTAAAACATCGGTGATGTTAAAAATTTAATCCGTATAACTTATCGGGTTGTACCCAGATTACGCTTAGGAATCACCTTGATAGGCCTATCACGCATATCACAAAAACTTCTTATCTTAGACAAGTAAGTTGTATCGATCTCCGATTCTTCTGTAATATACAATAAATTGATTGTTTCCGGCTCGGTAGATATTCGTGGATTTTCGGTAGTTTCTCTGTAGCGAATAGTATCACGGTCGAGGCAAACATGCGCCCAGAAACGATGATGACCGTTATAAATCGCATTTCCGTTGATTTCCACAGTGGGTATTTTACTCACGCTCTGGACTAGGCCTAGGCCTATGTCAATATAATCCAACAATACGGCGTACACGATGTAATTCTGTCGGATTTCTAAGTCTGCAAGACGGATCTCTGTCTCAGCCATGTCAGTAGAGATCAGGAAAATCTGAAAGAAATTAAAAAATAGACAGCAATAAGCGCATTTTTATATTCCAACATGTTAATTAAGGTCATTTCCTGCAAATTTGATCGCCATTTCTTTCGCAGTTGAAAAAGGACAGCTGAAGGTTTTGGAAACAGCGCAATTCCCATACATTGCATGGAGTGTACATAGGAATGGGCTTAAACAGTGTCATTGGTAAAAACAAAGCGCTTGTGGCCCTAAAAGATGCGGCCGACGTCGATTCATAGCGTCGCTGATAATAGGCGTACATGTACGACAAACATTACTGTTACAAAGGCAGCGGATCATGGAACGTCTGATGTACACTATTGCAATAGGCATAGGACTGCGCGTAACCTAAGGCCCACAATAGGAACCTGTAATTAGCCATTGTAAACGATTTTAAAAGACCATTAAACTGTGCAGTTGTATTAGAAGTTGGGCGTAAAAATACGTGGTCCCGGTAGCATGGCTGGAAAAGGTATGGACGGGTGGAAAATAAGTTTTTTATTAGAAATATTGTAAGTCAAAGTGTCGAAATTAAACTGAAGACATTCTGGCGATCTTTTTGTTACATTTGTTGCTATCCTCTATATTCGCCAGACCCAATTTTAGGCACTCCATAAAAGTTAGGGACAGACGGAAACCGGAAGCACTCCTCACACATAGGCCTACAGGGGTGAGTGTACGGTGCAAATAGGTACACCTAGTCTTAGCCCTTACTCTAAATTTGGATACCGACTGGCGACCATAACTGGAACCGCCGACGTCGCAAAAGCATGGGGAAGTGAAATTTTAAACATTTGAAAAAAAATCCAAAAAAACAGCGGATTAACTCGGCGGATACGCTATTTAAACACTGTATCAATCGGCGAAGGGTTAGTTCTCCTCCGCACCCATATTAACAGCTTCCGTCAGACGACCCACGTCGTCAGCTACAGCTGCAATGTTTATCTCCTCCGTCGTTAAAGCTGTTGCCAGCCGTCTCGTTCTATACCTGATGTTTCTCATTTTTTTAGCCAACTTCCCTGCCAGCATTGTTTGAGACTGTACTCTGTTAGTTCTATTTTCATTATCAAAAGACTGTATAAATGCATCTAAACTGTTAGACGTTTTAGAAGACATGATGATTGCTTGACCTACCACCCCAACAGCAACGTTATATGTTGAACATATGGAATTCATACATCTATTTTGCCCAAATGGGCTGTATATGTTATGCATATGGGATAGCCATATTGTTTATGTCACTTCAATACCACATAAAATCTATGTTGTACATGAACAAACAATTGCACGAAATAATTCGGAATTTCAGGTCTATTAGGCCTATGCCCTATTGCTGCTGACAAAAGAACACAAATCCAACTAATTGCTCTAGGCAGCCCTGTTTTACAGCAGAATTATACAGGCGCACATGTAGACTCCGTGAACATTTTCGACAAAGGAGACTTCATCCACGATAGATTAATTAATCGCTCTTTAATTACTGTGGCAGATATAGATAGTATAAAGGCCAATTGCTCTCGCCCCATACATACTCACTTGCAGACATACGTACACACATACATAGGGCCTACGTGCGTACCTACATACAAACATATATATATATACTTATACATATATACATATTTAATTTTCATTCATTCATTCATATGGAGAATTTATATAGCGGCAATGCTCTCGCAAATACACAGTGGCCTCTCCCACAATTAATGCAGCGCCACACTAGGGCAGAGACCCGAGAGGCAATACGCTATGGGATAGGGAGCCAATGCAAAACATCCCGCATGTACTCCGTGACATGGCCAAATCTCTGGATGCAACCAATAAGGCGTCGCGCAGGACCCGGTCCAAGCACCCAATCCGAGCCGCTGGGAGACCAAGGTAGAGAGTACTGCAATAGTCAAGGCGAGATACGACAAATGAGTGGACAAGCATGAAGAGAGAAAGAGAGAGAGAGACAGAGAAACAGAAAGAGAGACAGACAGACAGACAGACAGACAGACAGACAGGCAGGCAGACACACAGACAGACACACAGACACACAGACAGACACACAAACAGACACACAGACAGACACACAGACAGACACACAGACAGACACACACACAGAGGCACGCAACAGATCATAATGAAGATACAGACCATGCTCCAGCTGCAGCGCGAATTCAGTGAAGGCGCAAAGTGCATGTATGATATAGAGCTTTTCGGGTTTCCTAAAAATGTGCTTTATAAAAGTTCACATACATACATAATGTGCATACACGCATACATGCATACATA
>OY744609.1:63437786-63455286 GCA_963556255.1 Allolobophora icterica | reverse complement strand
TGCATTGGATGCAGTCCCTGCAGTGACATTAGGATTACTGCATTGGATGCATGCACGTGTAACAAACATCGAAGAGAAATTTATTGTTGGTAAGTCCATTTGGGGGTGCTGGTGGTGGGGGTGGTGGTGGTGGTGGTGGGGGTCGTGGGTGGGGGGTGGTGGTGGGGGTCGTGGGTGGGGGAGGCAGGTGGTGGGTGGTTGGGGTGGTGGGTGGGTGGGGGTGGGTGGGTGGGGGGTGGGTGTGGGTGGGTGGGGGGTGGTGGTGGGGGTGGTGGGTCGTGGTGGTGGGGGTGGGGGGTGGTAGGGGTGGTGGGTGGGGGGTGGTGGTGGGATGGTGGGTGGGGGAGGGGTGGGGGGTGGTGGGTGGGGTGGTGGTGGGGGTGGTGGGTGGGGGGTGGAGGTGGGGGGTGGAGGTGGGGGGTGGTGAGTGCGGGGTGGTGGTGGGATGGTGGGTGGCGGGGGTGGGGGGGTGGTGGGTGGGGTGGTGGTGGGTGGGGGTGGAGGTGGGGGTGGTGGGTGGGGGGTGGAGGTGGGGGTGGTGAGTGGGGGGTGGTGGTGGTGGGGGTGGTGGGTGGTAGGGGAGGGGGTGGTGGTAGGGGTGGGGGGTGGTGGTGGGAGGGGGTGGTGGGGGGTGGTGGTGGTGCAGTGATTGAAACTTATAACCCCGGGCAACGCCGGGTAATCCAGCTAGTTACTGTATAAGTATAAAATAGATATTTGTGCAAATTATATTATAATTATTGACAAAACACAAATTGATTTTGTGATTGAAGTGTCCCGGTTTTTAGTTTCCAATATCTGGTCAGTCTACGATATGCGGCAATACTCAGCCTACAGACCCTGATTGTCTTGGATATGCAGAGCCTGAAGTTGAAAAGAATCCAACGGCCAGCCTATAACTACCCGGGCCATCTCAACGCCATTTTTGAGGTCCACTCAGCCTTTCATTCGCGAGATGGCGCGTTGTTAAAATGAGATTGCATGGCTGCCGTATACAGTTAAATTCGACTCCTGTAATAACTTGTGATCATCCGTTCATACTGATTTGTAATCATACTGCGTAATTGTCAGTTTTAAAATATTAAACGAAGATTATTATTATTTCGACCATTAACCCAAGGGGCCATAGGCCTACCAATCGGCTCTAACCAGTGCGTCCTTGTCCTATTTAGCTACAACCGTAATTAAAGAGCCTTTTATATGGGAGGTTCCTATTTAGAAGACCACGATGTGCGCCTCTATATTCATTCATTTTGAAAACTTAATATAGCGCCCCCTCAAGGTACCTAATCACAAGCGCTCCCAGCCCAACCACGGCATGTATAAACTGGCATACAGTAACTTATTTACTTTCAGCCATTTTGTTTCTTTGTACTCAAAATGTAGGTCCTGGTTTTGTACAAACATGCAGACTATAAAGACAAGAAATTGTCTAAATAACTGTCGCAAGCAGGTTATTGGGGTTGTCGGTACATCATGTAACGATGATTATGTATTTAAACACAAACTTCGACAACTTTTTGAAAACGGTATGGATGGTCTGGCTTAGCGTGGCGCGCATGAATATACTGAGCTTCCATGAGTGCTCAGCCGCCATAACGGTCAGGTGACACTTAATTTGACGATTTAAAAACAAAAATTGAAATGGATAATAAAACAGACATGCAATAAGCATATTAGCAAGAACGCATGTTAGCAATCTTGAGGCAGGTTATGCGCCACTTGGCAAGATACTGGGATAAGTAGAGGTTTAGGTAGCTAATGTAATAATAGTGTGCTTTAGTCGAATGGGATTAGATCTGCATTAAGCGCGTCGAGTTGTACATAGGCAGGATTCGAATACAAGGGGCAAAAACAATTGGAGGGACAATATAAAGTTTTACAGGAGTAAAGTTATTTACTTAAAATTAAGTATTCACTTTTTATAATTTGTTTCCGTACGGGCCTTACTTACTTACTTTCGATCTAAGTAAGTAAGTATATCGTAATCTCCAAACTTCTAAAGCGCCACTCGAAGACCAACCGCAGGGCACCAGCCTATTCACGAGCGTTACGTCAGATCAGAGGGGGTTTCCAGAGAGTAGTCCAAAAGAGGGCCGAGTCCGCGGTTTCCAGAAGGCCAAACCAAATCAGAGGGGGTTTCCAGAGAGTGGTCCAAAAGATCGAGGTCCAAGTCCAATTTCCAGGGTACCATTCTATATTGAACCAATTGCACTTTGGTGTACATGAAAGTTTTATCAAGTATAGATCATCAATATTCAAGACGACAGAACAGCGAACTGCTTCCCGGCGTTGCTGGTTCACAGCTTTATTATGAAAGTACGCCCATAACAAATTCGGTACATTCTGTTACTTCTTTTAACGCTATTCAGTAATCGTAATCTCGACGTACATTTCTGTAGTGCTGAGATTAGATTTGTCAAGTTGCTTGTACTTGCTCCCTCCCATAATCTGACCTCTTCCCTTGACTATAAAATTTTGACCAGGTTTCTGGAATAGATTTTTACTACGATTTCACTCTAAAAAAATGTGACATTGCGCGAGAATTAACTTCTGTTTAACAACACTATGCCATGAAGAAGCTTAGTATATTATGGTAACTGCTATAAGGCCTAGCTGGAAAGGGTAATCAATTGATGTTTTACAATATAAACTAGTGTAATTAATTATCATTATAATCAAATGTACTGTAACAGAATAGCCTGCTACAGTTTTCTTGTTAGGTTATCAGACCTGCCAGATATGCGCTATATAAATCTTGTCACTAGGCGGCGCTAATTATTCTGAAGATGGCCATGCGGGCATGAAGCCGTGCGGGTAGTATAGAGGTGGTTTCAAGAAATTTATCGGGGCAAGTTTTAAGAGTAAATCGAATTAATTTAGTTGAATTCCACGGTAAACTCAGAGGTTTGGTCTTGGAGCTTCAGAACGAATTTGTTTAGTCCATTTGAAGATTTTTGCAGAAATTGTGATCTTCGAAAAGCATCGCGTGAGAGATCCGCCATATTGAGAGGTAAGAACGGTCTTCCCGCTAACTTTCGTTGACACAAAGGCGTTCTTCTGTAAAAATGTTCAGGCAGTATAAATTTACTCTCCATAACGAAATTTCCTAAGAAACCAAGTGCTCCAGATTACGTTGGGCCCGATATTCTGATTTCCCTTATAATCCCTAGTTTTAAAATTTGTAGCTTCGTTCCCTGTATTAGTTTTATACAGTAGAGCAGTGCTGTCCAACCTTTTAGGCAGCGTGGGCCACCGAAAAAATAATTATTGAAGCCGAGGGCCGCACCAGTAAACTCAAAAGCAAAGACTACAATTTATTGATAATTATTAACTGCATTACAATTTATTATTTCAATAATTATGCAATGATCAATGAATAACAGCATGTATATATGACCTGCTTTATATTAGTTCAGTGCCATAAAGTATATAAATATCATGGGGTGGGGAGATGGTTGGCACGAAGATCAGAAGGACGTGGGTTTGATACCCGCTAGCCCCGTAAAGGTTGACTTAGCCTTTTCACCCTACACTCCCTAGGGAGCAACTGTAAAATTAGTAGGACAGATGGGCGACCTGCAGGCTGCCATACAGGTAAATTCGACTCCTGTTAAACTTATTATTATCTGTTACTAGCAGATGGACGAATTGCAGGTTGACATACAGTTAAATTCAACTCCGGTTAAACTTGTTATCATCTGTTACTACTATATCATGTAATTTTACTGCATACTTTTCTTTTTAATTTTAATAAACAAATATTATTATTAATCTTACTGCATGCTTGTCAGTTTGAATTTAATAGACAAATATTGGTATTATTATTATTATTATTATTATTATTATTATTATTATTATTATTATTATTATTATTATTATTATTATTATTATTATTATTATTATTATTATTATTATTATTATTAAATGTTCAAGCATCTTTCAGTGAGATATTTGGCCTGAATTGTGCATTCAATTCTTTTTATTTGCAGATGGTAATCAGCTCAGGCGGGCCATTTAAAATCGGCTTGCAGGCCGCATGTTGGCAGTGGAGAAATACAGTAACGTGATTAATTAAGGTATATTGCATTGATATTTTGTTGATATAGAGCATTTAGAGTAGAAAGATGATTCTTGAATCTGGACAGATTCATTTCTGTGTAGTTCAATGTGAAATTTGATTTTAAATAATTGAATTTATTTATCATGGGTCCGAATCAAATTTTGGACTATATTATGTTAAAATCAATAGCAAGGGAGGCATTTATTTATGCAACAGTCACGTGAGATCCTAATTGATATAGTTGAGAATTCCTCAAGTAAGGGCGAGGTATCCAGTCATTAATCGAGGGTTCGAATCCCAGAAGTGGAAAGTAACGTCAATCCCAGAGTTTGGTCAGGCTGAAAACCCCTTTGAAAGGCGAGGAAATTAATAGTTAGAAGCACAAAAGAAACCTGAGAGGTCGCCAGGGGCGACATTTATCTCCTGCTCGGAGATCACAAATGTCACCAATGGCCATCTGGTACTAAGACGGAGCGGATTCAAAACCAGAACTGACTGAGGAATTGAGTGTTTCCTCTAGGTTACATCGAAGTGAGCGCATATTGGCCCGAGCCCCTATTTACTCTGATGATAGATGCTGGCCATTGAATATACTAGAGTCTCGCAAACAGAAACCTCCATACGGTGCACAGGAGCCCTGTGCGATAGCGTTTTAATGCTAATTTGCTGTCTGAAAATGATGTAGGCGAATATTTATAGCAGAAAATAAAAATCGAAATTTTCCTTTGTAAACATTATAAGTTGCATTTCATTAGTTTCATTATTGATTAATGGTGGGTGTAATTCTTACGACGGTAGAGAAGTACATGACATTTCTGTAATAATTCTAATTTCTGTTTATAATCTTTTGTTTCTTTTGCTTTTCCTTCTAGGCTAATTGTGAGCTTTCAAGAGGACATTTGGAACTTATCGGTTTAATCCACGCAAATTGGTAAGAAATTTGCTCTTATTTAGCAATCAAGTTTTTAATTTGAGATGTGCATTGCAGTGTATGTTTAGAGAGTAGAGTAATTATGAAACAAAACTACCAACTGGCTGATGTTTTGAATCGGTACAACGTGCTAGATTATTTGGTTGATGATTTTGTTTGGATATATTTATGATTTGACTTGGTGACATAGGTTAAATGCCCCAATAGCTAATACAGCATATCTGTAATTCTTACAACACCTGGCCACCGTTGTCCATGATAGTCATGATTGAACTATATACAACTTACATGAGCAATGTCTTGTTCCTAATTGGTGTTGACAAGAGCTGCAATCTGAGCCTTAATCAAAGCAAGACAAAGGAGATGATAGTTCGTCGTCCAGGGGGGGGGACAGGATGACACACCTGCAGAGGTGTCGGGACTTCGGCGGGTCCAGAGCATGAAGATTCTGGGAGTTGAAATGACTGAAAAACTAAGTTTCGAAGCGCATATAACGGGCGCTTGCGTCCAAGCAAGACAGTCGATGTATGCTCTGCATATCATGACAGTGTACGGCCTGCGCTTCCCAAGTTTGCACGACGTAGTAAAAATGACTACATTGGCCCGTATGCTATACGCGTCCCCTGCTTGGTGGGGTTTCGCGGGTCAACAGGAGAGGGGTAGGCTGCAGTCCGTGTTAGACCGTCTGCGTCTGCATTATCTCCCTGCGGATACCCCCACCTTCGAGCAATTATGTAGCCTTGCAGACGGGGGCCTCTTCGCAGCGGTACTGCATGACGAGGGCCATGTGCTGAACCATCATCTCCCACCGCTGAGACCACAGCACTATTCCATGAGGCCAAGATTGCATGACCGATTAATACCCAGGGCGGATAATTTAATGAGGAAAACATTTCTGACAAGAATGCTTTATTTTGTATAAACTATTATGTAACCAAAGTGCGGTATAAGCAGTTGGTATTAATAAAGAATATACTTACTTACTTACTTACTTGCTCATTGGGCCGTATTTGAGTGGCCAGCGTTTTGTTAATCCCAAGTAACAATGTTTCTTCATGTGATGTGGCCAGAGTCTGGTGTTTAATATCATCAATTTGCATCATGTGCCACCGCATAAGGTTGTCAGAGTTCGTTGCCTAAATACGAGTAAACGTATTGTTACTGGACAATGGCCCTAATTTGTTCAGCTACAATAGTATTTTAAGCCAGTCCGCTCTGTCGGACCACCTGGGGCTAGTTACCTATGACATGGATATTTAGCTACCCATTTGTACCGCTTAGCTTCCCATTGATTTGGCTGTTGTTCAACCACATCTCGTGAGTCATATTTAATTAAGTAAATGTTTTACTTACTTACTTAGCGAATTGCCATATGATATGTGACATGTAGCTAGCAGAGCTCTGTTAAGCAAAGTCAGAGTCAGCCATATTGTTTATATACACAGGCACTCAGCCTGCGTGATTACCCATGTATGTATGTATGTATGTAGGTATGTATATGTACGGTAGTTGTTTTAATGTATATTTATTTCAATGTATATTTGTTTCCATGTAAATATATGCATGAATGAAATTTTTATCTTAATAGGTTTTATTATCTTTTTATGTGGGATCACATTGCTGGAGTAAAATTTCTTTGACTAAAAATGTATGGTAGCATGGCGGTATATATGAAGACAATGCAGAAGACAGTTGGGTGCTCAACTGGCCCGCATTGTGCCTTGTTTGGCAACTGATATGGGCCCATGTTTGTTAACTGCTGCGATGTTGTTTTTGGTTTTCCCAGTCCTGGACCAAGGATAAAGGTGATGCTAAGACACAACATGGTTAAACTACACACATGAGGCTGTTTCAGAATACAGAGCATAGCTCATATTCAGGAATTATTATTGTTATCATTATTACTATCCATTTATTAAGTGCCGTATCTAGTGATCAAGCATCAGTCGATGGCGCAGAGCATTGTGATTGAAGGACTTGCTGAAGGTCCATACACAGTCACCATCTCCGGAGACTTGAACGCATACTCTTCGTGTTTGCTTGGCAAGCACTTTAACAAAATGGCTACTATTTTCCACAACTTTCACAGGCACTGCAAACATGTAATACAGACATGGTTGTGACAGAGTATAGCTACTATTGAACAATTATTATTATTATTATTATTATTATTATTATTATTATTATGCATTTACTAAGTGCCATACCTAATATCTAATTTGGTTGAAGGGCTTGCTGAAGGTCCCAACCCAGTAACCATCTCACGAGGCTTGAACATGTACTCTTCGTGCTACAAGGTGATTGCTCTAACCCAGTGGTTCCCAAACATTTTGCATCTAGGGCCAAAACAAGCTATATTATGTAACTTCAGTGGAGCATACATCTTCATTACTGAAATGTTTTCCATAGAATAAGTAATATAAGTTATGATACACGCACACACGGCTACCGCAAGAGAAAGCAGATGTTTATTATTTAACAACTGAGGCTAAGTCTTTAATGTCGTAAGTCACATGCACTTATTTAGAATTGCTCTACAGAAATATTAGCGATGTGGCTTCTTGTCACTCATATTTGATCTATAACTAAAAAGGTGCTCAACAGGTGTGTTAGATGCAGGCACAATCAATGTGCTAAACACTGGCTCGTATAGTTTTCTCGAGAAAACTCTGCTGCTTTTTAGCAGAAGAAACAATCACTTTCACCAAAGTCACCGCAGTTTTTTGACAAAACTTACGCTTAGCAGTAAAATTATGAATATTGTTAGCTCAGTTTTAACAATTATCCATCTAATTGTGGTCACCACAGGAGAACTGCCAAAATGTCCAAACCATATGAGCTAATGACTAAAAACTGACTGGTATCCTATCTGAGTACTTACCCTTAAAATCCTATCAGTTCATGTGCTGTATGTTTGAATTTAAAAAACTTTTTTCACGTGTAAAGTTTTGAGAACAAGTACTGCAAGGACTGAACTTATCAAGCCTGGGCAAAAGTCATTTATGGTATTGACTGCCTCTTCAAACTATTTTGGACTTTTAATATTTGAAAGTTTTAAGTACAGGATTCATTTCATTAAATACAGAAAATTCCCCAAATGTTTCAGAAGTCTGTAGTATTAAACCTGATGACATTTTTCTGTGACTTGGGTGAATAACTACGCATTTCTGCTTATCTATGTGTATATAATTTTTGTATGTTTCTGCTTTGTTAAAATATTAAATGTTGGTGGATTTTTTAAATTCTTATGCCAGAAATAGATGTTGATATGTATGTATTTATTATGTATATATATATACATTTATTTTTATTTGTGTATGCATATACAGTTATATACATATCATCATCATCAATAACCATGGACTCAGCACCCATAGGTGTTTGATGCCCTCCTGACGATGTCTCTCCACTCCTTCTGTCCAGTGCCAAGTGGCCCAGCTCATGGAGACTTGCACTGCACCATTCTTCAATGTCATCTGTCCATTCCCTGTTAGGTCTTCCTCTTCTGTTTGTGCCTTCCATTATTCCATAAACCAAAGTTTTAATTTTTCTGTCCTCCTTTATTCTGCAGATATGTCCAAACAGTCTGAGCTTTATCCAAAAAACTTTTTGCTTGAGATTTTAGGTCAGACTGATTTTGCTGTATAATTCCCATTGCTGATATATTCTGCATCCATGCTATTCTGAGGATCTTATGATGGATTTTCATTCAAATGCTGACACTCTTATACACATAAAAACTGGCATATATATAAACACATTTATATATAGTTCTTATATGGTGTGCTCAATAGTGTAGTGACTAGCGTGCTGGACTGCCAATCGAGAGGTTGAGGTTCAAATCCCCGTCAGGGCAGACATTTAGTTCAAGATTTCTGTTCAACCTGTGCCCCTAGCCAACTCGGCTATAATGAGAACACTGTTTGCACATGGTCAGTGGGAAAATGAGACGGTGAGGGAGAGGATTGGTTGAGGCTAAAAAATGAAGTCATCAACAGTTCATATGGGGTCATCCATAAAGGACGTCCGCAATGAGGGAGGGAGGGAGGGGCCATCGAAATGCGGACAAAGGGAGGGAGGGTTCTTCATCTAAACTTTTAAATTTGATAGTTTTTTTTAAACACCACATTGTTTCAACATTCACCAAAAGACAAAAAAGGCCAGTGAAGTGATGGCCTAAAACCTCATGCATGGTATAACCTTTACTGCGACTTTAAAGAGGCTTTTATTACTGCACATCCTGCGATATGAAACCCGAACTGTCACTTAAACGTGCACAGGAACTGTGGAATAATTGTAAAAATAATGATGATGACATAAAAATATTGGCTTAGGTGTGCGGACGTCCGCAAAGGGGAGGGAGGGTAAGGTCAAATGCGGACAAGGGGGGAGGGGTCCAAAGTGGGTCATATTTTTCAGATGTCCTTTATGGACGACCCCTAGCTATGGTTGCCTCAGGGCTAGCTTAAGGGACTGCTCTTCTTATGATATTATGGGTAAAATAATCATGTGGATTTAATTTTTTGACATATGTATGTGTAAACATGTATCCATAATTCCATATATATTTATAACAGTTAAATGCATAAACTTGTATATGGTTTATAAAACATGCAATATATATGTATAGGAATATGTAAATTCTTGACCTTTTTTCAGACAAAATGGTCAGTTTCTTTGCATTGACAAATCCCTCCATCCAAATTCTACACCTCCTATCATGGACTACTTTCTGTCAAGTGCCTAGCAAAACAGGTCTTGACACCATTCCTACTTGGTTTCTAAAGAGTGTTTTGATGTCCTGGGTCTATAATATATGTCCTGTAACATATATTACACTGATTATCACTTTGCACGAGGGATGCCTTCCCACCTGCATTTGCTCAGTCATAGTTTATCCACTGCTTAAGAAACCTTCTCTTGCCTCTGAAATTACAGGCCAATCTCAACCTTGAATTTTACATTTAAAATCCTTGAACGCATGCAAACTCATCTATCATCAAACTCATCTACTGTTTTCAGACTGCATATCCTAAGTTTCACTCAACGGAATCCGCACTTCTAACTGTTCATAATTACATTGTATGTTCAGTGGACGGGGTAAGGTAACAGCACTTGTTCTACATGACTTGTCTGTTACATTCTTCATCGTCTCAAAGACTGCTTAGGGATATCTGGTCCTGCACTAAATTAGTTTATTACTTACCTTAGTCCATGCACTCAGTATATTTAAATGGTAATTATTCATCTAGGACTTTGTTGGCATATGGTGTTCCACAGGGTTTTGTGCTTGGTCCTCTTTTGTTTACATTTCATACCACTAGGTACAGTGCTGGAAAGTCATACGCTGGGCTATCATTTCTATGCTGGTGATCCTAAAATCTACATTTCATTTGACAGTCTGTCATGGTCCTTAAAGTCTTGCAACTTAAAAGTCTTGGGTGGTGGCCTCTAAACTCTTTAACTGATCAAACAATGAATTTCTGTTACTGGGCACTCCACAGCAGCTTTAAAAATATGATCTGCTTTAGTCATTGAAACTGGGTGACTCAATTTGTTAAGCTGGCAGATGCTTCTTGTAACTTAGGCATTGTTTTCAATTCTACCATGTCTCACTGGTCGTGTAAACAGTATTTGTAAGTCATCATATACTTTCATTCGTGACATGTCTGCAAGGATATATCTCTGGCTGCCAGTTGCCTAGATTACTGTAAGTCTCTTCTTACTAGTATCAATAGTTGAAACATGCCTAAGCTGCTGAGATTTAAGAACTCTTTGGCTAAAGCCATAACTAATACATCCAAATTTGAACATATAGCTCATATTATTCTCCAGACTTATCATTATTCAACGAGGTCATTGTGGGGTCATACCAAAATCAAGAACTGTTTTTGGTGAATTAGTTTTTTGGTTGCTGGACCTATTTTTTGGAATTCTATCCCTGTGTCTGTTGACTCTGTCGAGCCCCTTGTGTCATTTCATTCTCAACTTAAAAACTTACCTCTTTCAAATTGCTTATCCACCATAGGCTGTATCTCTGTCTTATGGAATGATCTTCTGGATATTGACCTGATAATATTAGGCTTGGTTTGATGTGCCATCGGTTGATGCCTTGTGCTTTAGACACCGGCACAGTACAAGTTACTAATTACAGTTGTATATATATATATGTTTTTATGTAATAGTTATCTGTGATACATACTTATATAATTATATGTGTGTAATGTAATTGAATTAATTAATAAACATCAGAAAAAGTTCAATTCATACTCTGATGTGTATTCATTTCTTAATGAACTCATCTTTTCTTCACCTATGAGCTGTTTCTTTGACATTATTCTTACACCTGTTGTGAAAAAGTGCTTTAGATGATCTGTGCTCAATCATTGTCAATAATTAACTTCCTTTTTTGGGTGAAGCATTTGGTTTTTAATTTTGTGTGAACTTTTTGTTGCATTGTAGGAGCCATAAAAACATGAAGTTTGCCAGTAACGGACAATGAAGTCTGACTTAAATCTGCTGCAGTCTTTACAAACTCTGATGACAGAGAAAGACAAATCAACATAGTTTGACGACAGCATGATCGATTGCAACTAGGATAGCACTGTAACTCTGAGGAACATGTCCCATAAAAAATTCTTATGTTGGACACAGCATTGCGTTGATCTTGAGGGAACAAGTGTTCTTTTCTTGTCTGTGTCATTTCTTGTCACGAGGCGGTTAGTCGGACTTCTTTTTGGTTGACGTTAATGATCTATTCATCAACTTATGTTTTTGATAGCTGTAAAACTGTATCGATATGATATTAACCGATGAACAATTCAATTGGCACTGTTAAGTTGGTGATCATTAATTGGAATGTCTTGGTTACTTATTTTATTGCTTTGGTATTATAATTTGTGGGCCCTGTGTGCATTAAGGGGTGTAATTCTTCTGTGCATGTTGTGTTTTTATAAGCTCCATGTTTTTATTTTACAATTAAGTGCTTAAGATGAATTTGTAGGGTGCGTACTTAACTATATAAATTTCTAAAACATTAGGCTGGTCAAGAAGACATCAGAGCTATAGATCTCAACCTTATCAAATGTTTATGTGAACTGAAATGCGGCAAAGCTGCAGGTATTGATGGCATGCCACAGAACCTGAACAACTGTTCTGTACTCACCCAATATAGTTAGGTCTTTGCTAAC
The DNA here is from genome assembly GCA_963556255.1 of Allolobophora icterica. Lineage (NCBI taxonomy): Eukaryota > Metazoa > Annelida > Clitellata > Crassiclitellata > Lumbricidae > Allolobophora > Allolobophora icterica. The sequence continues at coordinate 63,443,102 of OY744609.1, read as the reverse complement.
ATTACTATTTGCAGTAGAGTGCATTATGAATATGTACTGGTCAATGATTTTGGTTGAGACGTAATAATTCCTCCTGTGAAAGCTAAAAAGGTGATCTGTCTTGTAGCAGCTACTGTGATATAACACTTAGTGGAAATATTGCTAAGTTGTTTGAGGTGTGTCTTTTTGAGCTGTATAGCTGTTATCTGTGTTCGTCTGGCCTTCAGTCTGGATTCAGGAAGAAAACTGGTTGCGATAGAGCATTTTATACAGAACTTGAGGTCTACTGTTGAGTAAATCAAAATGTTTGCGTTTGAAAGTAATGATGAAGAATATTCACACAGATTTTTGATAATTTTGATACACTGGTTTAGTAGATGGATGGAGCTGTAGGATGGAATTGTGTATTTTCTAGAATATTCAAATTAGTTTGCGGTGTCAGACAAGGATGGGTGTTATCTCTATGCTATTTGTTGTTTTTGTGGATTACAATGTTGTTAATCTGATAGATAGAATTACTTCTATGTAGAAAATAATTGTTTCTTACTTGTGAATTAGAGTATTCTATATGGATATGCAGTTCAGTGTAACGAAATCTGTGGTGCTCGGAATAGTTGGTGTCCATGAATATTTGTGTATGCGTTTGCCATTAGTGTTTGAGTTTGCCATGTGTTGTAGAGCAAAATACTTAGCAGTTATACTGTGACAGTTCATGTGCAAAAGTCATTTTCACTGCAGGCGACAGTTTAAACCATAGGCGTAGACTCTGGGAGGGCAGCCGGGGCACGTGCCCCCCGAATAATTTAGATGGACTGTACATTTAATGCAAAAAGTGCAGAATGAATAATGAAATGCCCCCAATATTTTATACAAGTTTATGCCAGTGGTTTAAACTGAGCCTAAGTTAAATTGTTCTGTTGCATTTATTCAAAACACATTGTGAGCCACTAGTATTTGCATGTGAATGTGTTTCATTTACCATCAGTAAGTATGCAAGGTTGACAAATGCATTGAACAGAATATTTTGGAGGTTTTTGAAAGTAAATAACACAATGATTGATGGGTGCTTTCATATTTGTTGGTTGTTTACTGCTTCAGGCTGACTTTGATGTTATATAGTATTGTTCAAGTTAATCTGGTGTTATGACAAATGGTTCACGGACAAATGGTTCACGATCTTCCAGCTGCTAGCTTGAGCTATATTTTCATCGAGAATCAGGCTTCTAGTTTGAGCTCTATTTTCATCGATCTTCCAGCTTCTAGTTTGAGCTATATTTTCATCATCGCTGATCCAGCTTTAGTTTGAGCTATATTCTCATCGCTCATCCAGCTCTAGTTTGATGAAAATAGAGCTCAAGTGCTTTTTCGTAGTCCAATGTAAAAACACAAACTAGAGGCTGGAAGATTGTGAACCATTTGTCCATGAACCATTTGTCATGGAACCATTAATCTATAGTACTAACACTGTACTAAATGAACTACAAGCATTATTTGTACAACGACAAAAGACACTTTGTGAAATCTATGATATATTGAAAAATTGTAACTTTAGTGACTTAAGGATAAATGTTTATGAAAGGCATTTGCTTATCAGTTAGTTGAACTGCTTATTTTTTCTCATTGTATGTGCATATACGTTCTGTTGTTTCTCCTTTGTATAGAGGGTGTTGTTTTGTGTTGCCCATATGTGGTGAAATAAAGTTTATTCAAAATGGAAACTACATAAGCAGACTATGAGTGTTTTACATTGTGTGCATATGTTGTAGATGTCCTGATTACTTACAGAAGATGCATGCACATGGATGCTATATAGACCACAGATGGTTTACTGGTGAGCATTCTGTTTGAAATGCACATTGCTAAACCATTTGGTATCTGTATAGTATACATGTGTTGTAGATAAGCTAGTTACATATAGGAACTATACATATTGCATATGGCATGCAGATTGGTACATCATATTGTATCTATATAGAATACATATGGTGTAGACCACCTAGTTACATATAGAAACTTTATAGATTATATATAGAATGGAGACTGGTAAAGCATCTGGTATCTGTATGGTATACATGTGGTGTAGACCACCTAGTTACATGTAGAAACGACCTAGATTCTATCTGGAATGGAGATTGGTACAGCATCTGGTATCTATATGATATACATATGGTGTAGATCAGCTAGTTACATATAGAAGCAATGTGGATTCTATGTAGAATTCAGATTGGTAAAGCATCTGGTCTCAATATTGTATACATATGGTTTAGATCACCTGGTGTCATATAGATGCCATATGAATACCATTTGAAGCCCAGATGGTTTGTACATATGCATTCAATATGGGCTGTCTGGTGCAAACCAGATGAATCTAGGGATCCCTGCCATATGTGGTCCCATATGAAGGCCATATGATTCCCATATTACTTTGCATCTGGTCTCAATATTGTATACATATGGTTTAGATCACCTGGTGTCATATGGATGCCATGTGAATACCATCTGAAGCCCAGATGGTTTGTACATATGCATTCAATATGGGCTGTCGGGTGCAAACCAGATGAATCTAGGGATCCCTGCCATATGTGGTCCCATATGAAGGCCATATGATTCCCATATTACTTTGCATCTGGTCTCAATATTGTATACATATGGTTTAGATCACCTGGTGTCATATGGATGCCATATGAATACCATCTGAAGCCCAGATGGTTGGTACATATGCATTCAATATGGGCTGTCGGGTGCAAACCAGATGAATCTAGGGATCCCTGCCATATGTGGTCCCATATGAAGGCCATATGATTCCCATATTACTTTGCATCTGGTCTCAATATTGTATACATATGGTTTAGATCACCTGGTGTCATATGGATGCCATATGAATACCATCTGAAGCCCAGATGGTTTGTACATATGCATTCAATATGGGCTGTCGGGTGCAAACCAGATGAATCTAGGGATCCCTGCCATATGTGGTCCCATACGAAGGCCATATGATTCCCATATTACTTTGCATCTGGTCTCAATATTGTATACATATGGTTTAGATCACCTGGTGTCATATAGATGCCATATGCATACCATGTGAAGCCCAGATGGTTTACACATATGCATTCAATATGGGCTGTCGGGTGCAGACCAGATGAATCTAGAGATCCCTGACATATGGCATCCCATATGAAGCCCATATGGTTTCCATATTACATTGCTGTTGGGGCAGCTTTTCCAACGCACAAACACGAAAAGACCGCAATGTATTATAACGACAACGACACGTTGCAGTCAGGAAAACCTGAAACAAATTGACAAATACACAGAAATAAACACATTTTATCATTTCCTGTAAATTTGATCACCATTTCTGTCGCGGTGAAAAAAGGATACCATTACGCTTCGCACACAGGGCAATTCCCATATATTGTATGGAGTGTACTTAGGGATGGGCTTGAACAGTGCCATTGGTAACAAAAAAAGCGCTTGTAGCCCTGCAAGATGCGGCTGGCGTCGATTCATACCGACACGCTGGTAAAAGGCGTACGCTAGACACTACGGTTACAAAGGGAGCGGATCATGGAATGTCTGATGTACAATATTACGATATGCACACTACTTTCCATGATCAAAGACCCATACTAGGAACTTGTAATTAGAAATTGTAAATGATTTTAAAAGACCATTGAACAGTGCAGTTGTATTAGAAGTTGGGCGTGAAAAATATATGCTCCCAGTTGCATGGTCGGAAATACTATAGGGACTGGAGTCTGGCGGGAAGTAATTTAATTTTTAGGGATGGACTTTTTTAATTAGAAAGAGTGCTAGTGATAGTGTCGAAATTAAACTGAAAACATCTGGCGAACGTTTTGCTGCCTTTGTCGCTGTCCTCTAAATTTGCCAGACCCAATTTTTAGGCACTCCATAAAAGTTAGAGACAAACGGAAACTGGAAGCACAGATATGCGAGCTATTAACTTAGGCCACGACGAGAACATTCTCACACATAGGCCTACAGGGTGAGTAAGCTTATACGTTGCAAATAGGTACTATTTGCTAAGACTAAGACGTCTTAGCCATAAACATAAATTTGGATGCCGATTGGTGACCATAGCTGGAACCGCCCACGTCGCATCAGCATGGGGACGTGGAATTTTAAGCCGAAAAAATCTTAAAAACAGCGGATTAACTCGGCGGCTACGCTACTCTGCACCCACAATTTATTAACAGCTTCCGTTAGACGACGCACGTCTTCAGCTATAGCCGCCATGTTTACCTTCTCCGTCGTTAGCTCTGCTGCCAGCCGTCTCATTCTATCCCTTATGTTTCTCATTTTACGAACACAGCGCCGTCATTATTTGAGACTGTACTCCGTTGGTTCTATTTTCACCATCCAAACACTGTATAAACGCATTTAAACTATTAGGCATGTTTAGAAGACATGATGATTGCTTGACCTACCAGTTTTATCAACGCACAAACACCAAAAGACCGCAGTGTATAGCCACAACGCACTGGCCTTTTTTCTGCGCCAAGCAGGTATGCTGCGTCACGTTCGATCGTTTGCGGCGGGCGCCTGTCTGCCGACGCTCTGCGCGGAATAGCCGTGTGCGCGGAAAATGACAGGTAAGCCATGGGATGCAGTGCATGAGTACTTGGAACTATGTCCTTCCCATGCAAATCTGTACAACATTCGTTTCTGTGCATCGCTAGTGTTCTGGCCTCGTCCCATGACATGCACAAGTACACCAAGCGACCAAGTCCTCCCTGATGGTCTCCAGTCAATTCTTCCGTGGTCTTCCCCTTTTCATTGCCCCTTCAGGCATTCAGATTATCACTTCATTGGCTGTTCTATACAGAAGCTCATACGAACCACCTGACCCACCCACTTCATGTATTTATACTATTACATGTCGACCTGGTAAAAAGAGTGTTAGATAGCGTTGCCTGTAACAGGTAGATTTGTACATGTCCGGACATGGAAAATGATAGATTGGTAGGTGTTGGCGGGAGCTCATCCTTGCTTAATTCCTATTAATATGGCCGATAGGAAAAGAGGGTTTCAGTTCAATTGAGAAGATTTAAGTCTGACGCCTGTGATGTGATCGTGTGATGTTTTAAGAAGAAAACTGAACTTTCGCAACGTGTTACTGTTGACTTACTGGGTGGGACTCTCTTTGACACGACCCAGTAGGCTACGTGTATGTTACGATATGAGTGTATGCATGTATGTATGTATTATATGTATGTATGTATATAAATATATTCATGTATGTATCTCTCATATATGTATGTATAGATAAATGCATGTATGCATGTATGATTGTATATGTGTACATTATTCGAC
>OY744609.1:63415286-63432786 GCA_963556255.1 Allolobophora icterica | reverse complement strand
TGGTCTTGTTTAAGAGCAAGTCCCTTAAGCTTCCACTTAATAACCATTAACTTACTTTTATCGTGCATTATCATATTAAGGAAGTTTTGTTCAAAAGCAAATATTAAGGAAATATTTGATCATGCCTGCATTATGGCGTGCAACGGAGATGAGGTGTTTTCGTCACAACATTTATATTTCCCAGAAACTATTGAAATTAATGTTAAGCCTAACGTTTACAATGTATGTTATTGAAAAAATTATTAGGCAAGTCATTATATCCACACATCGACTTAAAACCATGAAGTTTGCAATAAATCGAAATTTCTTATCGAAATACAAAGGCACATTTTGACAATAATTTCTTCAACGACTCTAAATGACGATTCTTTAGGGCAGGCAAACTTTTCATACGCATAGAGAAGAAGAAGAGCAGTCCCTTAAGGCTTAAGCTAACGACGAGGGGTTTGAAATGTTGGTGGCTTCGTTTTCTTAGCCTCGGCATATGAGGGCCAGTCCTCTCCGTCACCGTCTGATCTTTCCACCGACAGTGTACGGTCAGTGTACTCATTGTGAATTTGTGGCAGAGTTGGTTAGGGAGTACAAGTGCATCCGAAATATAACAAGTTGGCAGTCCAGCGCGCTAACCATTACACTATCGCGTAATCACTCAAACGCTGTCAATTCCCACTGGTCCGAACTTCCACGGTATGCCCTAAAAGGTCTGCTGGCGTTAGTTCGAATTTCTTTACCAGGGGCGTTACTTTGGTCTAAACAGTGGGAGGTGCCAATTTCTTACAAGCACGAAGCAAGGCGGAGACTGCGATCTCTGGGAAGGCACAATACTAAAATATTGATTGCATTGTTCAGAAAATGGGGGTACGGTACCCCAAGTGCAAAAGATTGCGGGATACGGGTACCCGTCTACCCCCTCCCCACAAATTACGCCTATGTTCTTGACTAATTTGCCTAGCAACGTATGACACAAACTCCTGGATCTTTCCCTGTCTCTGTTCCCTATGGGCTTGAATTCTATTCTGGTCGAGAATGACTTTGTGTCGTCAGCTCCTGAAGGTCTCTGGTGAGTGTCTATTGAAGAGACGCTGAACGAGTCTGTTGTTATAGTTGTAATTACCACAGGTAAGCTTTTGTGGACTAATGAGATTGCCTCGGGTCTTAATCAAAACTGCATTGTTGTAATTATTTCCGGCAAATGTTAAATATAGTCCGCCACCTTTACAAATCCGATCTCCGGCCCACAAAGATTTCAATAGGCTTTTCCGTTGCAACGTTTCTTAATTACTGCCTGGCTCATTCAGAGAGGGAGAGAGAGACAGAGAGACAGTCAGACAGAGACAGAGACAGAGACACAGACACAGAGACAGAGACTGAGAGACAGACAGACAGAGACAGACAGACAGAGACAGAGACAAGCAGACAGACAGACAGAGACAGACAGAGAGAGACAGAGAGATAAACAGCCAGAGAGAGACAGACAGACAGACAGACAGAGACAGAGACAGAGACACAGAGACAGAGACTGAGAGACAGACAGACAGAGACAGACAGACAGAGACAGAGACAAGCAGACAGACAGACAGAGACAGACAGAGAGAGACAGAGAGATAAACAGCCAGAGAGAGACAGACAGACAGAGACAGAGACAGATACAGAGACAGACAGAGACAGAGAAAGAGACAGAAACGGAAAAAGAGACAGAGACAAAGACAGACAGAGACAGACAGAGAGACAAACAGACAGACAGACAGAGGCAGAGACAGACAGAGACAGAGAGACAGAGACAGAGACAGAGATAAAGACAGACAGATACAGACAGAGAGACAAACAGGCAGACACAGACAGACAGAGACAGAAAGAGTCGTGTTCAGCCACAGGAGGGAGGGAGTGAGGAGGAAAGCTATTCCTCGTCTTACTTGAGATTTCCGATGACAGTCTTAATTTAGACTTGACTCCTGGCGAACCGGAGATGGAGATGACTACAAAAAAATTCCATCCGTATATAGCTCAACAATTCTCCAGAAAATAACCGGAAATGTCCACAGAAGACGACGCTGGTTCTCCGCTTTCTGTGGTCGGGAGCCACGGATGACAGAGAACCAGCGTTGTGACGCTCTCCATTACATCGTGACGATAATTAGAAATGGATAGTAAAGGACAAAGGAAGGAATCGTGACGGCAGGACGCGTCGACGTGGGCGGATCTGAGGTTTCGTGTATCCGGAGCAGCGACGGTGGCCGATGGGGAAATGGCGATGAGCGGAAGTATATCTTTCGGATCTCCTGTCTCTGTACCTAGTGAGGTCACCTGTCTACGTCTACGTTTCCGGAAGCGATGACAGCAGCAAAGGAGGGTGATTGACGGTTTAAGGAATTCGTTTTCCACTCGCTTCACTGTCCTGTCCTGGCAGTCCTGCTCTGACTGACAGACTGACCAACTATTAGCAACTAAGTTACCGGCTTACCGGCTTCCCTGTTCGCTGGCTGACTGTCTTCGTGACTAGATGGCTGACTGGCCGATTAACTGGCTGGTTGACTGACTTGACTGTCTGACTGACCGACTGCCTGACTGACTAACTCACCGAATGACTGAATGGCTGACCGACAGACTGACGAAGTGACTGGTAAGCTGACTGACTGACTAATTAAATTCCCTTACTCTCTTACCGATATAATATTTTGACTAATATGGGGCGCATTTTGTTAGTGTGGATGATGATGTTCGTGATGACGATGAGGAGGAAGACGTTGATGACGATAATAACGATGATGACGATAATAACGATGATGACGATGATAATGATCAACCTGAGGATACAATGATAATAATTATTTTCATCGTGATGCTGATGCGCGAAATGATTATGATAATAATGATCGTTATCATGAGAATTCACCTGCGGCAAATAAACGTTTCATAATCTACATGTGTGCGAGGCTCGCCGCCACTCACGACTCTTCTAGATACTTGTGCATTGTATTGCTGACTTCTTATAAATTTCAGTTCTTTATTAAATTTAGCGTCATATAGGCCCTACATGTAGGTTAGCGCAGACTTCTTTTTCAAGTGGCGCTATTATGAGTTACTAATTGCAATTAGGCCTACAATCAACGACGGGGTGGTATGGACTGAGTGTTTTGTTTTCATCTTCATCGCAGGTCATGTTAAAAGAGGACACGGTGTTACCACTCAGTTCATCAATTCCTGGAATATCAATTGAACCAGGAATGCTAAGTAGCGGTGCACTGACTAGGTACAATGCAGTGTACAATACGTTGACCATTGGGCCCCAGATGTATCCGTTCCTGAAGTTCGGGAGAAACGTATTCGCGTGCAAGGCAGAGAACATGGATGGAGAAATCGCCAAACAAGAGTTCATAGTCAACAAACAATTCCAGCCACTCAACGACAAATGAAACCAGGGAAATTCTCCAGAAGCCAGCGACAAATAGAACCATAGATATCTAGAAGATATCTAGAAGAAACCAGTGACAAATGAACTCACATATCTCGAAGCGACCAGTGACAAATAAAACCACAGATATCTCAAAGTTAGCGACAAATAAAATTACAGATAAAAAGTTTAGGAACAAATAAACTACAGATATCTCGAAGAAGTTAACGACAACTGAAACTAGAAATACCTCAAAGTTTAGGAAAATTAAAATCACTGAGAAGTTAGCGACAAATAAAACCATAGATTCTCGAAGCAGTTATCGACTACTAAAATCACATGTATTTCTGAGACGTTAGCGACAAATTAAACCACGGATAACTCGAAGAAGTTAGCGACAAATAAAACCACAGATATCTCGAAGTTTATGAACAACTAAACCTCTCAAAGGAGCCAGAAAAATATAGTTTCAACCACTTCGAAACCGATGAACGTTTTCTCAATGGAGTCACACTCTATATTGGCATTAAATTAAAAAACAACATCAACTCGTTGAACAAATGCAACCAGGATTCTGAATACAACGTCATTAAATTAATAATGAGTTCTAGAGATTTTCTGTTAGGTTGGGCAGCTGAAGATTTACGAAATGTAACACCTTTAAAAGACGCTAGACCTGCCATGTGTTATCTGGACCTGTGCCATAATATATGTGACACATTATGTATTCACTATTATCAATAGAACTGAAAGCCAGAGACATTCAATATAAACTGAATGCCTAGAGGTATTTCACCTTTAACAATTCATCCATAGAGTTAAGATTGAATTTTGCGATTCTTCCAGTTGTTTGCCTCCCTCTGGCCTTCTCGTCCTTTCATAAAATTTAACACTGTAATCGTGATCTCAAATTTTTAAAGCGCTACATAAAAGCTAAGCGCAGGGCACCAGCTTATTCATGAGCGCTGCGTCGTGTCAGAGGGGTTGTCCAGAGGTACAAAGTGAAGGTCCAGGTCCGGTTGCCAGGAGACCATGGAGTGAGGAAGGCATAGGAGCTGCTAAGGTGAATTCCTTTTGGGAAGAGAAAGACTGAAAGGCGTAGAAGAGGATATCTAGAAGAGGTGAGGCTTTAGTTTAGGGTGGGAAGTCTGAGGAGTGATAGAGGAGAGTGAGGTAGAGGATGGTGGGTGAACGGCGATATTGGTGGAGGATCTGGAAATTTGCGGAATTCGGGAGGGAGATCGAAAGATAGTCTCGGTAGTGTTTGTCTGTATATCATCACACAGGCTATTAATTAATTAAGTAGTTAGTTAATTATTTAATTGTTCTAGGCCCAGATTGGCATTACTGAACAGATATATACACATATTAAATTTGTCTAATATGTAATATGTATATATATACTGTATACATCCCTTTGAACCAGACATAGATTTCTTAACCTCTCCTCCCTTCCTCTCCCCTCTTCCTTCGCCTCCCCTTCCTCATTGAAACGAGGTGGTCAGACCTACTGAAGTAAAACGAGACTCATATACGAATGTGATTACTGAGGAACTGAAGAAAACGAGGTATTATTTTATTGACTATTGTTCAAACTATGATTCGGCTTTTTTCAAATCAACCTTAAATCGTCCATTGTCTCTTAACCCGATAAATTCAGTGAAAAATCAGCACGGTCGTTATATCAAAACTCTGTTTTACTCGTGTAGGTGGCTATGAATGATAATTTTATCAAACTATGATTCGGCTTTTTTCAAATCAACCTTAAATCGTCCATTGTCTCTTAACCCGATCAATTCACTGAAAAATCAGCACGGTCGTTATATCAAAACTCTTGCTGTTTTACTCGTGTAGGTGGCTATGAATGATAATTTTATCTAACGGGTAACAGCGACAGATAATAATACCGGCATGCAGTTTCCTTCAGTCACCGTCGTGAGTTTTGTTGCCTTCATCTTTGTTACCTTCGTGACTTTCGTTACCTTCTTGAGCTTTGTTACCTTCGTGAGTTTTGAAGTCTTTGTTGTCGTTGTGGGGACTATTATCACAAAGACTGTCTTTCGCTCTGAACTGAAACCTACCTCTTCCAAGTCCTTCTACGGTTCGCAGTGTTTCCTGTTGCCTGGTTTCAGCGTGCACTTCTAACTTGTAAAGAAGTCATTAAAATATCACAATTCATTTTGTAGTGTATCTTTCTGACCTTTATAACCTTCTCGTACGTTTGCCTGAATATACATATGCCTACTTTCTAGATGTGCATCCATGCTTATAGTCGAATGTTTTCCTGCACTGGACCGCCTTCCGTACAGTGACAGTGGTGAATTTGGAACAATGCCAACTGTGTACAAGATATTATTGTAAAATTCACGTATCTAATTCTCCAAGGTTCGTTCCGGTTTCCACGAACCCAGTTCTTGTTTTTCCATGCATTGAGCCACAAACAATTCGTAAGGAAATCGTTTCTTGTTCATTTCTGTTTGTGTGGGAATCCAGCTTGTCTCCTCAACGGATCTCGATCTTTCTCACATAGTGCAGGAATCTGTAAATTCGTTCGCATGTTGGATATTTGGCGACATACGACTCGTAGTCTAGTTGAAGTCGGAGGGAAAGAGAAATCAAGAGAGAGAGAGAGACAGAGGCAGAGAGACAGAGAGAGATAAGGAGAGAAAGAGAGAGACATACAGACAGAAAGACAGACAGACAGAGACAGAGACAGAGATGGACATAAACAGATAGACAAAGACAAGCAGAGAGAAGGATAGACAGACGGAAAGACAAAAAATAAAGAGAGACACACGGACAAAGAGAGGCAGGCAGAGAGACGGAAAGACCGACAGACTAAGGGAAACCGACAGAAATAGTCAGACTGAAAATGAAAGTGAGAAAGAAAGAGACAAACAGAGATAGATATGCAGAGAAACGGAGGATACAGACAGACAGATAGACGGACAGACAGAACGAGACAGACTACCAGACAGACAGACAGATGTATTTCTAGATACTACTATCAGCCTTGAAGTATGGAATGATTTCGTTCGCGTCGCTTATTTCCTTTGCGTCAGTCATCGCGCTGACGATGTAGGAACTGGACGACGACGCAGAACTCTCCTTCGCCACATCCGTCTCCAGCGCCTCGTCCATCTCGTAACCACGGCAACCGCACCCCGGATTCGCTCGTTCGTCACCATGGCAACGGTCGGCCATTAGATCCGGAACGACGGACCTGACGACGACATCCATCGGTCCGTCGACGATCAGAAGAGAGGGCGCATCTCCCTCTTCCGGTCTTAGTCCGCCCTCGCTGAAGGCGTCTCCGGTCTGACCGTCCAGATGACCTCTACCGTCGCTGCGGCAACGCTCTGCGTGGTCACGTGACATCCGGGACCCGTACTCGTTGAAACACATCCGGAAGTCCTGGTCGGACACGCGTCCTGTTCCGCGGAAGCTCCTTCCCGCGGGTGCTACGACTCTCAGAGGAGTGGAAACGAATTCCGCAACGACCTTGGCGTCATCCCCGCTGGGGAACAATTGCCGGAAGAGCCAGTCATGCCCTCGAAGGTTTTTGCCCTGACCGCGACCTCGACCGTATGACAGCGACCTCTGACCTTCGTTGTGACCTTGACGACGACCTCGGCCCTCAGCTGGACTTTGACCTTCGTCGTGACCTTGACCGATGATGGCCTGTTCGTCGTAGAGGAGACTTGTACTGAGGACGTCATCCGTAGAATTGTTGCGGCTGCTGGTTCCGCAGCTGACTCCCTCTAGCGACCGGAAGGGCAGTCGTTCGCCGGAATAGGAGAGGCAGCAGGTCGTCGGGTGGTGCAGAGGATGTGATCCAGTCTCAAGGTTCAGCGGTAGACCGTTCGTTGGCAGATTACGATCGACTGTATACTTCCTGCGTCTCCTTCAATCATATGTGATGTGTTCGTAATTTTAATGTAATGTTAATTATACTCCCATAATGCAATGTTAATGTAATGTAAATGTAATGTGATGTTAATTGCATTAAAATAATACAAGGTTAATGTACTGTTAATCACATTAACGTAATGCAGTGTTAATGTACTATTAATTACCTTAACATGGTGCAGTGTTAGTGTAATGCTAATAACATTGACATAACATTAATGCAGTGTATGTAATTACTTACGCATCTTTGTAAGTATGCAATGTTCCGATACATACATGCATACTAGGGTGTCCCAAAAATATTTTTTGTTGAATTTTGATATGCAGTCCCTCTAAAAAGTTTCTTTATGGTCCCATAATAACACCTGTAAAATTTTATGACATTTTAAAAATATTTAGGGGTCCCCAAGACTCTCACATTTCCCCCATATTGGCATAATTTGCGCCCGACGTGTCCAAGTTCTAAACGCTTTAAGACATCAATCTTGGATCCCATGATAACATGTTAAACACCATTGGAAAGCTCTTAAATAGTAGAATCTACAAGTATGTAACTTTATTGGGTATTATACGTATGGTTTTACGATCAAATAATAAAAAAATGAAACAAAACTTAAGATTTTTAGACTTTTGCAATATCAGTTATTGCCACTAATCGTTAGGAGCAACCATCAGTACAAATCTTGGATATTGCAACAAGCCATGGTTTCAGCTCCTCCATACCTTCATCTGCTCATTCTTCATCATTGATAACACCTTCAGCTGCTTAATTCTTCAGTTCTACAATCTGCATTCTACATGTCTACTAGATTGTCATGATTGAACTTGGAAAAGCCTTGTCTATGTTTTTCAACAACTTGTAGAAGAAACTGTTTCTGTTCTTCGTTATTGTTGAACTACATACTGTTGCATACTGTATAAGAGAAACACAACGTTCAGCACTCTCATTCACAAACTCACAAACGATTTTATATGATTGGCTTTCGATTCACTCTTCAACTGGAATATCTAGAAAACTGTCGTCGATGGCGGTAGTTCGGAAGAAGCCTCGAGAAATGGCTAATTCCGTTATTGTGCGGGGAAAAGACTGAACCACATGCAATCCTTGATCATCTTTCATTGGTCGAGATAAGCTGTGCTTTCTCTTCAGAAGACATATGCTAACAGAAGACATATGCTAAAAGAAGAAGAGAGAGAGGTACCAAGAATGACGCTGTATCATCTTCAGATCTGTGGTCTGCAGAGCAGCAGCAACAGCAGCGACTCGACACCAGAACTAGGAGTGGGTGTAGATGTTGACTACAAATCTGTTAAGTCGTTAGATGCCCTGTAATTCACAGGTCATCAACTGGATAACAGATTCGTTTTCATCAAGAAGGTTTGGGTTGACGGTGGAACAGGTCGGACCATTTATCTCTAAATCAGTTGAGGAGCACAATGTCAGGCCCAGATGGACGAACTTTACCGAGGCACAAGACATATGTATCAGACAACAGGACTTCAAACATATGATGTCGACAAGCCATGCACAGCAGATTACGACTGATGGCTGTCTCTAGAAGAGTGCAGGCTCCACTGCCTCTGTCAGTATTTGAGGCCGTTGTACCAAAGCATATAGCCTACCGATAACAAAATGCATCGCACTGCCAGAACTGCTATCACTACTGCCTATCCTGACCCAGAGGCCAACTTTGGCACACCCAGAAGTATTAGTACTTCCATCAACTAGAGAAGAAATCAGGACTGGCATTCTGTCCACTGTCCACGTCTACTGCAGTGGTGTCCTAGATAGCAGCTTGCCATCCCAGTGCATGACAGGTTTGCAGGCTTGAAAGTCATCCTTGGTTTGCTTGGCAGCTTCGCTACGAAAATGCTTTGTTGACGGTAAATGGTACTCTTAGAATGCACTGCTGAAGATGTTGAGTACTTGAGTAGCCTATTTCGTTGACTAGAGAAGCTAGGATCATTGTGAATAATATTATTGGGAAATTTATGTAAAATTATTGCAAACTACAAATTGAAGCCAAGAAATCTTGATTTTGCATGTTTTCTGTCTTTTCGTACTTGAAACTTTATTCACATATACAATAAGGTTATATTATGTTGACATTGTGTGTAAGTTGTGCCATTTAAGAGCTTTCTAATAGTCCTAAGCATGTTATTATGGGATCACAGTCTGATCCTATGACAATTTTCAAGCTCAGAGACATCACACATAATTTAAGACAAACCACCTCAATTCTAAGAGCCTTGGGGGACCTCTAAATATTTTTCAAATGTCATAAAATTTTGCAGGTGTTCTTATGGGACCATACAGAAACTTTTTAGAGGGACTGCATCATAAGTTTCAAAAAAAATTTTTTTCCTTGTTTGTCCTGGGACACCCTAATGCATACATCCCTACAATGTTGCATTTGCAGTTTTCGTAATGTATTCGTAACGTATATTGTAATGTCCTCCAATGTTATTCCTAATGCTGTTGTTATGCATCTGTAATGTGCTTGTGGAATACTTCGTAATGTAATATAATGGCTGAAAGTCGATGTGCTTCGTCTACCTTCGATGACAGAGGAAAGCAAACGCCATGAGCAGAAGGACGAGCAGAATCCCGGATATGATGCTCAGCACAATTCCAGACACGAAGAGACCTAAGCAACACGCAGGAAAATCTCAGCACATTCTAACGCGACACAGCAGTCGGTGCTACGGTGTTTGAAAACCCGGAAATGGTGGCCGACTATGAATGAATGAATGAACGAATGACATAACGAACGAATGATTGAACGGGGTATGGGTGAATGAGTGAATGAGTGATTGATTGATTGAGTGAATGATTGAATGAACGAAAGAAGGAATGCATTAATGAATGGGTGAATTAGTGAGTGGGTGAACGAATCAGGGAATAAAAGAACGAACGAATGGGTGAGTGAATGAGTGATGGAGTAAGTGCATGAATGAGTGAATGAATGAACGAACGATTGAACGAGTGCCTTGAGGGAATGAGTGAATGAGTGCCTTGAGGGAAGGAGGGAGGGAGGGAGGGAGAGAGGGAGGGAGTGAGTGAGTGAGTGAGTGAGTGAGTGAGTGAATGAGTGCCTTGAGGGAGGGAGGGAGGGAGGGAGGGAGGGATGGAGGGAGGGAGGGAGGGAGGGAGGGAGTGAGTGAGTGAGTGAGTGAGTGAGTGAGTGAGTGAGTGAGTGAGTGAGTGAGTGAGTGAGTGAGTGAGTGAGTGAGTGAGTGAGTGAGTGAGTGAGTGAGTGAGTGAGTGAGTGAGTGAACGAACGAACGAACGAACGAACGAATGAATGAATGAGAGAACGTAGAAAGGGTTAAGACAATGCAATTGGGATCGGATTTTAGAAATAATTTATTTGAAGGAGGATGGGAAATGAATCCTAGTAAGGAGTTAAGAGAAGGGAAAGGAGAATGAATCAGAGATCCAAGAGAAGGGGAATGGAACGGTCGACCGACCGAAAGCGGAAGCTGTCGTCGATTTCTTTCCTTCAACTGCCTGACCAACAGAGGTCATGATCAGTGACCTTGTTACGTCATCCGAATTCAAGTTCACGTCACCAGCCATCGCTAGAATCAGAAAACAAATAGGACAATCTTACACACACACACACACACACACACACACACACACACACACACACACACACACACACACACACACACACACACACACACACACACACACACACACACACACACACACACACACACACACACACACACACACACACACACACACACACACACACACACACACACACACCACACACACACACACACAGAGACAGAGAGACAGAGACAGAGACAGAGAGACAGAGACAGTGAGAGAGACAGACAGAGACACACACACAAACACGCGCGCACACTCATACATTACATATCAACATCAATGAATGCTTGAACAATAATCTGCCTCTCAACTGATACATTTACAGTACAAAACAATATATTACGATACAACTGTATTTGATATTGCCTTCTTCCAAGGTTCAGAAGTGCACACACGACCATGCATGCGACAGAACATCGATGGCGCAGAGCAATTGCGAGTAAAGGACTTGCCATACATAGTAACCCTCTCCATGGAGGCTCGAATCCGTACTCTCCGCATTACAGGCCAAGCCCTCTAACCACTTGGCCATTGTGTCCCAGACAGACATATTTGTTGTTACTACACCAGAAGCAACATCAATAAGTTCATTGTTCGATCCAGCGTCGTCGACAAATATTGCGCTCTTCAGCCAGTGGAAATCTGATAGTCTCGTGCTACCGTTCGATGACTGTGGCAGGTCGTGCTCTATCGTGCATTGCACCTTTCTTCTGGAATGGTCTTCCACTGAAACGTCGAACTTTGCCACCACAGACAACTCAAGAAAATTTGTGTTGTGGGCTTATTTGATGACGCACGTTTTTAGAATATTCGATAGTTATGTTGCAATGCGTTTGTTTTTCTTGTATGCTCTGTATAAATGTTCGTATATGTTTAGTTTTTTATTGTGTAGAAGAAGAGCTGTCTCTTAGGCTTGCCCTGAGGCAGCCATGGGTATGAAGTGTTAGAGATTTCAGTTTCTCAACCTCGGCATATATGGACGGGTGGCCAGTCTTCTCCCTCGCCGTTTCATCTTCCCAACCGACAGTGTACGGTCAGTGTACTCATTATAGCTGAATTAGCTAGGGGGTGCAGGTAGAACAGAAATCTCAAGCCAAATTTCTCCATAAGTTGGAAGGTTACGATCAGCAACAAAGCGCGACCAACCTATACAGTTTCGCGCCGGATCGGTCCAGACGGTTCCGAAGCAACGAATGAGGTGATTGGAGGCGGAGATAAGTCCCTGGAAAGCGTATCCGATGTCGCAGGAGACGTTGGCGAAGAGAACATCGTCGTCCATGAAGTAGACAAGCCTTCCATTCGATGGAGCCTTCAAAGACGGACACCCGGAACCAACCGCTGGAGAAGGACAAAAACCAAGATTTATTTATTTCCATTATTTCAATTAGTTATTATTTCAACCGCTATTTATTTTTTAGACTATTTATTTACTTTTCGTTATTTATCTATTTATTTCATTATCGAATTTGATTTAAAATTGTTCACTTGTTCGTTCATATATTAACTATTTTAATTATTAACTATTTGGTTATTTATTGTTTATTTATTTGTTATGTTTTTATTTATTTGTTTACGATCCCTCGTATTCGTTGATCTGTGGATCGGTTACCTTCATAGTAGAGCAGGAATCCTCTTTGCGCCAGACTCGCTTGACCTGTCTTGAATCGGACGAGAGCCTCGTTTGCCTCGATGTTGAGCACCTGCTTCCCGAGGGATCCACAGTCCTTGAAGAAGACGCGATCGCCGGAAGAGACCTCGAGGAACTCGTGGCACTTGCCGCCTCTCTTGACGTCCAGTTCGAAGTCGTAGACGACCAGTCGGATCGTCTGAGACCTCTGAACGACGATCCGCCACCGACACTCCGTGTCCATGTAGTACTTGCCCGGATAGTTGGGACTGGCCAGGTATCCGTTGTCGTAGAGACGAGGGTCAGGACCTTGACGAGATCCGTAACACGTGTCCAGGACGCTGGAGGCTGTGCAAAGCGCAATTTATGTAGCGCACTTCTTAAAAGCTAATGAACTTGATTATAGATTATATTAGATTAGATTAGAACAGATCAGATCGGTTTAGATCAAATCAGATGAGGATTAGAATTAGGATTAGGATTAGGATTAAGATCAAGATTAAGGTTAAGAAAAAGATTAAGGTTAAGATTGATTGAGATTAACATTAAGGCTAAGATTAAGATTAACATTAAGGTTAGGATTAAGATTAAGATAAAGATTAAGCTTAAGATTAAGAGTATGGTTAAGAAAAAGATTAAGGTTAAGATTGATTGAGATTAACATTAAGGCTAAGATTAAGATTAAGGTTAAGGTTAAGGTTAAGATTAAGATCAAGATCAAGATTAAGATTAAGACTAAGATTAAGGTTAAGATTAAGATCGAGATTAAGATTAAGGTTAAGATTGAGATTAAAGTTAAGATTAAGATTAAGATTTAGATTTAGATTAGATTAGATTATACATTCAGATGCACTACCGCAGTAACCTCCAACGACCTCCTGATTCCGAATTACCGGCGACCCCCAAGGTCACCGAGTCAGCCAAGAAATCAATCACATTGCATCGATATAATAATCGAATTCGGTCTTCCTCCAATCTTCCTTCGCTCCTCGATCGGTCCATACGTGACATCGGACATACGTGACATCGGACATACGTGACATCGGACATACGTGACATCGGACGTCACTGTTCAGCTAACACTACTGACCCGTCACGCAAGACTTCTTCAAAGTTGCGCCGCCATTTTGGCCCGTGTCACCATGGCAACGGGACGTGACATCGCCGCGATGGACTGTGGGAGCAGCTGCGACTAGCGTAAGATCGTCGATTATTTAATGAGGTGATGACCAAAGAGATTATAGATGAACTAGAGGAAGCGCTGCCGTGTATCGGACTTTTGGGGTTTGACACCGCGGATAGTGGTCTTTAGGTCAAGTGGGGTTCACGTCAGTTGTAAAGAGTACATATGCCACGCCAAGTGAGATGTGGAATTGATCAAATTTATAAATATTATCGTCGTTGTTGAACAAGTAAGTATGTAGGCCTGCATGAGTGAGTGAGTGAGTGAGTGAGTGAGTGAGTGAGTGAGTGAGTGAGTGAGTGAGTGAGTGAGTGAGTGAGTGAGTGAGTGAATGAGTGAGTGGGTGGGTGGGTGGGTGGGTGGGTGGGTGAGTGAGTGAGTGAATGAGTGAGTGTGTGTGTGAGTGGGTGGGTGAGTGAGTGAGTGAGTGGGTGGGTGAGTGAGTGAGTGAGTGAGTGAGTGAGTGAGTGAGTGTGTGGGTGGGTGGGTGGGTGGGTGGGTGGATGGGTAAGTGAGTGAGTGAGTGAGTGAGTGAGTGAGTGAGTGAGTGAGTGAGTGAGTGAGTGAGTGAGTGAGTGAGTGAGTGAGTGAGTGAGTGAGTGAGTGAATGAGTGAGTGAGTGAGTGAATGAGTGAGTGGGTGGGTGGGTGGGTGAGTGAGTGAGTGAGTGAATGAGTGAGTGTGTGTGTGAGTGGGTGGGTGAGTGAGTGAGTGGGTGGGTGAGTGAGTGAGTGAGTGAGTGAGTGAGTGAGTGAGTGAGTGAGTGAGTGAGTGAGTGAGTGAGTGAGTGAGTGAGTGAGTGAGTGAGTGAGTGAGTGAGTGAGTGAGTGAGTGAGTGGGTGGGTGGGTGTGTGGGTGTGTGAGTGAGTTACTGAGTTACTGAGTGAGTTACTGAGTGAGTTACTGAGTGAGTGAGTTACTGAGTTACTGATTGAATGATCACTCGCTAGTTCATGCATTCCTACGTCTTTACTTTTCAAAAACGGGTCTTATCCTCAAGAAATCTCCGACTGAACGAACGAACGAACGAACGAACAAATGATAGAACGAAAGATTCTACCTGCTCATCAAAATTTGCGCACGACTCTAAGCTCCGCCCACTGACCTTCGATGCAGCGATAGGTGACCTTGAGGAACTCCTCGTAGCCACAGGGATCTCCGAAGAAGGCCGTGTTGACAGCCATCGAGCAGCGCTGCTTGCCGGCGCATGCGCGGTTCAGCGAAAAGTGTACATCGATGTCACAGTTACGTGTGTAGGGAACGTCACAGCGGACGGCAACCGCTGAGTCATTGCGTCCGTAGCGGGCAGCTTCGAAAACGATCACGTGACCGAGGGAGCAGACGATCTCGAGGATCGTGTTGAAGCAGACGAACTCCCGAATGGCAGACGATGATGACGATGACGTCGATGATGACGTCGACTCCGGACCGTCAGCAAGAGCTAAGCAATTATAAAGTCGAATTAAATTTATAAATAAATAAATAAATAAATGGACGAATAAATGAATTAGAGAAACTCGAGCAATAATGTTGCACTGTACCGAAGACTAATTGCAAGAACTAAGAATTGAATAAAAATTTAAAAAAAAATAAACCGATTAAAAACCGAACAAGTGGATGACCAGGATTCATAATATTCAGAAAATAGGAGCGAAAGAGGGAGAGAGAAGAGAAATAGATAGAGACAGACAGACAGACAGACAGAGCCAGACAGAGACAGACAGATACAGAAATATACATACAGAGAGAGATTAAGAGAGACAGACAGACAGAGACAGAGACAGAGAGACAGAGACAGAGAGAAAGACAGACAGACAGACAGACAGACAGAGAGAGACAGAGAGAGTGAGACATAGAGAATACAAGACGGAAAGACAGAGAGACAGAGACAGAGAAAGATCCCAAAAGGCGTTAAGTGGTTGCTAGACTTCATCGATCTCCCGCAGGCAGTTCATCGCGTTGTCACTTGAAGTGTTACAGAGTCTACAGTAGACACAACCACATACAACGACGATGTCCCTTTACCTCTCTCATATCGTTCTCCGATTACGACATCGACCGATCATCATCGCTTTTTAAGGTCGACGAAGACCAACGCAGAGGAACTTAAATAAACAAGAAAACAGGACGACAGGAACAGAAAGACAGACATTCCAGACAAAAGGAAGACCTAGTAAATCGAATGGATAAATAAATAGATGAATGCATGGACAGACAAACAGACAGACATACAAATAGACAGACAAACAGATGGGCAGATAGGCAGAAGGACTGAGGGGTGAGCAAACGCATAGACAGAGGGACAGACAGACAGACGGATAAACAACAGATGGACAAACATACGAATGGATACACGAACAGACAGGGAGAGGTAGGGAAGGATACACAGATGGATACACGTGCAGACAGAGATAACAGACGAGCAAACTTACAGATAGACGAACAGATAGACAGACAGAGAGGGACAGACAGAGGGAAGCACATAAGGACATACGGACACTTATAGACAGACAGACAGACAGATGGACGAATATATAACAGACGAGCGAACATACAGATAGACAGACAGACAGACAGACAGACAAACAGACAGGCAGGGACAGACAGACAAACAGACAGGCAGGTACAGACAGACAAACAGACAGGCAGGGACAGACAGACAGACAGAGAGGAACAGACAGTGGGACAGATGAAAGTGTAGATGCATCAGTAGGAAAGGCGATGTCTGAAACGCATTGTAGGCGATGATACACCGTGGTTTTCGGTTGAAAAGATGTGTCAGGTTCATAAGGAGATGAAGATGTAAACAGGATCTTCTTGAAGGAGTGGAGTGGGTTCCACGTCTCAGGTGTAACGCACTCTCCACTTGATCCAATAGGTGTGGTATATGCGTTACAACGCTTTGTCTCATTCTCAGTGGACGCTATTAATAAATGCCTTCATAAATACATACATACATGCATACATACATACATACAAGCATACACGTACATACATGATGGAACTGACTAACTGTGGAACTTGAGCCACAGTTCTGGAGAATGTTTGTATAAATGAATATATGTACGTTTGTATGTATGTATGTGTGTATGTGTGTGTATGTGTGCGTGTGTGTGTGCACGTCTTATTCGTTACGGTCTCATAATTGCAATCGAAAGATCCAACTTTTGTCGACATCATCCTAACTGTATACGAATCTCAATGAATGAGACTGAACGAGACACGGAGACAGACAACACACACAGGCACACAGACTAGGAGACAGACAGGCAGACAAACAGACAGACAGGCAGACAGACATTGAGATAAGCAGCTTATCTAAATTCCTTTCGGTTGTTGATCAGCATTAGGTGAATCAGAAGCGCTTCGATCACCAGAATCATATGTAATTACTATTCATATTAACATGTATATATAAACATACATATATATACATACAGATATACATATATAGTAGGGCATATATATAATATATATAATTATATATACACATATGTACGTTTTTATGCATGTTTGTATATACATACAAGCACACATGCGTATATGCATACATACATACATAGCACCTCTGAAGTTATAGTTATTCTGCGAGAGGTGCTTTATAAATTTCTAAATACAATACAATACATACACATATATACAAGCATAGTAACAAACGTACATAAACTATATTAAAATCTGCATGCATAAGGTAAATAATTATGTGATATATAATAGAGATATAGATAATATGTGTGTGTGGATGTATGTGTGTATGTGTGTGTG
>OY744609.1:63362786-63410286 GCA_963556255.1 Allolobophora icterica | reverse complement strand
TGTTCAGTTCGTTACAATGTTATATTAACCTGACTGGTTTCGAAGGCGTCTCGCCTGGAGAAATTGAATCCAAAATTGTTCAACTGAAATTCGTTACGGAGGACGTCGCAACACGACCTCTGGCGAGTGAAAGAACAATAATTCACTTTGTAGCACTGAATTAATACTATGAGACTGCAAAGGACACAAATGCTAATTGTATCTAAGCTGATGATTTATATAGCGCCTTGGCGACAATGCGAGAGACTTGAATTGATGACAGCTTCAAAGTATACGAGCGATATCCGTGCCCAATCTCCAATCTTTCCTTTCTATCAAAATTAACTGAACGAATTGTACTTTCTCGGCTAAATGACTACCTTTCTTCGAATTCACTTCTAAACCCCCACCAATCTGGCTTCACTAAACACCACTCCACAGAAACTTTACTTGCCTCTCTGTACAATAAACTGTTCTCTACCGTCAGCCATCAGCAAGTCTCTTGCCTCTGTCTTCTCGACACTTCCGCCGCATTCGACACCATTGATCACAACTTCCTTTCTTGAACGACTATCTTCTTGGTTTGGCGTCTCTGGCACTGCTCTACTCTGGTTCCAGTCCTACTTGTCTTCCCGATCCTTCTCTGTTAAAGCCTCCAGCCACTGCTCACAACCCCTCCCTCTTTCCTGTGGTGTCCCTCAAGGCTCCGTCCTGGGTCCACTACTTTTCATCCTTTATACCACTCCTTTAAGTCACCTCATACAATCCTCCTCTGTCGACCACCATCTCTATGCAGATGACACCCAACTCTTCATATCCTTCTCCCCAGGCTCTTTTTCCACCGCCATCGCACAACTACTCATAGTGGTAAACCTTATTTCACAGTGAATGTCATCCAATCTCCTCTGCCTTAACCCTTCCAAAACCGAATTCATCATCCTAGGCCTTCCTGATCAAATCAAGAAAATCCATGATCCTTCCATAAACCTTTCGACTAACTCATCGTCACTCACCTTCACCTCTGACTCCCCTGTTCGCAATATTGGTGTTATTTTTGATCCACACCTCTCCTTCTCTAACCACATCTCCAACCTCTCGCGCTCCTGCTTCATGCACATTCGTGACCTCCGACGCATACGACCCATGCTCGACCTTAAAACTGCCTCCACCATTGACTGGGGGTCGAGAAAGACGTCATTGTTCATTCGAGAAAGACTCCATTGTTCATTCGAAGCTTGATTACTGCAATTCTCTTTTCCTGAACCTTGAATCCACTCAAATCAAGCGTCTACAGCTTATCCAAAACTCACTAGCCAGAGCTGTCACTAGAACGCCCAAGCATCATCATATCACTCCCATCCTCAAATCACTCCATTGGTTCCATCACTAACCTACAACTCCCTACAATATTCCCAGCCCAAATACCTTCGTGATCTCTTCACCATTCAGACAACCCGCTCCACCCGATCATCATCCTATCTCAGTCTTTCTCGACCCCCAGTCACTACTCAACTCAAGTTCTCCAACCGAGCTATTTCCATCACAGCACCACGCCTCTGGAATGATACCCCCCCCCCTGAATTTCGCAGTTTCTTAGTGCCTCCATCATCATTGCAACCTGTCCTTCATCCTCATCCTCATGTTCCTCTATCTATCACCCCCGGGCTTTCCACTCAAAAGTGAAGTCTCACCTTTTCAAATACTCCTACCCTGACTCATCTGATACTCCGCGTTCCAATTGTTCTCGCCGTAAACGACACCCGCCTTGACAGCTGCTGTGCCTCTCCTGATCTGGTACCCTGGAAATCGGACTTGGACCTCTTTTGGACTACCCTCTGGAAACCCCTTTGATTTGGTTTGGCCTCCTGGAAATCGGACTTGGACCTCTTTTGGACCACTCCTGGAAACCTCCGATCTGGTACCCTGGAAATCGGACTTGGACCTCTTTTGGACTACTCCCTGGAAACCCCCTTTGATTTGGTTTGGCCTCCAGGAAATCTTACTTGGACCTCTTTTGGACTACTCCCTGGAAATCCCCTCTGATCTGACGTAGCGCTCGTGAATAGGCTGGTGCCCTGCGTTTGGCCTTCGAGTGGCGCTTTAGAAGTTTGGAGATTACGATTACGATTACGATTACGATTACTAAGCTGAATGTATGTAAATATGTTAGTAAATAAGCAAGTATATAAGTAAATCATGTGTGCATGTGTACATATAGGCCTATGCATGTGTGTATGTACGAATGAATGTGCGAATGTGTGTGAATGTGCATGTATTCTGTGCATGTGTATGCATGTGTTTGTGCGGTCACGTACGTATGTCTGCATGTGGAGATGTATGTAAGCATGTATGCAGGCGTGTGCGCGTATATGCGTGTGCGTGTATGCGTGTATGTATGTATGTGTGTATGTAATACTATGTATGTTTGTGTATGCAACTATGCGTGTGCGTGTATGCATGTATGTATGTATGTGTGTGTATATGTATGTATGTGTGTGTTTATGTATGTATGTATGTATGTATGTATGTATGTATGTATGTATGTATGTATGTATGTATATATATATACGTGCGCGTGCGCGTGCGCGTGCGTGTGCGTGTGCGTGTGCGTGTGTGTGTGTGTGTGCAACTATACATGTATGTGTGCAACTATACATGTATGTATGCATGCATGTATTTATTTAGTATATATTTATTTAAGAATATGTAAGATCCTCCTACATCGCTGTTAGGTTCTTCATCGTTGTTGAACGTTGCAGAAGATTCTCCACAGCAGCCAACTGCACTATTCTTCATCCTAGAAAATTTTTAAAAGCATTAACCAAACACTGAGCAGGGTCGAGGCTATATATAGGGCCCTGAGAGTCAAAGGAAAATGTGTACGTATGGGCATGCAAACGTGCAAGTATGCATGTATGTAAGTAAGTATGTAAGAATGGATGTAAGTAAGCAACTATGTAAGACACTACATACCTTGCTAGGCGTTGATTAGTCCAGCTGTGTATGACAACGCTCAAACTGCCTGCGTGAGAAAGTTCATTGCTTCGTCTTATATTCTGGAGCTGAGAATGAAGAGGCGGGTCTCTTCAGTTTAGGACTGATTAATTAGGTATGCTCGTTTACGTAGAGAAAGTGCCTCGGCAGCGCTGCTGAAGTGTTTGCCTGAGAAGTGGCCCATTTCCAGTGCATATTTTAAGGAATTTAGACTACTGGGACAAAATTTTGGAACTCGTCTCTGAAAAACTTTTATGACCTTTTCTGGCAATTCATCTCCTATAAAAACTTGATGACCTTTTTTTAGGAAGTTATCTCCCGAAAAAGTCACCTCCCGAAAACAGTTCATGACCTTTTCTTAGGAATTCATCTCCCGAAAAAGTTCATGACCTTTTGGGAATTTACTACTGGGGCAAATCTTAAAACTCTTCCAACATTTTGTCCCACTACTCATACTTTAACCATACATTGCCTGGGACAAATCAGCCTAACTACTGGGACAAATCCTAACACTACTGGGACATTTGTCCCACTAGTTATACAGTTAAAATATGCCCTGCCCATTTCTCTGTGTATATGCCCGCACCTTTGAAATCACAAATGCAGTCACTGGAACGCTCAATCTAAAATGAAACGTCCTAATGGAAACCCCAAGGTGGATTGATGACGTGTCGGAACCAATTGGACCGTTGGCTTAAAGCCAGTGGAAGGGCGAGTATCGATTATAATGATAACAACATAAATTTAAGTGACATAGTTCGTAGACAGTTGGTGAGATATCGGTGCAGCATAATGCTTGGTCATTAGATAGTGGCGCTTGACGTCAACGGCCCTGGTAGCCATACAATGTCGCTACTGGAAACTACATGCAACATTTGTCACATTTGACAGCTAATTCCACCGCTGCCCATTCTCTGGTAGTGCCAGTCCCAAGCTGAATGGAAGGAACAGGGTGACGTCAAGAACCCTGGCAGCCACACGATGTCAATCAATCAATCATAAAATTTATATAGCGCCTCTTCAAGAGTTCTACTCAGAAGCGCTCCCGAGCCAGGCCTGATGTCGTTAAATATCGAAACTGCCACTATGCATCTATACCGCACGTAGACTCTTTTGATTAAATCAAGGTATCCAAAATCTTTGGCCTAAAACTTACGTCAGCAAGCCTAAGGGATTAATCCGGAGATTAAGTTGTGACAGCGAGGCCCAGATCTATCAAGAACCAGAGGCAATTGTCATTGTAGTAGGCCTAGGCAGGTCAATGACCCGATAACAATGGCCCGTTGGTTAATAACAAGTGCACGCGCCTTTCCCTCTTGACTTTTAGTCACTGGCAGAAGTTGATGTCACCGAGGTGGGATCAGAACATAGGCCTACCCACAAATATTGTAATAATTAACAATAAAGCATTATATCACATAGGCCTAGACAGTCGTAGTTGGGCGAAACTTGACGCTTACAACGCTTACAAATGACGCACTTGGGCCCTTGGGGTTGTTGATATGACGTAGAAGGTAAAGATCATCGAACGCATTTAGTGACCCTCTATTAAATACCACCTCACCCGGCACCAAGCCCCCTACATCCCGAAGAATGTAGGGTGTGTGGAGTACCAACGTATAGCTGAATGGCTAAACAGTACCTGTCTATCTGTCTGTCCTCTTGTCTCAATGTATGTATGTATGTATGTGGGTATGTATATATGTATGTATGCATGCATGTATGTATATATGTGTGTATACGTATGTATGTATGTATGTATGTATGTATGTATGTATGTATGTATGTATGTATGTATGTATGTATGTATGTATGTATGTATGTATGTATTTATGTATGTATGTATGTATGTATGTATGTATGTATGTATGTATGTATGTATGTATGTATGTCAAAGCACGCACTAATATTAGATTGTTTTCTATAAAATCTATGGGTCCATCCATTTGGAATTCACTGCCTCATGACAGAAGAACAAGTAAGAGTATATGTTTCTTTTAAAAAGAAACTGCGATGCTTCCTCTCATCCTTCGATATGAATTGAGTCAGCCTTACGATATGATTATCTAATATGAATATCCTAGCTGAACGGGCGTCACACTGGAGACGGAAACAGTAGTTAAGGACAGTTAAGATAGCTAAGATCCACTCTTTGCGTTCATCTCACCTGATTATGTAGTATGAAACGACAGTCCTACTGCATCAATTTGAATAATGTACATTGTCATATCGGCATCCCTGCATTAGTGGGACCTACAGTGTATATCCCTTAGGCCCTAGGGGTTGCCATTTGCTGTTGATGACAGTTCTGTTTTACTTAGCAGGTACTAAAGATTTCATTATACTGACATGTTTAAAGTACTCACGACGAATTCCAAATGTTATTGCCAAATGATTTTTAATTTTCTTTTTTGCTTTATAATGCAAATCGGCATATACTATCGATTCCCAGTGTTGGGTAAACTCACACAAGAAATGAGTTAAATCAAAACTCAACTCACGCACCTCAAAATGAGTTTAAACTCAAACTCAACTCATCCTAAGTGATATGAGTTAACTCAAACTCACTTGTTAAATGAGTTAACTCATAAACTCACACGTTTCATAGTAGCACGTTCTAATCGAACAACAATTTTTCCATCACGTCTACTTGTAACAGAAAAATATTTTCCATCAAGAATACACGGTACTTCAGCCATGTTGTTCTTAACTGTTCACAATATACAAAATATGCAGTGCTTAAATACTGTCCGCTAGCAGTGTTTACGACCCTCCCTGCCGTCACCACTCACCCGTATGGAAAGCCGACGATATAAAAAAGGCTCGTTTCAACATAATATGTGCCGAGTGCCGTAGAGTGAGTTGAGTTTAAAATAATTGACAGTTACAACTCAAACTCACAGAAAATATGAGTTAACTCAAACTCATAACTCACACTCTTTAAGGTAAGTTAACTCAAACTCATAAATATATATATATACATATATATATATATGTACAGGCTTAGCACCCAAGTACCTCTGTGACATTGTTCGTCTGCCAATTTCAGCTACTTCCCTCCGTCCATTGCGATCGCTTAATCGACATGATCTTCTTGTACCACGAGCCAGGACCTCTATGGCCAAAACTCGAGCCTTTTCTTGCATTGGTCCTGCTCTATGGAATCAACTTCCTCCATTGACATGTGCCTCTTTATTAGCTGGTGGCCCAAGTGCCTCGTTCCGCTGTCTTAAAACCTCTTTCTATTCACTTGGTCTTTCGCACTGGGAGCGCCTCTGATTAGCGAATACTGTGAGAGGCGCTTTATAAATGTTTAGATACAATACAATACAATACAATAAATCACAGCAAGTGAGTTAACTCGTGAGTTTAAACTCATATGAGTTAACTCATACCCAAAACTGTCGATTCCTATGTTGAACATTCACAGGACATGATGAAATACTGTCGTTGATGCCAATAAATGATATTGATTGATTGATTGATTGATTGATTGATTGATTGATTGATTGATTGATGTATGCATGTATGTATGTAACTATATACGTTTGTTTGCACGCATGTATGCACGTAACTAGGTATGCATGTTTGTTTGTTTGTTTGTTTGTATGTACGTGTGTATGCATGTATGTAGGTAGGCATGTGTGTGTATATATGTATGTATATCTTTATATGTATGTATGCATGCATGTATACATGTGTGCATGTATGCATGTATGTGTATTTAAGTGTGTAATAATAATAATAATAATAATAGGACGATTTATATAGCGCCGTAGTTTAGCCGAGGCCGAAGAAAAGGGCGCTGTACATGAGTTATGTATGTGTGTATGTATGTGTGTATGCATATGCATGTTGCATGTATGTAGGTAAGTACGTTTGTACGTTTGTATGCATGTATGTCTTTATGCATGTATTGCATTGTATTGTATTTTTCGTTTATTCAATGTGTGCACTTACAAAGGCACTAAATATGCCGTCTTTTGAGTACGTCCCTATAGGTTCAGAGTTTAGCCTATGCGAACACTTGAGCGCAGCGTCAACGTACATGCCTGTATGGTTTGTTTACATATTTGAATTATGTATGAATGTTTGCATGCATGTATGTATATGTGACTGATCTTCTGCACACTGACCGGATTACGGTTTGTTTTTAGTGCTCGTCTTGCCTCGATCACACAAGTGGTTGATTATACCCACAACTAGAGGCGTTGGAATGTTACGATCGATTATATATCAACTGGTCTGCCTGCTTGAACAAAGACTGCCACTCATTTATTTTAATTATGGACCCCCTATCCTAGGAGTCAAAGCACCCAAACATTCGCGCCAATGCAAAACAATAAGTAAAATATTAACGTGAACGAAGTCGCTAGCAGTCGATAGCTTAGCGACTGGTTTCGACTTGAGGACTTAACGGTGGCGGTGGCGGTTCCGGGGCGGGGACTACAGCAGGCTACGAAGGGCATGCAATTTTAAATAAACGAATCTAGAGTTAAGAGCCGTATGACATCAAATGTTTTCACCTGACGGCTCGCCACATCGAGGAATTAACTACAAATCGTGGAAATACAAATCTCGGAAATTTATTTGCCCCAACCAAATATGTATCCACCAGATTTTGTGAAGTTTCTCTTGAAAAGACGTTGTACAGATTGCGATATTGCTTCTAGAATTACACTTGCCCTATTGTCTCATAGAGCTAATGTTGACGGTTCCGCTCTACTGCTGTAGCGCAGGACGGGTATACGATTGGTGGTAGATACACCAATAGAGGCCCAGCCGGATCTGGTAGACGCTGAACATGACGAACTGAATGATCGGGGCGACAACGAACATCACGATTGCCAGACGAATTATCGAAGTCGTCGGTTGGTTCCAGTTGGTGAAGGACTTGTAAAGGATGTTGTCATGGTCGAAGGCCCAGTAGATGGCGGTAAAGACGGCGTAGATGAATCCAAAGGCCGTGATGTAAACGAAATGGAGCAGACGGACAGGGATGGCGGAAATGACCAGTTCAAGGACGACGATGACAGTGTTGATGAGGTGCTGGTTGATCGAATCGTTTTGCCAGAAGGGGACGCCCGTGTCCGGAGCCAGGAAGACCCAGTAGACGGTCGTGACGACGGGAGCTGAGCCGGATGCTATCACGAACAGGAACCATCCCAACTTGAGGTGAAACGGAAGTTCCGGTTCGGGTGTTGTCTTATCAAGGGAGCTCTCGTCAGTCAGAGCACCGTAGGGGTGTGTTTCACTGGAGAGCTTCTCCCCCTTGCGTGAATTGGATCGTCGACAGACAAAGATCAGGGCAACAATGGCTGAGTTGACCAGGTGAAGGGCGAGGAACGAGTAGGACCAGTACGTCACCCACGTAGGCCAAGGATATTCGTATTTCCACGGCGTTGAGGCTGTCCAGATGACTATCGAGACCGAATAGATCGCCAAAGCCACGCGGTAGAATACGAAGACGGCTGTTGGCCAACGCCACTGAAGACAAAAATCAACCAATAATAATTTAGAGACGATCAAAGCGAGAACCTCCGTCCATCCCCACATTCATTCATCTGTCTTCTCTTCTATAGATTCGTCCGTCCGTCCACCTGTCTGTTTGTCTGTCTGTCTGCTCGTCCGTCGTTTCTTTTTCCGTCTTTCCTTCCGTCCTTCCTTCCCTCTGTCCTTCCTTCCGTCCTCCCTTCCGTCCTTTGCTACGTCCTTCCTTTCTTCCATCCTTCCTTCCGTCTTTTGTTACATAATTCCTTCCGTCCTTTGGTTGCCGCCTCAGTCCTTTCTCCCGTCCTTCCTTCCCTCATTCCGTCCCCTCCTTTCGTCCTTCCATCCGTCCTTCCTTCGGTCCTTCCTTTAATCGCACTCTCTGTCCTTCCGTCCATCCGTCCCACGCCGTTTCAACTACAACCACTACCTGACCTGCGAAAAAATCCCACTCCGTTTCAACTACAACCACTACCTGACCTGCGAAAAAATCCCACTCCGTTTCAACTACAACCACTACCTGACCTGCGAAAAAATCCCACTCCGTTTCAACTACAACCACTACCTGACCTGCGAAAAAATCCCACTCCGTTTCAACTACAACCACTACCTGACCTGCGAAAAAATCCCACTCCGTTTCAACTACAACCACTACCTGACCTGCGAAAAAATCCCACTCCGTTTCAACTACAACCACTACCTGACCTGCGAAAAAATCCCACTCCGTTTCAACTACAACCACTACCTGACCTGCGAAAAAATCCCACTCCGTTTCAACTACAACCACTACCTGACCTGCGAAAAAATCCCACTCCGTTTCAACTACAACCACTACCTGACCTGCGAAAAAATCCCACTCCGTTTCAACTACAACCACTACCTGACCTGCGAAAAAATCCCACTCCGTTTCAACTACAACCACTACCTGACCTGCGAAAAAATCCCACTCCGTTTCAACTACAACCACTACCTGACCTGCGAAAAAATCCCACTCCGTTTCAACTACAACCACTACCTGACCTGCGAAAAAATCCCACTCCGTTTCAACTACAACCACTACCTGACCTGCGAAAAAATCCCACTCCGTTTCAACTACAACCACTACCTGACCTGCGTTCCCAACAATTCTTCTCCATCCGACAACTAAAAGATATCTGCTGTCTCTACCTTCTATACTTGAGAATGTTTCTTGCGCACGTGTTCATGCAGCTCCCCAGTATAACTATTACCTTGTACAGTGTACAATATGCAGACGGCCAAATATACTATTTGAATCACGTTAATTGTATTTAGGAATGTATACAGCGCCACCTAAAAGATCATAGGCGATCTCTAAGGTGGCCCACGCACACACGTGGAACCTAACCAACGGAATTGTTAGCTATTGTCTTCAAACCACAAGACATAGTGCGATAAAAACGAGACGTGTAGCATATGATAAATAAGAAATTAAGTTGATGCATATAGTTTACCTGGCAAGTCTGAAAGGCTTCTTGACTGTGGAAGTTGAAGCCGAAGTTTCTTACATGAAATTCTTGACGGAATGTGGTCACACATGAGCCCTGTGGAAATAATAATAATAATAATAATAATAATAATAATAATAATAATAATAATAATAATAATAATAATAATAATAATAATAATAATAATAATAATAATAATAATAATAATAATATCAGCGCTTATCTATGGCGATACAACGCTTCAATGCTGTCGCTTTTGTTGGCACCTTTTGCACTGATAAAACCATCTGCGAAGACTAGCCATTCCAGAACAATGCCCCCTAATTTTTGAACTCCCGAGGGATCATATGTACCTCGGGGGGGGGGGGGGATAATAATAATAAAAATAATAATACTAATAAAATAACTGATCAAATCTCTAAGACCCAGAGGGAATGAAGTACCACAGGGTAAAAATAAGAATAACAATAATAAGACGATTTGTATAGTTGTATAGTTTTGTCTTATGCCAAACATATTAAGTCAGTTAGTTTCCCTTCGCGTATTTCGTGTTTAGCTAAAATGTATCAACTCAATGAGCTACATAAGTTTACGTTTTTCTATTGATGTCATGTCACCTATAGCTCTGAATTATTGTGTGTCTACATTTACTAACAGTTCCATCTCGTTATTCTGGCACTGCCCTAAAAAGTGAATGTCTCTTTTCGAGATCAGCATAACGTCACTAAATGACAAGGCATCGATCAATGGCACTAACTCAAGGTTCTTCTCTTTATCAGGAACTATTGAATATGTACACGGTTTTCTGACAGTCATACATACAGACAGACAGACAGACAGACAGAACGTCTGTCTGTCTGTCTGTCTCTCCGTCTGCCTATCTGTTTGTCTGCGTGACTATATATCTGCCTGTCTGTTTCTCTGACTGTCTGTCTCTCTCTGCCTATCTGTTTGTCTGTGTGACTATATATCTGCCTGTCTGTTTCTCTGACTGTCTGTCTCTCTGCCTATCTGTTTGTCTGTGTGACTATCTGTCTTTCTGTTTATCTGTCTGTCTGACTGTCTGACTGTCTATCTGTCTGTCT
Organism: Allolobophora icterica; assembly: GCA_963556255.1. Taxonomy (NCBI): domain Eukaryota; kingdom Metazoa; phylum Annelida; class Clitellata; order Crassiclitellata; family Lumbricidae; genus Allolobophora; species Allolobophora icterica. Next base: position 63,399,272 of record OY744609.1, on the reverse strand, counting down.
GTCTATCCACTGTCTGTGTGTTTATCTGACTGTCTGTCTGTCTGTCTGTCTGTCTGTCTGTCTGTCTGTCTGTCTGTCTGTCTGTCTATGCCCTCCTATTCATCTGCATTTCTGGATAGCTGTATTTGTCCATAAAATATTGTCATTGCTTGCTTCTACTAGTGATGTGGGTTACTTACACAGCATCCTGGTTTGTCTTGATCGGCTACTGATGATGAAGATGATGCCGCAGGTTGTCCTGTCTCTTCATCATCGTAAGGATGCTGGTCATCCGCCGTATCTGACATCCTTAATTTTCTCCCTTTTGGTGCCAGGGATTCTCTCACAACTGATTCTGCGGATAGACAAAGACTTATAAGGAACGATGCGGGGTTTCCTACTGGTTATAATGTGCTAGACTGTCAACCGAGAGGTCGGGGGTTCAAATCCCAACCGCAGCAGATTTCTTCAATATTTCTGTTCTACTAACGTCCACCAGAGAAAGCTACTATAAAATGATTACACTGGCCTGTATACATTCTTCTTCATCGTCATCATCGTCATCATATCATTTTCACCTCCTTCTTCTTCTGCTTCTTCTTTTTTTCTTTTCTTCTTCTTCTTCTCCTTTTTCTTCGCATTGTTTTTCGCCTCCCCCTTCTTCCTTCTTCACATTCTTCCTTCTTCATATTCTTCCTTCTTCACATTCTTCCTTCTTCACATTCTTCACTCTTCACATTCTTCACTCTTCGCAATCTCTTCTATAGTGACAATATGGCGTGCTTTTTCGTCCATTGAGCAACAACAGCCAGCAGAAAGAGCTTGAACAGATGAGTATTATTGCATTGCTTTCAACTGGTCTACTAACCTTTCACAGTCGGAAGACGAACATCACTTTAAGACACCAGCGTTGCTATGAAATATCTTTAATGTCACAAACCTGTTATAAGTAGCTCCAGCTCATGCAAGCTAAACACATTTGATATGCAAACAAATATATTGATCAATATAAGCGTTGAAGGTTTTAAAAAGACTGCTGCAGCTACAACAAGTCAGCACATTGCATGCTGTAGCCGACGTGTTGACCTGTTAAAAATGATGAAAATCGATAAAAACATTCGCATCGATAGTTATTTAGTTCATTGCTATAAATCAGACCGACACACACACCCAACACCAACACGCACACTCATGCACATAAGCATACATCCCAACCATAGGCGTAGACTCTGGGGGCAGCCGGGGCACGAGTCCCCCCAGTAATTGAGATGGACTGTACACTCAATGCAACAAGTGTAGAATGAATAACCAAATCCTCCCCCTCCCCATATTTTGGACAAGTCTACGCCAGTGATCCCAACTGTCACGCGCCTTGTGTTCTAATTAACGAATTTAGACCTACTCGGTCGCTTTGCATGAAGATGTAATTGAAAGATATCGACTCAAGTACGCGACATGGAATCATAATTAGGTCAAAACTGTAACAAAAATGTTTTGAAAGCCGATCATTTCTCGCATTGGCTCAACAGTGGTTCTATATATATATATACGTAGCGAAGGCCTACGTGGTTTCCAACTTTCCATATGGGAGCCTATAGAGCCCACATGAGTCCAGTCCAGTGTGATTCTCGTTAACGTTAACGATAACGAAAATGTTCGTTAACGAACAAAAAATGATTTCGTTAACGATAACTATAACTATAACTAAAAAATATCATTAACTATAACTATAACTATAACGAAAATAACACTAACGAAAATTCATTGCTATTTTCGTTAATACGATAAAAAAAAGTGCAATATCAACTAACGTGAGAACGTGAAAATACAGCCGTTAACGAAAGCAAAATGATTCCTATGTTCGCCTTGGATGTCGGTGAATATGGAGCGCTTTGCATTCATGAAGCTGAATACACCCATTCGTCAAAGCTCTAAGCAAATTATTGTGTAACGCGTCTTCATAATTCAGTGTGATTTTCATTAACGATAACGGTAACGAAAATGTTTTCGTTAACGAAAGCAAAATGATTTCGTTAACGATAACTATAACTGTAACTAAAAAATAATATTAACTATAACTGTAACTATAACTAAAATGAAAAACCATTAACTATAACTGTAACTGTAACTAAAATAAAATCTGTAAGGAGAATGACACTGGTCCAGTCTAAATGCCAGTGGAAATCTTGACAGCAATGCAGTGTCTGTGGCTGAACCTGAAGCAATCGTTAACTGGATCGCGTCGCTCACGAATGATCTAACCTTAACCTGCATTTTTCGGCTTAGGCCTATACGAAATAGGGGGGCCTACTACTTTTGCACACTGACCCAATGATGTAGAACAACTTACACACAGGCACACACACAGACACAGACACACAGACACACACAGACACAGACACACAGACACACACACACACACACACACACACACACACACACACACACGCACGCAAGCACACACACACGCACACACCCATGCACGGACGCACATGTACACACTCACAAACACAAACGTACAAACAAACCAAACTCACAAACTGTTCTGCAGCTGTCAGATGGGTCTATCCATCAAACCGGTGAGATAGAAATTGACACTTTAAAATCTAGTTCAACGTCCGTAAAACTGCCAAGTGAAGTGAACAGGTTTTATCGTTTCTTCCATTCATCAACTGTGTGTCGATAGCAGATGTCACCATGATACAATCCAACGATAGAAAGTCATTGTAATGCAATGTAAATGTCAAGCAAATCTCCGAAATTTCTCAGCGCCACACAAAAGCCACGTCGTCGACACCAGCTTTACCACCGGCGCTATAACAAACAAAGTCCGCAATAGCCAGGTTGTTTGGTTCGTTCCAGTGCTAGCTAGGTCAGTGTCCGGGAGGGGGAAGGGGTCAAACCGAGGGACAGCATGGTGCTACGGTGGAAGTCCCTGATGATGATGGTGGTCGGTGGTAGCGCAGGAGTAGAATCACGATAGGACAGCTGGAAGAGTTCGGCTTTCAGTCACGAGTGGAAAGCAGCAGAAGAAGGGTTGGCGGAATTAAGGCGAAATTAGCAGGGTTAAGGCTGGGACTAAGATTGCAATCTTAATCCCAGGTTAAGGTTATTAGATAGGTTATTTAAACTCATCACATAGGCCTACGCACCAACGCAGTCACGCACGCTGACCCCCACCACACGCACACACCCTGCCCAAAAACATTAGCTGGGGGACGCGGTGGTTGATTGACTATGGCGCTCGCATTGTAACGCGGAGAGTACGGGTTCGAGCCCACCTTGGGACGATTACTGTACAGATAATAATCCCAGAGACCTTGAGCAAATCCTACACTCAAAATTGCTCAGCACAATCGATTAATGATAGGTCATTAGATAAATGCATAATAATAATAATAATAATAATAATAATAATAATAATAATAATAATAATAATAATAATAATAATAATAATAATAATAATCCGTAGCTTTCAGAGGCAAATTTACACCACACACCGGGGATGACGACCATGAGCTCCAAGCTTAATTAATTTATCAGTAGGCAGTATCTTAAGAGCCTGAGGGATCTTAAATACCTCGGGCAAAAAAAAAATAATAATAATAATAACGAGGACCGCTAACTCCTGAACATAACGCCTCTCTGAGGGCAGTTTCTAAGAGCCCGAGGGATCATTTCTACCTCGGGGGAAGAAATAATAATAATAATAATAATAATAATAATAATAATAATAATTTTTCTAGCATAATTTATCCTAGCACAATTTTTTAGACTCCTGAGGGATTATATGTACCTTGGGAAAAATAATAATAATAATAATTATAACAATAATAGTTAATATTGAAGCCTCTGCGGGATCCTGTATGCTTCAGGGCAAAAAACAAAAAAGTAAACCCCGATCCCCATCCGCTGCGGGCTATAGTAGGGCTGGCTGAACCGGAAGTGACGTCTCGTACGTTGTCCCGGGGTAAAGAAATGTGGTATTAACCAACAAACTACAGTTTGCAAATGCATGATGGGAAAACAAAATAACTGAACAAATCTCAGTTTAGGACAGTTTCTGCAACAATAGACAACATTATCAATTCCCAGTAAATTTAACAAATGCAAAGACTTCGTTAGGGCAGAGAAAGATTGCAGAGTCCAGACTCAATGCGAAATTGAAATTATATGTCCAATCAACCAAACCAATCAACCAAACAGCCAATCAATCAATTCATAAATCAGACAATCAATCAATCAATCAATCAATTAGTTATATATATGACCAATCAGCAAACCAATCAATCAATCAATTAACCAACCAATCAATCAATCAACCAATCAATAAATCAATCAATAAATCACAGTCAACCAACCAATCAATAAATCAATCAATAAATCAATCAACCAACCAATAAATCAATAATCAATCAATAAATCAATCAACCAATCAACAAATCACAATCAATCAATCAACCAATCAATAAATCAACCAACCAATCAATCAATCAATCAATCAATCAACCAACCAACCAACCAATCAATCAATCAACCAAACATTCAATCACAAGCACATCTAAAGTTACCTAACTGCATTAGCAGAAAACAAAGACAGAGAATTTCCGACACTGCGGCTGTGAGACAAATAACCTACACGTATTACACTATTAGCTAAAAGTCATAAGAACAAATTACTTGGCCTTCCTGTTACATACATACTTCGCCTACACATTGTACAACCAATTCCTTACAGAAAGAATTCACGATAATTCCATCTAACAGAAAGAATCTGAGCCTCGAGAATCGATCACCTCCAATCAAATGCAAACACCAACAGCAAAGGCTCGATGCATGATAAATATGCTTCTGCCACCTCACTCACGAATTTCAGAACCTTAACCACAACACGACAACAATATATGATTAATGCAACGATGCAACAGAACGAGCAATGACTCATGCAAATATAAGTACACTTATCATCGCGTGCAGTTTGGCACAACGCGTGTTGTGCAGTTGTACACATCAGTGTGACAACGTAGCATAGGCAGCAACTATAGTCACAAAAAGTACATACGCTTGTAATTAGCACATGATGAATGACTGAAAGAATTAATGAATGCAAGCGTAAGCTTCATAATAGGTCACTGTTAATTAATTACTTCATTCACTCATCAAGAGCACTTATACATCACTCTCTTCGAGATATCCACCCACCTGTGCTCCCAATCCACCCATAAGTGCTCCCAATTCACGCACATGTGCTCACAATCCACCCACATGTGCTTCCAATCCACCCACATGTGCTCCCAATCCACCCACGTGCTTCCAATTCACCCACGTGCTTCCAATTCACCCACATGTGCTCTCTATCCACCCAGACGTGTCCAAATCCACACACATATGATCCCAATCCACATACATATGATCCCAATCCACATACAGATGATCCCAATCCACATACATATGATCCCAATCCACCCTGGCGAAAAGGAAATTGCCCAATGATATGACAAAATTTTTACAAAATTCAAGCATTTGACTGAACAAACTTACAACACAAACGGACTTAAAATGAAGAACTGAATTATTGATAATAGATATAAAATGCTTATTGACACCAACACCACACAAATCTGTCAGTGCTCAATGCTCTGTCTGAAAAAACGTGTTTAGGGCTAAGCTACAAAATGTCGTCACTGGGGTTTATTCACAACAGTTTCGAGGTTTAACGGTTTACAATCAGCTTAATTGAGCGTTCCAATGATTCAGAAATTTTAATTGTATAATTCCTAACACTGCCATTTACCATACATTACATTTCACAGTTAAAATGTTGCCATTACCATATGTTACATTAGTCTTAATGTTGCCAAATCCCAAACATTACATCTCACAGCTCAAATGCTGCCATTACCATGCAATATATAAGTCAAAATGTTATCATAACCATACATTACATTACATAGTCTTTACATTGTCCGCACAACACAGTTAATGTATGGTAACATAGCCTTTCACAGTTTTTGGAAATGTGTTATACAAATGTATGAATAGACACATAATACCAGTTGTTAAAATCAGTGCTTCCTAAAGTAGTGGTCCGCGTACTGGTGCCAGTTCGCAAGCTCTCAGTTGCCGGTCCGCAAAGCGAGTCAAGAAACTGGACAAAATAGATGACAGACGTTTTCTCGATTGGGCCTCACTTCAAACTACGTTCAAAAAACACGATTGTCTCACAGTCAAAATCATATTTTTCATATACCAACTAAAAAGATTTGTTTTGGCAGTAAATGTATTTCAGCTATTGTAAACGAAAACTGCCGAAGAAATAGTTATTCGACGAATTGCTGACAATGGAAAACTTCCTGCCAGTCCGTCACACTGAAAAGTTTGGGAAGCACTGGTCTAAATGACCTTTCGGAAATGGGTGATTAAAGAGACCATAAAACCCATTCCGTTTAGTTGTAAATCATAATTGCGTTTGGTAACAATGAAGACCCCTAACATGACTCAGAAATCAAAACACAAGCTTACACTAAATAAATTCAAATTTCCAACACTTTCGAAGAAATTCACCCAGAAAGCAAACACTACAAATGAAACAGACTTCACGTCAAAACAAATGAAAGTTACCTACGGCTGCAAAGATACTTAGACAATCAATTCGGTGAGCAAGTCAGAAAGCACCCAAGACCAAACGAACTTACAGGTATGATAATTACAGGTAAGATAATTACAGGTAAGATAATTGCAGGTACAAAAAACTTACCATGCAACCACGAACGATACTCAAAGTTAAATTACGCTAATCGCTTTCCGATAATCGGACAGCACGTACGACTAGTTCGGTGATTATCAAAATGTTCCGCATTCAAACGTTGCTACCTCATCCACATTTAAATCCACAATTGCTCAAATAACCAGTTATACGAATAATGTGTTAACACAGCACGGTGGCTTACTTTGAAATTGTCAGTCTGTAGTCTATAGATTGACTAACCATGCCTCAAATTTGCACATCTGCATGACCTTGCATGTGTTAAAGATTTTAGCAACAATAATAATAATAATAATTCATAATAATAATAATAGTCAGATACTCTTAACTGATTACAATGAAAGCCAGTGTCTGGTAAGAGGCTTCCGTGATTTCCCAGCAGACTGCTTTTGCAGAAAACAGCCTGAATAGTTGCCTCTGTCACAATACGCAGAACACCATCAAATAATTATCGTACAAAATAAGTGAAATTATTGGACAGAAGCTTTTTGAATGTATGTTCGCTTACCTGTAGTTTATCGATGGAAATAGTCCTCTGCTTGCACAGCAGTCTATGTCAATTAAGCAGAGCTATGGATACCCGTGAAAATAGTAACTCTGGGTTCAGTGGGATTTTGTTAAATTAATCAGCGCTCTGAGAATTTTATAAATGCCTGTATAGTCATAGCTCTTGGATATTTACCCTACAGCTAGACTGTTTGACTTCATCACTTCAATTGGCAAGACAAATAAGATTCATTCATCCTGATATATAACTATGTAATTACAAAATAAATACTCTCTCTTCCTCTATCTGTCCGTCTTTTTGTTTCTGTCTGTCTGTCTCTGTCTGTCCGTCTGTCTCTCCATCCCTGCAAAAACTGTTTTCAAATTAGACAGTGAAATCTACTTCCCTTAAACCAAAAATACAACAAAGTCATGCAAGGAAATAAACGAAAACAGTTTCACAAGATCCTGACAATCACTCAATTCATCGAATGATTACAAAAAAGCACCAGCGTCATAACCCTTGCTCTAAACAGATAGCCTTCAAGAGAACTCTTCTTTCCCGCTGGTGCTACAAAAAGACCTTAAATGAAATAACAAATCCTTACAGCCTGTCCATCCAAGTAATGGAAAAAACTTTGAAACCACAGACTTCAGGCTCGAGGTCTTACTATCTGACATCCCTCTCAATACCTTAAGACAAGATTTGAATCAGTTTTTTTATATTTTGCACAAGCCCTTTCAAGTGTCGATATGTGCACACACTTTTACCTAATATTTAAAGCAATAGAAAATTAAGCATTATTGAATATACTTATCATAATCTCATGATGTCATATGATGCGCTGAATCAAAGTTCCACAAGACATGTTGATATCTATAGACAACATAACTCTTGGGGGCTCGATTTTGAGCATAATTACGACATCCCAACGCACAAGACAAAACGTTGTTACTCCTGAGACAAGGAAATAAAGAAATTAAAACTTCTGCCAGAATAACATTCCATAAACCCTCCAATCTCGTGCACCACACAGCTTCACTGCACGGCTAAGTCTGGAGTCTAGTCTCACGGTTGGTTTAGAGTTACGACATTCATTAATGCAGCACCACTTTTCACTTTCAACAGACAGTGAAACAGTCAAGAACGACAATCGATATGGCTAATAGTGGCTTGGCCAGTGCTCGTCATATGGCTAATCGTGGTTTGGCCAGTGCGCGTCATATGGCTAATCATGGCTTAACCAGTGTTGGTCAACCTACAGAAGCACTGATCGCAGATCAGAAGGCAAAGCGTTAATCACGCTTTCAAGGTTGTTACGTAACTTCGTTGCAACATCCTTAGACAACGGAACCTCGCTGTTCTGGATCGATGCCTTAAAAGCAAACAAAAACAATCGCACATTAATTTTAAGGTTTTAGCACATTACTAAAACAAGGTCAAACAGCCAAATACATACACAGATAGTCAGATACACAAATACATACACATACATAAGGAACTTATCGATGGAGGCCATTTACAGAATGCAGAATTGCAGCAACCATCTTTAAATACTGTGTAATCTTTTCGCAATACATGAATATTTGATTTTATTTGAGAAATGAAAACACTTAGTTGGTACTGCAGTTTTATACCAGGTACTCTGATTACTACACAACTGGACTTCGTCTAGATTTCTGTAACTTTCTGGTCAGTTTGCATCACCCATCATTACTGGCATCACCACCGCTAACACCACATCACCTTACCTACCAAATGGCCCCATCATCACATAGGTCTAGTTTAATCCAATGACTTCTACAAATCAATTAGAATAATGATAAAAGAGGAATATTAATCATTTGAGGAGAAGAGATGAACAATTTGAACGCTTTCCTACCAGTTTCTCACGCAGTCTAAGAACCAGGTCGACCACTTCGACTTCCTTCTTATCCTGGATCCAAGCCAAGAGATCCTGGAAACAGTAACCAACATTCAGCTAAGAATTCTTGCATGCAAGTAGAGGCGGCTCAACAGGGGAGCCCTGGAGGCTTGGCCCCAAACTGACAAATGACAGGCCTTTTATAACATCTGAACATAGCTCCATGTTTTAGAAAGACACAGTTCATTACCACTTTAAATACAATATGCATCGGTTTCCCAGTCACTTTTAGTACACAAATAAATACTCCCTCTTTCTTTGTCTGTCCATTCCCTGCAAAAGTGTTTTTCAAATTGGACAGCGAAAACTACTTCCATTAAACCAAAAATACGACATAGTTCTGCAAGGAAAATAAACCACAACAGTTTCACAAGTTAAAGGGTTAAGGATCTTGGAAAGAGATGTAAAACGTCACTGAAAATGGCAAACCACAAGATCATGACAACTAGAAACAGTCACAAAAGATCTTTATGAGGACTTCAAATTATGCAGTAAAACTGTCAAGCTGCTATAGGAAGCTCTAAACTAAACTAAACGTACTGTAAGTAAGAAACTGATGATAACTTACCGTCTGGCACATGGCCTCAATATGCAATGCCTGAAGTTTCTGATTAATTTCCTGCTGACGATACCTCAGCCAACCTTCGAAGTTGGGTGTATAGAAGAACTTCCTGCAGAAGAGCAACACCAAATTGCACTTCAACTTTCACATAAGACACAATCAGTAAACCTTCTCTACGACAGGAATTGTGTTACGTACATGTATGTATGTATATACATATGTATGTGTATATGTATGTATGTATATATGTAAGTATGTAGATATGTATGTGTATGTATGTATATAAGTATGTGTATGTATGTATGTATTTATGTACATATATGTACATGTATGTATGTATGTATGTAAGTGTGCATGTGTATGTATGTATGTATAATATGTATGTATGTATATATCTGAACATTTACTATAGAATCTTTTAAGTTCCTCACAAAAGCACTGCGTGTGCTAATTTAATTTATATGATGTTAAGTGTCGTTAAGACAGAAATGTCGTTAAAAACACAAAACAATGCACAACCACGTGGATCGCAACCAATGGATTCCCATCCATAGTTAACAGGTGACATCATGCTCAGCGTCTTTGGACCAAGCTGGGTCAGGGTGACCTCCCAAAGTGCTCGCAATTATTAATTCCTAACCGCAGTCTGTATTATTTCTCTTTTACCAATTAATCTGACTGTGCACCTGTAAAGGCCAACCCAGTTTCCCTTCAGACCGGAGGTCAACTGCGGCCCAGAATGTTCGAGTGTCTTGATGAACTCCTCCGTTTCAAACGGTTTCAGACATGGAACTGCTTTGTGCGGTGATATGTTCCTCTGTAGAGGCATCAGGCTCCCAATGTAACGCTCCTATTATTAATTATAAACAAACAAAAGCAAATGATTATAAGAACAAAGATACAACATGTGTGATCCAATTTTTTCAAACATGCACAAACTTGACTACGGTAATTCAACCAACATTCATTCATTTCTCTTCCTTCTGGCCTGGGTCAGGACAATCTCTGAGCAGAGATATTGAAGGGGCACTATATAAATTCCGATTGATTGACTGATTATTTAGAAAGCATTTATTTACTTCGCACCACTACAGTTTGCATGTTTAGATTGATGTTTACGTCACATATCAAAACTGCTTTCTTTCTCGAGATTGTCTTCAAAGACAATTCTGAGCCAAAGTCTTCTAGAGGCACTATGCAAACTGTTATGAATGAACTACCGCATGAATTACAGAAAAGCTTAAAGTGCAAAAATAATTACAATTAAACGACTGCAGAAATGGGAAACTAACTCTCTAACTTAATCTTAGAGAAAGGGTTATATTATCTAGTTACGACAGGGTTAGGGGCGCCATAGTTGTGTCAGAACCTCCCAAGGGTGACTTGTCTACTATAATATCTGGCTATGGCAGGGAGAGTTCTGGGCTGTGTGTGTGCGTGTGTGTGTGTGTGCGTGTGTGTGTGTGCGTGTGTGTGTGTCATAACCTGTCGATGGTTTTGTTTCTAGTTATCAGCGCACTGTGGAATTTGTTCTTAAGCAGCCCATAGGTAAGGTACTTTAATTCTTTAATGATGGAAGGGAATAGTGTTCCATGCATTTTAGTACATGCCTGTCATTAAAGGGGTAAAGAACCTATAATATGTGCCTAGAAACATACTAAAATGTGGTCAGTTTGCATACCAAATGTGTCTACAAACACTCACCAGTGGGATCATAAAACTCTGAGTCAGCTCAAGCAAGTAGCGCTTCAACAAAGCTGTCTGGACCTCAAGTGGGCGCTTACTTGTCACGCCCTGAAAAAGAAAGTGGATTCAAGTGGAGCGACCTGCAGATGATTTCATTAAACGTCCTCAGAGCAGTGCATTTTGTATGCATATTTCGACAACAGTAGCCAACGATCACTTACATAATAAACATGACAGATACACATTAAAGTGTTTGACATGCTACTTTAATACGATATGATGGAAAAAATATAATTAATATAGTGTAACTACTGATCCTGAATAGGATACCTTTCTGTCTTAGCGGACTGATCTTCGGGATATTGACCTGATTATGGCTTGGCTTTGGTGTGTCATCGGTTGAAGCCTTGTGCATTAGACACCGGCGCAATAGAATTTAAGAACCGTTTAATTAAAAACTAATGCTTTCTGAGCCAAGTACCTCAATCAAAAGAGCGGTCCCTTATAGCAAACCCCAAGAGGCAACCACGAGTAAGTCTGCTTAGCCTTAGCACAAGGGTGGAGGTGACCAGTCCTCTACCTCATTGCTTGATTTCTCACTCTCAGTGCATAGTCAGTGTACACATTTAATAGCCGAGTTTGCTAGGGGGCACAAGTGAAACAGAAATCTCGAAAAATCCTTCTGCCCTAGTATAAACCACTAGACTATTATGCTTCTGATCGAAGCAGAAAACAAATCCAAATTACTGATTCGTAGACAAATAGAAAATTATGTCCAAATGTAATGTTATAGGGGCCTATATGGGCACCAAGCTCATCAGACGACTATAGTCATGCAAGTTAAACCGATAAGACGCTATCTAGTTAGCAGACCAAGACATTGTATAAAGAGATAGATACACAGATAGACATAGGCCTGTATATAAAACAATACATAGGTCCATACAGTGCATATCATGGTAGTGAGCAAACTTACCTTCAGCAATTTCTTCAGAATGGTTTTGTCTTTGTTGAGAAACGGTTTGTACCTCGTGTAAACTCCTGCCAACGCAAAATATTATTACAATTATTTTACAAAGGCATAGTATGCTCGTTATGACAAAAGAACAAGTTTAACATTTCTAAAACAAGTTCTCAAAAAATAATAACGTCATCATTTTTAACATATTACATTTGCATTTAAAGAAAAGTCTCAAGATGAGAAATTGTCCTGGAACACGTATATATATATGTAATTTCATTTTTTCTTCATTTATTTACCAGCCACAGAATGTAATTTATGATCTTGTTAGTAGCATACTTTGTGGCAACAATTTTTACTGCGGGGCATTATCCACTATTGATTGGCAGTCCTTTACTTGTAAGGCAGAGTATGGGCTTCAGCCTTCCCGAGACAGTTACTCTGTATGGACCTTTTAAAATCATTTCTTTTATCTAGAATTGCTTCGCACCAATTCATTGTCAGATTAACAACCTCGCATGCTTAATATATGTAATAATAGTAATAACAATAATAGTAATAATAATAATAATAATAGTAATAATAGTAATAGTAATAATAATAATAATATTCATAAATCCCATCAGTCAATCTGTAAGTATGTCAGTGCCACAATTTGTTAATAAATTTCTCCAATTTCCTTTCATATACTGTATATGAAATATTTATTTGATAAAATAATTCATTTCCATTCAACAGTTGTTATAATATTAATAAACGCTCCTAAATAAATTTAGGAGATGTAGTATGAATTTTTTTTGTGATGCACAGATGGTTTATTTCAGTTACATGCACAACCTGGACTGCATTCAAGGGCTTTCATCGTCGAGCCTTTCTTGAGACGACCAAGAGTTCGAGACAGTGGAGCTGTAAAGATAAAGAGCCAGTTACATACAGAACCAAGCCAGTTAGATACAGAACAAAGCCAGTTAGATACAGTCAGATACAGAACAAAGCCAGTTTGATACTGAAGAATATGAAACTCTAAATTTTAGTACTGCAGTACCACAGTGCTTTCTGCAGTACTAAAATGGTGCTGTATTAATTGTGTAGGTATCTTACTAACTACCGTTTGATACTTTTTCTGATTATCTTCCAATAATTGACCTTATTTAAAAAGGATGGGCTGTATATTGAGGTCTTCATATGGCACGCATTTGAAGTTTTAAACTAATTTATATTAATAAGGAGTTTGAAAGACTTCTACTCATTGGATAAACAGCACTTTCAGCACACATATACTGGGCAAATATCATCCAAATCACACACCCATTATCCAGAAAAAATCAAATCTCTACTTTAGACAAAAAAATTTGACAGAAGAGAAACTGATTAATTAAAAAATAATTTCAAGCTACTTCTCTAAAGCTACGATGAAGCCAACATGCTCACCTTCCTGCATCTCTCCAATTCGGACGACGTGAGGCCAGTGTTGCAACGTTTTAACGAAGAAGGGATTTGTAACACCCAGTATTACACCAGGCCTGAAAGAAATCAAAAACAAGGCTCCATTTGTAGGATAAATCGTTTGATTGTTCGAGTTGGCATGCTGTTTGTATGTCCTAGCAGATTATAAATCGAATTGAGTGGTAAATGTGTCCAGTTACTGTTGAGCTATGCAATATGACAGGAATTAACTTTGTTTACTTTGTTTAAGATGGAAAATGGGCTCACCAATATTGTTACATTCTAAATAGTATGAACCTACACTCAATTTGTTCTTGTGCTACAAAGTAATGCAGGATTGCTTGTCCAGTTGTTTGAGCTGCTTTTGTTAAAGATTTGACTCAGCAATGTTGTATGTCCGAAAAGAATCTGATTCCATGTGAGTAGTAAATCATCAATTCTTTGTCAAGACAAACAAATATGGCTACACATCTTTTACATTCTCCCTCAAGGAAGATTTTGACAACTAATTTGCCAATTTTGTTTAATTTTATCTAAAATTGAAATTGGCCAGACCAGCCAACTCCAATAATCACTTAAACCAGCTGTCATCTCCAAACATTTAATCTGGCTTTTGCATGACTCCGTCTTCACCCCTGATTCAGACTTACTGACTTAATAAGTATTTTAAATAAATAAATACGACAAATAAATAAGGCAAGACCTACACCCTTTCAAAAGAAATTAATAAATATCCAGTAGTACTCACGGTGCCTGCGTTTTGGTCGTGTATTCACGGAACTCGCTGTCGTGTATCGTAAAGTATGGACGGTAATCACTGCAGTATTTCAACGGCCAAATCATGTTCACCAAGCCTAGAACTGCATTGGCACTTAGCGTCGGCAGTGAAGTCATAACCACCAATGGCTGTAAACACAGAACGCAGGAAATGCATTGACTGCAAGAAACAGTTATACATCGCTGGTCATTCTTCTTCTCTTCCGTCCGAGAAATATTACATGTTAACTGCACAATATCAGGCACCTACAATGATGTAAAGACTGAATGTATGGAATGACATAATTGACATACCATTTTATCTAAACTAACCTTACCTAGTAATTTCTATGGAACCATTATCATAGGTTTGGATGGCCACAGAAATCTTCATTCTGCATCTCGAGGTAAACTTGATGTTCCCATTACATGCACTTCAACGTTGTGCCTTTTTAATGGTTGGGCTGACCACAAGTAATAACCTTCCTTCAGATCTGCTTGTTCTTTTAACTAGGGACTCTCCATACACGTTTTACAACAATTTGTAAATTGTTCTTTATCACCAGAGTTGTGCTGGGAGCGCCTCTGAGTAGGTATCTTGGAGGACTCCATATAAGTCCTCTGAATGAAAGAATAAATATGATAAACAAATGTCACGGTAGGTCCAGTAACATGTAACACTTGGCTGGAAAAGTAGTTCCTCTCAAGTGAAACATGCATATCTAGATTTAAAGGAATAGGTACTGAATTAGTCTATATGCAATTGCATAAACTGGCTGAGGAATTCAGGGCTGAATTGAAAAAGTAACAAGCACCAGAACAGAGCCAGTCACAAACTGCCTCCATAAATAAAACCAGTCACATGTTGCCTCCATGAACAGAGCCAGTCACAAGCTGCCTCCATAAACAGAGCCAGTCACATGCTGCCTCTATGAACAGACAGTTTCTAGCAGAGTTTCAATCAGACTGTCTGATAGGCTGAACTGCAGAATGATCAACAGCAATGACTTTGACAACTACCACCAGTATCATCACTCACCTCTCCAGTTAGAACAAGCTCCCACAGCAACTGAACATGGGCCAAAACCGGTTGGAAAGCTCTAAATACAAACCACAGCAATATACCATAGTTATCAGGTACCACATCAATACACAATAGTTACCAGGCACCATAGCAATACACCATAGTTACCAGGTAACACAGCAATACACCATAGTTACCAGATACCATAGCAATACACCATAGTTACCAGGTAAGTGCTGTAGTAATTCTTTTTATGCTCATGAAATTTGGTGTACTTTACATGGATTCCAAATGTAATCCAGCTTCACAACACAACAGCACTTTCTTATACGACAACCTGCACTACATCATATTGTCTCCCGACTTGACCTCCTGGATTCTGACCTGGCACCGATACTGGCTAAACAACTTGTGGACTTGATTTAGCACCAGTGATAAGCTGGTCTTCCTGATGTGGCTTTTGTGTGGTGAAGAGAAGAGCAGTCCCTTAAGCTAGACCTGAGGCAGTCATGGTTATGAAGTGTTAGCGACTTCATTTTCTTAGCCTCAGGTGGCCAAATCCTCTCCCTCACCGTCTCATCATCATCCCATCGACAGTGTAGGGTCAGCGTACTCATTATGGCTCAATTGGCTATGGGCTCATATGGGGCAGAAATCTCGAACCAAATTTCAAACCCTGTCAGGGATGTGACCCGACCTCTCGTTTGGCGGTCCAGCATGCTAACCACTACACTGTCGAGCCCTCCTAAGGAAAAAAGACTAGAATAATCACTCTCTCATATTTTACAACATGTTCTCAAGCAGTATTTGATCTATAAAAAAATGGTAACTACAACTTGAAACCACTTACGAGAACAAGTCGACTTCGTGTACTGATGGTAGAATTATGTTTGCGGGAACCTAAAAAAAACAGAAGGCATTACATTAGCATTCCAATAACACGTACAGCATCCTCATTTCGTCTTTCCAATGCAACAAAAGTTGCAAGATTAGGTTAGACTCATTTCAATGAGTTTCTGTTTTTCCACAGCTCCATTATAACAACACGCTCACTACGATTGGTAAATACATCTTTGAAAAAGTTTGTCGTAGACATAATATAAAAGTCAAAAGTAATTTTTACAGCCACAGTAGAAATGGCAAAACCTTTTCAAAGAGAAACGGCTGTGCTACGCGAAAAAAAATTCAGAAAGCCATCAGATTCTAATCTCTCAATCAATCAATCGAAATTTGTATAGCTTCCCTTCAAGATCCCTACTCCGACCCAGGCCAAGCAGAAGAAAGTAATGGACTTACCAATTCCGGTTCCTGGCTTCGGACGTGATTTGAGATTCCGATGACTTTGTCCGAACGACACGGGATTCTTACCTGCAAGTCAGATTGTTCAGCCGTGTTTCAGATTCAGTTATATTTTCCAAAGATGCGGAATGACTAAACTCAATATATCTTAACAATGTTATAGCCAGCAAAGTCAGAGGCCAAACACATGCAACTCTCAAAACTACAAGGCCAGTGCCACAACCAAGGCCAGAACCAACGAGGCTGATGCCAGGACCCACAAGGCAAAGGACCAATGAGGCCAAGGCCAGGACCCACAAGGCCAAGGACCAACAAGGATAGGACCCACAAGGCCAAGGACCAATGAGGCCGGCAACAGGACCCACAAGACAAAGGATCACTGAGGCTGAAGCTTGCTGAAACCAGGACCTATAAAGCCAAGGGAGGACCGAGTTCGAGGCCAGGATTCACAAAGCCAGGACCAACGAGGATGAGGACAGGACCCACAAGGCCAAGGACCAACAATGATAGGACTCACAAGGCAAGGAGTCCAATGAGTTTTATATTCCTAGGGGATCATTTCCACTGTACGTAATTAACATAATAATAACAGTGCAAGATCATTCTAGCACCACATAAAAGGTAAAAGCAAATTACCTGTAGAAGTGATCCGACAAGAGGCAAGTTCAGAGTATCGCCCGGAACTGGAGAAGGCCACTGATCAATATTGTGGCAAACTAAAAATTAATAATCACGATATAAACACGTTAAATAAGCCTTGTCCTCACAAAACATCAACCACAACACCTGAAGACCACTGGACCTATAATCAAAGCCAGAGCATCACTTTCAGATGTCAATGTGGGTCTGGTGATGTCAGTGTGAGTCTAATGATTGATTGATGTCAATGTGGGTCTGGTGATGTCAGTGTGGGTCTAATGACTGATTGATGTTAGTGTGGGTTTAGTTATGTCAGTGTGGATCTAGTGTTGTCAGTGTGGGTCTGGTGATGTCAGTGTGGGTCTGGTGATGTCAGTGTGGGTCTGGTGATGTCAATATGGGTCTGGTGATGTCAGTGTGGGTCTGGTGATGTTAATCAGGAAGTGAGCATGCCTATGTGCAGAAACTTTGTTGTACTGAACATAACATGTTTCGCTCTATGCACCTAAGCGAACATGCTCTTCCTGTGGCATGTATTTCAACAACAGAATGTCATGCCTTTTCAAAGGTTACACCATCTACCTCTACATTGGTTACATGAGCCAAAATGAAAAGTGTCTGATTCTCGAGCACTGCCATCAAACAGCATTAAGCTGCACCTCCAGATGTTTGGTAAGCATCCAGATCCCAGCTCCGTACAGGAGAACAGTCACTACGAGCACCTCTGACGAATCTCTCTTGAATTGGTGCTATATAAATTTGCAATTACCATTACCGTTTATCATAACCATGTCTGCCTAGAAAAGGCGGCGTTTGGCATTCAGTTGGATGATGGTACACCAAATTCCTCGCTGCAAGTTGCTCATGCATTCCCTGGCAATGGCTACATGCTGCCGAACCTCAGGTGCCATGATATGAATACTGAAATACTTGCCTGCTTCTATACTTGGCATGCCATTTTCGAAGTACTGTGGGGCAACGATGCCAATCAAGTAGCTGAACATCGAAACAAAGGGCAACTTGGATATGATAACAACGGACTGAAAGACAAAGGCACACAGAAAATTACTATAATCCTCAGATCTAACGAACTCCAATCTATAGTGTTTGTTCTGCTAGAGTCTCTTAAATTATGTTAGCATTGTTTACTTGATTATTATTATTGCTATTATTATTATAGTTATTATTGTTTTCCTTAATATTAGTATTGGTAATATTGCTGTTGTGATGTTATTATTATTATTATTATTAGCAGTAGTAGTATATCATTGCGCTCCTGAGTAGATAACCTTGAAGGGGTGCTATATAAAACCTCTGTAATAATTATTACTATCATTTAGTACTAATTACGTAAGTAACAAATGCATGTTTGAGTAATAATCAAGAAAGAAGATCAAGGTTAGTATAACCCATTAGCTTTTCTTGGCTACTGTTACATGGTACTTGCTTATTCATGTAACTTTAATACTTGTACTGTTGTTGTTGTTTATTGGAATTTTGGGAGCACTCATGACTAAGATGATGACACATTACTTGCTGATTCATGACTGTAACTTTAATATTTGTTTTGTGCAATACACAATTCACAAAGCTCCCGCAAAAACAATAACGGTTACATGCAATTTAAACAGCACCTTTACACTCACCAAGGTCATTTAGTGCATTGATACATATAAAGAGGTCAGCTATGGTAGGGTAAGGACTCCAAGTAATAACCCTGGGCAGGTTGTTCACACATGCTTGTCTTGCTCCTCAGATTCATATTCAGTGACTTTCCATTCACAATAAGCTTAACGGATAAATTTATTTAATCACCTTTTGGAAATAGCCACGACGAATTGTTCGATCCTTAATCTGTCGAAAGTAGACGTAGCCATAGTAGTAGCCGTTATCCATCTGAAAGATTCAAGAGAAGTCCACGACTCAGCATAAGATAACACCAGCTATGAATGACATCAATTAACTATGTAAAAACATACACAGAGATTTACAGACGCACCTGTAACCAGACAAACCTTATTCATTCATTCACTCACTCACTCATTCATTCATTCATTCATTCATTCATTCATTCATTCATTCATTACACATATTTATGTAGCCCCCCTTCAAAGCTACTACTCAGAAGTGCTCCTGACTCCAGTGGGGCTAAAGAGGGCAATCTTAAGATTAGAGCTGAATGTGGCAGAACGGATCCTGGAGAGCAGACAGAGCACCGAGGGGAGCCAATTCCAGATCGAGAGGACAACACAGATCTATGATACTGCCAATATGTTGCATAGCATGATTATTATTACTGTTATGTATTTATTATTATTATTATTATTATTATTATTATTATTATAATTATTATTATTATTATTATTATTATTATTATTATTATTATTATTATTATTATTATTATTATTATTATTATTATGTATTTATGAAGCACCACTATCTAATGACCAAGCATAATAGTGAGTGAAGGACTTGCTCAAGGTCCCTACACAGTAACCATCCTGGGGGAGGCTCGAATTTATACTCCCCACGTTACAAGGCAAATGCTCTTACCAACCAGCTACCATGTCTCACAAAATCGGCTACTGTATTCCACATGACAGTTTTTAATACCGTCAAGTCCTCTTTATTTCACAGGAAATTCCATTTCTATCATGGGAGGTGATCATGTTCTCTAAGATCCACATGCTGGCATGAAAGTTAAACCCAAGGACTCGACTGTGGGTCCTTTGCCATTTCTTCTCCTATGCAGACTGCATTACCTACAGAACTTAAAAATTTCTCTCCTCACTCTGGTAGTGTAATAGTGATTACTGTATCTAAGACTGTAGGCAGAAATATTTTTTATGAAGCTACAGTTTAATTTGTTATATATGACTCTGTCAGCCTCTAAACTGAGAGCCATATTTCTTGGGGATGAATAATTATTAATCAGAGCGTAGTGAAGCTTCCAAAGTCAACATCAACCAGCATCAGATACCTGCAGTGCGGCTGGACACTCGCGATTGTAGCTCACGTAGGACGGCTGTAGAATCTTTCGTCCAGGACACTGTCGAATACGAAAATTAAACTGGGTATCTCCCATGCACCCTGAAGACAAGAAAAACCTCTCGTTCTTTTACTATTGCTGCAGCCGACATGCATTATGTATGTATGCATGTACATATGTACACACCAACGTATGTAAGTAAGTACTTATATATGCACGTATGCATGTGTAGGTATTATGTAAGTACCTATTCATGTATGTATGTATGTATGTATGTATGTATGTATGTATGCAAGTACCCATGCATGTATATATGTGGACTTACTATGCTATCTTTTAAGTACCTCCAAAAAGCTCTGGCTTTTGTGAGGTACTTATATCCAACCACAATATTTTGCATATTCTTCAACTGTAAATTTTCCTGATAAAAGAATTTAATACAGTAGATAATTAATCTCACAGCCTCTAACCGAAATTGTCTCAGTTTAACATTGGACATAGTTATCTTATAACCAGATGAGCATATCAGACATAGTTAAGTTGTGTTTGCATAGCTTACAATCAGATTAGGTTAACTTCGAATAGAAATTAAATTAGATTTCTAAGTTTATTGATATTTTTGCGAAACCTAAACTATATAACTTTTTGTGAACACAATAAAATTAATTAAATCTAGTGTTTCTATAAACAAAAGGATAGCACACGAACTACCAGTCTGCATAAACTAAATTTATCACAAACAACAACTCACCAGAATTCGAGTCAGGAAATGATAAGTAGCAGATATTGGCTTTCTGAAAACGAAAAATAAAACTTCAAAGCTCATCACTGAACACAGAATATAGTTTTATATTATCACCTGGGTACACACAGCCTGGAAAGAAGCCCAAGACTGCGGTGGCTGAAAATGAGTTGCAGAAAAACAATGCTCCAGAAAGGGACATGTCCGAGACGATGATTTTCCTTGGTTGGTTAATTCCTCAGTGACCGTAAAAGTAAACGTCCTGTATACATCCCACAGTGGAACTTACAGGAGGTGCTCACTTTATTTCCACAAGTCCTTGAGCCAGCAGTGGACAAATAACAAGGTCCTGGAGATGGGGCCAGTGCATTGCCAGACATGCCATTTACTTCCAGGTTTATGTGGGTACCGGGGTCTTCAATAGTGGTCAGCATGCTGGACTGTCAATAAAGAGGTTAGGGCTTCAAATCCCCACCAGGGCAGAAATTTGGTTTGAGATTTCTGCTGCACCTCCACCCCCTAGCCAACTCGGTTATTATGAGTACACTGACCATACACTGTCAGTGGGAAAGTGAGACGACGAGGGAGAGGACTGGCCACCCGCCTCCATATGCCGTGGCTAAGAAAATTAAGTCGCTAACACTTCATAACCATAGCTGCCTCAGGGTTAGCTTAAGGGACTGCTCTTCTTCTCTCATTCCATTCATGGCATTCTAGATACATGAAAACAGGAATATGTACGATATTTACTGTAATTAGTTCAAAATGCAAATTTGTGAAAAGGATGTAAAGTTACCTCTTTGTCAGTTAACTTTACATGACCAGGATATACGAGCTGAAACGTACAAGTAAAAATTGTTTGATCAACTGATTTAAACAATAATTTTGATTGTTTAATACAAACATTTATTAGATATTTTGATACTGATTAATAAAAATTTAAAATATGCAATGTATCATAACATAGATGCAGAACAGACATCGTCTAAATAAGTTTTAAATTGAAATATTAATATATATAATTATATATCATATATACAATGTAACATATACCATATATTATATAATACATAATTATGTAAAATATATCTATGTGCAGGTGCCTTTACCACCAAGCAGTATAATTTCATACCGGTATGTACAAGTCCTGTGATGCCATCATGCCATAGCTACCTAGCGAGCACTTTGCTATTTGTCCATTGCTACTTCAAGGGCCTAGGAAAAGCTGTGAGCATTTCCCATGCCACATTGTACATGATGGGACTTTACAGAGGCTCTTGCTTAATCAGCTCAATCGGTACAGTAGATTAACAAGAAACAACACATCAGGGAACCTACTGATTCATGATTACAATTCCAGTCTTAATTCCAAATAACTGATTCTAAAATTCGCACTGGAAACTACTTATATTTGTCATTTTCAATTAATAATTCGCGACAGTCTCAAGCTCCTAGGCAGCTGATATGATAACATTACACCTTAGTGTCGTCTGGCCAGTAGGCCTACATTTACCTCCATTGCCTGGCCCAGTTCCAGGTCGAATGTAACCACGCAAACGCACTGAACCCAGTTGTGAAAACGATCCCATGGCAATATGGTGGGGCTCTTGAGCGACTCCTCGTGGGCCATTATTCGTCTAATGAAACGATCGGCTCAGGCTAAATCATTATTTGGCAACTACCAATGTAGTCCTTCAACATTTGTCGAATATAACGTTAATCACTTTTCTTTTCTCGCACTTTTTACAGTTCTTCACGGACCTACACGGCCTCCATTTTTCCTGTTGTCATTTACTATAAAAACGGGATGTCCACGTATACCGTTTTAACTGTCCTTATCTTCAGGAAACTGAATAATGAAGGTTAGACATTAGAGAAAGATTAGGATACTGTGATTAGGATTAACTCTACACGCATTATTTTGCAGATTTCTTAGTTTTAAAAAATTGTTAAATAGAATCTTTCTCAGTTATGTTACAGCTTATTTAGCCGGTTTCTGTAAATATTTTCTAAGATCTTGTAAATGTAAATGTAAATCTCCGAAATTTATCAGCGCCACACAAAAGCCACGTCAGGGAGACCAGCTTATTGTCGGCGCTATATCAACTGAAGTCCGCAATAGCCATGTCCGCCTTGTCCATTCCGGTGCCAGGTCCGAGTCAGAGGAGGTCAAGCCGAGGAAATAGCAGGGTGCTACGGTGGTAATCGGCGATGATGGTGGTCTTAGGTAATCTGTCGTCGCGCGACAAATGCTTACGTCTTTAAAACAGTAAAGGCACGAAGAAGCGAAACGAGGCATCAAAATATATAGGCCCTCTATAACCGGTATTAATTACAAGATAGGCAATTTAAGCAAACTTGTATTAATGATATGATACATTACATTAGCAACAGCTCAAATACACGCATGCAAATATAATTATGAAGGGTGCCGTTAAAGCGGAAAGGTAAATTTAGCGCAATTTTATTTTATTGATCAGGTGCAGATGTGAGGTTATTATACCATTAATTTTCATTTTTACTCACTTGACTACCGCGCGCGCCACACGCAAGGTGGACAACTCTGAGCTCGTGTTCCTGTTTTAAAATTCATTGTCTTTGACGTTGATCACAGTGTTGAGGCTGGTCGATTATAATAATTTTGTTATAAAAATACAGTTTTCGTTACTTTGCATTGACTCTTATTATTATCTTTCAGCCAGTTACACGCTTTTACCTGAAAGAAATTTAAAGACATTTGCGCGAGCGATCAGAAACGGTAACTGATCAAGATTTTGTATCTTGCCGTTGAATATGTCATGGCTATTTAGGTCCGCCTAAAATCCCGGCTTTTGGCGCATCGAGGAAGCTGTCGTCAATAAGACCATTGCGGCCGGAATTGTGACCTTGGAACAGGGTGATTGAAATAATAGTATTAAATGTAGTCCGTCCCGTCTAAAAATTCTTGCACGCGTTTTTAAGTCGGAGCAAAATACGGAATTGCGTGTCTAGAAAATAATACTTGTAAGAACTTAATAAGCAGTCTGCGACTGCAGACACGTTTTGCATGCATAAAAATTGTGCAGAAAGTAATAAAGTATTTATAACATCATGGTTTTAATATTTTGTTTTGGACTGGTATTTATATTGCTGATTGTATTTGTATTTTTTGTATTGTGTTTTTCGTTTATTAATCCAGAATGACAGGACCACTTCTGGTTGTTGCATTGTTGATTTTTACTCCAGTCTGGGGAATGCTTGTTACATGTTCTATGGAAACCTTCCAGAAGTACAAAAGAAAAATTACTTAAATCTAAGCAGACCTGTACGGTAAATCTTAAGAAAAGGCCAGATGCGGTCTGCTTACTCATAAACAATAATGACCATCCCAGATTGTGAGAGAATGTAGGGCAATGCATGCTACCAAAGGACTATCGTACAAATAAGCAATTAATGGGCTAGTGGTTTTCACAAAATTATGTGCACTGCAATGTTCCCTCTAAGCTGTGCGCGTGTGCGCGCGCACACAAGTCGTGAGACGAGCGCACACAAGAAAACATGGAGCGCACAAAAAATGTTCATTCCAGAAATCTTCTTTGCACATATTTCATAGACGTCGTTCTCAGTGTTTCCTCTAATTTTTCGTGCAAAAACTGTCTTGCACATAATATTATTTCATACACGTCGTTCTAAATACATATGGCGCGTGCCACGCCACCGGAGCTTTCTTCCGAACTCTAAATAGATATATGCAATGGTCAACTTCCGGTCTCGTAACTCTCGTTCTTCCTGTTACGATTTTGCAAGACGCGCGGTTATGACTTACAAGGTGATAATTATTTAAAATAATATTATCAGTTTTATCACTTAAATTCGGTCGACATTATATCGATACAAAATGGCGCAGAATAAAGGTCTGAAGCGAAAACGAACTGCGACTTAATTTAAAAGTGAATGACTGGTTGAGGTCGTTCAAACCGAGTCAACACGATCGCCATGCACGGTGCGATTAAAAATTCGCGAAATATTCTCTTTCGATGAAGACATTGGAGTCGTCTGCTTGTTTTGCCGTGATGCGAAAACTGCAGGAGATTTATCAACTGGAAGAGTGTGGGAGACTGCACGGAAGTTAGATTTCTTGAAACGCCATCTTTCAAGTAAGATGATGCATCTTATGATGTATCAAGCATTCAAAAACTTCGAAATAAAAATCCTGCTCTTCGGGGAGGGTTAATTACCATACTCCTTGAAACCCCAGCTGAAAAGGACATGCGGCAAACTGTTCTTGAACGAAAGAGGTCAAAACCCGATGAAATAAAAGTGTTGATGGATAGTGTTGTTTTAGGTGTAAAAATAAATAATTCACTGCTTTCGGGCCAAGATATCAATGAGCACATTGCAAAGTATGTACGCATACCTGAACGTTGGCGAAGTATAAACTATGCATTCGAATTTCTGGAAATTATTAATAGCGTGGTACAGCGTGATATGATGAATGAAATAGCTTTTGCAACATTTTTTACTTTAGTTGTGGATGAAAGTACCGACATATCCGTCCACAAACATTTCATACTCTACTTTAAATTTCGGCCTGTGAATTCATCAGATTACAAGACTTCTTTTGGCGGAATAATACAATTAGAAGCATGTTATGCTGCGGCAATACTTTCTGCGGTCATACATTTTAATCACAAAAAAACAATCTGAACCTAATGAAAATGGTTAATGGTTATGTTCACATCCGACGTGATGTTAGGAAAAGTAATTGGGGTAGCAGCGCAACTGAAAAGCATTATTCCTCACTTGGTCCACCAACATTGCGTTGCACATCGTGAAGATTTCGGTGTTTCTTCGGCTTGGAAAGAGGTCAAATTAATAAGAGAAATTGAAACTTTAATGAGGACTGTCTAGTGTCTACACTGTATTCTGCCGGTCTTCAACCAGAAAATGAGTATTCCGAATGGATAAATGCCAAGGACCGAAGAGAGAAATTATAACGGTTAGGCCACATTACAATATTTATGTTATATTGATATTACAAGTTTAATAGTCCTGGTCTAAAATTATCCACCGACTCTGCAATGCGCGCAAAAGTTTGCTTTCCTTGTACAGTGTTGCACAAAAGAAATTTTTGGCGCACATAGACTCAAAAAAATTAGAGGGAACATTGGTGCACTGTCAGAAAAAAATTCCTGAATGTTGAGTTATGCTTCTGAGAATCATTTCGTGGCATAGTCCTAGCGGATGTGTGCCAAGTGCAAATTGATAAGACAGTTTCTTACAAGTCGTAATTTGTTTCCAACATGCAGGAGTTCGTCTAGCAAAGCACATTTCATGAGAACTTTTTCTCCAACATTTCTTAATATTGATGCCAATAAAAGTATTTTGAAAAACTACTACTTTGTTACATGCTGATTATTGATTTACTCATGCTTTCGATAGTTCTTGCATAGTGTGCAGAGCTCTACCTTTTGTCGCAATCTTGGTTCGCAATATTGTTGGCAAGTAGGTAGACCTCAACCATCTGATTTACCGACCTGGACATGATGTATAAATGGTGTTGAACCTCAAAACTTGCATTCAGTTGGTCACTTGTTGGATTGTGGTTGTTATGTCTTTGCTGAAGCTAGACGATTTACAGTTCCAGGACTAATAATCAACTGGGTTTCAGAGTTGGCTGGCCGCAGAAATCTTTGTTCCCCTCCTCGGCATGAACTTGTTCCTTTTGAACGCACCTCGACAATGCAGTGTCACGCTTTTTTCGTGGTTGGGCTATCCACCTGGAAACAGGCCCTTAGCCAGCCACGCTTCCTTTGGACGGGTGAAAATTATTTTGGACAGACATAAATTGTGCATGATTCTCCTCCAGCACCATCAACTGCGAGCGTTCAGATGACAGTTCTATAAGGAGTAGGGGTTGATATTAGTCTCTGCAAACAGCATAAGGGCAGTGCAGTTGGACTCGTATGGTGGTGGGACTGCGGGCAATTGTGACTTCGATACACTCATGACGTCGGGGGGTCATGACTTCGAATGCTTTTGGATGGGCTACTCTGTATTTCTGGCTATGGACTTGCCTGGAAGAGACTCCCTTTGGATCTGCACGGTGTCCTAGCTAGGGATTCTGATGCATAGACTTTCTGCTAACACTTGAAAACTGTTCTTTCCTGCCGGGTTTGGGCTGGTAGTGCTTCTGAAGAGTTATCTTGGAGAGGCGCTATATAAATGCTCTCAATGAATGAATGAAGAAATTGGTCTTGTAGTAAAGGAACCTTTATCTTGTTTGCTTGAGCAGCTGATTTGGGTTTAGCAGTCTTTAGGCAGGCTGCATTCATCAATCTGGCCCTACCATACAAAGTAAACTATATTGTTTTAGAATCTGGGTCTTGGCATCGAGAGCTCTGCAAAACATAAGACATAATTCAATTTATGGTTGAAACACAAATAAGAAATATTTGCATGAACATGTAAAGAACTGCATTAAACATGCATTTAAATAATCCAAATTCAGACCTGCTTATTGAATATAAACTACTCTCCTTACAATTGTAATCGCAAATTTACATAGCGCCACTTCAGGGGAAACTGATCAGAGGTGCCTCGGACTTGGCAACACAAAACCAAGATCGAATGTATTGGTTTTCAAGTACTTTTGGAAAAGAGACAAAGAAATTTGCAGGAGCTCACGTTAATATTGAATTAAATGTCATAGTAGTTTAAGTAAAATTATAAAAGTTACTATGAGGTAAGTTTGAGCGTGTAATGATTCAAAGATTACAAGCGTTACTTTTGATGATTATTTCTAAAGTTGTACTACTGAATCACTTCGGACTGATTATGGTATTAACTTGTTAACTAATTCGGCCTACACCAGAAAGATTGAGTTGCCATGATAAGTCTGGTGAATCCATGGGCAAACTGCAGCCTGCAGGACACATCCTGTTACAGTGAAAATTTGTGCTTCTGACTATGATACATAATATTCGGCAACTTTGAATCAAGCTGTGGACCTCAACAGAATTCTGGGCAACCACCTGCCAAAAAAGTTTACTTGCCTTTGATCTGGAACAGTGTTGGTCTCCACATTCATGGCATCTTCACGTCACATTTTGAAAGATTTTGATACAAATTACTTGATGCAACAGCTTTCCCAGAGTATGATCAGCTTCGATCAATTACTCTGGTTCAGAGCTTGTTTCTCTGCTGATCATACCCGAGCACAGTGAAAGAGGCCTGCATTTCCGGTGATACTTTTGATTCTTGGTGCAGAAAGTGGTAAGCTTATGTTTGTTAACCACTGGCTATTGGGGTCAGATGGTAAGACACCCATGGAAGCACCCGACTGCAACAGGTGAAAATAATTTATTTTCAGACTACAGGCTTTAGCAGAATAGTTTCTTCTAAGTACATTTATCTTGAGGAAGTCTTGTTTTTAAGTGTTTTTTTTTATAAAACTTATTTTTCCAATAGCTGACTTATCTTGTCAGTGTGTTCGTATTTTTCAAGCACACTTGGCATGCTTCTATTTTTCATGCATCAAACTTTGTCCATATGTTGTGCTTGACTTTATTCTGATTTTCATTACAGAATATTTGGTGAATTGTCGGGAAATTCATGCGAAATGAGTTCTGAACCTTATCGTGCTTTGTGCATCAGTTCATTGAATCCAGATGCTTCTGATGACGATATTAAAGAATCGTTGCTGGAGATACTGAGAGACTTCAAATTTGTCAATTCAAAGGTTCTTTGCGAACCTGGCAAAGAGAGAGCAGCGTTTGCGGTGTTCCGCTATGTTGAGGATGCAGAAGAAGCTTTCTCAATGCACAAAGACATGGAGCTTTGCGGAAAACCTGTTGATGTAAGTCCAGTTCCGATTAAAGACCCGATCATGGAAACTCTTCTCGGGAGTAAAGCTACGTCAAGGCGGGAAAGTGAACCTAGATACACCCCAAGAGGAAGGGGCGGCCGCAGAGGTCGTGGACGAGGAAGAGTACCGTCACTTTTTCATCAGCAACCCCACAGATCGTTTGCTAAGAAACGCAAATTTCATCGTCCCAGTCGTCACCTCTTTGTTGGAGGCATTGCGCCATGCACATCGGAAAAGGATCTGCGAAGAGTTTTTGAGCCGTATGGCTATATTATATCGGTTGACATAAAAACAAATTATGCATTTGTAAAATTCTTTACCATTGATATGGCTCTTCGTGCAAGAAAAGCAGTGCACGGTACCGTGATTGACGGGGCAACTTGCAAGATTGGATTTGGAACTTCAGCTCCATCGCGTTGTCTTTATGTCGGAGGAATTGGTCCGTGGACGAGCGAAAAGGAAATTGTGAGTGAATTCAGTCAGTTTGGTAAAGTGCTAAAAGTTGAATGGCCACACGACAAGAAACATGCATACGTTTTGTTTGATCGCACACGAGATGCAAATCTGGCTTACGATAGTCTGCAAGGTTTTACTCTGGGTAGACAGAAGAAACGAATTTTGCTTGACTATGCTGATGAAGACCAGATGGAGTCGTCGCTGAACTACGAAGAGCCTCGTGTGAGTGCTTCTGATCTTGGCTATAATGATGAAGCCGACTGGAATGAATTTGATGATTACAGCTACCAAGAAGATGATGCGGATGCCGAGTTCTCAGGTAGAAGGAGTCCAGGCAGTTACGATTATAACAGATATGCTGCGGAATCGGACAGAAGAGAAGATCGTTATGATAGGTCGCCAATAGATAGGTCCCCAATAGATAGGTCCCCAATAGATGAGCGAGAATGGCACGATGATC
The DNA here is from genome assembly GCA_963556255.1 of Allolobophora icterica. Classification (NCBI taxonomy): domain Eukaryota; kingdom Metazoa; phylum Annelida; class Clitellata; order Crassiclitellata; family Lumbricidae; genus Allolobophora; species Allolobophora icterica. The sequence continues at coordinate 63,369,250 of OY744609.1, read as the reverse complement.
AAGATACGGGTTATTCTCCGCGAGGTAAAGGCTGGCACAGCAGAACTGATAGCAGAGGCCGTAGAAGCAACAGAAGAGGTAACTGGAGAGGCTATGGGAGAAAGGATAGAGACACTACAGGATCCAGTTTGAGAGGGCGTCGGCAAAGTAGAGAGAGAGATACAAGAAGATATGAAAGAGATTACGAAAGCGATGATAGAAGCTACAGGAGAGATGAACGAAGGGAATATGAAAGAGACGATCGACGAAGCTATGGACGAGACGATCGACGTAGTTATGAGAGAGATCGACGTAGCTATGATAGAGATGATCAACGAAGGGACAATAGAAGAAGTCCAGATCGTGACAGTTTTAGGGCTAGGAAGAGAGAGCGAAGTGCTGATAGTGGAAGAAGCTTTGAAAGAGACTATCGAGCTCGGAGAAGCCGTAGTGGGAGTTTTGACAGAAGCCGTCGCAAGAGGTCGCACAGAAGTTCAAACAGAAGCCAAGAAAGAATAGTCCCACATGCAGAACATGATAATAGAAGATGTTCCGACAGGAATTTTACTGTAATGCCAAATCAGGCAATACCACCAAGTCAGTTACCACTGCTGTCTCCTTCTTATCCTCCTCCTGCTTTGCCCCCAAGTACCGCTGTATATCCTCAAAACCCTCTGGGTGTATTTCCTCAACCAAGTATAGTTCCAGCTTACCAGCCGCCATTGCAAGATCCCTATTCGTCGTCATCTGTGAATTACTATCCTCCTGTTGGCCAGCCGTTGCCGGACTTTTCAGTTCCTCCTCCATCGTTAAGAAACTTTCCAGGCATTGTACAGGAACCGTTGGCCGTGCCGCCCAGCAGCGTGCATTCTCAACTTGGAAGCACTTCGCATGAAATCGCGTCACGTTTTCCAGTGGTCTGGAGTGGTGCTCTTGTGCTGAAAAACAGTGCATTTGTGACGAATATGTATCTGTTGTCTGGAAGTGTTTTACTGGTCGATGCTTTGCTTCGAGACCAGTCAGCAGATTGTCCAGTGCTGAAAATAACTCAACGACTTCGACTCGACGAACCCGACAAGGTGAAAGAAGTCGAACGTCGTGTCAACATGTCTGCCCGTAATGGCTGTAGCGTGCTGCTTGCCGTGCCGGCATCTGCAGAAGTTGGTGATGTTAATAATATAATTCAGCAGAGGCCTCTTAATGCTCTTGGCTCGTACTTGAAAGAAAAGGCCGTGGCTGCTGTTATTTTATTGCCACCTGGATCTGCTGCTGGAACACAGACTGGAATATTGCATGCATTTCCACCGTGCGACTTTGCACGTGATTTCTTGAGGAGAGAAGCGCCGGAACTTGCAGCTGATTATCCAAAAGACGACCACTTGCTGGTTATTGTAATGCGTGAAACTGGAGACTAGACGTTGCATTTGAAACGTTCTTTATCGTCATAAAGATATTTACAACAATTACACTGTTGCAACAACCTTCTCTAAATTCATCGTGTGCTATGTAAAGCATGAGGACTATGTAAAACTCTGGTAAAGACGTTTAAGAGTATTTAAAGTGTGATGGAACTTGTTCACTGAATCCTTCTGATATCCACTATGGACGATGTTTTAGGCAGACATGATGAGGGCAAGTATACACTGTTTTGAGAATTTGATCAGTGTTACAGTTATAGTTGTTTCTAAATTTTTGCAAGTGTGTTAGAACAGAGGTCACCTAAAAGCTAGATTTCTGTAAGTAATACTTTTTCTTATATGTTTTATTTTAAATTTCAGAAATACCTGTGAAATATTTGGACACTTGCCATGATTCATATTTAGCTTTGATTCATACCTATGCCACATTCGCGAGGAAATGTGTGATTCAGACAGATATACTGTTTTTCTGTCTTTCATTTGAAACAGGAACACCATTTGCTGTGTTACGATAATTATCTACCTATTTGGAATGCTACTGCAAAATAATTTTAGAATCTTTATTTTCAGTTGTGAATTACTTGCCACTGACATTATGTCATAAAGCTGATTTTGCACATGTTACGGGATCACAAGGTGCAGCTATTACCTATTTGCAGTTTGTTGAGTTTGACTCAGGACAGAATTTGTACCACTGCAGCAACTGGAATAATACATTGATGCAATGTGCATCAATTATAATTGAAGATTTGGAACATGTAGCTTTATATCTGCTTTCATGGAGCTGCAGTTACGGACCAGTGAAGGAAACTTCTGACTGATCAGATTGCTGTACATGGTGGCTATCGTGACGATAGATTTTTGTGCTGTTATTTTGGATTTAAATCTAACCATGGAATTCATCAGTGACACTTAGATGAACTGCCAGATGGCTGGAGTAGCCTTGAGTGCGTGCACTGTGCAAGAATTTGCTGTACCAACATTTTTTTTCTGTGGCAGTGTGCTTCAAGTTTACGGTGATTCAAAGAACTCCATATTAATGTGTCAAGAGGAAGAGAGGTTTCAGCGACCATACTTAACCTGTGAAATAACTTAATGTTACAAGATTTGCTGATTTTTGCCTGTTGGCATTCCGTGACTCGAGTGCATGTATATATGGTAAAATAAAGACATTGAAAGCTCGTAGATGCTGAGAACGATGGAAGGTGAAGAAATTTAAGACATGATGAAGCAACACGTGTGGCTTGATAATGTATATATGATAAAATTGCTGTTACTTTTAAGACCGCCTGTTTAAGCAACTTCAGCTTGTTTGATTTGAAGATGCCATTTGAAGAAAATATTTACTGAAGTTTAATAGGTCTGAGAGTTTATTTATTACTAGATTATTCAGTCATTAATGAAATTGGTAATCCACAGCCTTACTGCACATTTGATGACCAATATTCCCTCGAAGTCCAAAATTCAACGTGCATGTTTCTAAACTTGTGGAAAGATTTCTAACTGCCTTTATAACGTCTAACTGTGTTTTGTGGCACGGAAAACATTGCTGGGTAGCTGCACAGTTTGGAGAGAATTGTCAACAGCTGTTGTAGTGTAGCTTCTTGTGTTCTGTTGTGATGTAGTTTCAGCTTTAAAAAAGCGCAAAAAAATTCTATGTGATGTCAGCTGGTTGTCGAAATCTTAATTCAGATTGTTCAGTTGTTACAATACTTGTATAAATTCTAGTGGATTTGAAGTGCTAGAGTTTATGGCTGAATGCAACCATGTCAATGCTGATATTGTAGAAATAAACTACATTTAGCCCAGCATTTCCCAGCCAGGGTGCCATGAACCTGCTCTAGGGGTGCCATGACAGAGTGGCAAAAAATGTGAAAACTGATTTTAAAAGTAGTATAGAAATAGTCGCAACACTGCAACTGAGTACAAGGAACTTTGCTCGTCATTAAAATAAAGAACTACATGTAGCTGGAAGAAAAATAAATTAAGACCAGGTGTTGTTCAATGAATGACGTTCACTGAATGACCATGCTGTTCACTCGATGTCCATGATCCTTTCATTTCAAATTGAACATTCTTTACCATCGTAGTTTACGACGATACTTCTGGATTAATTGAACTTTCAATCGAAACTAGAAACAATACATTTCCAAAGATCCTGCTGAGGCTGTCTGGGTAAAACCTCGTCTCCCTTCACTGTAGCTGCATGCGTATGCACCATATCTGCCTGTCCATAATGATGTCATATTAACACACTCTCTCTCTCTCTCTCTCTCTCTCTCTCTCTCTCTCTCTCTCTCTCTCTCTCTCTCTCTCTCTCTCTCTCTCTCTCTCTCTCTCTCTCTCTCTCTCACTCTCTCCACTAGCACACACAAAGACACTCCTGCCTTTAAAGCCATTATTAAAGCTGTGAAACCTTGGAACGCTATCTTTCTCCATCTCCCACACACGCTAGCTGGCTCGTGACTACCTTTGAAGCCATGTTAATTAAAGACATTTTGGAGCGCGGTATGCGTGGGGACATTACGTGTCACAGACAAATTCATTAATTCATAATTACAGTACGTATATGCGTCAATGCGACACAATAAGCGGTGATTATGTACAGCACGATAAATATAGGCACGTCTTCCATATGCATGTAATGATTATTTCCACAAAGACGGACCAGATGTTACGGGCGATTTCGACGGAAGTCTATTTTTAGATGTGGGCGTGTTCCATTGATCGACACTGAAACCGGTTTCAACGTAAATTAACGAAATCGACAATCTTTAGCAGGATCCATCGAACGTCAAGTGTTGGTCTCAAACGCTAAATACATGTAATTGCATGACGTTAAATTCTGTGGATCCGTTGTTTTAATTGTACATGTACCTACAAATTTATATAGCACAACTCTGCAGAGACCTGACGATACAAAACCACTACTGTATGGCCTATAGAATGGTTTTCAGGCGCTTACAGGAACGAGGTAAAGAAGCTGAAGTCGCAGGTTACAAGTTGGCCGACTACAGCAGACCTGTGGAGTGTGAAGCTTATTGTGTCCCAGTGGTATCCGAGTATAGCCCCGTTTGACTTTTTGGCGTTTCTTCGTCGATTTGGCCTCCCCCAAGCTGAGATGGCCTTCCCTACTTAGCATCTTCCCGATCCCTAGGCCCTATCATTATTCTGTAATTTGCTGCGTTATTGCCAGCAAAGCTTGATGTCAAGAATTAAACGAATATACATACATACATACTTTGTCTTCCTAGTAATGTTTCTCAATCCGCCAGTTTCATCGCAGACGCAATGAACAGTTTCGAGCAATTAGACACGCTTTTGAAACGGTTTGGTAAGTTATGGTAACGAATCCGTTCTTAGAAAGTCGTTAAGCCTTTGACTAAGCTTTACACAACACCGACGTAGATGGGAATTGTCCACAAAAGACATCCGCAAAAAATGCCTACTCATGTGAGCCCGTGCCTCGATCCCCATATGTAGGTTTCGAATTTGGCCTATTGCGCCCCTCCAATTAGAGACTCGGCACTGCAAAAGAGTATTGAAGATTATAATTGAGGCCTAGTTAACCGGGTTGGTCCAGCAGGGCTAACTGTGCTACGAGGTGGGAGTACTTTGATAAGTTTGATATGTGCCCCCGCACTGTGCATGTCCCCCTCCCCTAAGTCCCCTTGTCGGCATTTGGGTGATCCTTTTCATCCCTCTATGCGGATGTCCTTTGAGGATGATCCCTCGTTAGGGGATGATCCGTTGTAGGTTTGAAATGTGAGGAGCGTCAGAAGAGTCCGCAGTCCTTGAGATTGTTCTTGATGATGACGTCGGTGACAGCGTCGAAGACGAACTGGACGTTGTTCGTGTCCGTGGCGCAGGTGAAGTGCGTGTAGATCTCCTTCGTGTCCTTGCGCTTGTTCAAGTTCTCGAACTGCAGTTGGATGTAGGCGGCCGCCTCGTCGTAGTTGTTGGCGCCTGAGAAGCAAAACAGGACATCGTTACGCTACCAGCATGTCCACTCTGGACCCGTATTCCCGTACACAACCCATATGGGTCCCAACTAACACCGAAGTGGTTTATTATGTTTGCCTGCAGTGTCGGTTACTTCGTTCGTTATCTGGACACTATCATTAGGCTAGTTTCAAGACGGAGGAAAATTCGCCTGTTAAGTTGATGTGTAGAGCGGGTATTAAATGTTATAACCAACTTCTATAGCGCTACCAATCGTAGGGCACCAGCCTATTCACGAGCGCTGCGTCAAGTCAGAGGGGATTTCCAATACCTGTGTATTCTGGGAAACAGATGGTTAGCGGCGACTTCTTGATCTTTTCCTCAAAAAGGTCTTTCTTGTTGAGAAAGAGAATGATGGATGTGTCCGTGAACCACTTGTTGTTACAGATGGAATCAAAAAGCTTCATACTCTCCATCATTCGATTCTAAACACATACAGAATTACGTCGCTTAACGTTACGCTCTAAACAAGAGGTCGATACAATTGCTACCATGGTGGTGATGATAAAATGACAACAACAACAACAAATACAAGGACTACGATGATGATAATGATGATGATGATGATGATGATGATGATGACGACGACGACGACGACGATATGATGATGATGATGATGAAGATGATGATGATGATGATGATGATGATGATGATGATGATGATGATGATGATGATGATGATGATGATGATGATGATGATGATGATGATGATGATGATGATGATGATGATGATGATGATGATGATGATGATGATGATGATGATGATGATGATGATGATGATGATGATGATGATGATGATGATGATGATGATGATGATGATGATGATGATGATGATGATGATGATGATGATGATGATGATGATGATGATGATGATGATGATCATCATCATCAGATGATGATGATCAGATGATGATGATGACGACGACGACGACGAGATAAAGAGTTGATGCAGAAGATGTCGATGACGAAGATTTTAATGAAACTTGAAACGCTAAGCATAGTAGGATAGTGACACTGGCAATAATGACAATAATAATAATAATAATAATAATAATAATAATAATAA
>OY744609.1:63245286-63355286 GCA_963556255.1 Allolobophora icterica | reverse complement strand
GTGTGTGTGTGTGTGTGTGTGTGTGTGTGTGTGTGTGTGTGTGTGTGTGTGTGTGTGTGTGTGTGTGTGTGTGTGTGTGTGTGTGTGTGTGTGTGTGTGTGTGTGTGTGTGTGTGTGTGTGTGTGTGCCCCTGCTTTATGTAAGCACGGTATGAACGCCTGATAAAGCAATTCGTGCCTTCAACCTGCGATTCAGTGGACCTTCAGCAAGGAGAGCCAAGCCATAAGTTTAATTTATGTCCAAAATATCTCACGCATAATAGAACGATATCTATTTCCTCTACAGCAGCGTTTCCCTACCTGAGTGCCGCGGTGCCAAAAGGTGCCGCGAACCTGCTCTAGGGGTGCCGCGGCTGGATGGCAGAGTGAGTCTATAATGTGAAAAACTACTGACATAGACCTACACTTATTTTTTTAAACACGGTAGTCCATCGGTAGCGCGCTTCGAATGTAATACAAACCATTGCCGGTTCGAGCCTGCTGATCGGACTCCATGCAACGACCCTGAACAGTCCACTCAAACCTATCTCTGTCGCAAAGCAGTGTAATTTTTTAGAGGCATAAGATGGGAAGTGAACGGTATAATCTGCCTCAGAGATTACCTTATCACAACACGAGTATCATAGACATTGTTAGATGTATTATTTTATGCTGACTTAGTACTATCCAGGATTGAGCCAACTTAGACCAATCCAGGTTTGAGCCAACATACTCCAATCCAGAATTGAGTCAACTTAGTCCTATCCAGAATTGAGCCAACTTAGTCCTATCCAAGATTAAGCCAACTTAGTCCTATACAGGATTGAGCCAACTTAATTCCATCCAGGATTGAGCCAACTTAGTCCTATCCAGGACTGAGCCAACTTAGTCCTATCCTGCAGTATTGGCATTTGAAACCATTGAGAATGGTAATGTATCAACTCGGCCCATCATGCTTTGGACCTTGCTCCTGTGGAACAATCTCCCCGTTACATGTGGTCTACTGTTGCCTTGAACTCATTGAACTCTGTGGTGCAGCCAACATTTGCAAACTGTCTAAAACGCACTCCTTTGGATCTGATAGATAGCCATAGGTGCAGCCCTCTTGTGCGGTACAAAAACTGCGCTATTATATTAGTGCTAGAGAGTACGTCTCATGTACCTCTCCGCGTGGGGTTGCCGGTTCGCATACCGATGCGATGGCTGGTATTTAGGAAATGCTATATGTGTTTGTGTATATAGGCCCCTATGTATGTGTAGGTATATGTTGCATGTTTATGTCCACGTGTATTTGTATATGTATGTGTGTAATGTGTATGATACGTAACATACGTGTATGTATAATTATGTGTATGTATATGTGTATGAGTACATGTGTATATGTGTATGTGTCTATATTTGTGTACGTGCACACGTGAATATGTACATGTGTATGTATATATGTATGTGTATGTATATGTATTTTTATATGTACACGTATGTGACTGTATATACATTTGACAGGCTATCGAAATAATAGTGTTGTTGAACAAATGTGGCAAAATCCCTGGAACAGAATTCCTCTGGGAGTCGATCTAAAACAGGGTTTTCTATCAGTTGGGTTTAGTTCGTACGATAACCTACAGTGACCCATCCATCACCGGTCTTTAATAGATTCTGGAAGGGGAAGCGGTAGTGGAGGGGGGTACTGATGCTGCAGCTGCTGAAGCTGCTGTGTGATCTGGTGCAGTTTTAACAGTCGACCTATCATTACGTGATAACCACAAAACCAGGACCAGGTTAATGCATAGACACTGACGCGGCTGCGTTTATGTAGTAAATGTCGTACATAATATTATGATTAGGTATGCTTGTGTGCGTATATGGATGTATGTATGTATGTATGTATGCAGGAACGTATGTATGTAACTATGTATTTATGAATGTGTGTATGCACAATTGTATGATATTTGTGGTATGTATTTATGTATATATGTATGTTTGGAAGCATTCTTGCTTGTATGTATTTATGCACATGTATATATGACATTGTATGCATGTATGTATGTAGTACGTATGCATGTAATAATTATGCATGAATGTATGCATGTATGTATGCATATAGGCCTATGTATCTGTGTATCTGTGTATATATGTTGCATTTTAGTTATTCTGATATGCGTATATATCGATACATATATATATATATACATATATATGTCCGCATGTTAGTTAGAACCAGAGTGTAGTTTAACAAAGAATTAACTCTGGCCAGATTATCGTATTAGCGACACCTTATTCCGCAGTCTTACCATTATTCAACGAGTTCATCTGATTTCCTGTCTCTGCTAGGACCTAAAACTAGAACTGCATGTTTTTGGCGAAAGAGAGTTTTAGTCTGCTGGACCTACTTTTCGGAACTCTCTCCCTGTGTCTGTGACTCTGCTTAGTCGCTTTTGTCATTTAGTTCTCAATTTAAAACTTGCCTCTTTCAAATTGCTTATCCACCATAGGCTGCCCCTCGCTCTATCTCTGTCTCTCTGTCTCTGTCTCTCTGTCTCTGTCTCTCTGTATCTGTCTCTGCCTGTTTCTGTCTCTCGGTCTATCTGTCTCTCTGTCTCTGTCCAATTTTTATAGCGCTTTATAATTAATTTTTGCAATTTTGACCTGATGTGAATCAGTCTTACTATTCAGCCGAGTCGTTGAGTTGGTATTCTCGTGCTCGGTTGAAGCACTCCTGGACGCCCGAATCCTTCCAAAGGCGCTTCATAATGGCCGCCAACTCCGGAGTCATATCCGTCTCATCCGCTGTTCCACCCAACGCAAACAACTGCCTCGCATCCTCCTACATACATACATGAATACATGAATACATGAATACATGAATACATGAATACATGAATACATACATACATACATACATACATACATACATACATACATACATACATACATACATACATACATACATACATTCATACATACATAGTTATATACGCATATTAAATTAGATTAGATTAGATTAGATTAGGTCCGGTGCGGGTGTAAGGAGCCAGAAAAAGAAAATGAAATCCTCCCCTTGAAAATCATCGCATGGGCGTATTTAGGGCGGTTTCAAGGGTTCGAACCTCCTCCAATGAATTGTAAAGCACAAAAACACTTCACTTTTCAAAACTGACCCCGTTCCCTGCGACCATGTAAAGGAAAACCACCAGAAATTGGAAACCACTCCGAAATTGTTTCCTTGCTACGCCTCTGTGAAACTGTAGGGCTTATTGCTTACTTTGCTTAACAACGGCCTAATGTGAAACATTGTCATCCAATGTGATTTAACGTGATGCAATAGGGTGTCATATGACGTAGTGGGATACGTTATAATTTAATGCGATGCAGTGTCACGTGATGATGAGGGACATTTGTATAGCGCGTGTCTGTGTACACGTACCGCTCGATCGGGGTGACCAAGGTCGATCTTGAGCTGACCCATGGCTCGGACAATGGCCATCATGCTCTGGATGACATTGCTGTAGACCACTGGACGATAGGTCAGACATTCCTCTTGCGAATAGCCCTTCTCGTGGATGATCCTATGGCAACACATCAACAGCTATTCAATTTCACTGCATTTAAAGTCATCTTAAAAGTTACAGCATTCATCTTAAAAGCCATACCATTCACCTTAAAATGATGTCATCTTAAAAGTCAGAACGTTACTCTTAACAGTCAAAACATCATTTTAAAAGTCACATTCAGCATCTACCTTGAAGTCATAGCATTCATCTTAAAACTCACAAAGTCATCTTAAAAGTAATGATGTTCATTTCAAAAGTCCATTCAACATCTTTAAAGTTACAAAATTCATCTCTCGAGATATAATATCCATCGCTCATCCACCTGGAATAAGTTGCCTAACAACCTGCGACACGAGCTTCTCAGCCTCCCTTTGTCCTTATCCTCAAGCGCATGAAGACCATTCTGTTCGATCGTGGTTTCATTGTGTTAGGTCGCTAGCTCCTCTCATGAGTCTCTCTTGAAGTGGCGCTATATAAATTTTCAATTACAATTACTATTACATTCTCAGTCATTATATTTCATCTTTATGTCATGTAATGTAATGTAAATCTCCGAAATTTCTCAGCGCCACAAAAAAGCCACGTCAGGGAGACCAGCTTATTCACCGGCGCTATCTATATCAAATCAAATCCGCAATAGCCATATCCGCCTTATCCGTTCCGGTTCCAGGTCAGAGTCCGGGAGGTCAACAACATTAATCACTACAGTCATAACATTCATCATTGCAGTCACAACATTCATCGTAAATTCATAGCAGTGCCGCAGTAATCCTCCTAAATTGCTATGCACTGCAAAAACAAACAAGTCAATCACTTAAGCGTGCTTGGAGAAACCCTGCACAGTTTCGCATTTTAGAAACTGGCGCTGCCCGAGAAATCGATGGATTTGATGATGTATACAATCAACAACCGCATCAGCGATACGTTCCAGAGTTCACTATGCGCCTAAAAAGAAGCTGCACGCTTTTACACGCTATGAGAATCCCTATTCATATATATAGGAAGCGCAAAGATACATGGTAACAAACACGTTACACGCCTCTACAGGATCTGCTCAGTAGCGTTTAGATAACATATCTAATCCAATGACTTCTATGATCTAATCTAATCTAATCTAATCTAATGACGTCTATAGTGGCCTTATCAGTCGATGTTCGTTTCACGTAAAATCGCATTAAAAAACTCATCATGATTCATTGGAGAAGCGAGATTGAAATCCGATAATAATCAGGGAAAGGAAACACGTAGCGTGTCTTTATAGAAACAGATGAACAGCATTACGGTAACATACTTGTTACAAGCCTTTGCAGACAAATGACAATCCAAAAAACAACTAGTAGACACCTTTATGATTTCACCCCTCCGCGATTGTTCAGCTCAAAACTGAAGCCTTCCGTCAATCGTTCACTATGTTTTTGTTTGCCTTTGTTCAATATTTACGCAAATCTTCTGAAGATTATTATTTTCTAAACGTTGCTTGTTTGCCAACAACGAGTAGTCGCTGTGGCCAGCATCTTGCAGATAAGCCAGATCCTTTTTACTCTGCAATCTTGCTCTCTGATAATCCTATAGTGATATTGTGCCATTGTGCTACTTATCGCCACTGTATGTATTGTTGTTGTAAAGTATGAGCGTTTGTTTTGTGCCATTAAAAGATTACTTACTTACTTAGTTTGATAGTTTAATGAAGGCCTCATTGACTAAAATGTTCTGGTAATAGGATACAAAAATCGGTACATCGTTCAAAGGTATAAACTTTCAAGGAAGTATTTTTCGGCAACTAACAGAAAAGCCTTGTTAGAGAATTGCCTTGGGCAAGCAGTGAACTTTCGAGCACAGACGTAAAGCTGGTTAAGGACATCTGTCTAGTACGAAAGAGTATAAAGCAATACAGATCAGCAGCTGGTACATCTCAGCCAATGCGTTAAAGAACTTTTAGGAGAGGTGCTATATAGTAGCTCAGGAGCACAAACGTCCTACTAAAAGCATTCACATTGTTCATCCACGCAGTTCTTTACACGTCTTTATATATAGGGGAGACCGGGACAAGAGAGGCACCTTTTACGAATAGGCAATGCCTCTCTTACCCAACATGCCACTCTTGCCCGGTCTCTCCTAATACTGTGGCCATTTCTGGTTCTCATTTTCATGCTTTATGATGCAATTAGAGTAAATGCATACACTACGTACTGTCTTAAACATTAGTACAACATTAAACTTTTATAATAACATTTAATATCATTTAGACTAACTCTAATTTTGATCCTTAACGGTCTATACCTCCTGAAAACTATACCTCCTGAAAACGGCGCCACATACGTCATTCCGACTCATTCTCATTCGATTAGGAAGAGGTCGATTTCTGGTTAATTTCTATTGTAGCAGCCCCATTAACAAAATTTACAAGACAGCCATAACGCTGTTAATTAAGTCGGGAAAACACCTGAGAAGTTTTCTCTAAATGGGCGCTATATAAAAATGTTAACTTACGATTACGATCACCGTCTCGCTGTGGTGTATGAATACATGCAACAAAGACTGCATTCCATTAGCGAACAAAAACTTCATCGCAACAATCATTTCTCGATCAACAACACCTTTGCCCGTCTGTTTACGAAAGTCTGTCGCCAAAAACGTTGAAGACAAAACATCGTCAAATCCAAAAACGGTGTCAATAGGACTTATATGTTGGCGCTGTAGAAGCTGGAAGACAATAGGAGACAGCTAAAACAGTGCATTAGCAATTACGTTTGTCGGAAGGTGATCCGCTGCATCGAAATAGAAGAAAGACAAACAGGCGTGACAAGAGACGTGACGAACGACGCGGGAAAGATAAACAACGATAAATGAACGCGCTATCCATTTTCAGGTACATCCACACACACCTGTGTCTCTCTCACTATATAATATCTATGTACAAACAGATATCAACATCTACGAAATATTACATATTTAAAAAAAACACACGCGCGCATGCACACACATATATATTTATTATATATTATATATTGAATTCCGCCATTATAATCATACTCTGGTAGTGCCAGTCCCAAGCCTGGAGAAAGGAGGAGGGCGACGCTAATCATCTATGACATGTTATGAAACAGTGTTGTTAAGCAACAGCAACTAAACTATATATAAAGTATATATACATACTAATTATATGCATACATACAAATACATTATGTGCTTGTGTACACATTAAAAATACTCCTATATTTTAAATACTCATATATATATATATATATATATATATATATATATATATATATATATATATATATATATATATATATATATATATATATATATATATATATATATGTTGGTCAAATGTGCCAACATATGTGTGTGCATTTCTAAAATGTACTTTATGTAGACTGTGTAAAAACAAACACTTTTTGCACAACTATGTAGCTGCGACATAGAACAGTAATGATAGGTACATATTTACTATGATCACAATATGGCCACTAGATGCGCACATAATATTATATGAATCAATATATATATATTATATAGTCTATATATATATTTATGTATTCGAATATGTGAATATATATTATATACGATATGTTATGTATAATATACCATTATATACATAGATATACAGAATATATATGTGTGTGTGTGTGTGTGTGCGTGTATGTGTGTGTACGTGTGTGTGTGTGTATGTGCGTGCGTGCGTGTGTGTGTGTGTGCGTGCGTGTGTGTGTGTGTGTGTGCGTGTGCGTGTGCGTGTGCGTGTGTGTGTATTCTCGTGCGTCTGTCAATCGATACCTCTTGCGGCCGGATACACCCGCAGAACACAGTAACGAAGACACTGATTGTCTTAGACACGGCTCGCGCGCGTGAATACACTGCGCCATTGTGCGTCGCGTGCGTCGCGGGCGCGACTCTACACGCAAATATATACTGCGTCATCCGTCCGTCCGTCCATTCGTCCGTCCGTCCGTTTGTCCGTTTGTCCGGTCGTCCGGTAGTCAGCCGATCGATTTTGTCGTAGTTGTTGTTGTGGCATTCGAAGAAGGGAGATTTATTCTTATAATAAAAGACGCCTTGATGAGAAGATTGATCAAAGGCAAGAAAGGGCTGCATAAACGTACACGCCCATGGATAAATTCAGAATACTGTTCTTATCACATATATATATATATATATATATATATATATATATATATACATATCTATGTGTGTGTGCATAGTGTGTGAAGTCCTTTGTAGTATAGAAACAAGACTAAATGAAAACACACCCTAAGTCTATATGTGACTTAGAGAGTCGATGCATGCGCGCGTGCTATCTTTGCCTTCGCAACTTTTTTCGTTACGCTGCGTATGTTCTATAGACGCGCGTGCTGAGAACGGTTAAAGAGAATCAGCTTACTTCATCTGTTTAACGATTGTGCTCTTTCCACTTTCGCCACCGCCTGGAAACATTTCAGACAAACATATCAGTTTCTTTGTCACATCTCCTCTTCTCTCCTCTCCTCTCCTGTGCTCTCCTCTCTTCTCCTTCCCTCTTTCATTTTCTCCTCTTCTGTTCTGTTCTGTTCTCTCCTCTCCTCTCTTCTCTGATCTCCTCTCATCTTCTCTCCTCTCCACTCTTCTACTCTCCTCCCTCCACTGTCCTTTCCTCCCGTCTGCTCTCCTTTACTCCCCTCCACTCTCCTCCTCCCGTTTGCTCTCCTCTCCACTACTCTCCTTTCCTTTCCTTCCCTCTCCTCTCCTCCCATCTACTCTCCTCTCCCATCTCTCCTCTCTTCGCGTCTACTCTCCTTCTCTTCTCCTCTCTTCTCTTCTCTTCTCTTCTCTTCTCTTCTCTCCTCTCTTCTCCTCTCCTTTCTTCTCTCCTCTTGTCACCGCTCGTCAGTCGTCACCTTTCTTATCCTTTTCTCTCCTAAGCTCTCCTCTCTTCTCCTCTTATCACCTCTCCTCTCTTCTCTAATCTTCCCCTCTCCTCTACTATCCTTTCCTTTCCTCTCTTCTCTTCTCCTATCCTCTCCTCTCTTGTTCTCTCCGCTCCTCTTCTCTGTTCTTCTGTCCTCTCTTCTCCTTTCCTTTCCTCTCCTCCCCTCTCGTCTAATCTCCTCCACCCTTCTAATCTGCTCTCCTCTCCACTCCTCTCTTCTCTTTCCTTCTCCTCTCCTATCTTCTCCTCTCTTCTCTTCTCCTCTCCTCTCCTCTTGTCTCTTCTCTTCTTTCTCTTCTCTTCTCCTCTCTTCTCTCATTTCCTCTCTTCTTACCATTTCTTCTCTCCTTTCCTCTCCTCTCATCACTTCTCGTCACCTCTCCTCTCTTCTCCTCTCCTCTCCTCTCCTCTCCTCTCCTCTCCTCTCCTCTCCTCTCCTCTCCTCTCCTCTCCTCTCCTCTCCTCTCCTCTCCTCTCCTCTCCTCTCCTCTCCTCTCCTCTCCTCTCCTCTCCTCTCCTCTCCTCTCCTCTCCTCTCCTCTCCTCTCCTCTCCTCTTCTCTCCTCTCCTCTCCTCTCCTCTCCTCTCCTCTCCTCTCCTATCCACTGGCTTTTTAAATGTTTGGTTACTAAGAAAAGCCACTGAAGCAAGATGTATGACCTCAATGAAGCACAAAATACACAACGTTTCTAAAACTGTGAACATTCATTGGCCAGATATACACAACTGGAGTGCAATGGAAACGTAGCTCTGGCAAATTTCCGTTTCCAGAATCTATAGAAACAAAGGTCGAACGGATAAATTGACTAACGTCCGCAAAGACCTGCATGTATAAACTCTGTATATGTATGTATATATTACAGTATGTATGTATATATGTCTGTATTTATGTATGTATGTAATATGTATGTAAGCACGTATACATGTATATATGTATGTATGTGAGTATGTATGTATGTATGTATGCATCAAGACACTTATTATAGCGCATTTTTGGTAACTCACAGATGATTTCTAGAGCGCCTGTTTTTGCATAAATACATGCACATACACACACACACACACACACACACACACACACACACACACACACACACACACACACACACACACACACACACACACACACACACACACACACACACACACACACACACACACACACACACACACACACACACACACACACACACACACACACACACACACACACACACACACACACACACGCGCGCGCGCAATTTACGCGCGCGTAAATTGTCACGCATACATATCGTAATGTGAATAATTGCTAAACCGTCAACTATTATCTGCAAATGTAAATAGGCACCCTCTCAGCGGGATAATTCCCTTCCGGGTGCCTGTTGTTCCCGACTAATTTCGTTGCTGCTGGTGCATGCTACCTCTGTATTAAATGTTGTATAGATAACATTATTTTCTCTTTGCTTAATCAGTTTACCTGGTCTTATTTTGGTTATCTCTTTGTTTGTACCGCATGCACTATGCGTGGTTGCATAATTATAAGGTTGTTGCTGTTATTATTGGGAACAATAAACTTATGTTATGTTAAACTTATGTTATACATGAAATGCGTAGAAAAGCAAGCCGCCCAATATACACCACACGGCTTGTTCGTTGCATTCTTGCTCTATACTCGCTCATTTTATGATGCATAGAGCCTCAGTAGATGTAGTATGTATGTATTTACATACTGTTAGGGTAAGGGTTTCTGTGGACGTTAGAAACTCAATAATTTAGCCCTCCGACCTTTGTTTCTACTGATGCTTCAAGTAAAATTGTATACAGTCAAATCCTGATACCAAAGAGAAGTTCAATAGAAAGGAGTATGAGCATTTTGACTGCAGACACTCCTTAGATTGCGTTACAGACAGACAGATAAGCAGACAGACAGACAGACAGAGACAGGCAGGTAGGCAATAATGAATATATATTATAGATAGATAGATAGATAGATAGACAGACAGACAGACAGACAGACAGACAGACAGACAGACAGACAGACAGACAGACAGACAGACAGACAGACAGATAGATAGATTAGATAGTCAGAATGACAGACAGATTGGTAGATAGATAGATAGATAGATAGATAGATAGACAGACAGACAGACAGACAGACAGACAGACAGACAGACAGACAGACAGAAATACAGACAGATAGATAGATAATTCGAAGCAGAAAGATAGAAAGACAGTGACATTTACAACTGTTCAGCATGGCACAACTGAGGAAGATGAATATCTTACCTAGCAGCAGCAGCTTTACCTCCCTCGACGCCTTCTCTCCATCCGCTCTCAACTGCTTCTCGATCTGTTTCGATCTGTCAGTAGCCGACTTATCATCGTTACTCGAAGCGCATCCCATCTTCTTTTGAGTTAAGATCTCTCCTTTTATCCTTTCCTTTTCTTTCGTTGTCTTTCTTTTATTTCCTTCTTCTCTGTTTTCTTCTCTCCTCGGCTCTCTCTCTCTCTCTGCCTGTCCACCTCTGTCTGTCTGTCTGTCCGTCCGTCTGTCTGTCCGTCTGTCCGTCTGTCTGTCTGTCTGTCTGTCTGTCTGTCTGTCTGTCTGTCTCAATGCCTCTGTTCCTGTCTCTTCCTGTCCTGCTCGATAGGAAACACTTGATATGAAACAGATGGTTGTTCAATCCAATATTCAGATGTCGCTTAATCAACAGCCTGTCGCTTCCTCTGTCACTGTATCTTCGTCTGTTCTTTCATCGAATCTCCGTCAATCGCTTCTTAGGTTCCGTTTAGTGACGCAATCAGAAAAATTGTACCGACAAAAGAAAACGCGAAAAAAACGTCTAACTGGTGACACAGCGTCTAACTGGTGACACAATCCTACTAAACCAGTGACACAATCCCCAAACTGGTGACAGGCTGTGTACTGTAAACAACGTATAAACCGTGAACAAGCTAAACCGGTGACACAACCACAAACAGGTTGCTGAGTCAGTTGACCGTTAGGCAGAGCGTTGGCTGGGCTATTTGTCTGCCAGCATCATCGGAAAATGCAACACCAGTCTGCGCAGCCAGTTTCTACGGCGTCATCATCATCACCAACTGCGATACAGGCATCGGACACAGCAGCTGTGAATCGGGCGCCATAGCAACGTCCAGTTGTTGCGTTTGCAGCCGTAATATATGTGTGCGCGCTCTACATGTGGCGGCGGTCAGCAGCGTAATACAGTTGCGGCAAGAGATAAACTATACTGGGTGTAGTAAGAAACAAGCATTACGTCCCCTCGTCAAGTGGTATAGTAATAACAAACATGGCGTCTTCACATCTTGGAACGAACCGAAGTGTAATTTATTTATTTATGTTATCATATAAATAAATAAATATATATATACACACATATATATATATATTCATGCATGCATGTATATTATATTGTTATGTATATACATATTTGTATTTAAGGCGTTTTTATAACGTGTGTACAGTCTGTTAATGTTTGTTAATCTTGTCATCTTGGTAAGATCAAGGAGCAAATAGTTCATGGAGAGACAAGGATAAAACACTATATCTTTGAAGTCGTAAACGTAATCGTAAAATCCATATCTATAGAGCGTCATTCGAAAACTAAGCACAGGGCACCAGCTTATTCACAAGCGCTGCGTCAAGTCAGAGGGGTTTTACAAAGGGTAGTCAAGAGGAGGACAGAGTCCGAGTTTCAGAGGGTCCAGATCAACTGAGGAGAGAAGGAGAAGTAGAGTAGACCTAGATAAAACTTAAAAGACTATCACTGAAAAGGAGACAATGCAGTAAGATACAGTAGGTTCTTTCAATTAAGTAAGTAAGTAAGTAAGTAAGTAAGTAAGTATATTCTTTATTAAACCAGCTGCCAAACAGCACTCTGGTGAACAACGTCTGTTAAATAGATCTTCTAAAGTTAATACAAACATACGTCGGTATATATATATATATATATATATATATATATATATATATATATATATATATATACATAGCATTAACCATAATATACATATTATGGTTAATAATATCTCGCGACTCGAGACCACAGGTAAAAACTATTTAAGAATCTGCAAGGAACATTAGGACAGAAATTCTTCAGTGCAACAGTTGTAGACATGTGGAATGGTTTGAATGATAGTGCTGTCTCATTGGACGCTATAACGGCTTTTAAGAGGAGCTAGGAAGGATGGCTGTTAAGCATTACAATGGTTCTTAGTTGCTAACACAAACTGCACGTCTTCTGAAGGCCTTAAAATACTTGGGAACAATTTTTAACAAAAGAGTTAAAGTAAAACAATACAGAACAACATTTCACAGTGATATCAGGGATAGGTGGCGCTACGGCGTGTAAACACCGACTCAGCACGGCTCATCCGTGCTGGAGTCGGGAGCGCCTCTGAGTAGCCTTCTTGAAGGAGCGCTATATAAATGCTTAAATGAATGAATGAATGAACTTGTTATATCATACTATGTCATATAATGTCAATGATATAAATATATTTTCATGTATACAATGCTATGTCAGACTATGTTTTATGCTATGTAATTTAATGTTACGTTGTGTTTGCTATGTAACCAACAGACATACATGCATACATACATCGACTGTATAGAGCACAAACGTAATAAGTCCATGGTGTTAAGCATTGGACATATTACGTTTGTCCTCTATGCAGTCGACATACATACATTCATTCATATGTACATACATACATTCATACATACACATATGCATACATACATACATACGCATATTCATAGGTACAATTGAGTCGATAAAACAGCGAGAACTCAATGGATAAAAAAATAAGAAGCAGCAAAATAATTAAAGCAAAGCAGTACAGATAATGCATGATAACAGAACAATATTTCACAATGATAGGTCAATAATCATAAGGTGAAAAATGTTGATTCATACGATACAGGTAAAACTCATGAGGAGAAGAAGCAGAAACTGCTTATCAAGTCATCCCCAGGAATGAACACAGATGGGTGAAATGGATACCAATATCGTTACAAAACAAGATTACATCAATTGATGGGGCGAACTAAATGCTCATAATAGTGTCTCAATAAAGACACTGGTATAATAGTCTTACATGGTATTGAGCAACAAGTATAGATTTGAAAGTGTATTTAAATGATAAAAGAGAAGTGGCAGACCGTATTATAGGGGCAGTAGAATTCCAATTCTTAGGTCCTATGATTCGAACCGTGGGTGAGCGGGCCCGGATTCTGGGTATACATATAGCAAATCAATAGTCATTCCGCCTACGGGTGTCATACTGATGCAGAACAGAATTGGTTGTGGATAGTTGTTGAATGTAGAAGGAAGAACACCCAAATGGTGTCTGTAGCCTACATAAGTGTGGCCAGCTGATAAAAATAAATATCATACATACATACATACATACATACATACATACATACATACATACATACATACATACATACATACATACATACATACATACATACATACATACATACATACATACATACATACATACATACATATACATGCATACATACATGCATACATACATGCATACATAAATACATGCATACATAAACATATACATACATATATGCATGCATACTTACATAAGTAAATACATACATACATACATTCATTCACACTTGCATACTTGCTTACATACATGCAAAAATACATGCATACATACATACATACACACATACATACATACATGCGTACATACATACACACTTACACACATACACACATACACACATACGTATGATACTTTCGTACATACATACATAAATGCGTACACATTATCTCCAAATCGTACTGCACTCGGTGCAACTGTCCATGCCGGATGCAGAGGCGCTTCCTAGATGGAGCGTCAGTCGAAGGCAATCAAATCTGCCTTCGATGTGACTGCGGCGGCGGCGGCGGACGCGCTGTATGTCGGAAAGGCATCATGCAGACGGGTTGCCATGACGACTGGCCGCCAGACAGGTGCTTGTAGAGGCGCCTAATGGCCGAACGCTTAGCGCCGAACAAGCGCTGTATCGGGATACAAGGCAAACACAGGCAAGCGATCAAGCACACCGCTCTCAGCGCTCGCTCTCTCTCTCTCTCTCTCTCTCTCTCTCTCTCTCTCTCTCTCTCTCTCTCTCTCTCTCTCTCTCTCTCTCTCTCTCTCTCTCTCTCTCTCTCTCTCTCTCTCTCTCTCTCTCTCTCTCTCTTTCCCTGTTTCAAGGAGAAAAACAAATGAACGACAAAGATGGAGAAGGAAGTGGAAGTGAAGGTAAGGGAGAGGGAGTCCGAAGATGGGGGAAGAGAGTGTTAGCAAAGGAAATGCGAAAGCAATTAAGAGGCGATGCGAAGGGAAAGTGTCTGCGCTTTTGTGTGTGTGCGTAGGTAGATAGGTAGGTAGGTATGTGCGTGTGTGTGAATGGAATAGCCGCCACAGCGATCAACGTGACCTTTATACCGGCCGCGCCGTATAGGATTGGTGAGTTTTAAAGTTCCAATCACTCACCTGGTCTCCTCCACGCAGTATCCACATCCCACGGCGAGCATCTGGGTCAATGACTGGATGTGGACGATGAAATACAATCTCAGCAAAGTTAATTAATTAATTATATACATTTATAATTATATATCCTGATTCACGTGTATGGGTTTTATATCATGAGATTCTAAGGCAAACGAGATATGCAGCTATTGACGCAGGATTAATGTGTGGAGGTCAGTAAGAACGGAAATCATTGGTAGGATATATCAAGTTCATGTAGTAATGTTGTTATATGGAATTCATATGTCCAGCCGTATGGGACCACTTGCATAGCATGTATGTATGCGTGCTTGTATGTATATTTATATGCTTATGTACTTATTTTATTATTTATTACTGAGGTTTTAAATAACGCCCCTTCAAGGTTATCTACTCAGGAGGGAATGTATGTATATATGTATGCATTATTGCACGCGTGTATGTAGCCTATATGTGTATTTTGTATTGTATTCGGACATTTATAAAGCGCTTCCAGCGGGATAACCATTTAGAAGCGCTCCCAGTGCGAGAGGCCCGAGAGAAAAAAACAAGTTTTAAGAAAGGTAAAAGAGGAAGAGACGTTACCGGAGAGAATACAAGAACCAACAGACGGAGAAAGCTTATTCGAAAGGGCAGGGCCAATGGATGCAAAAGACCTAGATTGAGCCAGAGAAGTCCTGACACGGGGAACCATTGGGTGCCAACTTCCAAGAGAGGCTGCAATCGCTTGTGCAGGTGGCCTGCTCCAAAAAAGATTGTTTATAAGTGAGTAAGTAAGTATATTCTTTATTTTACACCATTAGCAAACGTACAATGGGACAGCAGCTAGAAGCATCGATTGTAAAACATAGAAGTTATAACTCGAAATAATTATTTTTAAATAAGTAAATAAGTAAGCGTTTTCTTATCATTTATGCGAAGAGTAGGTAGGGCGTTTGGAACCCTGAAGGTTGAGAGTTAGTCTTCGGCCTTGAGGAAATGTCCACTGATGTCATCATGTCGGGCTCCGCCCCACATCCCCCTCTGGGTTAGCTTAACGGTGCCTCCTCAGACCCCCTTGCCGACCGTTTGAGGAAGAGCGTGCAGTTGACATTTCTGAGTAACTTAGGCATTGATTCCTCGCTCATCTCGACTCCACTTCCGTCTCTTCTTCCTTCTAATCTGGTCTTCTCCCAGCCTCCTTCTTATCCCTCGGCTCATCTCCAAGACAACGACAAAATACACAAAACAAAACACCGACAAAGTATTGGCTTACGGGGTTTTACGCCACGCCAGAGGCCCTCCTGCCAAACAATGGGCTTACGAGGTTTTACGCCACGCCAGAGGCTCAGCAGGGAAAAGTATAACTACTGACAAAGTATTGGCTTACGGGGTTTTAAGCCACGCCAGAGGCCCTCCTGCCAAACAATGGGCTTACGAGGTTTTACGCCACGCCAGAGGCTCAGCAGGGAAAAGTATAACTACTGACAAAGTATTGGCTTACGGGGTTTTAAGCCACGCCAGAGGCCCTCCTGCCAAACAATGAGCTTACGGGGTTTTACGCCACGCCAGAGGCTCAGCAGGGAAAAGTATAACAAACTACTGACACACAAATACAAAAACGACGACACAGAGCCATAGTGCCACCGTAACACGACCAACTCGCCAAAGGGCAAAATCAGCCACCGCCAGCCACAGGTACCTATAGAAACACAGTAAAACCACGAAGGTTATTATTACACGTTATGACAGGAGTTAGTATTATTATAGGAAAAGAAATTAAATACAATTAAGATTGTCCTCGTTTGTCGGCATCGCACTGACATACATAAGGAAGCTTCATCTTCTAGTCTCAAGTCAACCAGCTCAGCGATCTGTGCTCAGCTGCTCATGCAGTTATGCAGGTATCGCGCTTCCGTATATCAACTCAAACCCATTGTATCTTATCATGACTCGGAATTTCCTCTAGGAACAGTCTGCCGCCACACATACGCAGTGGTGGAGACGTAAGTTTTGAGGTACCGCAGCGCTTAAGTAAAAAACAAGTACCGGAACGCTGCTCCGGACCGCTAAACGTTACTAAACGTTTCTCTCACCAGTCTTCATTTACAAAATTAACTTTGAGCCCCAACACTTAGCCCCCAACATCTTTTAAGCTACACAGCTGATGGGGTAGAAGAAGAGCTAGGAGTACTGTAACGATTCTGTCGTCACAACGTCTCTGTATGCACTGTTTCCACTTAAATATATGCGCTATAGGAAGAGACATTACGTAATGGCTATTTTTTAGCTCATCGCTGTTTCTGCACTCAGTTTTATGACGTGTGCAGTTTGTGTGTTGAGGGAAGGTGATGATCACGTTGGTCGCTGGTGTTTCTGTTTCGTACAATTTCGATAAAAATACCTTTTAGAAATCGAAGTTTTATAGGTTGAGGGTAACGGTATAATGTTCGATTGTTTTCCCCACCTGTTAATCGATTTAAAGGTTGAAATTAGTTGGGATTGGTAAGGTGAAGGTCCATTAAGATTTTCCATGTCCTCAGCCCACGCGATCGGTGTGTGATCCGAACGGCCATCTTAAGTCCAGTTAATGTTTGTCTGTTTGGTGATTTAAATAGACATTATTTGAGTTTAAAAGAAATGCTAAGTAGTTTATTGTGTTGTTAGTAGTAGATTTCGATTAGTTGCTTTGGTGATCGAAAGGCACATTGGTAGTTTTGGACTTTATGTCAACGTTGACCTTTGACCTTTGTGCTCAATATTAAGTCTGCCATGCTGGTAGGTTTGTGTAACTGTGTGTCGCCTTGATATAGATGTAGATAAGGTTTGCCATATAGTAGAATAAGTTTAAATAGTTAATTGAACTTGACATTGGCAGTATAGAAGTTCACTGGACTGTGAAAAGACCTTCTTTGCTTGAACTTTGAACTGTACTGATATTTGTAATTTTAGTCAAATTGACACTTTCTGTTTTATTTAAATATTGATTACATGGCGAACCAGCCAGATTTTCAATTGCAGTCTATGCTTAGTAATATAGCAATAAGACGTAGTCTTCTTCAGCGTTTCCCAGAATTAGCTAGTAATAGTATGTTCCAAGATCTGGATAGAGTTGAAGAGGTAGAAGACGAAGAAGAGGCAGTCCAAAGTCCAAAGGCCCATTCACATAGTCACCATAGCCTTCCACTACCAGAAGTGAAGTTAGCCCTAGAAAATGAAGAAGTAGACGAAGAAGAGGAGGTAAATGAAGAAGAAGTAGAAGAAGAGGGTGGGGACACCATAGACCCTGAGTATAGGAGAAATCCTATGTTTGTTTCCTACTCGGAAACCACGGACACCCACAGGTCATGCCCTGGTGATGAAATAGAAATGATGACGTCATTGCCCTTAGAAGAACCGCCCAATGTCACTATGCCTAGACGTAGTAAGCGCCTGTCTAGCTTGCCACCCACCTATTATGGTCCTGAGCGCAGGGGTTCGAATCCCCAGGAAATGCACGACCGGCAGTCCTCATCCCGGCGCTTGACGACCGCCGCCGCTAGGGGTCGCCCCGCCACAGTACTGCATGGTAGGCCTAAGGTAAGGTTAGGTAAAGTGAGGTATGTTAATTGCTACACATTCTCTCACCTGTCCTTGTTCGCGCCACAGCAATTCGTTTCAGCTTAGGGCACTTTCAACAGCAGACGGAAGTACTGTTGATGACAGCAGACGATTCATCTTTCCAGAGAACGATTCTCGTTCACCTTCACAAAATACAGGAACATAAAGTAAAACAAGGTAAGGTAAGTTTAAATAAGCTAAGGTATGGTAACATAAGGCAAGGTAATGCATGGTAAAAGTAAGGTAGGGCATGGTAATACATCACAAAGTAAGGCAAATCAAGGTAATGCATGGTAAAGTAAGGCTAGGTAATGCATGGTAAAGTAAGGCAAATCAAGGTAATGCATGGTAAAGTAAGGCTAGGTAATGCATGGTAAAGTAAGGCAAATCAAGGTAATGCATGGTAAAGTAAGGCAAATCAAGGTAATGCATGGTAAAGTAAGGCAAATCAAGGTAATGCATGGTAAAGTAAGGCAAGGCAAGATCGACGAATTGTGCTCATAGTCTAAAAACGAGATGGACTCGGTATCCGAATCTCCATTCAAGACAGAACTGGGGTCCCATCGCCGGAAATATCAGTGTTCTACGTCGTATCAGAGAGGTAACCAAGTGCAGGGTCAGAAGTGGAGGTAACAGGAAGGCATAGGCCTACTACCTAATCACAGACGAAAGCTCGGTCGTCGAAACGAGAAAGCGCCTCGTCCACCGCTAACTCCTCATCCTCCGTCCCCGAGAAAACACCTGGAGCAGACGACCGTCAACTGGACGCAACATGGCGACAGCAGATAAAAACTCGTTTATAGAAAAATAGTAAAGGGAACGATAAGAAATTCGCTCAGAATTTTACGCTCAAAATCAACTCTGTCCAGAACGCTTTGTAAAAAATTGCAACAAAGACGGGAAACTATAGAGACGATGACGTCATCCGAATATATGAACAGATACTGAAATGACGTCATTTGTATTTAAAACCCGGAAAACCTTTAGCACGGATCAACCAATTTATAAATACCGATAACAGCGTTTAGTAAAATAATAAAAAAGGGTAGCGGTAATAATAATCTCCAATATAATTAATTCAATTATGTTTGCGAGAGCTATTTCTGCGGGACCGCTCTGAAGTTTGCTAATTTGTATAGCACCACAATATATTGACAAAGCATTATAGATGATCATTTTAGATGCAACGGTGTGCCATTATGTACGTCTGTATATAATGTAGGCCCTAAATGTAAATCTCCTAAATTTCTCTGCGCCACACAAAAGCCACATCAGCGAAACCAGCTTTACATCACGCGGCTTTTGTATGGGGCTGATACTGTACACGTCTACCAAATAACTGCGATTTAACAAGAATAATGCCTCCTCAGACCCCCGCCGACCGTTTGAGGAAGAGCGTGCAGTTGACATTTCTGAGTATTTAGACATTGATTCCTCGTTCATCTCGACTCCACTTCGATCTCTTCTTCCTTCTATTCAGGTCTTCTCCCAGCATCCTTCTTACCCCTCGGCTCATCTCCAAGACAACGACAAAATACACAAAATAAAACACCGACAAAGTATTGGCTTACGGGGTCTAACGCCACGCCAGAGGCCCTACTGCCAAACAATGGGCTTACGAGGTCTTACGCCACGCCAGAGGCCCAGCAGGGAAAGAATAACAAACTACTGACGCACAAATACAAGAACGAAGGAGCAAACACCATGAGCTCACGGGGTTTTACCTACTAATACACACACACACACACACACACACACACACACACACACACACACACACACACACACACACACACACACACACACACACACACACACACACACACACACACACACACACACACACACACACACACACACACACACACCCCGACGACACAGAGCCATGGTGCAACCGTAACATGCATCACGATCGATCCAATCTCGCCAAAGGGCAGAATCATCGCCGCCAGCCACAGGTACCTGTAGAAACACAGTAAAACCACGAAGGTTATTATGACACATTATGACAGATGTGTAGTATAATAATAGGAAAGAATAAAATACAAGATTGTCCTCATTTGTCGGCACCGCACTGACATACAGCAGGAAGCTTCATCTTCCAGTCTCAAGTCAAGGCCAGAGATCATTGCATTGTGCTCAGTTGCTCAGGCAGTTATGCAGGTATACCGCGCTCCCGTATATCAACTCAAACCCATTGTACCTCATCATGACTCGGATCTTCCTCTGTGAACAATCTTCGTCCATACATACGTGCCGTTGCATTTTTCTCTGTTCAGCAAACATTTTAAAGATGTCTTTAATGCGCTTAAATATGTACAGATTAGTTGGACTGTTAGTCATTCACGCAGCGCCTAAGTGAGGTAGCCGGCTAAAACGCGCTGTATTATGTGGCTTGATACAATCATGCATACATACTCAAATACATACAGAGAAGACACATTGCCCACGATCGATTTCCCTACATTTACCCTAGAGTGACCTAGACACCGAATCCATGTAACTTCTAAGGAGATAACCACAACGCAGAAACATTACTCTCAAAAGGATTACTTTAACTCCATTTATCCCAGACATCGAACCCCATTTAGAAGAAGAAGGAGAAGGAGAAGGAGAAGGAGAAGGAGAAGGAGAAGGAGAAGGAGAAGGAGAAGGAGAAGGAGAAGGAGAAGGAGAAGGAGAAGGAGAAGGAGAAGGAGAAGGAGGAGGAGGAGGAGGAGGAGGAGAAGGAGAAGGAGAAGGAGAAGGAGAAGGAGAAGGACCTAATTAATCTGTCGATTCATCATTTAGGTATTTATCTATCTGTCTTCAAGAGGAAAAATTCTTACCTCTGACTTCCAATTTCCGGTCGGATTTTTTGTTGGAGATGATATTAGCACGAAGCAGTCAGCCACTGCTTGTTCTCCGCCTTAGCACAGCACACTTCTCCAGTCAAACATTCAATTTCTAGCATTTTCCGATCGAAAATTTTTATTCGAGACGACCTTCCTTGCCATCGCTTGGGAGTCGCCTTTCCAACTGAAATTCGGTTTGTCAAATTGTCTCCATGACTCGCAACAATCGGTGTTTTGGATGACGTCATCGTGATTGTAACAGATGATGACGTAATCGCAACACTCGCAAAGCTGACGTATTCATGCCCCAAGAAGAGCAGAAACTTAATGAATTATGTATCGTTAATATTGCGCACAATTTTTTTTACCAATGTGGCTGTGGTAATAGTTTTTTACTTGTCCAAACGCTTGTTTTTTTATGCACATGAACTGTCTCGTAGAATCCGATGTAATGTAAATCGCTGAAAATTCTAAACACGGCATAAAGGCTGCGTCAGGAATACCAGCCTATAACCGGGTTTACTCAAATCAGTTTCTCAAAAGCCGAACATTTGACAGGTTTGGTGCAGGCGGAAAAGGCAGTAGGCCTAAATGTTGCCTGGAATGCCACACTATAGGGGCGCCATTTTCACAAAAATTGTTTTGTTTTCATGTTTTTCAATCATTTTTCAATGATTATGTAATTTATGTTTCATTTGAATTTTCTCGTAATCGCAATCTGGCCTTGACATAGGGCTACTTACTCATTAAAAGAAATTAAATTCATGCTGTTGCTAATCGGATTATATTAACAGAAAATTCAAGCAGGTCATTTTCATCAGACCTTTTTGTTTTGCAAGAGCCAAAAAGTAATAGCGCAGGAATCTGCCTTCAGATTTAGTGTTTTGTGTGGCTTAATTAAGAACTAAAAATGATTTTAATTAGGTGGGGTAGGGGTGTCAAAATATGTACTTTATTAAGGTTAAGGCCAACCAAGACTTTACTGAAGATCTCCGAGTTATTTAATAAGTCAGCTCTTCTGAAAATAGTAGATCTCAAGATGAATATGTAATGTGACCAGTGAAAAATACTCCAAATATAATGGAAACACAAGTTCTGGATATATCTTCGTATCTTTGGTTGATTTTACAATGCCCTTAGGCGTTCGACACCTTGAGGTATAAGAATTTAAAAAAATAAAATTAGTCTAACAGTAATATCAAAATCTCATTTGAAACCTGTCTTGTACATTCTAAAATGTATAAATAGGCCTACTGTATACGTTGTTGTTCAACAAGACCAATGGATGAAAAGATGTTCTTCATCTACATTAATAATCCTTTAAATTCAAATAAAACACAGGTAGGCCTAATTATGACGATTACGAAGATGGTGACGATGACTATGATGATGACGGGAATGCTGATGTTGATGAGATGGAAAACGAGGAGAAGTAGCAGGTCGAAAAGCGGAAGAAGGAGAATGGAAAAATCCAGGAGGAAATCATTACAAGGATTGTTAGAAAAGCCGATTGCTCTTCTCTAAGCCCGAAGGAGATCATTACGGAAGAGATTTAATCAGAAACATCCAATTTGTTTAGTTTATGTTCATCTCACCAGGGGTTCCGTATTCTAGGTCATTGCATATGAGCTTGGCCACCTGGCGAATGGTTTGCTAGTTGATATGCTCTTGTCTTCAAACCAGTTAACGCGAAGAAGAACAACAAAGAAGAACACTAAGAATAAAAAAGAGAACGAAAAATGCTAGGAACGTAACAGAGAACGTGAAAGAAGAACAGTCATGTATACATAAGTTAAGCATCCCTTAAGCTAACCCGCCATTATTTATATTATTCATTTATTACGAACATTTAATTACTTAAGTTAGTGACTTCAATTTCTTATCCTCGGCATATGATGATGGGCGACCAGTCCTCTCCCTCCTCGTCTGACAGTTGCGTTCTCCATGAGGCTCAAATGAAGAATAAACATCAAAACATCTTCCGATCATGGCGAAGGATTTGAATCCCCAGCCTCTCGGTTGATAGTCAAGCGGTTAACCACTAGGCTATCACGCACCCGATATAGGTTAATAGACGACGACAGATAGGTGTGTGATAGTGTTAGATTCGTGCAGAAATAGATTACTGAAAATATAATGACGTGATACGGTTTCTTACATCCGGTAGGGGAACTACCGGAAGTAGAATCTTACGTCCACATTTACTCCTGCGCCATCTATTCATGGTTACGCGTAAACCAAAGGCATTCGTGGGTTCACGTGACTGAATGAGTCAGTAAAGGAGAAAGAATGAAACGTAGAACATGCGGAGTGCACGGGCGCCTTTGTCTTTCTACGCAGTTACCTGTTTTCCAATCCACGTGGATTGTCTGACAGGTGTTGTTTAAAAGCTATTCGGCCAACAGATCAGAAGGTCACAGAAAACCATGCATACAACCATACATACAACCATACATACATTGGTACATACATACATAGCCATCACACATACATACTTACATACATACGTACATACATACTATACGTACATACACTTACATATACTTACATACAAGTATACTACCATGCATATATACTACCACACATGCATAATACATGCATATAACCAAATAGACATACATTATATGCACTTACATACATGCGTGCATGCAGACATACAAATACATAAATACATGCATATGATACATACATGCATTTGAACATACAGGCATACATACAGAAATGCAAGCATGCACACACGTATGCACATTCACACACGCACACTCACACACATATTATGTGTATCTGTATACATATATATATATAATATATATATATATATATATATATATACACTGTGTCCGGAAATAAA
Source organism: Allolobophora icterica (assembly GCA_963556255.1). NCBI lineage: Eukaryota > Metazoa > Annelida > Clitellata > Crassiclitellata > Lumbricidae > Allolobophora > Allolobophora icterica. The sequence goes on along the minus strand of OY744609.1, from coordinate 63,331,057 downwards.
GGGAACCCTTTTGTAAATAATGAAAATAATTAGTAAATGTGCTTCGATTTTCAAAATTTCAAAACTGTTTTAATCCTGACATAATAATCAACAAATTTGTAATTTATGAACGGCCTCCGCTAAAAAATTACGTTAGAGTGACGTCGCTAAATTAGAAATTTAAACAAACTGTTAAAAAATGGCTTTCAACCAAGAAGACAAAATTACTATAAGATTTTTACGGAAAAACAAAAATTTCGGACAATTTGAACAAACCTTGTAGTATAATGTCATTCAAGTATAAAAATAAAATTCAACCACAATGTATTATTGATAAATAACAATTTAAAATAGGCCTAATTGACATTTTTAAGGAAAATGTTAGGTGCCGTCCTTAACATTTGAATTCTGATGCAAATGACGTCATTGTGACGTCATTGATTAATACCCAAACTTTATATTTTCACTATTTTTAGGTAACTTTGTCAGGATTAAAACAGTTTTGGAATTTTGAAAATCGAAGCACATTTACTAATTATTTTCATTATTTACAAAAGGGTTCCCTTTATTTCCGGACACAGTGTATATATATATATATGTATATATATATATATGTATATATATACAGGGTGCGGCAAAATAAAGTAATCCCCTGCAGTGTTTGGTTGATATCTCAAGAACGAAGTTGGATTTTTATAAGAAAATTTACACGGCCATTGGTCATTCATATCTACGTACAATTGCCAAATTACATTATATTATCACAACAATTGACTAAGTTATGCTATTTGAACAGAGACAAGCCCACGCTTTATAACGTGCAAATTTTACGGTTGCGTTATTGGTTGTACTGTAGCATTTATTATGAAAACAAAAAACAGGGCACCAGCTTAAAAGCAACGTCATCACAGTGACGTAAATTCATCTGGCAGAGGAACTTGTAAATAAAGAACTCATATTTAGCTGGAAAGGTATCACAAACTCCAGCTGAAGCCAAAGACAATCGCCGAGTTGAAAGCCGCTTTGCAGTCAATATGGGACGATATGCCACAGACGCCGATCAACAAGGCCACATCAAGAACTTTACCAAACGGCTGAAGGCATGCGTGCAGGCCAATGGTGGACACTTTGAACCAGGCCCGGCTCAAGACATTTGGCGGCCCTGGGCAAATCGGCAAATCGGCGGCCCTAAGCACACAAAAAGTTGATGACCTTTTTTTTTTTTTTTTAGTCATTCACCTCTTTTAGCTTATAAAAATGGTCAAATTTTTTTAGAAAATTGGAAAATTGGCGGCCCCTCAAAATCGGCGGCCCTGGGCGGTTGCCCACTTTGCCCAATGGGCGAACCGGGCCTGCTTTGAACACTTAATGTAAAATTGAAAGTGCAATTCGTAAAGCTTTGTTGTAAAAATATTTCAAGTTGTACCATTTATTTTTCTTGTTTATTTACAAAGTAACTATTTTTAACCATGTAAAATCGTGGGGGTGTCGTGTTTGAAATAACATAACTTTGTCATATTTCAAGATTGTTAAATAACATTTGGAAGTTATATGTAGATGTGAACAGACAATGTCATTACCAAGTTTTATATAAAAATTCTAAGCGGTTGCTACAGAATTTGCAACACACTGCAGGGGATTACTTTATTTTGCCGCACCCTGTATATATATATATATATATATATATACATATATATATATATATATATATATATATATATATATATATATATATATAGAGAGAGAGAGAGAGAGAGAGAGAGAGAGAGAGAGAGAGAGAGAGAGAGAGAGAGAGAGAGAGAGAGAGAGAGAGAGAGAGAGAGAGAGACAGAGACAGAGACAGAGACAGAGACAGAGACAGAGACAGAGACAGAGACAGAGACAGAGACAGAGACAGAGACAGAGACAGAGACAGAGACAGAGACAGAGACAGAGACAGAGACAGAGACAGAGACAGAGACAGAGACAGACAGAGACAGACAGAGAGAGACAGACAGACAGACAGAGGGGAGGAAGGGGGAGGGAGACAGGAAGGAGAGCGAGTCTGCTGAGTTTAGATTTGCGTGGGCGGATGTTCGCATGGTTATATGGTTGTGATACGGAGACAGACATGTAGACCTATTTAGACCATGTAACCTCAGACCACAGGGTCTGAGCTTACAAATATACTTGAGACGAAAACACAACATTCATAAACAACAATAATGTTTTCGTTTTCACTTCAGATGCTCTAGAACAACTGCAGTTTTCTTTAAACCCTACACGTCTTCAACTAAAAGCCATATAGATATACATATATATATACACATATACATACATGTTTGTGCAAAACATACATGTATATGCAAAAGGTATACCTTGGTCCAGAGGGCATTGCTTGGCGTGGGATGTCACGGTGCCGGATACTATACACATGCCTTCGTCGGAGATTCGTCGGAGATAAGGGACCGCTTTTCAAGAATGTATACTTACGCCGTAACTACATTTTCGTTAGGCATATAGGCCTACCTTAAGGCAGTTAGCGTAAAAATTTCAGTACTTTGGTCCAAAATTTGTGCACTTTTTACGAAATATACAAAATCAGTTGGAGGGAAGTCGATAGAAAACTTTAGCATTTCTCTACCCAATGCGTTGATGACACAATTTGGTCAAGATATATAAATTATAAAATGTGGGATAATGTACCTTACAACCCTTGCTTACAACGCTGTGAGCCAGAGATACAGATGCATTAGTTAGACGCAGAATTCAATATTCGTGGTTTTAAGGAAAAGGCCTCTTTCCCACTTATGATGTGACTTATCTACTGTGCGTCAGGTATGATCCATTTTCCCCACCGAGGCCAAATACACAACACAAGTATCTATTTATTTATTACGTAATGCAGTCTACTTATTTTATGTGTGGGTGGATTTGCGTGGGCGGTGACAGACAGAAGTGGCGTTTGTAGTCTGATAGGTTTACGGCATGCTATGGCAGGCTAAGTCTTTGACTGTGGTCCATAGCTTTTCCTTCCAACCTCAGACCACAAATGGGACCTTAGTCTGCGTCGGCATGCCTTTGCGGCTGCGTTTAAACTGTTCCTAGTGGAGGAGAAGAGTCTCTCGATCTTTTCTCCCGTCTGAATAATAAGTACTTGCATATCGCACCCACAACGCACTAGTTTCCCATGCTGCTCATTGAGCAAAGAATCTCATTTGAAACCTGTCTTGTACTTCGCAAAGAATTATATTTAATTAAAGCAGCCCATCTATCTTCCTTTATTGTGCTCACTCCTCAAACTAACAAATATTTTAAACGATACACAGAGGCTTCTTTCTTTCTGTGACCCATACCTGAACAGCGCTTGGGTCTCGGGCTTTCTCGGTGGATTCGGGGACTGAAAGAACCATAAAATTTGTCGGGATCAAAAGATCAGCTCGTCGTTAATATGAGTCTGTAGAGCATAGAGCCTTCAGCACAGAGTAAAACTACAGTTCGTCAGAGATCAGTATAAAATCGGTGTCGGTAAGTGCTACCAGGGTTTGAATTGTCAAATTTGAACTGGAGGCTAAAAAATTCTTACATGTCCGAATATCCCGACCGGAATTTCTTACGCATCTAAAAACCGGTATACATGCTAAATTGTAGGCCCTAGTGGGTGTGGGAGTACTCGATCCTTAGCGGTGTCTAAAAAATCGAAAAATGAAAAATACTTATTAGAGAACTCGAGTTATATTTTCAGAAGATTTATAGCTCTAGCAAAAATTAGGGCCTGTGACTTAACAAGTATTGCAGTGGTATGAATGAAAACTAAAAAATCAAAGCAGCAGGTTTAATCAATTAAGCAAATAAGATACATTGAACCACTGAAACCTGTTCTGGGGGTAACTTAGAAAAATGTATTGGGGCTTGAATCCCCCCACCCCTCCACCCCCACACCCTGATAATTCAATCCTTGAGTGCTATGTTGCGCAACTCCGCCGCGTCCCAGACATTTTCAACACGCTACTCAGGTAGTGCCAATCCCAAGCCTGGATAAAGGAGGAGGGTGACGCTAATCATCTTTGCTATTACGCAGCGTCATTAATCAGAAAATACCTTGCGTTTTTTACACGTACACCTTCTTTGTTCACTTCCGGATGCATAATTAAACCCTATGCATAGTCACGTAAACTTTCACCATATAAGCTTATAGGCCTCCATATACGCACGTGTTGGGTCGGGCGGGCGGGCTTTCCCTATGACAGCGAACTATAACCGTATACTCAGACTTCAGTCCCGTCATGTGCAATTAATATTCATTGCTTTGACGAAAAGGCCTAACAAGTACAGGATATGTTCGCAATTGATTAACAGTCCGCTTAACCCGAATTAACGCAGGCATACTAATAATACTGTATATATAGGGATTTATTGGTTTCGGAATTCAGACTGACCTATAGTGAGCGACAATGTGACCCCTTTTCTACACTGAGGTCACACACAACAGACACACACACGCACCCAAAACACACATATTTATGTATGTATGTATGTATGTATGTATGTATGTATGTATGTATGTATGTATGTATGTATGTATGTATGTATGTATGTATGTATATATGTATATATGTATGTATGTATGTATGTATGTATGTATATATGTATGTATGTATGTATGTATGTATGTATGTATGTATGTATGTATGTATGTATGTATGTGTGTATGTATGTATGTATGTATGTATGTATATATGTATATATGTATGTATGTATGGATGTATGTATGTATGTATGTATGTATGTATATATGTATATATGTATGTATGTATGTATGTATATATGTATGTATGTATGTATATATGTATGTATGTATGTATGTATGTATGTATGTATGTATGTATGTATGTATGTATGTGTGTATGTATGTATGTATGAGTGTGTATGTATGTATGTATATATGTATGTATGTATGTATGTATATATGTATGTATGTATGTGTGTATGTATGTATGTATGTATGTATGAGTATGTATGTATGTATGTATGTATGTATGTATGTATGTATGTATGTATGTATGTATGTATGTATGTATGTATGTATGTATGTATGTATGTATGTATGTATGTATGTATGTATGTATGTATCAGGATGCTTAATATAGCGCCTTTTAAGTATCTCACAAAAGTGCTGCACAAATGGCTCTGATCCAATGCATGAGAAGGCACGATGAGCTCGAGTTGAAGTGCGAAAGCGCGGCAACTGCATATCTCCACAGCTATAGTAGAGCGCAACGATCGTCGACCAGGTTGACCTGAAACTGGCACTCAGAGCTCCCCGATATATAGATGCATATCATTGTACATATCTTATCAACATCGACAAACAATAGGCCTATAGAACAATGACAAGTATTTATTCGCAATTATCAGTAATCCGTTCAACCACAATTAAAGCAGGCGTACTAATCATGCTGTAGCGATTTATAGGTTTACATCACAGAACACCGCATACACTTTCGTACGAATGTAATCGTAATCGTAACTCCAAATTTATAAAGCGCCACTCGAAACCTAAGCGCAGGGCACCAGCTTATTCGCAAGCGCTGTGTCGAGTCAGAGAGGTTGTCAATAAATTACCTCCATGTCTACCAATATTGTTAAGAGGATGTCATCCTATAATAGCATGTAAGCATCGCTAGAGGAACAATGGGTGACTTTCTTTCCGTTTTACATAGGCCTACCTAGCGATGCATAGGCCTATAAGTAGGCCTACTCAGTGAAAACAAAATAAGTGACGCGATGTGGGTCAAGTTCAGCTCCTATCGACATCATACGGTACATGTGAAATTCATGTTCAGACCTACTGTAATATGCCTACTCATTCGGTGGTTTCATTTACATGGTATTCTTATTCAGAGTTGTCATTAAATAAATACTCTCTCAATAGTTTCTTTGGATACCAATGAAACTATGCCTCAACGATTTCGCTAAACGCTTACCCTTGGTCCCTTTAATATAGTTAAATGTAGTGCATTCTAAAATTGCCTTCAGAGGTATAATTAAATATTTACCCATTCAATAGCTCGGCGTAGTACACAATGAATTCTGATTCAAAGGCATCATTAATTGTTTACCCTGAAAAGTTTCAGTGCTCTCTCTTTGTTCGAACTCCTGTCTGTGCAAGAGTAATCAGCGTAGCCTTTTTAACGGTGTCCACGTGTACCATATAAAAATAGAGCCTAAGTACATTTTAGTCACCGGTCCGCAGACCCAGCACGACCAAACTTCCTATCGTTCGAATACCATAACGCTGAGTTGAAGCACGATTTAAAAACGTGACATAAAGGAAGAATATGCGTGAGAAATGAGTTAGTCGTGTACGTGTTACAGAACGCCAGTTTTCGAAACGCAACGCCCTTTTTTCAAACACAAAATAATATCGTCTGAAGCACTTAAAATTCCTGTTATTGTTACATTTAAGTTGTTGGGACTTAGGAGCTCTAAGCGAGTTCACGAGTGACTTGTAATCATAGCCTATATTCAAGGTCGACTGTGCAGGCCTATGAGCGGACGGACGAGGTCTCAAAGGCCATTAAACGTTTGTTATGGATCACTGTTATTCGCTGTTAGAATAGGAAATTTTTGCCTAATGTTGTGATGGTCTAATGTTACAGGGTCGATCGTTTTAGAAATCACGAAGCGCTGGTTTTAATATTTCAAGGGACTTCGCGTTGTTCACGAATGGGCTAACTAAATCATCGATTTACGTTGAATACTGAGCGACGTGGGAGATGGCAATGCACCGAAAGAGGTTAACGAAGGATATTCATTGCCTCCATTTGAAATCCTTCAATCCTTGGAGGGTTAGCAGAACCGACCATAATGACTTCCGAGAAAAATCATCGTCCAGAAGAATGCAACCCAGTAAAATCTTTGTAGCAATCGAATAATCTTTATCAGTAATTAACTCGGACAGGCGCTATATAAATGCTCTGTATGAATGAATGAATGAATGAACGAATGAATGAATGAATTGAAAATTTAGTGGACTATATGGAATTCTTCGTCAGCGAACAAGTCATCAGCGAGCTTCTAGGCCACTCCTTCGTTGCGGAATAGATGATCCTTGACGCCTTTGAAAAACAGCGAGACAGACGCGAAATGCCTTGGACAGAAGGCGAGAGACCTTCCCATTGTCAACGACATGATTTGCGCGGGTCTTGTGTTTTTCAAGCAGTGCTCAAACACGCCGTCTCGTGTATATACTTAGATATATATGCATATGAATAACTACATAACTATATATAAGTATATACTTATGCATTTATGGCCATGTATGCGTAGCCTATAGACGTTGAACTGAAGCGCAGTGAGGCCATGAGTGTTGAGTCAACATTGCAACCAATTCAGTGCAGTTTGACCATGAACTTGGTGAGGGTGCTTGTAGTTCATGGTATTTCTAGGGTGCAAATGACAGCACTTATAGGTCGCTAAGCTCACCACCCCTATCTGTCTGTCTGTCTGTCTGTCTGTCTGTCTATCTGTCTGTCTGTCTGTCTGTCTGTCTGTCTGTCTGTTTGTCTGTCTGTCTGTTTGCCTGTCCTCTGTTTTTTTCTCTTTCTCTTTCTGTCTCTGTCTGTCTCAGTCTGTGTCTCTGTCTGTCTCTGCATGTCTATCTCTCTCTCTCTCTCTCTCCTCTCTCTCCTCTCTCTCTCTCTCTCTCTCTCTCTCTCTCTCTCTCTTTCTTCTCTACTCTCTCTCTCTCTCTCTCTCTCTCTCTCTCTCCTCTTCTCTGTCTCTCTGTCTCTGTCCGTCTCTCTCTCTCCTCTCTCTCTCTCTCTCTCTCATCTCCTCTCTCTCTCTCTTCTCTCTCCTCTCTCTCTCTCTCTCTCTCTCTCTGTTTGTCTCTCTCACTCATTGTTTCTGTTACAGCGTTTCTGTGTCTGTCTTACGTGACTGTATCATGCTTCTCTGTATGTCTGCCTGTACGTCCTGCTATCCCTCCTTTCATCTGCCTTGTCTTTGTGCTTTTATGCGCCCGTCCTCACGTCTGTCCGCTGTCTGTCTGTGTGTTTGTGTCTGTATGCGTGCTTGTATGTGTGCTTGCGTCTGTGTGTGTCTGTGTGGGTGTCTGTCTATCGGTCTATCTGTCTGTCTGTGTGTGCATGCGTGCGTGTGTGTGTGCGTGTGTCTGTCTGTCTGTCTATATGAGAAATTGCTTGCATACTGCTGACAAGATCTTTATTTGTTTTCAAATAACTAGAATAACTAGAGATTAAACAAGGCACACCTGTATTTCTGGACCTGTGATGCACACAATATAAAATCATTATATATATATATATAATATATATACTTTGAAACACAAATATCGTGGCGCGTATATGTATATATATATATGTATATATGTATATATATATCTATACATATAATATCCATATAGTGTCCGTCTGTCGGGAGACGCTACGTCACAAACGGGTTTTGTTCTATTGTGAAACATAAACCGTTTGTCTTGACGACGGCGATAACCAACGATACATATAGGCCTATGATATGACGTCATAATATGACGGGCAAATACACTAGTATATATATATCGCATATATCTTGGCCACTGCGGACTCGTTGGCGATATATATATATATATATATATATATATATATATATATATATATATATATATATATATATATATATATATATATATATATATATACATGCATGAACCGCCTCGTGTTTTTCTTGGCCACTGCGGACTCGTTGGCGCGAGTGGTGAAGCTTCATGTGAGTCCTGTTTCTCGAGCGGTTTTTCAGACCTATATTATCGAACGCCAAAACTGTTACTCCAGTCATCTTGTTGCTTGATTTATTAATTTTTTGTATTCCTTGATTTATTTATTTATTGCTTCATTTGATTATTTGTTTGTTGCTTGCTTTATTGCCGTCTATGTGAAAATAAGTATTCAGTAAACGTTGGCAGAGGAAGTTCTTGAGATTCACGAAAGCAGGTCACTCATTGTGTCTGGTTCCATACAGTTGCGTTTGTAAATAGGCCTTAGAGTGGCGCTTCAGATATTATGATTACGAATACGATTGTCAGTGGCCTTGTTTTCCATAGTAGAGAAGTCCCGTTCGCAATCGGGTGATTTAGCAGGATATGTTTCAGCGGCAGAGATTAGGTCCTTGATGCTTGCCATCCTTGCAGTCTTGGTAATTTTCAATTACTTAGCGACAAGGCAAGTCCAAACGCTTGGCGAGTCTCAAAACTCTTGCCTCCCCAACCAACACTAGCTTTAATCAGCGTAATGCCTTGGATGAAGTTCACTAAACCGAACTGGCGAGCCAGATGCTCGACTTTCGCTAGGTCTAATGCTTGTGGGCAGGAGTCCACAGCTGGGTTTTGTCTCCGATGGTGAAGGGCAACAAAGTCTCGCCATGTGGCACTCCAATTCGAAAGTTACTGGAAAGCCAGAGCACAGTGAAGATGGATGTCACCTTCAATGATTCGGGTTTTGTTGTAGCACCGGTCTCATTCAGGTCACGAGAGTACTTCGGAGACTGATTCCACAAGCACATGGCTACACATGGCTGCACATGGCTGCACGCGGTTGCACACAGCTGCACGTGGCTGCACATGGCTGCAAGTGGCTGCATATGGTTGCACATGGCTGCACATTCGAGCACTGGGCACCAGCTGTATGACTTCTGAACGAATGCTTGGAAGTAATGTGTGGCCCTCTTTAGCGCATCATCGTCCACTGCCAGTTACAAACGATGAACTATTCAGTCCGATGCAAATCGATTACGAATGTTCGATACATCTCTAATAAAAAATTCGTTTGGCACAGAGAAGTAGTAGGGCCTTTAGTGGATCATTTTGTACATCTTTTGTCGCTAAAAAGTAAGTGCATGGCCAATTAAAGTAATAAGGGGCCTGGCCCCTCCTCTTGGTAATTCGAGCACTGGTCCAATAGCACAACGATTATGAACTTCCTCTTTTAGTTTACTGTAGGCCTATCTGTCATCCGTCAGTGTGTAATCTAGTCCCCCTGTTCTGGGGGGGGGGGAAACAAGGTTTCTGGGGGGGGGAATTTCCCCCCAAAAAGGTCTCTGCCTTACAATATTGCTGAGTTCTGGGGGGGGAAACTTCAATCCTGGGGGGGGGGGAAATTTCCCCCCCCCAAAAGACGTCTAGATTAAACACTGGTCATCCGTCATCAAATTTAACAGTATCTGTCAAAGTGTTTCTCTTACTGCATGTCTTGTCTTTCCTTCCCTACTTCACTTCATGATAATTCTCAGTAGACTTTACACGTTAAGTGTCCTGTTAAGAGCAGGCTTGGTGATAAGAGAATGTTCGACATTCACAATAGTCACGTATATGGAGGTTTAGGAAATCGAAACTGCAACAGTTCTGATCGCAATCGTAATCGCATCAATAAATACGTGCAGGATTGCCAACACGCTGTGTGGCTTGACCACATGGCATGACTCCCGTAACGATGATAATGAAGACAACGACAACGATGGCGGTGATGATAATGATGATGATGATGATGACTATAGCGATGATGATGATTATGATGATGATGATGAATGATGATAATTATGATGATGATGAATACAACGACAACGATGGCGGTGATGATGACGACGATGATGGCAATGACGGTGCTGCTGCTGCTGAAGATGATGATAACAACGACGACAACAATGGTGACATTGATCGAGCTAAAACATGATCAGGTTATTAATTACAATGTTGAATGTTCCTATGATGACGCTCATTGTGATAGTCATATTCCAGATCTCATGGTATCACAAGTCTCTGAAATCAACTTTCTGACCCAACTACATTTAATCTGGTCTCAGTGAATGGTGCAAAAACATTGCGCTAATTAGTTACATACATAACATACAATATACCCATAGGCCTATCAGTTATCACAGCAGTAGGCCCCCTTCCAACCTCTCCCCTTCCCTCCCCTTCCCTTCGCTCCCCTCCTCTCCACTCCTCTCTCGTATTTCGATCGGGTTTTCCCAATTACCGTACCCAGAGAAAACCATCCTGTTTTAACAGAAAAGCAATTGACAACACACGGTCTGTCCAAGTTCTTTGTCATAGGCTACATAGCATTAATAAACAATTGAGAGCTATACAGACTACAGTACATCCGACTTTACTGGCAAAGCCTACGGAGAATTCAACTCCGCGTGGGAGGGAGTTCGGATGCCAGTTGCAAAGTCCGAGTTGTTGGAATTCCGCGGGATTCCTAGAGTATTATTCAGCCTCTTAAATCGAACACCGTGCTGCCTTACAGTAGTTCCACATCATCATCATATGACTGCCACTACTTTTTGGACTAATGCACAGAGCCCTTACCTTTGGCCTCGGTAGTGCAACGGCGCTATACAAATCGTCTTATTATTGTTACTACTACTACTACTACTACTACTACTACTACTACTACTACTACTACTACTACTACTACTACTACTACTACTACTACTACTACTACTACTACTACTACCACCACCACCACCACCACCACCACCACCACCACCACCACCAACACCACCACCACCACCACCACCACCACCACCACCACCATCATCATCATCATCATCATCATCATCATCATCATCATCATCATCATTATCAGTTCCTGACGCCAGCCATTTGGCAGCGATGGGTACGAATAAATGATCTCTATTGTTCTCTGGGGAAAAACTGCGTGGGTTTCCTTTGCAGACACTTGTAACTGCAGCTGTAATCGAACATTTATAAAAGCGCCACGCATCGATTCAGAGGGCTACAGATGCATTAAATGACCTTGAAACAGACCTTTCTGGATAGGAAGACCACGTAACTTATCTGACGACTTGTCACTTCCGCTGAAGCTAACTAAGGTGCTTCTGTGTACTGTGAGACACTGTACCCAATTGGTCAGAGCGCTCGCCTTGTAACGCGGAGAGCACGGGTTCGATACTCCTCTGAGTAGAGACCTTGAGCAAGTCGTTCACTCACAATTGCTCAGTGCCATTGATTGATGCTTGGTTGTTAGATAGTGGCGCTTAATAAATGTCTAATAATAATAATGTCTTAAAGTGAATGAATGAATGAAAGAGTCTTTCAATGAATGAGTGAACAAACTGACTAACAAATGAATAACTGATTCAGCACTATGTGAATAAGCTGGTGCTTTGCACTTAGAGCTTTATGGTAGCACTTTAGAAATTTAGACTTACGACTACGATTACAATTGAGTGAATAAGTGAGTGAATGAATGAACAAATGAGAGATACAGGTAAATGAAACCTAAGAGGTGGGCCTTAATTAATGTTACCAATTTAATATATAATATTATACATATTCCTTGGTAGCATACATCATTTATATATACATATATATATGTGTATATATATATACATATATATGTGTGTGTGTATATATATACGTTTATATATATATATATATATATATATATATATATATATATATATATATATATATACATATCAATGGCCTAACGTTGCATGTTGCCAAACAAGCGCTACTGTATCAATTTTTACCCAAAGCCAAAAGCAATATAACAGTGTCATAAATTCAGTAAAACTGCGTTTAATCATAACAAAACAAAACTTGGTTCCAGACCTTCTACGTGCATAAAGATGTTTGACCCTTAAGATAATTATACAAGATTCTATGTTTCAACTTCTGGCTAAGAAGAGCCTACAGCGTCAGTGCGCTCGTTGCTATTGTAAAATATGTACATACAAACACGAATGATAATTCTAATCACAAATGCAAATACCTTTAAAAAGTGTTTTAGAATTGAGTCAAATTCCCTCTAACGCTCACTCAACGCATACATGAACACCACAAATCGGTGTCCAGTTATAATCTATGGCTGTACAGGTTGTAACATCAATATTCACTGGCACACCCATAAGAGCAAAGTCGTTTGAAAGCTTTCTCTACCACTTATCTACCTGCACGCTCGACTATAGGACCACTAAAGTCTAACTAGACATTATGTTTGCTATGTACAGTATGCAGTGGAAAAACTCTAGTAGTCTGCTGTTGTGTGCCGTGGAAACGATCTAGACATATATATCAGCTAGAACATGAAGTGGAAACAACCTATAGGAAAAAAATACTGACATTGTATTCAACATACATAGATAAAGCCATATTTGTTGAATGAACTAACTGAAGCAACTTTCTCGATCACAAACACTTTAGACAATATACAACCAGGTCTACATTAACAGTCGGATAGATAGACAACTCTGTAACAGGAACCACAAATCGGTGTCCAGTTATAATCTATGGCTGTACAGGTTGTAACATCAATGGTCAAGAATTGCAAAAAAAATTTAGAGAGCACACAATATATTCATATTTATATTAAATGCATATTAGTGCAAATTATATAATATAAAAATTTATAAAGTCATCTACAAGTCATCTATATGTTTTGAATTATTTTTGAAAGATACCGCGTAAATGACAAAATACAGTATGTATATACATACATACATACATACACACATATACACATTGATACATATATACACATACATAAATACATACATACATACATATATACACATACATACATACATACATACAAACATATATACACATACATACATACATACATACATACATATGTACACATACATACATATATACACATACATACATATAAAAATACACACATATATACCTAGATATACACATATATACATACATATATACATACACATACATACATACATAGATATATACACACATACATTTTATTCTACAGTAGTTTCACTGGTTCAGGTGGGGAGCGCCGCTGGTGAGTTCTTTAAGAGGTGCTATATAAATGTCAGATTACACTAACAATTACATGCATCTACATGTACAGACATACATTGATATATATATATTATACATACATTGTAAACTTAATAAATACCCTTCTGAAGCTATAGTATGATATTATCTCTGCAATACAAGTCTGCAAGGGACATTATGTACATGATCTTAACTGATCAGAAGTCTTTCAGGTCAGATCCTAACAACGGAATCCAATTCACAAAAATTTCTATTCAAACTTCCCCAATTTAAGAAAATATTCTTTAAGAATTTAAAGAATTTTACTAAACTTTTAACATTTCAATACCAGTCATTTAGAATTCATTAAGAATGACATTTGGTCATTCTATGAAACGAAATGTCTTATGAAAGCCCAGGTAGTCCTACTGAGTCTTGCATCATTCGTGTATATTCGTTCAAAAACTCCAAACCACTGTTTAAATTTTAAGTTTTAGATTTTGCAATTTGACCATTTTCCTAAACATTGCACAGAAATGCCCTAAATGCTTGCAGCATGAAAGATCAGTTAAAATGACAATTAAACAAGATTATACACTATAATTCAATAAGATTGAACAATATGAACAACCTACATTATAATATTATTATTATTATTATTATTATTATTATTATTATTATTATATTGTTATTATTATTATTTTTTCTCCGAAGTACATAATATAATCCCTCAGGAGTCAGATACTAAATAAGTGAGACTTAATCTCTGGAGTAACCATCTTATTATTATTATTATTATTATTATTATTATTATTATTATTATTTTTATTTTTATTTTTTTTATTTATTTTTTTGCCCCGAGGTATACAGGATTCCTCAGGGACTTCAATATTAACTAATGTAAAAAAGGTGTCCAGAATGGCCCTATTATTATTATTATTATTATTATTATTATTTTTTTTTTTTTTTTTTGTGCCCGAGGTAGTAAAGATCCCTCGGGCTGTAAAAGAAGATTAAAAACAGTTTATTGGTTCTCGTCTCCGACTTCGTGCCCAAAAGTGCCTCTGAATGCAACGCCATTGAACCGTTGCGTGCAAACTGACAAGCGCTGGAACAGGTGCATGCTTTATTATTATTATTATATTTTAATTATTATTATTAATGTTGTTGTTAATGTTATTGTCATTGTCATTGTCATCATCATTGTAATTTGCCATTGTCATTGTAATTTGACATTGTCATTGTCATCATCATTGTAATTTGTCCCTGTCATTGTAATTTGCCATTGTCATTGTCACAGTCATTATCACTTTCACTATTATGCAGAGCCCTGCAACAAACCAACCAAAAAACTCTAAGCATGTTTAGACAAATACTTATGCGTCAGCAAGCATATACCTATGTATAAGTGTGTTTGCTTTTGCATTGGTGCACTTATGGACACACTTGGTGTATATAAATAGATCACGTGATTTTTCTACATACGAAAAAATGCAGAAGGGACTCTGCAAAGAAATAGAGTAAAACGAGTAAACCTAAAATGCACAAAAACAAAACGAGGAAACTAGCTAAGTGATTATTACAGCCCAATGAGTTAGAGTAATGGCGTAATTTTTTTCATTGTAACTGTAACAATGGCAATTTATGTGGTATTGTAATAAGCGAGCCACTTGTAGGTAGCTATACAGTTGCTCAATGTTGGTAAAGGTTGGACTGCTTTCTTAAATACGAAGTTCAATATCAAAGAAACTCACATAAAAACTCTGCCACTGCCCTTAACCGGGTAGTACCAGCCCAAAGCCTGGATGAAGGAGGAGGGTGACGCTAATCCTCTTTCAGCCCTCTTTGTTATGACACAGTGTTGTTAAACAGTAACTAACCCAAATAAATTCACCTAACACAATGATTATATTATCCGCAGTTCAGAGACTATATTTGCTGCACCCCTTGCAGTATCACCCCATCCCATCACCCATCTGGACCTCGTAGTCCTACATAACACAGATCTACACCTACCCTCAACCGAACATTAACAGATAAGTTTATTGTTCACTTAAAGTGAAATGACCACTGACAATGACGCACTTAACTGGCAACTTAACAGCTCTTTGCAAGGTACCGTACCTATAAAAATGCGCTTCATCACTTGTCCTGATACATACATACAAACATACATACATAGCACAGGTTAACTGCAGAGAAATATTGGCAAGTGGAATCGAATCCCGATATGGTGACTAAGGACACAAGACAACATACCTCACAAGTGGGTCTAACCGAGTCAGCACATACCCCACCAAGTCTGTCCCTGCATTAGTTTCAACTACGACCTGTGGTTATACACCGTTTCTGTCGAGACCCATACCCAATAGGCAGTGGGGTGGGGGGTTGCAAGGAGAGACTACCAACAAGAGATATGGCATGGGATTCACGGGAAGTCTAACTGGGCATCCGAGAATCACATACAATACAGTTTACCTCTAACGGGGAGAATTACATTTAATTTCAAAAGGTTTGCAGATATCTTAACATACACGTATTTATAGATGATGTTCAAGGAATATATATCACCGATCTGCCAATAGGCGTGTTCATGTTGATAAGAAATCCAAAGGTGACCATGATATTGATTAATCATGAGGAGCTTTTATCAACGACAAGACAAAGACGCCCTAAAACAGGCGTGCATATATATATATATTAGGGTGTGTCTATAATTTTAAGTTTCAAAATTAATATCGGCCAGGTTGTTTTTGTGTTCCACCTTGAGAAACATTAACATTTGCCAAATTAGATTAAAATCAAAAGAGATTTAGAACTGGCGCAAGCCCGGGAAAAATTACCACTTAGAAAACAATGTCATACATTGTAATTCTCGAAGATCCAAACAATTTCAACACTTAAACATAAAAAATAAGGCAAAAGCAAACCAAGAACCTTCAGTTATTTGTCATTACTTAGTCCCTTTAGTGCTTTTGGGAATCTATTTCGATGGTATTCAACCATTTGAAGAACAAATTGTTTCTCTTCCTCATTTCGAACCAGGGCTTCATTGAAGGACTGCATTAGAGCCACTCCTCTCTCCGCTAAATCGTTCGTCACTCTTAGGGCGGATATGATGTCTTTCGCCTCACTGAACGAATGCTCTGACTCCCATTGTTGTGGATCTCGATCAAGAAAAGCGTAATCGAATTTGAGGAGCTGGAAAAGTTTGATGGTAGAAGTAGTAAAAAAATCAGATAGCGCTTTTGTAGATGGATCATGTATAGGAGGAAGCCTCTTTGGAGGTTCGTCGGATCCCTGATTGTTGCGCATGTTATAGACCATGCGCTGTTTTTCGTCGAAGGTGACTGAATCGTCAAAAAGGCTGAGGCCAACCAAGGTCTCCGACAAATACCAAGGTGTCGGGAAAATGCTGTTAGGGCGACCTGTGAGACTTCCTTGTCTGGGTAAGTATGGATTGCCTTCAAGATTTGAAGATCGTTCCTTGGGGCTTCATTGGGTGATGTACAGGTGAACCAGTACCCCACGTAGGTTGTGGTCACAAAAAGTAAAACTCGAAGTAGATGATTCCACATCTTTTGAGAGTAAGATTGTCGAGATGCAATCTGGTGTTGTTGAATGGGAAACTGCTCTCTGAAAAGCCACATCTTTATTGCATAAACCGCACGTGCCATCCAACGCGCTCGGTGAAATGCCCCTGGGTACCTGAACTTTGTTCCTTTCGGTGGAATTCCTCCTAGGAAAATGACTGTTCTAGTAGCTCTTCGTAGTCGTCTCTGTGGTATTCAGCATTCAGTTGCTGTAGTGTGAAGGTGATGACATTCTCTCGAATTTCTTTGACTCTTTGTGCTGCATCTTTATCCTCCATTGCTGTGCGATACCTGATCTGATCGATTTGCGGCCAGAAGTCACGGAAATGACTGAAGAGTTCCAATTTTGGAGACCTTACAGAATCATGCAGTGAAAATACCTTTTCCAGAACAATTTCAGAAACATGATGTCGACAGGCAAGGTTCAATAGGTCTTTTCGTAATTCCGTTTCCAGCTTGATGCATACGCTGCCCTTACAACCCGTGTTACTCGCCGTTGTGTCGAAACACATGGCCACGATTCTGTCTTCCAATCCCCAACTTCTGATCTCGGCCAAACACGCATCTGCCATGAAGGCAGCAGTCCCAGATTGGAGTTTTGGGATGGCCAATAGTTTGGTCACATCCTTACCAGATACCATTATTGGAAGACGATCAACGCACACTCGTCCAGTTTCTGTAAAATCTGGCATGATCTTGCCGTCCCAGTGGATAGTAAGGGGGAAGGAACCTTCGGATCGAAAGATTCACGAATCTCAGCTGCTAGGGCTGCACGGTTATCCTTCCTTGCTCGATGGATTGCAGAAGGACTGATGATCAGCTCACCAGCTGGTGCTGCATATAGATTGGATGCAGCGAGAGCAGAGAAAATGTGAGAGGCATTCCTGCTGTTGGTTTTGGTACGATCTAGAGCTGCTGCAACATCACGGGTAACTACAGAGATTGTTCTCTTTCGCCGCTTTGGTGGTCCAGCTGACGTTGAAAGTTCTGGATCTCTTTCTGAGCTATTTGATGACGCCTCTTCCTCAGATGATGTTGCCAAAAGAGAAACCTCCGTCGCTACCGCCATGCTTGCACGATATCGTTCCTCACGCTCTGCAACTGCTGCTGATCTTGCCCGCGCTCTCTCTTCTTGCTTTGCAAGTTTGACATCTATGCCTGCCATGCATAGAACCACGTCGTCCTTTCTCACGCTGTGCTTTCAAAAACTGCCGATCCTCTTCTATCTTGATTATAGTCATGGCATCTTGATGTGCAATATCAAAGAGATCCTGCATTGAATCATTGAACAGACATCGTAACGTCTAAAATTTTGGCCAAACCGAGACAGGTCACCGGGTTCCTAATTTCGGTCGCCTTGCGCCAGTCCTAAATGTTCAGCTATCGCGATATAATTTCGGATATGGCGTTTATACGCTAACTGGCATGATAATTCAACCTGGCCGTTAAAAGATCTTTGAGTTAAAAAAATCATGCGCATCATAAAAACACCCTAATATATATATATATATATATATATATATATATATACACATATATATAACGCGTACTTGCATTATAAACTGGAATACTTTCGCTCACAGGATTGTCACTTTCGTTTGAGGGCTGTTATGCAGTCATTCATCATCACAGAGATAGAGATCTTCGTTGTCGTCACGGTTCATCGGTCACGCTGCGTTCCACTCCAACGACCGTGACCGACCTTCGCTGCTACCGGTGGTCAGTCGAGCATAGTTTCTTTCGCAGGTTCTCACCTTCTCGACGAAGTACTCGACGTTGTCGATGCTCTCGAGGAGGTCCGCCTGGACGAGACAGGCGTCCTCGAACTCAGACATCCGGTTCAGGTCGATGCTCTCGAAGCCACTTCCGTCGGGCGTGGCCAGACGGACGTCAACGATGCTGTCGTCGGCTGTTACGCGGATGTTGTCGTCGAAGAAGATGTGCTGGACCGCGTCGTCCTCCAGGTTGATCCAGAAGGGCTTTCCGGCGCGGTGGCTGTAGCTGTTCCGCTGCCAGTGCACGAAGTCGTCGACGAATCCGGAGATGCCGCGACTTCCGCTCAGCATGTCGTAGATCTGAAGCTCATCGTTGTAGATTCTCTCCGTTTCCGCTTCCGACTTGCCACTCCCTTCCTTGACGACTCCGAACTCGACCCGTCCGTCTTCGTGGCGTTGTACCCAGCCTGGATTCGTGCGTACGTCGACCGGGAGACTGCGTCCGTCGAAGTCCGGATGGTTTCCGTTGATGATGTACTGGAGACAGGAGAGAACGTTGCGGGCGTCCATGCCGTAGGTACGCAAGACGATGGCAAAGTCTCTTCCATCCGCCTGGAGTTTGTAGAGGAGACGAACGAAGGACGGCAGGAGGTAGTGGTAGTGGCACTTGTCGCACCCTACCATCGTCAGCATCTTGTCCGGAACGTCGTGGTTCCAGCGGAGCCGTCGTAGGTGCTTCTCGAAGGACGGGCGGAACCTTCGACCCAGCGATTCCTGCAGCGTGAAGTCACCGGTGGCCTGTCGCAGAAGAGCCCGGTCGTCAGGGACCTGGGCCAGCTGACGCTCCAGGTGCTTGTAGTAGGTGATGGCCCCGTCGCACGGAGGTCCGAGGGAGGGTGCGTTGCTCAGCCACTCCCAACCGTTGTCTCCTTCTCTGCCCCAAGTGACGCCCGTCAGGAACGTGTTCAGCGCCTGCTCCACTTTGACTTGCGTCACGGAATCAGCAACAAGGATCGTGTTTCGAATGTCGAAGTGCAGGATGAGTTTCCGTTGCCCTCCTTGTACTCCCATACTTTGTACTCCCATACCCTGGCTTCCCATACTTTGTCCTTCTATCCTCTCTCCTCCTTTCCAGTCCGCTTGATCCTCTCTTCCTCTTCCGCACGTTTCTCTTCCTCCTCTTATTCCTCCTGTTCCAATACCTCCTCCTCCAGAACTCGTGCCAACCGCTACATTTCTCCCACGATCCTCCTTCCTCTGTTTCGGCATGGCTTCTTCTTCTTCGGCGGCTGTTGCAATATGACGCAACGAGTCCATCCTCGTCTCCTTATATCGCTGCTCTATGTTCGTCTCCTCACAACATCCGGTTCGTGAGTCATCTTCCTCAATGCCGATCGCCGCAGATCCTCGCTTTCTGTGTCCGTTTACGAGGCTATTTCGAAGTGTCGTGTTGCAAGTCATCATACCCAACTCTAGATACTTCGTCGGGTCAAAATCATGCCCGGTTCTTGCAGGTCTCAAACGTCTACAACGGATTTCGAAAGCGAAAACGCACCATTCCAACCTTGAGCGGAGCCGAAGCTGTAACTACTGCCGACACCTAGCGATTGCTGAACGAAATCCCATTGATCGGCCCTGCCCAGTTTTGTGTGTAAATCAAACCGTTCTGCTGATGTTTCTTTCAACGCTGACTGACGAGATTCTTGTTAATCGTTCGGAGGTTTCGAGCAATCGGTTGCCGAGAAGACTGCTTAGTTATACGAGGTTCCAGTCGCTTAGGAAAGGGTATTGCCTAACATGGCGGTCGGCAGCCGAGGCAGCGGCGAGAGACGATCAATTGAAGCCGTGTTTGGCCTGGCCTGTGGCTGGCTGGCTGGGCTAGAGCAGGCCGATCGACTGAACGAGATTTCGATTTGGGCCTGTTGTTAAGGGCGCGCTGTCGGGCTCTCGGGACACTACTGTAGAATGAAGGAGCACTTTGAAAAGACAGGTTCAATGTCATTTACGCAGATTTATATACAGGTCGTGCTAATCCATGTAATACATATTCACACGTGATTATATGTCGTATATATTATGGCATGCATTAAACAGGTAATATAGTACTGGGTGTGTGTGTGTGTGTGTGTGTGTGTCGCGTGTGCGTGTGTGTAGGTGTGCGTGTGCGTGTGTGTGTGTGTGTGTGTGTGTGTGTGTGTGTGTGTGTGTGTGTGTGTGTGTGTGTGTGTGTGTGTGTGTGTGTGTGTGTGTGTGTGTGTGTGTGTGTGTGTGTGTGTGTGTGTGTGTGTGTGTGTGTGTGTGTGTGTGTGTGTGTGTGTGTGTGTGTGTGTGTGTGTGTGTGTGTGTGTGTGTGTGTGTGTGTGTGTGTGTGTGTGTGTGTGTTATATAAGTATAGTACTATATATTTAGCCTATGTATAGTTGCAGTATATATATATACTGCATATAGTGGGCATATACATGGGCGCCGGTCGAGGGGGACAAGCCCCACCTTTAAGAGTGGGGGAGACACACCATACATTGGCCCCACCACCATCCGAAATTTAGAAGAAACACCAATAGGCCTAAAGGTCACAAATTTTTCTCGCGCGTGAGCGTGAAAATTTTTTTACCTCTTTTTTAACCAGATAATTTCAAAACTCTTTTTGACCAGGTCAATTCTAAAGTGCCCCCCCCCCCCATCTGTCAAACAAGATCGCCGCCAGTCGTGTATATATATATATATGTATATATATATAATATATATATATATATATAGAGAGAGAGAGAGAGAGAGAGAGAGAGAGAGAGAGAGAGAGAGAGAGAGAGAGAGAGAGAGAGAGAGAGAGAGAGAGAGAGAGAGAGAGAGAGAGAGAGAGAGAGAGAGAGAGAGAGAGAGATGCTTTTATAGATTACGCAATTATATATGTATGTATGTATATGATTACATACTGCATATACTGCAGATATTGATCAATTATATATATATATATATATATATATATTAATTTGTTCAAACAGATATAGATAGCCTATAGCCTATCTTGGTGGTATTTGGTATGGGATTTTCCCAGTCCTACAAATTAGGCTATACAAATTATGTAGTATTGTGTGTCGTTATAATGAATTATACATGTAGAGGCTCTGGTGACACGTAGCCAACCGCCACAGCTCTGCTAAGCATATATCGAATCAAGCCTAATATATCGAATCAAGCCCAAGTGTGAGTCTACTCGATCTCCATGGCCTATATAACTCTGATTAGGAACTGCCTCGGTCGCAGTTACTCAACCGTGACCCGTGTTACTCGTGTGTTGGATTTTACGTCGACTGGGTGTGGGCGTGTGGGACATTTGGTGGGTGCGTGGGTGAATCGTTGGGTGCACAGGTGGATAAAACGGTGGGTGAGACTTTGATCTAAGAGAATCTGGTACTAATTTCTTTCATCCTCTCGCATAGTACTCATTGTTGGACCAACAGAGAACGGAAAGTCATTGAAAAATACCCGGTTCGTGCTTAATGGAATGACCTTTACTTAGGGTTTGAAACAGTGAATGGTACAGTATACTGTCGTAGCCCAGTACCCGTACATCCTGTTAGTGAAAGTGAACGCCTATGGCTGGCACAGTGGGTTGGTCAGTAGGGCGGAGCTGGTGGGATGGGTCAGCAAGTTGGTGAGGAGCAGAAGAGTGGATGGCGAAAGAGAGATGAAGGAATTGGCAATGGATTAACCTACCTACTTACCTGTTGAATCAGGCGGCTAACCGACTAACATGCTAAACTATCGAATGAAAAGTAAACCGACTGACTGATTCACTGACCGACTGACTGATTCACTGACCAATTGACTGATTCACTGACCGACTGACTGATTCACTGACCAATTGACTGATTCACTGACCGACTGACTAATTCACTGACCAACTGACTAATTCACTGACCAATTGACTGATTCACTGACCAATTGACTGATTCACTGACTAATTGACTGATTCACTGACCAATTGACTGATTCACTGACTAATTGACTGATTCACTGACCAATTGACTGATTCACTGACCAATTGACTGATTCACTGACCAATTGACTGTTTCACTGACCAACTGACCAATTGACTGACCAACTGACTGATTCACTGACCAATTGACTAATTCACTGACCAATTGACTGATTCACTGACCAATTTACTGATTCACTGACTAATTGACTGATTCACTGACCAACTGACTGACTCACTGACCAATTGACTGACTCACTGACCAATTGACTGATTCACTGACCAACTGACTAATTCACTGACATATTTTCATTGAATGATTTTCATCGACTGATTTTCGCTGACTAATTCACTGACAGATCGACTGAATGAATGTCTGGTTGAGGTTGTTGTGTCAGTGGGTGAGTTCGTGTAGTGTAGCATTGTTTATAGGTGTTCGTGCAGTTACGGCGACTGACATGAGACCTAACCTGCAGCCCACAGTGGCGTGAGCCCAGAGGGTTCTGTGGATCCAAGACCCCCACTTGAAAATCTGGGGCAGAGTCTGGTGGAGCCTAATGCATACACACAAGCGTGAAAATTCGAAATGTTCGGGCGTCGCTCACTTGCTTTTCGTAGGTACTTCTCTTTGGCCGACGTTCAGTCACAGACTCACAGTTGCCGGTCCCTCCATCTGGAACTATCTACCTCCTTATATTCGGAACGCTCCTACCAAAATCGTCTGCTCAAAACTGAAAAGTATCTCTTCCGGGGATCTTCATGTTTTCCAGGCTTCAATGTGCATTTCTGAATTTTGTGAGGAGGGCTTTATCAAATTAGTTGTATTGTACTTACTGTACTTTGATCTAGCTGCCTATGATATACATGTATATAATCCCAGGGTCCTGGACATTTGCACGGAACCAGAGCATGTCGAGGCTTGCCGTTTGCTGTCTAGTTTTGCTGGCATCGAATTCTACATAGACTAGAGTGCGTTAACATCTTATCTAAAGCCTTTGGAAGGAATCTCCTCAGCAGGCCCAAACCCTCAATCGTAGGATAGCAGACCAAAGCACTCTATCGAATAGATCAACGCTACATATCAATACGTGACCAATCAATCTGAACAATTTCCTGTCTTCTTTTTATTGTACCAATCTCAGCGCTTCTTCTTTGCTCTTATTATATATCTGATAAACTCTTAACTCGACCCGGTGGCACTTGGCATGACCTATATATCGTCTCTAGATACGAAGCACAGTTATGACGTCGTCAACGGTGACTATAACGATTATGACGACAGCGATGATTGTAACGATGGCAGTAATGTTGTTAATAAAATAAATATTATGCTCTCAGTTTATCTTCGAATGTAGTATAGGCCCCATGGTTGGTATTTAGACGAATACGTGCATGTAAGGTTTGATAAGGGTTGAATGAACATACGTGACTCATGACCCAACTGCAGGCCTACAGATTGCTTTAAATATAGCTGCCTGTGATATATATATATATATATATATATATATATATATATATATATATATATATATATATATATATATATATATATATATATATATATATATATATATATATATATATATAGTATACGCAGCTTGGGCCTATTAATCGGTGTGTGTATACTTATATCGCAGATGTGCTCTAATTGATGAGGAATCCTGTCCTTAAGATTAGATATCGGCGAGGCTTTGAACTCTTCGTAATTAGCCAGAGACTGAGAGAGACGCAAAAAGCGTTCGGCTACTTTAGAGTCAATTGAGCGAAACTCATCAAGAAAATGCAGACCCTGTTACCCCACCATGATCACCATCTGCAAGACCACACCCCGCCTCACTCTCCCCAACACACACACAAACACACATGCACGCACATGTATATGTATATGTATATGTATATATATATATATAATTTATATATATATGATATACTATAGGTCGTACAGGTGAGTAGGATATATGTTTACTAAATATCCATCGTTTAAATGAGTTTATGTGTCCGTTGCCAAATTATGTCTGCTATCTTGATGTATTCTTATAACACCATTATACCTATAGTCGATGATTTTCGTTGTGTGGTCTGTCAGTCTGTCTTTCTGTCTGTCTCCGTTGTGTGGTCTGTATCAGACCACTGTCTGTCCGTCTGTCTACCTGTTCGTACGCTTGTTTGTATGTATACGCGGGCGTATGCATGGTTTAATCAAAGTTGCACTGGAACAAGCGATTTCTTTAATCAGCCCAGGTAGGCCTATATATTCCGCACCGAATATAACAGGTTACCACTAATCGGTGTTCTCGTATTTCGTAACGGACAGCGATCAAAGTTGCCCTCTATACGCACGTTTTCCCTACCATGGGTGGGCGAAAAACCGCAGGCACACGGGAGTTGCCTATATTAGGAGTCAATGTTGACAGCTTCTGAGTCGCCTATGAGGATTTTGCAGCAGGGCTTGAGACTGGCGCAGCTAAGGCAACTTTAGCGTTACGAACCGTATCAGGGAAACCGTTAGAATGCTCAACGGAGGGTCCATACTGTATCTTTCATTCTGGATGTAAGTTTTTTGCTTTGTTTCCTGATACACATCGCCATTGCTTTTTCTGTCTGATGGTAAATAAGTAAGAAAGTATATTTTCTATTGAACCAAGTGCTAACCGCACTTTGGTGTACATGACAGTTTTATCGTGAGTAGATCATCCATGGTATAGCTCATCGAAATACGGATCTAAGTCGCCAGATTCATTTTTTTTAGCACAGGGACTAAATTAAACTTTAAAACGAGACGAATTATTTCAAGAATATAATGTTTGCGCGATATCTTTGTTAGCAAAATTGTTTTTGTGGATTGAAACAAATTTCCTTCCTAAGCATCGCGCCGTAGCATATGTCTAAGATATTTCTGTAGTTGTCTTCATCAGTGTCATCATATCATGAACAACAACAATAACTTTAACATCCAGATTACGATCATCATTACCGTCATCATTACGATCATCATTACCGTCATCACCATGAACAAGGCAACACTATTATAGTTATCATAATAATCATCATCATGAACAAACATCATCATCAACAACAGCAGCAACAACAACAAAAAACAACACTTATTGTTATCATAATCACCATACGTAATTAGTAACTTCTATCTCGACGGTAACTAAAGCACAAGACATGAACCGATGGCACATCATCATCACCACCACTATCACCAAGATCATCATCATCATCATCATCGTTATCATCATCAACAAGCAACAACATTGACATCCTCATTATCTAAAACAAGAACAAAAACATGTCCTTCTCTAGAGCTTTGGCTTTGCCATGGGTATTGTATTGTATCTGAACATTTATAAAGAGCCTCTCACAGTGTTCGCTAATCAGAAGTAGCATCGCCAGCCGTTCCAATCCAGACTGTATACTCGTATACCACCAAATAATATGGAATGTAGATGGAGCCTCACCGTCCGATCCCAAATCTGTCCATCCAGTTGGTGTCATCCAGTCCCATAGTGTGAGAAATCACAGCTCGGATCGCCCCCACGTGGTCCTGTCTGACAGTTTGTCTGATTATCCGGACTCCGAAGCAACCTTGCTTTAATCGTAATCGTAATCTCAAGATTTCTGTAGCGTCCAGTTGAGCGAAATCGCGAGAACCTGCTAATTCACCTGGGTTCAATGAAAACAAAAATCGATAGGCATGTAGAGTCAAAAAATTCGGTTCCGGGTCAAGATCCAAAGGTCAGGCAGGCAGACAGTCAGACCGCTACGGTGGATGGTGTTTAGAGCTGGAATGGCGAGAGAGGTAAGGGGAAGAGGTGGAACAGAGTAGGATTTGCCTAAAAGGAGTGTTTTCGGCTTTGAGTTGAAGACCTGTGCAGGGATATATAAAAAGAGACTAAGTATTAGTCTTTTGGTTTTCAAGTAAGCGTCTCCTTCGCAACTTGGATTTCTGCTTTCGATATATGAGCAACCTGCTTGATGAGTTGATTCCCTGATGGCTTATTCTTCTCCTGGATTGTTTCTTCTTCCTCTTCTCCTGACTTGGCACCGGTGGGACGCGACAAGTACATACTCGCTCCTCATGGGTCTCCCTATAAGCAGCGTCTCTTCCCCTTCAAACCCCTACATGCTTCTGCTCTACTCATCGCTCGACTCCCCCGCTTTGCCTATATATCTACTTACATGTACATGCTTGATGTCTTGCACTGGCTCCCTATTGCCGCGCGCACCCGCTATAAGATCCTCCTCCAGATCCCCCTTGTCTCTAAATCTCAGCAGGGTACTGCCCCGAAATATCTCTTGAACTATCTGCGAAGTCCGCTATCTGCATCTTCTTCTCGTTCATTGCGCTCTGTAAAGCGGCTTGATCTTTTGTTCCCTTGGCGAAAACTGCCTTGGTCCAGCACCGGGCGTTTGCTGTAGTGGGTCCCACGATCTGGGATGACCTTCCCCCTCTGCTCAGGGCCAAACTAATGACCGGCTTTTCCTCGTCGGTCTTGCGTTCCGTAAGGGCCTAAAGGCATTTCTGCTTCCCCAGGGCCTCTGTGCTGAGAGCGCCTCTGAATAGTTATTCTGCGAGAGGCGCTTTATAAATATCTAGATACAATACAATACAATATATATATATACATACATACGTACGTACGTACGTAAATACATGCCTTTATAATTCACGTCAATCTCATATTAGTCATCATTCACTCCTCATGATACGCATGCACGACCACGTGCGTGCGTACGTACAAAGATGCTGCGCGTAGAACGCCTGGCACTGATCTTTCGACAGGCAACTGGTGGTCGAGGCGAACATCCTCTGCAACCGTATTCCTGGATTATCACCGCGCCAGAGGACCATCTGCTACAACCGTCCGGATGCGCTGGCCGCCGTTGGAGACGGAGACCTACTGGCGCTAAAGGAGTGTCGCTTCCAGTTCAGGTATCACCGGTGGAACTGCACGAATATTGGAGGAACGGAAACGAGCCTCGGACTCCCACACGTCGTCAGTATGTGAATGAATGAACGAACGAACGAATGAGTGCGAACGAATAAGATAAAGAATGAATGAATGAAGAACGGAGGACATTGTGTTCAAAGGAACGTTTGTACAATTAAGTGAGAACGAAGACTGTTAGTTCCACTGTTCCACTTATCACTGGGGACGAGGACTTTTAGCTCCACTGTTGCACTCATCATTGGGGACGAGATTGTTAGCTCCACTGTACCAACTTATCACTGGGGACGAGGACTTTTGGCTCCACTGTTGCACTCATCATTGGGGACGAGATTGTTAGCTCCACTGTACCAACTTATCACTGGGGACGAGGACTTTTGGCTCCACTGTTGCACTCATCATTGGGGACGAGATTGTTAGCTCCACTGTACCAACTTATCACTGGGGACGAGGACTTTTGGCTCCACTGTTGCACTCATCATTGGGGACGAGATTGTTAGCTCCACTGTACCAACTTATCACTGGGGACGAGGACTTTTAGCTCCACTGTTGCACTCATCATTGGGGACGAGATTGTTAGCTCCACTGTACCAACTTATCACTGGGAACGAGGACTTTTAGCTCCACTGTTGCACTCATCATTGGGGACGAGATTGTTAGCTCCACTGTACCAACTTATCACTGGGGACGAGGACTTTTAGCTCCACTGTTGCACTCATCATTGGGGACGAGATTGTTAGCTCCACTGTACCAACTTATCACTGGGGACGAAGACTGCTAGCTCCACTGTTCCACTTATCACTGGGAACGAGTACTGTTAGTTCCACTGTTCCGGATATCTTTCTTGCTCCCATGGGCGTCCGGAGGGGGCGCAAGGGGGCGCATTTGCGCCCCCTTGGATTTTGCAAATATTTTATAAAAATAAAATCTTTTGATTATTATGATTTTTACAACAGTCCCAACTCGATTTTCAATGCGAAGAAACACTTAATTATTTAGGTAAAGTGCTTGATCATCATTTATTTTAATTTTTTATAAGCAAATTTTTAACATGCAAAAGCGTAATTTTTGCCCACCGCAAGAAATTTTGGCCTACAAAAAAAACATTTTGCGCCCTCTTAAAAATTCCTGTGTACGCCATTGCTTACTCCTATTCTAACCACTGGTTCCTGAAGAAAAGGAAAGAAATCGAGAATGAACGAACGAACAAAGGAACGATCTTATGAATTAATTAACGAATGAACGAATGAACAACGAACGAGTGAATGAACGAATGAAGAAACGAATGAAGAAACGATTTACTAAATTAGCAATTAAATAAATCAACGAATTGACTAAATAAATTTTAAATTCACAAACGAATTGACGCTTGGCTAAATGATTTTCTCGTATCTTCGTAGAGACAGAGATACATCTCCTCTTTACCTTCATAGACAGCATAAAGAACTGGCTCTCTTAATCTCTATCTTTCTTTCTCGTATCTCCATCTAGAGAGCAGAGAAATGGCCTTCTATTTCGCCATCCGTTCTGCCGCCATCACCTTCACCGTGACGCAATCCTGTAGTCACGGGAACCTCTCCGGGTGCAGCTGTGACAAGACGAAGCCCGAGGGGGCGCTGACGACCGAGGGGTGGAGATGGGGCGGATGCAGCGCAGACATCGAGCACGGTCTGCGCTTCAGTCGGCAGTTCGTCGACGCCCGGGAAACGGACAGAGATGCCAGGTCGCTGATGAACCTCCACAACAACAGGGCAGGAAGGAAGGTACGTTCAAACGTCGCCTACGTAGGATCTGTTGAAGTTGGGGCAATGCGGTGTAACTGGGTAGGGCCTATCCGATTGGGAGATTGATCGAATGGGATGGGATTGGACTATGTCATTCACTTGTTCATTCATGTTCATTGTGGGGCGTGTTGGCTCAGTGGTAAGTTCGGCGCCTTGTGACCGTAGGGTTGCAGGTTCGAATCCCACTCTATAGCCGCTGCGTACGGACCTTGGGCAAGTCTTTCACTCGCGATTGCTCGTGGCGCTTCGGCGTGAAAATTCCGGCACAGTATCAAATGCTGTAGTCGGGAGCGCCTCTGAGTAGTAGTTGACTTCGAGAGGCACTATAGAAATATCCGGAATGAATGAATGAATGAATTAGTTCATTAATTAATTAATTTATGAGGTTGTTAAGTTGTTCGTTTGTTTATTCTCTATTTCTTTCCGTTTTTCTCTCAGGAACCAGTAGTTAGTATAAGAGCAAGAAAGGTCCTCGTCCCCACTGATATCAGGAACAGCAGAACTAGCAAGACTCGACCCCAGTGAACTAACATCCTTGTCCTAGTGATATCTGGAACAGAACAACAGTCCTCGTCCCCAGTGATATCTGGAACAGAAATAAAATTCGTCCCAGTGATATCTGGAATAGAACTATATCCCTTGTCCCCAGTGATAAGTGGAACAGTGGAACTGACAGTCCTTGACCCCACTGATATCAGATTATATAATTTTATTACTATTATCGTCATCTGATCATCACTACCACGCTGAGTACCACCACCGTTATCACTTGATAATGGACATCACGTCATATCATGTACTAGGCCTATGTCAGATTGGCTCCTATTGCATCAGCTCAGCTCAGATTAATTCCTGTGTTCGACTGACGCTGATTTCAGGCAATCTCCGATCTGACCGGAAGAACATGTCGCTGCAGCGGCGTTTCCGGTTCCTGTACAGTGAAGATCTGCTGGACGACGCTTCCCAACTTCCGGTCGGTCGGCGACCGCCTCCTGGACAAGTACGAGAATCGAACGCGACAGGTCCAGCCCATTCGAGGTCACAGGGACCTCCGTCCGCTCTTCCTCACCCTCAAACGATCCAAGAAACTGAACCGGAAGCCGCGCATCTCAGACCTCGTCTTCCTCGACAAGTCGCCCAACTACTGTGAGCTCGACGCATCAACTGGTTCTCTGGGGACCTTTGGGAGGGAGTGTAACCGGACGAGCAAGGGCCGAGACGGGTGCGACTACATGTGCTGTGGAAGGGGGTACACGACGCGCCAGTTCACGCGCGTCTGGCAGTGCAACTGCAAGTTCCAGTGGTGCTGTCGTGTGGTTTGTAGTCAGTGTAGCGAGAAGACTGTAGTTCTCGCGTGTAGATGATGAAAAGTGGAGTAGTGGCGACTGATCAGAGTGTGTAGTGTTCGGGTCCTGGGTCTGTAGTTGTGGACGAGAAACGAGGCAAAGCACCAGGTGGTTGAATAGGGGTTGTCATCCCCACATGCGAGGGCGCGTCCGAAGGATCAACAGTGAACCGTTTTCGGTAATATAATTTATCTCTGGGCCTATAGATCTTTAGGCCTATAGACCTACTGGTCTTCGTTATCATCATTCGTCGTCGTTATCATCATTCGTCGTCGTTGTCATCATTCGTCGTTGTTATCATCATTCGTTGTCGTTATCGTCATTGGCCGTCGTTATCATCACTCGCAGTCGTCATCAGTGCCGGGTTTAGACTTGATGAGACCCTAAACTAGACCTATATAAATCTTGGAGGCCCTTGTTAAAAAATTACACCAGAAGGTCTCACAGAGCTTGAAAACATATAAGCTTACGCCTTCTAATTATTTAATTGCAAGGCACTTGAATGAAAATTTCAAATTCTTTTCAAAAGAATGTATTCACTCAGGCAAGATGGAATTTGCTACACAGGCCGTTTAAAAAGGTTCTACATAAAATATATTTCTGTACAGGACACATAAAATTTTACAACGCCCCCACATTCTGAATTATTTTTGTTAGGCCCATGCGGATTGTGAGGCCAATAGACATAAGCTGTAGCATTTTAGCTTATGTCTGAATCCGGCGCAGGTCATCAAAATCATCTTCGTCATCTTGAGGATATGCGATCTCTTTAAATCAAACGTGCATACATCCATACATACGTACATGTACATACACACATACAAGACACATACACACACATACACACACGCAAACACACACACACACACAGAGTCAATGTGAAGACTTTATACATTTACTTTAGTTTTTGAATTATTTGTACAATTTGCTGTATAAATTGTTGTTTTACTTTGGTTTTTTGAATTATTTGTACAATTTTGCTGTGTTGTCTGGCTCAACCGGACAGTTTTTCGCGAATACTATAGTTACCTCTTCGAAACACAGTTTTCAAACTATTTCATTTGGCAAAGTGTCCGAATACGTTAAGGATTCATGTGTTTGTTTTACAATCAGACAAAATGCGTGTACGTGACTATTGTTGTCATTATTACTCCCGTTAATTGCCATGACAACAAGATTCATGAATCCCTGTTATCATTGTTACGTCCGAATAAAGAGTTATGTGTGTAAGCTTAGGTTAATCTGTTTCTAACTATGCAATTGTATTACAGACGAAACTTTCGCTACGTATACAATGTCTGCTTAATCAATCTTTATGTATGGTTTTAAGATCGGAGTGTTGGACTATCACTATAAAAGATAGCTCCGTAAACAATCACAATAGGCCCTACTTTAAACTTAGTTTATAGGATCTGCTTTGGGAGCTACAAGTACAACTGCGGGGGCCCATTGAGACTCGCTCAGATTCCCAAGACAGCTTCCGTCAAGGTTTATATTCAGTCAATGATCAGTCAGTCTCAAGCATTCAAGCTACTTGGGCCACGAGTCACGTATTCTTTCAACCCTTATCAAACCTTACACGCACGTACTCTCCTAAATACCAACCATACTACTTTCGAAGACTGATTAAACTGAGAGTACGATACGATAAGCGTATTATTATCAACATTACTGCCATCGCTACCTTCATCGTTGTCGTCATAATCGTTATAATAACCGTTGACGACGTCATAACTGCGCTTAGCATCTAGAGACGATAATATAGGTCATCCCAAGTGCCACAGGGTCGAGCTCAGCGTTTATCAGATATATTGTTTATTAATTAATTAAATTTGTAATGCGCTCTCACGGTCATAGCCTACCGAATATGAATCTGAGGCGCGAATAGTCAGCTCCCAGAAGAAGATGCAGTTAGATATCCAAGTGCTTGAAAGCTAGGAAGAAATAATGATCGAAATTGTAGGAGCAACGAAGAAGCGCAGAGAATGGGACAACAACAGCAGCAGCAGCAGCAGCAGCAGCAGCAGCAGCAGCAGCAGCAGCAGCAGCAGCAGCAGCAACAACAAATATCGCTATTAGGCAATAGGCCCTATCTACAATAAGAAATAACTTTCTGCAGATTATACCCTAATCGGCGTTTGTACTTCAATAGCATAGGCGTAATTTGTGGGGGGTACGAGGGGTACCCGTACCCCCCACTTTTTGGACTGGGGGGGTACCGTACCCCCACTTTTTGAACAATTCCAATCAATATTTTATTATTGTGCCTGCCCAGAGATCGCAGTCTCAGCCTTGCTTCGTGCATGTAAGAAATTGGTACCCCCACTTTTCAGACCAAAGTTACGCCTCTGTTCAATAGGATCCGAGCGAGTCTCCATGGGCCCCCGCACTTGTACTTATAGCTCCCAAATGTTTAACCCGAACAAGGCCACGTAAACATAATTTATGGGAAGAGTAGGCCTGGCTTGCAATATATGGACCTTGTTGTTCACACAAACGGTGAACTTGTCCTGGCTTGATCTTTTTAGATTATGCCAGGATCCGCGTTTATCAGATGTATATTTATTTATTTCACAGATTGTGTGAACAGCTGAAACGATTAGCGTTTTATCACAGCATAAATAATTAGTTATGCTGTGATTCTATCTTCGAATAACACTAATATCGTGGCGACTAGCTTACTTACTGTACGATATACGGACTCGCGTGACGTCATTGGTTTACGCGGAGTCCATGGTAACGGCGAGGATTTTGCGAAGCGGTTACTTTTGCTATAAATTTTAAACTGTTCGTCTTCCATTTCGACAGCGATTTATTCATGAAACTCTGCCATCTCAAGTGTACATTAATCCTGGAAGGTTATATTAATTTCTGATGGCCGTTGATTGCGCAAACTAAGCTTACGGAGCTCTATTCAAAGTGATTGATGACAGAAAATGGCGGAACTCGAGAGTAGTCTGACAGACATAGGGTGGTTGCACCAGCGGCTCCCGAACCACGCGCCGAATTGCTCTGAAAATACAAGAAACTGGGATAAACTAAGCGCAGTAAAGACTGAAGCCGACATAGCAGTGGCGAATCTGAAAGCGAGCGAAGATGGGTCGGAGCCGTGTGCTCAAGCGCCATATGCAAAGGATGGGAAGCCGGCGTACAGCTATGCAAACCTAATTACATTTGCTATCAACAGCTCGCCGCAGAAGAAGATGACCCTGAGCGAGATCTACCAGTGGATCTGTGACACGTTTCCCTACTACAGAGAGATCGGAAATGGATGGAAGGTCTGGCTGGTGGACTTTTATGCAATATTTTCTACAGATCCAACGGATGTGTACTGAGAACAGAATTACTATCGACTGCAAACAGTTTTCTTACAATAGATATTGTTTTTTTCGTATTTAGAGCCAATAGTATAGCCATTGTATGCATTAAAAATGTTTGTAATAATAAAATTTATAATAATAGTTGGAATGTATCATATGTATGTATAAATTATCTTTATTATCCACCAAGACAAAATTAGGATCAGCTCCCTTTGGTTAAATGCTTGTCCCAGTTAAGAAAAGCATCCTCTTGGTTTGCATGCAGTTACACACACACACACTATGAAATTCTTACCACCAGGTTTAAGGAACTCTTCAATTTCTCTTATATTATGTCCACATAGAATGAAAGACTCCTGTTCCAGCTGCCTGCTCTTTTGAGATGAATTCATAACTCATAAATTCATAAACTTCTGATTAAAAATTTGATACTAACAATAATATATCATTGAGCTGTATAGATTAACAAGTTCTTTACTGACAATTACTCGGCACCATTGATTGATCCTCGGTCATTACATAGTGGTGCTTAGTAAATGCATAAAGATAATAATATGAAGTTCTAAAATATGATGATGAATTCTGTGCTTTTCATTTAAGCATTTAGCAAGTGCTTTTCAAATGTATCTGTTTGGTTTACACTGCTATCCTGTCATTCTTTTGTACCAGAATTCCATTCGTCACAACCTGTCGTTAAACAAGTGCTTTCTCAAAGTCCCTCGATCAAGGGAAGATCCAGGAAAGGTATTTTGATAGCTGCGTTTTGGTTTGTCTTGTTTAAATATAACCTCGCATTGGTTGTCCAAGTGAAATTTAACCTAACAACGGTTTGTTGTATTTAAACTTACCCTTGTATCGGTTTGTCTTATTTGAATTTGACCTTGCATTGATCTGTCTGGTTTAAATTTAACCTCAAATTGGTTTTTCGTATTTAAACTTCATCTGTCATTGATTGGTCATTTTTAAACTTAAGTTTGCATTGCTTTATCTAATTTATCTAATTTAGTCTGTAATGTTCAGTAGTTCCCTTAGGTTTAAATCAGACAATGCTTCATTCAAAGAGAAACTGCAAAACTGCAAAATCAGTGATATATAATATCAGCAGTATTAATTTTAGTAATAATTTAATTGATATTTTAATTAATATTAAATGACAATGTCGGTGACATTTTAGTTAAACACGATTAGCATTTGTATCACGTGCTACTTATGGCATTGATTTCTTCACTCAGGGTTCCTATTGGGCTGTGGATGCTTCGCTCATCGATGACCCAACGCCATTCAAGCCTCGTCCCAAGATTAGGACACAGATTGAACGGGTATGATATTCAGTTTAAACGAAATCAGTCTCTTAACACTTTTATGACGATCATGTACTAAAATGCATGGAAAACTAATCCCTCTCGTCGTTAAAGGGTTAAGCTGAAAACATAGCACAGTTTCAATAATTTACAAGATTTATTGGTTATATTTGGATATGGATATATGGATATATTTTCCCCAGATCAATCCATGTGTAGTGGTATGTTCGATGCCTTGTAACCGGAGGGTCGCAGGATCGATGTTCTGTCGTATGGTCGTGTGCACTTCTGAACTTTGTAAGGAGGGCAATATCAAATGCAGTTGTATTGTATTGTATTGTATGTTGTTTTACCTCCAGATGAATCCATATGGCATTGACGGCAACCTCGCAGGCAGAATGAACTTGCCGAACATGTCTACGCTGGCTGCTCCTACGGCAAGAGCCGCTACAAATTTGTCTTCTGCTCAAAAAAGTCCTGATCTCGTGAGTGTGCTGTTTATAATGGTGTCACATGCAGTTCTAGCAGGCTTGGTTTTCAGTTACGTAGAGAATAATCTCCAGAATCAACATTTATCTAAGTTTGTAAAACTGATAAAATGTGGCTCACATAATCATGATGGAACTTCACTGTGTGGCACGGTGGCCGACTGGTTCGAGCGGTTGACCTGTAACGCTGAGAGTACGGGTTCAACCCTCGTCCGGGGTGGTTTATTTGTGTAAGGACCTTGAGCAAGTTCCTCGCGCACCATTGCTCTGCAATATAATTGCTTCTGCGCCGCCGAGGCGTGAGCACTTCTGAGCTTGGGGCCACCTTAGGAAGAAGGGCTATATCAAAGGCAGTTGTATTGTATTGTATATTTCACTGGCTTCCTGTTGAATTGTGTGTATAGTAAGTTCTTTAAATAAACAAGTTGAATTGAGTGTATAGTAAGTACTTTAAATAAATGAATTAATAAAGTCTCTATTTGAGTCTTGATGTTTTTCAAAAGATGGCGCAAGGTCAGCAGAAGTTGCTTTCTTCTCGTCACCCGCAGGAAGTCATCAGCCGGCAGAGTTCATTTGTCGATAGCTGTCCAGCTTTTCAGGACCTCAGCGAGTCCTTCAAATGTCTCTACAAGTCCGTCTTTGACAGTTCACAAGGTTTGTTAGAAACCAATTCTCCACGATTGTGAAGACATACACACAAACATACACATATATATACACCCACACACACATATATATATACATTATACATACATTGGTCCCTCTCTCTGGAATACACTGTCTCCTTCTACTCGCTCTCAAATTTTAATTGGTAACATGTCGTGTTTTTTTGCCTTTCTCAAAACCTATTTCTTTTCCTGTGGCCTTGCACACTGGGAGCGCTTCTGAACGGTTCACCCTATTAGAGGCGCTTTATAAATGTTTAAATACAAATACATACATATATATATATATATACAATATACATATATATATTTGTGTCTCATATTATCGACACAATTGGTCTTGACACCTGCAATAATGGACTTGTACTACCACATCCATGTAGAAAAACCCATAAAAAAAGGAAATTGATAAGTCAGGTATGGTCTATTTCGGTTCTAGACGTCCGTCAGGTGAAGGTCAAGCTGTTACAGAGGTCAAACTGTTCCAAAGGTCATGTAGGTACAGGTCAAACTGTTCCAAAGGTCAAGCAGGCAGAGGTCAAACTGTTACAGAGGTCAAGCAGGTAGAGGTCAAACTGTTACAGAGGTCAAGCATTTAGAGGTCAAACTGTTCCAGAGATCAAGCAGGCAGAGGTCAAACTGTTACAGAGGTCAAGCAGGTAGAGGTCAAACTGTTACAGAGGTCAAGCAGGTAGAGGTCAAACTGTAGTGCAATGGAGTGTATTATGAAACTTGTGCAACGGTTGTTAATAAGTTTGGAGTAGCGTCCTTCTGTTGAACAATCTCAAATTTAAAATAAGTAAATTTGACATAAGATTTGACATTTGACATAAGTTTTGACAATTCTCTAGAAGCACAGTTTGCAAAAAGTGGTAATAAATTTTCTAGCAGACATTGTTTGTGTTACTGAAAAAATAAGTGGCTAACAAAATGCAGACTAAGACTTTTTATTTGTTTGATTTCCTTTATGGGTTTCTTGTTTAAAACTGTGAATTGTCTTTGTAGCTCTCGAAGCATCAACATCATTAGATTACCTAAAGAATGTCGATAATCTACGTGAGAGCATGAGGCTTGCCACTAGCATCAACTGGAATGACATCGACCTTTCACATTATCCCTGTATGTATTTGTGGATGTCGGTTCTAGGGATGGGGTCTGTAAGTTTTTTGGACCTCTGTATGTATGTAACTATATGTGTATGTGTATGTATGTATGGATGGATGGATGTGTGTATGTATGTGTGTATGTATGTATGTGTGTATGTATCACTTGTATGTATATATGTATGTGTGTATGTATGTATGTATTTATGTATGTGTGTATGTGTGTATGTATATGTGTATATGTATGTATGTATGTATGTATGTGTGTATGCGTGGATCTTCTTCAAGTTCTCTTGAGCAGGTTCAAACGTCGAATGACGCCACTCCTCTTGATGCTGGGCTCCTTCCTTCAGTGCTTGTATATATATCTATATATCAATAAATCTGATGTAGAGCCTCTTCAGCGTTTCTCGAAATGGAGAGACCTTGAGCTCCTTAAGCATCATTCATACGCACTCTGCTATACCTATAGCATCAATCAGGCTAGCGAGAAACACTTTTGTGATGTGCTTGAAAGGCACTCGACTGCTGTAACTCACTTCTCTTTCGTATCACTATGAAAGATCTGCACAAATTACAGTCGGTTCAAGACGCCTAAGTATAGTCTAGACCTATACTTAGAAGCCTATAATATAAAGGCCAATGTACAGGAAGCATATTCAGTGCAACTGATGCCCATCTTTTATTCGTTACACTGGCTTCCCATTGAGCAAGGAATCCATTTCTTAGTTATAATAAAGGTGTTATAGACATCATAAGATTAGACTAAATTAAATTAGGACTAGAAATACTCGAGTACATTGATACTTACCCATTGTCTTCATATCTTACTTAACCTGTACTAATTTGCCGCATGTAGTGCTGATGGAGAGTATGAGGATGGCGGATGAGAACAAGTGGTGCCTCAACTCCGACCAGGTCATGGATCTGGCAGCGTCGCTGAGCAACTTCTTTGCCGAGCGAGGCCAGACAAAAGTCGAGCTCCCGGCCGACTACTCACAGCAGTTTATTGCGCCAGTTCTTCCACCGCTTTCAGCACCTCACGCTTCCACACAGCAGCAGCAGCAACAACAGTTCTGCTTCATGCCTAATCAGGTTGAAAGTCCAACATCGTTACGAAGTTAGTGTTATACAGTTTCTGATTATTGATGTTTCTAATGATTTTGCCTCTGTTGCATTGCATTCCTATCTGTTCTGTAACATTGTAATGTAATGTAACCGGATACTTGCTATAAGGCCTTTTAAGTACTTCACAAAAGCAGAAATGTCATCAGCAAGCAAAACAATGAACAGAGAACTAGAAGAGTCACCAGTGGCGTTCCCCACACTCGTGTGGAGTCCAACAATGGATTCCCATCCACAGCTGACAGATAGCATCATCTTCAAAGTCTCTTGATCAAACTGCATGATAGTGTGGAGCGACGATGGGCAGTTGAGTTTGAAGCATACTTTGGGCTTTAAGACAAAAGTGCTGAAGTCATTAGATTAGATTAGATGAGATTAGATATGTTTTATCTGGATTGCTGTTGTGTCGATATGTTTTAATAAAGAGATCATATAGATATCATAAGTACAAGACTTGCAACTCCATGCAGTAGTTTAACAATGATTTTCCTAAAATATGTTACAAATCTATTTCCGAATTTTCAGGGCTGTAGTCGAGGGTATGCGCCGGTATACAGCGTGTACTCACCTCTAGAGACCGTATACTCACCTCACAAAATATTTATATTTATTTACATTAAAATACTGTAGCGTATACTCACAAAATACTGTAGCGTATACTCACCTCTAATTTGTTTAGGAAAACTAACCGGTAGCATGTACTCACCTCTAATTTTACCACTACAGCCCTGCGAATTTGTAATTGTAATTGTAATCTGACATTTATAAAACACCACTTCAAGAAAAGAACTCATCAGTGGCGCTCCCGACCCAAACCAGTGAAATTACTGTCCAATAATACAGACTTCAGGCGCTTGCAAAACTGTGGAAGCCTGAAGGGACAAACTGACGAGCTCAAGATACAGCTTTTAAGAAAAGCGATTCCAGCTGGCCCATCACAGACTATGGTTTCTTACATTCTAGTTGTTGATTAGCGGTCTGTCAGCTAGCTTGTATGTATCCTAAATGATTGGTTAGATTGAAAGAGTAGGGTTTCTTGGCCGTGCTCATACTAAATGGGGCGAACTGCTTCGTTTAGATTTTGCCAGCAGTCAGAATTCTCAAGCTTCGTTGTTGGGTGCTGTCCAATCCCCCGTCCATCATTTTGTCAACAGTCGAACAATGAACGAAGCAACAAGTCTTGAGCACCAGGTCAGTGCCAGACAATCAGGAGTTAATTAACAGTTAATTAAATGCAGATAATTCACCGACAGTATATACTCACTATACTAGTTCTTCACTGTCGTTCTGGTTCAAACTCAGAATGCATCTCTTCCAACTTGTTTATCTGGCAAAGTCTGCCAGATCTTTGAAGATGGCAAACTTACCTGCACTGAAGAATTACCAGATTCAAAGAACTTATATCTGAGTATCCAGTATAAGATCCTCCTTCTGGTTTCCAAGTCCCAGCTACGGCTTGCCCCTAAATACCTCTCTGACCTTATGCGGCAACCTCTCTCTGCAACTTCTGCTCGTCCTTTGTGCTCTACTGGCCGTCTTGATCTCTTTGTCCCTCGTACTAGGACCACTCTGGCCCAACGTCGAGCTTTTGCTGTAACAGGTCCCTCTGCCTGGAATGGTCTTCCATCTCGACTTCGAACTAAACTCATGATGGGAATCTCTCCTGCATCTACTCGCTTGCTCAAGACGTTTCCACGAGGCTCATGCACTGAGGGCGCCTCTGAATAGTTTATACTGCGAGAGGCGCCTTATAAATTACTAGATACGATACGATACGATTATAAACATAAGTGCAAGCTATAAACAGTGAATAAATAAATATGAAAAAATACTCCTAAATATTGAGAGAGAGTAGCTTGGCACTGTAAACTAAGGCAAGGTTGATGAAAACATCATTTGCAGCAATATGATTTTGTTAAACCGTAATCATAATATGTGAGGTTTCTACAGCACTCACAAAATGGAAGTTGCGAAAACCAGCTTATTCACAGGCTCTCGGTCAAAAGAAAATCGAGAGACAGGTAGGGAAATCGATTGGCAGATAGGGTGGGATGTTACCAACCAACCAACAAATGTTGTCAAATTGTAACAAATTTGCAATGTCTTAA
Source organism: Allolobophora icterica (assembly GCA_963556255.1). Taxonomy (NCBI): domain Eukaryota; kingdom Metazoa; phylum Annelida; class Clitellata; order Crassiclitellata; family Lumbricidae; genus Allolobophora; species Allolobophora icterica. Next base: position 63,289,804 of record OY744609.1, on the reverse strand, counting down.
AGTTATTTTTTTGTGCAAGGCTTTCTTTTCAATTTCAGTCACCAGTCCTGTATTCCAGTCCGTATTCTCGGGCATGCATGGCAGCGCAAACCACGGCCCATCCTGGAATGACCTTTCCAGGCGACGACATTGAAGAAGATGACTTTAACTGGGACAAGCTCTTGTGAATTTGTAACGGTAGTTGCTTCTGTCCAATGCAGTCGACAGGTTCTTTTATAAACCTTCCAGGATTTTTATCTTCTTCTCGAACTGTGGCCTGACTGATTTCGTGCTTGAACTACTTGAGTGAACAGATGTAAAGAGTTAACTACTGCTGCATGGCTTTTGTGATACGGTTCACTGATTTCTTGGCTAAGGGTACATAGAAAGCAATTGTTAATTTAAACTCTGCTTAATGATACATATGTTTAACACTTTAATGACGAGAGTGTACTAAAGTGACTGGGAAACCAGTGCAGCTCGTCGTTAAAGCGAGAAGGAAGACACTTTGGGTGTCCACTGTCCATAAACTGCTGGTCAGACCCCATACGTCATTTTGAGGTTCCCTAAAAGGCTCTATATAAATATAGAACTCTGTCACCTGATTGTATTTGCCTTTGAGTAGCCTTTGCACCTGTCCAGGTACACCTGCCGTCCAGTATTGCAGCTTTAAAGTGCTCAGGTAAGCACATGAAGAAACAGGCCAGTGATGAGAAATTTACTCTAAATATGTATTAATGTATGTAGTTACATAAACCAGTTGAAGATGTAAGTTGAATATGTGAAAACGTGGCTGGAACTGCAACAGCTAAGATTGGGTATTGGTTGTTATGCAAATGAAGGTTTTAGAATGCGGTATTTTGTATTTGATTTCGGTCCTATTCTGTATTTTTTGGTGTTTATGTACCAGGTTTGTACCTATTTACGTATGTGCAAGGTTTGAGCCTTTGAAAAATTGTGCATAAGCAATTCTCCAAAGCGTACTACACGATCTGAGCATTCTCTTTTCAGAGGCTGTAGTACTAGCATTGAACGTTTAACGATATCTTATAGCTGCCAGAGCCGTTAAGATAAACCATACCGTACACCTTACTTTTCTTACCACACCATACCTTGCCATACCTTTTCTTACCAAAACTTACACTTTTTTATCGTCATGCATAAACGTTTATATGTGTGCAAACAACTTGCCCGTGTAGCAACACGGAGTTGAACCAGCAACCGCATGATCATCGACCAATTGTGTTACCAATAGACCGTGTTGAACAAGTAATTGATTTGCCTAACCAAATTAACGTAAACTTGTTTGGTGTTGGCTGTTTCTGGTTGGTGATAGATGTCCTTGTGTCAGTTAGCAATTTCGTGTTGACTTCTTTCTCAAGATGTTTTATTCATGTTATGTTCTTTACCTGCCTAAGAACAAAATGAACAGTTATTTGTCTCACTTATATGACTTTTGGGAGAATAATAGAACCATGTTATTGTGGTCAAGATTATTATCGATGACAGTCGTTTGACCAGATAATTGGTCAGTTTTGTTAGGTTCTGGTAATCTTTTGGTGATAATTAACCCGATGGGAAAATGATGATTGGTAATGTAATTAGTAATTTTTATTGTGCTGGTGTGTAATGCGCAAGGCATCAACCGATGGCGGACCAAAACGAAGTCGTAATCAGGAGGTTAGTCTGTTACGATAGAGAGGCAACCTGTGGTAGATAAACAGTTTGAAAGAGGCAAGTCTTGAGTTGACAACGAACTGACATGTGCGATTGGGGAGAAGAGATACTGAAAGATACAGGGATAGTGTTACACGCATGGAGAGTTAGATACAGGGAGAGAGATACATACAGGGAGAGTTGGATATAAGGTTGGAGTTACATACACGGAGAGAGTTAGATACAATGAGAGACCTACATACAGGAGAGCTGGATACGTGGATAGAGTTATGTACATGGAGAGAGTTGGATACATGGAGAGAGCTACATACAGGGAGAGTTTGATACAGGCATAGAGAGTTGGACAGGGGCGTCTACACCATAGAAACCTTGGAGCAAATGCTCCATCCAAAAAATAGGGGGGAAGATCTCTCAGTGTGTGTGCCACCATTTGGGGGGAGGAAGGGGAAGCGGATGAAGAAGGGGGAAAGGGGAAGTTGCTCCAATGACTGGGGGATAGACGCCCCTGGAGTTGGATACAGAATGAAAGTCACAGATATGATGTACTGACTTAGTTGGTTTTCAATGCTTTAAGGTTCGTGTATGTCGTAAATCTGATAATGTTTATGCGTGTAAAATAAAATTTGGCAACGTAACAGAAAGTCAAGGTGACATACAGACAATTTTACTTGGAAACCATGTAACAGATTTATTGCAAGCCTCTCTTCTGCATTCGTATCAGAACTGTTCCAAAGAGTTCAGAAAAGACCTTCAGCAAGCAATGTTTAGACCACCTTTAATCTGTCTTTTAGAGTTTAGTCACAATCATAAGTTTATATCATGCACAGTTCACCTTTTCTATATTGTTATCTGGTGTTGAGCAGATCATGCTTGTTAGAAAATTGTGTCTAGCGTGTCAGATATTTTTGTAAGCTTTGGTTCGCTGTTTACGTGGCTAGCGTTTGTTAACTTTTTATCATGACAGTTTGAATGCAAATAATTGTAACATTACTTGTTGATTTAATTTTTAAAGAAGTCATTAGTGTGTGGGTTAAATTTAGATGGAAACGAGTAAAGGACCAAGGAACAGAGACCAGGTTGAAATTAACTCTGTCATGACTGCAGGCTGTTTCATCGCCTATGTCTTTTTTATGTCTTTCGTTCAGGGTTCAAATTCCGATATGCATGTGTCGTGCAGAATTGATAAATAAATCCTTGTTGAGGTATGAAATATACGAGGTTCTTGAGCGTTTGCTGAATTGCTCTTGAAATTTACTGCCATTCCTTCTCATCCTATAAATCTATGTACAGCTAGTAACATGTTAAGTAGTTTGTGGCAATTTTTTGGCTGTTCTCGATTACGGACGTCCTTTGGAAAGGGGAAAGGGTCACCCAAATGTTGACAAATCCAGACACGGGAGATGGTTTAATGTACCCCACCACGTAGCACAGTCAGCCCTGCAAGATCAACGGGGTTCAGTGATGCTGTGTCCACAGAGTTGATTAGTGTCACCCCTTTATCCACGCTTCAGACTGACAACACGTGAGTGACGGAGTTATCTACAGCATTGTCTCATCTACGCCTTGGTACTGACTTGAAGTGCGGAGGTCCGCAATGGGGATTGGGGAGGGCAATAAAATTATGCCACATGCGGCAACTACTGGACAAGGGGAAGGAAGGGTGCAAGTAGGTCTTTTATTGGGAACGTCCGCAATGGGGGCTGGGGAGGGAAATGCCACATGCGGACAACTGGGGAGGGAGGGATCCAAATAGGTAATTTATTGGGGACATCCTTAATGGATGACCCATGTGCGAGAGTATGATCTGTGAGTAACAGTTGAACAGATGCAAGTGTATACAGTATAGAATTACCTGCAACGAAGAGAGGTGGCTGTTCGTTGAAGGGTTAGTGACATCCAGAAGCAAAAACGATTATGAAGATCTGATAATAGCAAATTTTGTGCAATTAATGCAACACCACGTTCGTAATTAATTAACTGATATGTTTCGCAACGTAACAATTAAATTACAATAAATGTCACCATGGCAACAACGGTGGCGCTTATTTCATACGCCTCCCCAGCTTGGTTGGAGTAGGCCTAGGGCCTATACCAAGAGAGGGATAGAAACAGGACTGACCGTTTGTTTAGGCGACTAACCCGTGGCGGATTCCTTCCTGGCGATGCTGGTGGTGTCAACCAATTGGCCAATAAGTCAGACGTGCTACCATGAGGGATCCTATAATCATGTGCTGCGTGTCCTGTTCTCCTTCGCAGCAGTGGACGCAACCTTCCAGCGAGACCGCATAAATTACCCCACCTGAAAAAGACGATCATAATTTAGGCCCTATAGGCCTACCCCGTATTCTCTAAAAGAATGCCTACTGACGCCAATTAGCTGTTCGTGAGCTAGGCTAGTCTGTTACTTCTGTAGCTTGAACGTATTCACTCATTCAAATTAAAATAAAGTAAGCCTAATACAGCCACTCGATGACGTTGATGGTTGACGTCATTGACTCATTGTTAATAATAAGCCAGTTCACCATTATCAATGCGCATGCGCAGCCATTTTGCTTTCACTTCCGGCCGTTCACACACAAACTGAAGCATGCCGTTGCCGATATTGCTATGATCTGTTTGACAGAGATATTAAAAAATATTTGACTGATTAGCCGTTCATATATATATAACAATAAAATGCGCTTGTGCGCGATTGTTAATTGCAGGTTATAAGCACAGTTTAAAGTCCAGAATAAAAAAATTAAAGTCCAATTGCAAAACTATCCAGACCACGTGACCTTTATTTGCAAGCAGCCACATGGTCTGACTATAAACACCATAACACTCTCAAGTATCTAGTTTCCATTGCTCCAAATGGTCATATCTCATTTTGTAACCTCTTTCTTTTATATATTTCTTTAAATCCTCCACCTTCCATCGATTGAAGTCATTCAACGATTCTAAGCGATCCGCCATGTTTTACTTTGTGTGTGAACGTCGTTCCCGTCATGCCTTGCGCGAAAAATAAAGGTGAACTAGCTTATTATGCTGGATCCAAATTGATAAGCACAAACGTGATTTGATGCAGGAAGTTTACACGACATTGTTTGTGGCATAGGCTATAGCGACAGCGTTGTTTAATAATAATAATAATCTTCAATCTTTAATCTTTAATATTTAATATTTAATATTTAATAATCTTTAATATTTTCAAACTGACAATTACGCGGTAATTACGCGGTATGATTACAATTCAGTATGAACGGATGATCACAAGTTATTACAGGAGTCGATTTTTAACTGTATACGGCAGCCTTGCAAGGCGCCTCTGGCCCCCTTCACGACCTACATCTCATTGAGTCATTTTCACAAACGCGCCATCTCGCGAATTGATAGGCTGAGTGGACCTTGAGAGGGTTACGGGAGGCGATCCCGCTACCTACTGCACTTCACGCCAGTGATGTTACCACTACTCTATGGACTCTATGGACAAATTGTTTCTTTGTTATTTCAACTTATTTGCATTGTTGTTTGGTCGGATCTTAGTAAATAAAAGCGTTATTTCATGTCGTGAATTTGTCGCGATTTTCGCCCATTTTTTTTTTACAAAATCCTACAGTGGCTTTTAAACTTTTTTGCCGTGAATTTCTACTGTCCCTAGCGGTAGTCGTTGAAGGTTATAGCGCTCGTGATGGTGGTCGTGTGGTGGCGCAGGAGTAGGCCCGAGAACCAGGATTTAGGATAGCTTGAAGAGTCAGCAGGTCTTCAGTAGTGAGTGAAAGGCAGCAGCTAGAGGAGAGGTGCGACTAACAGACGATGACAAACGTGCTATTGGGGTAGGCCTACCTAACCGTAACCCTGAATGTTACCGACCCTGAATTTTACACGCCGAGATAGGAGGATGAGCAAACTGGCGGCTTTGGGAGTTTATTCCAAAGAGCCCGCGCAACACAGACTAAGGATCATGCAGTTACAGAATTTCAGAGAGGAGGAGACTTGCCGAGGTAGATAAATATATGATGATGAGCGAGTTGATCTGGGTCATTAGATGATGAATAGCTGGCAACAGTACTGTAAGAGGGTTGAGAGGTTTGAAGGGCGTTGTCCGTAAGAGATTGAATGTTGTAACGTGTAATTGATGAGCTGAGGGACCTTTAGTCAACGAAGTGAGTTGAGAACAAAGGTTATAGCGCTCGTGATTAGGCTGGTGCCCTGCCCTTGGCCTTCGAGTGGCGGCGTAGAGGTTTGGAGATTACGATTACGATGTGGTGGTTTTGGGGTTTTGGTGACTGCGCAGACGAAAGCGTTCTGGCCTGTTTTTGGCGTTTCTCAGCCCCTACGGTCTCCATGACCCTGCAAAAGAATACTACTTGTTGATATGTCGATAGTAAATTTGCGATTAAATTACTGCTTGTGACAACTAAGCACCAATATTTATTCACAAATAGAAGTTACGATAAAGATTGTGCTATATAATTATAGCGTGTCGCGCAAGTAGGGAACTAGTCTAACTTCCGTTGTCCACGTCAACAAGAACACGCAAACTACTGAGTCACCAATACAAAGTGGGAAAAATTCTGCAAATGGCGGCTTCCTAGTTTCTTATTTTAAACTTATAACTGAATATTGTCAGCGATTCAGTGTCTCTGGCCTTTATTTACAAAACTGTGCTGTACGCTGCTACTGAATAGCTTCCGCTGTGGTCAGCGTATGGAACGCAAAAATAACATCTTGACGCATGACATAGGGGTGTGGCCAAGTCGAAAACAGGAATTACCCATTACGAATACATTAATAAACCGTTAGTCGCATTCTGAGGTTATTAGGTTGCTGTACAAGCTGAGTAACAACAATTTACCCCGTAGTACAGCGCCGGAAACATAGTGAAAAACATCGATGTGGACTGGTATTGCCCGAAGTAAATAGACGGACCATAAAATTGCGTGGTTGTGTGATAATTGTTCAGTTTTTAGTTAGCTCTTTTCAAGTACTGACTGAAGACAAATCTGTGGCTGAGATCGACCGATTTCTGTTGTCGGTTGATTGCAATTAAACGCAATGTCACTTGACGTGGATTACTTTAACAACGAAACTGATCTTCTGGATCTGCTGTGCAATCCGAGCGATGGATTGCTTACTACAAACAATCCGGACTTTGACAGACAGAACAGTGACAGTCTGCTGTTTCCTGAACTCGGCTTGGTAGGTTGTCAGTTGGGTAAAAGTGTAGTTTAGCGTCATAAATTATTTCTTCATTATTTGTTCGTCTCAGTGATAATGCGTGCATTGGAGCCTCTAATTGTTGAACATATTTTGCCAATGTTCAAGCTTCGGAGGCAGTTTGGTACGAGTAGAGAACTGTTCCCTTCGTATTTGCGTGAATTTGTGTATCGGTGCTCTGTTATGAGCGTTATGGCAGACTGAACATGTTTGGACATTTTCTTACTGCTATAGCGGAAAACTACCCAGTGTGAATCTGCTCTCATGGTAGAGCGAACATACCTTCGGTAATATGCATGAAATAATGAGGAAATAATTTACGACACTAAACTACACAAGTAATGAGGAAATAATTTATGATGCTGAACTACACTTTTACCGTCAGTTGATTTATTTGTATTAGTCAATCAAATGGCATTCATATTAGGTTAGGTTATGATAGGCTAACTTGTATAGCAGTGTTTTTTTAAGCTTGTAGAAGAATGTTGTCATAGTCGTGCAACTGTGTGTAAGCACACATGCATGTTGGCATGTGTGTGTATGCAGTTGTATAAGTATGTATGTTTTTAGATATTTAAATAGTTCTTTTTAAGAACCTGTCAGAGGGTCTGAAGCACGGCTTTGTAACATATCTAAAAAGATGCAGTTTGAGAAGAATTATAGTATAGTCCTGAGTGGTTAAAATGGTGCTTTAAATGAAAGGGTGGTTGAAATGGATGAAATGGTGTCTGAAATAGATTAAGTGGTTCAGTTGCATTATTTCAAGCGCAGTGTAAAGTCTGTGCATGTGTAGGTGTTTTATTTAACAAAAGTGAGTATGCAAGGATAACAAATGCATGGAACAGAGTATTTCAAGCACTTGGGGAATAGAGGTAAGGAAATACTCTGAGTGGTTGAATTGGTGAGCCTGGCTTTCCATCGTTAGGTTGAGAGCACCTCTGATGAGTTCTTCTTGAATAGGTGCTAAATAATTTTGTGATTACATTACATTTGGAAGCCATGTAAAGTAAATGATTATAAACAAAGCACAGGAGGTAAGGGGCCATTCGTTTAGTACGTACCCATGGATGGGGTTAACCCAAATGGGTATGCCTGCATATGGGGGGTCAACCAATAATGTACGTGCGCATAGGAAACGGGGACCTATAATTTGTCTATATTGGCCTTCAAATAGGCCACAGTTCAGTTCTTGCAGCTATCAGTCAGGTAATACCAGGAGAGACGTAGGACTGTGGGAAAATTGTCACGTGTATGCCTCCCTACCCCTGACTGCTATTATTAAACTAACACACAGCTCAGCAGTGAGTCAGGCACAGCCTGGCGACCTTTTTAGCTTTAGATTTGTAATATTTTAAACTTTTATCTTCTTTTTCTTGTTCTGATTGCACCTCTTCAGATCTGTTACACAAAGCCATCGAACGAACTCGTCAAAAACTCACTTCTTACTGTCTGTCCAGTCTCCATGGGCCTTTCACTCTAACTGAAAATGCTGATCTTTCACAAATCCTATCCTGATTCCTCTTCTTCCCCTTGCCTGTCTCGCTACGTCAATTCTGAACAACATCCACCATAGTCTGCCTGCCAGACCCCTTTGGATCTTGACCTGGAACCGATATTGACCCTACCTGCCTATCAATTTTGTTTTGCCTGAGCACCTGTGAATAAGCTGCTTTCCACAACTTTTTGGGGCACTGGAGAAATCTCGTGATTACGATTATGAATTCATGCACTTTTAAAACTTTGTGTTTTGAATCATCTAGACAGATGACTGCTACAGTGAAGACATCATGAACTTGTTGGCTGAGCTCGACCCACTCAATGGATTACACACCACAAATGAAATAAAAACTTCAGCTGACACTGCTTCAACTGCCACAGTGCCTCCAGAATCCACACACCCAGGGCCACACGAGTCCGACCACCAGTACTGCAAGCCGCTAGAAGATAGTACGCCTCCAGTTCAGCATGACTGCTTTTCCATTTCGCCGGTCAGCTTTGGCTACAACAGTGACAGCATCTTCAGCACGAGCAACTCGCCGACTTCTGTGACGTCTGAGGAGGTGTGCTCAAATCCAGAGCGTGAGCAGAGCGAGCCAAGTCCACTCGCTGGAAGCATCGAATTCACGGACATAAACTTTGGACACGACCCATTTTCGATACTTCTCCAGAACAGTGGAATTCAGCACATCATTCCGGGAAGTGATGAAGACCTATCTGGTTTAGTGAGTCTAGGTGAGGAAGTTCTCTAGATAAGCTTAATTGTTGTTATCAGTTATTGAATTGTCATTTACTATTATATTATTATTAATATAATTATTGAGTTATCAGTTACTGAATTGTTGTTATCAATATCCTTACCAGTATTGTTAGATATACAGTATCCTTTCCAGTATTGTTAAGATATGCAGTATCCTTAACAGTATTGTTAGATGTATAGTACCCTTACCAGTATTGTTAGATATATGGTGTCCTTATCAGTATTGTTAGATATACAGCATCCTTACCAGTATTTTTAGATATACAGTATCCTTACCAGTATTGTTAGATATTCAGTATCCTTACCAGTATTGTTAGATATACAGTATCCTTAACAGTGGTGTTAGATGTATAGTACCCCTACCAGTATTGTTAGATATACAGCATCCTTACCAGTATTTTTAGGTATTCAGTATCCTTACCAGTATTGTTAGATAATAGATATACAGTATCCTTACCAGGATTTTTTTATATACAGTATCCTTACCAGTATTTTTAGATATACAGAATATTTCGATTACGGAATAAATTTGTTATTTCGTTACCATTGTCGTTCCTGTTATTTTTTTTTGGTTCTTTTGATTTCTTTATGATCAGTATATTTATCATTTTTATTATTCTGAGATATCTTGAAATTATTCCTATCAGTAATATTTCTCCTACTGTTGTGAGGCGAGAGTGTTTCAGCTGAATAATGTGAGATGACACAAATGTACCTATAAGTAAGGTTTACTAGAAATATGAGAAATAACATATTCAAAATGACTTTGATGTAAATGATGTAAATGGCCCAGACATAACAATGAATTAGATTTACTGAAAAACTGAGAAATGAATGCATGTATTCAAAGGAGTACATGTATTCAAACTGACGTGGATGTAAATGACCCAGACAGACCCAACACTATAGACCCAACACTATATGACAACCATAAATCTAGCACAGATGTTGCAGATCTTCACTTCCTCAGTTAACTGTTAATTAAGATAGTAGTAAGGACTTTGGAAATATACAAAATTTTGGGAGAGGGTTGCAAGGTGAAGGATTTTTTTACTTGGTTTTTGAAAATGGCATAGCCTTACTTGGTCTTTGAAACTGGCATAGTCTTACTTGGTCTTTGAAACTGGCATAGTCTTACTTGGTCTTTGAAACTGGCATAGTCTTACTTGGTCTTTGATACTGGCATAGTCTTACTTGGTCTTTGAAACTGGCATAGTCTTACTTGGTCTTTGAAACTGGCATAGTCTTACTTGGTCTTTGATACTGGCATAGTCTTACTTGGTCTTTGAAACTGGCATAGTCTTACTTGGTCTTTGAAACTGGCATAGTCTGACTTGGTCTTGGAAAATGGCATAATGGTAGTAGAGAGACAGTTCAAGGTTTCTGCTCTGTCTGCATCCTGTAGGAAACTTAGCTAATACATGAGTACACAGACCACATGGTTTTGGTGAAAAGATCAGAGAGAGGCTGGCTAACCATCTCCTTGTTAACACAACTAAAAACCAAAGCGGCTAATACTTAACACCTGTGGCAGCCTCCTGTGGTTAATTTAAATGAGTGATCTTCTTTTTGCATGGTCTTTGAGCATGGCATTGGGGTGTTGGTGGTATATATGTTATTATGAGTGGCATATGTGGTCATTTGCAGATATGGACACTGGTGAGCTGGACATTGGTATTGGTGTTATATATGTCATTATGAGTGGCATACATGTATGTGGTCATTTGCAGATATGGACACTGGTGAGCTGGACATTGGTATTGGTGTTATATATGTCATTATGAGTGGCATACATGTATGTGGTCATTTGCAGATATGGACACTGGTGAGCTGGACATTGGTGTTATATATGTCATTATGAGTGGCATACATGTATGTGGTGATTTGCAGATATGGACACTGGTGAGCTGGACATTGGTATTGGTGTTATATATATGTCATTATGAGTGGCATACATGTATGTGGTGATTTGCAGATATGGACACTGGTGAGCTGGACATTGGTATTGGTGTTATATATATGTCATTATGAGTGGCATACATGTATGTGGTCATTTGCAGATATGGACACTGGTGAGCTGGACATTGGTATTGGTGTTATATATATGTCATTATGAGTGGCATACATGTATGTGGTGATTTGCAGATATGGACACCGGTGAGCTGGACATTGGTATTGGTGTTATATATGTCATTATGAGTGGCATACATGTATGTGGTGATTTGCAGATATGGACACTGGTGAGCTGGACATTGGTATTGGTGTTATATATGTCATTATGAGTGGCATACATGTATGTGGTGATTTGCAGATATGGACACTGGTGAGCTGGACATTGGTATTGGTGTTATATATGTCATTATGAGTGGCATACATGTATGTGGTGATTTGCAGATATGGACACTGGTGAGCTGGACATTGGTATTGGTGTTATATATGTCATTATGAGTGGCATACATGTATGTGGTCATTTGCAGATATGGACACTGGTGAGCTGGACATTGGTATTGGTGTTATATATATGTCATTATGAGTGGCATACATGTATGTGGTGATTTGCAGATATGGACACTGGTGAGCTGGACATTGGTATTGGTGTTATATATGTCATTATGAGTGGCATACATGTATGTGGTGATTTGCAGATATGGACACTGGTGAGCTGGACATTGGTATTGGTGTTATATATGTCATTATGAGTGGCATACATGTATGTGGTCATTTGCAGATATGGACACTGGTGAGCTGGACATTGGTATTGGTGTTATATATGTCATTATGAGTGGCATACATGTATGTGGTGATTTGCAGATATGGACACTGGTGAGCTGGACATTGGTATTGGTGTTATATATGTCATTATGAGTGGCATACATGTATGTGGTGATTTGCAGATATGGACACTGGTGAGCTGGACATTGGTATTGGTGTTATATATGTCATTATGAGTGGCATACATGTATGTGGTCATTTGCAGATATGGACACTGGTGAGCTGGACATTGGTATTGGTGTTATATATATGTCATTATGAGTGGCATACATGTATGTGGTGATTTGCAGATATGGACACTGGTGAGCTGGACATTGGTATTGGTGTTATATATATGTCATTATGAGTGGCATACATGTATGTGGTCATTTGCAGATATGGACACTGGTGAGCTGGACATTGGTATTGGTGTTATATATATGTCATTATGAGTGGCATACATGTATGTGGTGATTTGCAGATATGGACACTGGTGAGCTGGACATTGGTATTGGTGTTATATATATGTCATTATGAGTGGCATACATGTATGTGGTCATTTGCAGATATGGACACTGGTGAGCTGGACATTGGTATTGGTGTTATATATATGTCATTATGAGTGGCATACATGTATGTGGTGATTTGCAGATATGGACACTGGTGAGCTGGACATTGGTATTGGTGTTATATATGTCATTATGAGTGGCATACATGTATGTGGTGATTTGCAGATATGGACACTGGTGAGCTGGACATTGGTATTGGTGTTATATATGTCATTATGAGTGGCATACATGTATGTGGTCATTTGCAGATATGGACACTGGTGAGCTGGACATTGGTATTGGTGTTATATATATGTCATTATGAGTGGCATACATGTATGTGGTGATTTGCAGATATGGACACTGGTGAGCTGGACATTGGTATTGGTGTTATATATATGTCATTATGAGTGGCATACATGTATGTGGTCATTTGCAGATATGGACACTGGTGAGCTGGACATTGGTATTGGTGTTATATATATGTCATTATGAGTGGCATACATGTATGTGGTGATTTGCAGATATGGACACTGGTGAGCTGGACATTGGTATTGGTGTTATATATGTCATTATGAGTGGCATACATGTATGTGGTCATTTGCAGATATGGACACTGGTGAGCTGGACATTGGTATTGGTGTTATATATGTCATTATGAGTGGCATACATGTATGTGGTCATTTGCAGATATGGACACTGGTGAGCTGGACAGTGAATCGGATGATGAGATGTCAAATGACACAAATGGAGATTCCATGCATTTTACATATAGGAAGCAGTCGTCAAACGGCCTTCCGTTTACAGTACATGACATTGGAATGGACAAAAACCAAACAAACAAAGTATGTTACCATAATGGTAATTTTCCATAATTGATAATTTTCCATAATTGATAATTTTAAAAAATTGATCATTTTCCATAATTGGTACTTTTCCATAATATTAATTTTCTATAATTGGTAATTTTCCATAATGGTAATTTTCGATAACATTGGTAATTTCCCAAATTACTGTGTTCATATAATCCTTCACAGAGTAGGAAGCATTTAAAGCTACTGTGAAAACAATACTTCTTGTCATTAAAGGATTAAATCATTGTCGTCATTATTTGTCGTTGCCTCAGTTCACTGTGTCATAATCATTTTTTTAAATTATTATTATGCATATATTAAGTGCCTCCATATAATAAGCATCTGTCGGTGGCACTTGGCAATTTTGAGTGAAGGACTTGTTCAAGGACCCTATGCAGTAACCATTTCAGAGGAGGCTTGAACCCTTACTCTTCGCATTACAAAGCTATTGCTCTAACCAGTTGGCTGCAGTCATCATCATGATCAGTTTATCTTGTGTCCGTGGTGAAAATTTGCTGACATCCACGCATGATTTCTATCATCGCTTTGTCTACACAAAACCAGTGTGGTCACTTAATGTGATCGCAAAATGTGATCACGTAATGTTATCACATGATGATATGTATTGCAGTTCCAAGATCTTGCACTGTCGGAGGAGGAAAAGGCCTTACTGGCTCGCGAAGGTGTCGAGTTGCCTAACGGCCTGCCACTGACTAAGGAAGAGGAACGAGCTCTAAAGGCCGTACGACGAAAAATCAGGAACAAGGTTTGCACCATTTTTCCATTCTCAACATCAGGTAGAATCTTATACTGTCGTGACTTGAATTTGTGGGAAGCAGTATGAAAAAACGACGAGTTTGAACCATGGGCCAGGACCTTATGTCCAAAGTCTCCATGCATAGTTTTTACCTGGCAGACAGCAAGCCCTGGGTTGTCCAGAGTTAGTAGGTTAGTAGGATCAAGCTTTCTTGGTGAGATTCCGTGTGCAGAGACTTTGACGAAATTCTAAAGCTAGAGCTGTTTGATGATTTTATGCATTGATGCCTAGTCATTATATGGATGGTTGAAATAGTCTAGTGGTTAGCACTGGACTGTCAAACCATAAGCCAAGGGTTTAAATCCCCACAGAGCAGTGATTTCTACTCCACTTGTGCCCATAGCAAACTCAGCAATGGAATGAGTACACCGTTGCGGGGAAGAGAAGACAGCGAGGAAGAGGACTGGCCACGTACTCTTGTATGACAAGTCTGAGAAAGTGAAGTCGCTTGTACTTTGCTGCCTTTTGGAGTTATCATAAGGGACTGCTCTTTTCTTCATTAATAGAGGAGCTATATAAGTGTTGGAACATTAATGACAAAATGCTTTTCAATGCAGATGTCTGCCAAAGTCAGTCGAAAGCGTAAGCAGGATTACGTGGATGGCCTGGAAAAGCGTGTCAAAATGTGCACACTTCAGAACCGACAACTCCAGCAGAAGGTGGAAAAACTTGAAAAACATAACACGTAAGTGTTGAGAAACAGTTCATCCTATAGAAACCTTTGTATTAGTTTTTTTTAAGAGAGCATGGCTGAAGCGTAGCTGCTTGTCATTTAATGACTTCGATCTGCCCCGCTGCCACTCGTACACTTTCCTTTTAAAGGACAACCGCAACTTTATCTTTCCAGTTCTCTATAAGAATATAGTCTGATATTCTCCTCTGAATCATATGCGAGCCCTCTCCACCCCCACCCACCCACCCACCCACCCGTAATAACTCATCTAGCTTCTGAAATGTAGTGTTGCATCTGTGTCAACTCTGTTTCCTTTCTGAATCAATGAATATTGATTAATTGAGCATTGAATGGGTTTTATTATGGTAAGTCTGGCGAGCCAGTCAGATGGCTAGGCTAGAAATGATCCTTTATAAATCTTTTATTAAACCTTTATTAGCTGAAGTTGTCATGGAGCTGGTTAGTTAGTCTGAGTATTTTTGCTGTGCAATAAATTTTGTGGATCTATATCAAGTGTTTCTCAGATGCATGTTAAAACGTTCTAAATTCCTAGTCTAAATTAAATGCCTGCAATTCAAGTTTAAATTTGGAATTAAACATCTGCAATTTCAAAATTAAATTGGAAATTAAACATAGACAGAACTACAATTTCAAAATTAAATTTGGAAATTAAATTTGCAGATTTCCCTGTTGTTTCAGATCACTCGCAACGCAGTTAAAACGGCTTCAGTCGATGATTAGCACTCGAAGCTTTTCAGACAATCTTCTGATGTTGAGAAATGCTGTGCCATTCTCTCAGAAACAGGCTCAGACGGGAACGTTTGTCATGGTACGTTGATTTCAAGACTAGGCAAATTTTTAGGCAGTAAATGCTTTTGTAATGATGACAGTGCACGAAAAACGTTGTTTTGATTGGATGTCTGATATTCTCTGAACTAATGCTTAGGCAGAAAAAATGCGTTTGAACTGATCTATAGGCAGAGTTTTTTACCAATCCATTAGACTGAAAAAATCTCACAGAATAGATCCTTAAGTAGTATTTTTCCCCAAGGCTCATTGCCCTGACTTGTATTATCATTCATTCGTGAATTTATGTATAGCGTCCCTTCAAGGAACTACTGAAGGAACTCCTAACACCATCATGTTTAGAAATAACAGTCTTAAGTTAATAAGAAACAGGCTAATGTAAAGACTTCAATAGCACTATTGTCATAATGCCAACGGCAGCAGTCCAATGGTTGCTTTGTAGCCAGTCGCAGTAAAAAAAAATCAATCCATTGGAGAGACCAGGCTGAACTTGGATTCATTCATTCATTCATTCATTCATTCATTTGTTACATAGATTTATATAGCACCCCTTCAAGGCAACTACTCAGAAGTGCTCCCGACCCCAGTGCGGATGAAGAGAGCATTCTTAAGATGAGAATAGAGCGTGTCAGAACAAACCCTGGGGAGCATGGCGGATTGGTCAGAGAAATGTTGATTTCGTGCGAGTGATGTTCGTTAAAACAAACACTTTGGTTTCAGTTGCTCTTACATTTTTTTGCCAATCTGTTGCAGGTCCTTGCACTATCGTTTGCTCTGATCGTAATCCCTAATGTCAGTCCCTTCTTCAGTCTC
Source organism: Allolobophora icterica (assembly GCA_963556255.1). Taxonomy (NCBI): domain Eukaryota; kingdom Metazoa; phylum Annelida; class Clitellata; order Crassiclitellata; family Lumbricidae; genus Allolobophora; species Allolobophora icterica. The sequence continues at coordinate 63,273,429 of OY744609.1, read as the reverse complement.
AATGAATCAGCGAAGCAACTTGAACACAAGGCTGTTGGACCAGGTGAATAACACAATCGCTGTCTGTTAAACAGTAAAGGCATCTGTACAGTATTGTAGTTTTTATATAAACTGTAGATATACATTATATACAGTGCTTTTTTCAGCCGGAACGGCGTTCCGGCACCTTTTTTCAGCTACTAAAAAATAATTTATTTTAATAATAAAAACAATAATGTAGTTATTTTAATTTAATTTCAGTGTTGTGAACGGTTTTCAGTGTTTTTTTAGACCCCTCCTAACCACCAATCCCGTTTTTCTCGGAAATTTAACTCTTCCGTAATTGTTCACTTCCAGAACCTATTGTTCAGTTCTGGAACCTTTTTTTCTAGAAAAAAGCACCGATTATATAGATATATCCTTGCCACTGCCTTACTGCTTGTTTGAGCTCCTTTCTTGTAACAACATCTGCCTGAGCTGGGTTTAGGTTTAGTCATTTTGGGAATCTTTGTTTATTGCTAAAACATAACTGCTGGTATAAAACGACCATGTCGATCACTAAACACAGGAAATTTCAGCAGTTTAAACGATTTAGCCTGTTATTATTATTATTATTATTATTATTATTATTATTATTATTATTATTCTTTGTAACCCAAAGGATGAAATCCAGAGGGTGCGAAAAACTACTTCTAACTAGGGAGAATGCAATTCTGGAATGGCTAACCTTCGGAGATGTCAGGCTCCTCAAATGTACTTTGGAAAGCGATTGCGTTAAAAATGCTGGATTATTTGTCGCAACACGTTGGAAGAAGAAAGAGGTCTCCTTTGGGTCTCCAGAAACCCTGGTCAGATGGTGACCCAGGCTGGCCATGAATCTCTGGTGGTTCATTGGGACAAGTGTCTTATAATTATTATTACAGCATTATTAGTACTATTCATTCATTCTGGAAATTTATATAGCACCTCTTCAAGAGACTTACTCAGGACCAAGTGTCTTATTATTATTACAGCATTATTATTATTATTGTTATAGTATAAGCATTATAAAATGCAAATTAATAACTAAATACACTGCAAGTGCTCTAAATGCTCGACACTTACAAGTTTAAGTAACTTCAAAGTTATAATCTAATTGGTCAGAGGTATATATTGAAGCTTGGGAATATATTAGTAAGGAGTTGTTGATTATGGTCAAATTGAATTTATATTTAGAACTTGCAACTAGTAAACGCTGTATGTTGGAAGACTTAGTAATTCTGTTCGTGAATAAATGTTTTGATTGGATGTCCGCCCTCACATATTTCTAAAAAATTTACTTTCAGGACGATCTCGGAATCTGCTCGAACAGGCCGATAGCCAACTGTTCTCGGTGAATTCTCCGTTGTCAACAAAAGAGTTATATTCCAAAGAGACTACTGATGATCTCTATTCTCAAGTACCATATCCGTTTCGCCCTACGTACAGCGACCAACCGGAAAACACAGATCAAAGTAGTCGCCCGAAAGATCTGCTCAGAGCAGGTGATGGTGAACTCAACGGTACGCTTTTGCCAGATCCATCGGTTTTACAGTCTCCTAACATCCTGGATGATGATGGGAAGCCAGTGGATGGCAATGAAAACGGCTTGGGAAAAGGAATGTTAACTGGAGGATCACTGGAGGCAGATATGGTTGTGGAAGTGGAGACAAAGAGGAATGCTGAAGAAGCTGAAGACAGGATTGACAATAACAAAACCGAGGAACAGTTGACAGTGAGGAATGATCTCTAATGATCAGTCTGACGAAATTCTGGTGGGAAGTGGACAGAATGTTTTTTAACTGCTGAGGAATTGACTTTTCAGTCAATGGAACTAGGACAGAAGCTCGCATTTATATGCGCAACGCAAATCCCTGTAACACTAAGGTGTGTGTACCAGACGAGGCTGTAAATATCGTGTTAGACGACTAGTTATTTCTAGCGTTGCCGTTTCAGACATTGACTGTTCTGTGATCGTATTTTAAATTATGAACTGGTCTATATAGTCACCTCGTATATGGAAGAAGTAATTCACATCATCTCCTTAAAAGATGTTCATATCAGCTCAAGAGCCAGACTTACACTTATGCATCTGTGTGGGCCAATCGGTGTAAATTTTGGTCCTCTTGGTGTTCTCTCCATCTTGGTCTATGCGATGTCGTGACTTTGAGTTACGTAGATGTTGTGCCGTGCCGTACACTGCCCAGTTAGCTACATTGGTAAGAGCTTAGGCTGCGTCTCATGCGCCTCTGTGTTAGAGAACATGCGGATCGCAGTTCGCTTCCCGAAGGTAGCTTTTTCAGAGATTTAAATCTCGTGCTAGCACGGTCCGTACACGGGGACCTTAAATGGCGGGACGCCTATTCAAACGGGCAGCGGTGGTGAATGTTCTCACCCGATCAATTCACTGAAAAATGAGCAAGGTCGAGCAGGGCTGTAGTGGTAAAATTAGAGGCGAGTACACACTTCCAGTTAGTTTTCCTAAACAAATTAGAGGCGAGTATAATATGCTACAGTATTTTAATATAAATATTTTGCGAGGGGAGTATACGCTGTATACCCTTGACTACAGCCCTGGGGTCGAGGCCATACGGTCACTATAGAAAATCGTGTACATTTACATTTACACTGATTTCTGTTCAACTACCCATCATCAACTCTTATTCATCCCATATGTCACATGTCAAACTTTACAGTTAGCTCACAAGCCACTGGGATTCTACAGGAAAACCCAAAAGGACCCACGTCCTGCTGAAATATGGTCACGTGTTAATACACATTGAAGCTATACTGTAATCGATGTATAAAATACAACACTTCTGTTCACATATGACTAGAAGTAAAAGTGAAATAAGCTGTGTACAAATGATACTTAAAGTGAAACTGGAAATGAAACTATACAGATGAGGGCTAAGAACGTAGCTTCGATCTGTAGTCGATCCTCATTGTGTTTCATCTCAAAGTTTTCAAGCTTCTTTTTTATCGACCACATCTTGAATAAAACATCCCTGTACAATTCGTTGTACACGTTGTAATGAAGCAGAAAGCAGCAACAATTGTTTAATGCCCAAAGTCTTTCACTCGTTAAGTTAACGAATCACACATTAACCACGGTTTTTCACTTTTCCATTTGGCTATAACTCATTAGAAAATAGTGCAGAATTTTTTAGCAAAATCTAAATCTACAACAATTTTATAACAGTATGTGTACACAGCGTTAGGACAAAAAAGCCTCGATGCACTTGGTGCGTGTGAATATTGTACGATTTTGCACTTGTGTGATAAGTAAAAAATGATGCATTTATGCTGAATTATCTTGCATATGTTAGTGAGACTGTTTGCAAGTAAACAGTTGCCTAATCTGTCTTTGGTCTTCGCTGGTCTTTTCGCATTAGAAATTGTCGTATTGTCTTCGCATTGATTTGTCTTTCCTTATGTCTCGTCTTTATCGGTATTTGCATCTGTACCTGGACCTGTCTTGGTGTCTGTATCTCAGTGTCAGTGTGTCTTTCTGTCAATGTATCTGTCATTGTGTCTGTATCACATGTTGATCCTCCTGTAAGCACGTCTGTCTTGTCTGTCAGACAGACAGACAGACTGTGTCTGTCTGTCTGTCTTGTCTGTCTGTCTGTCTGTCTGTCTCTCTGTCAGATATCTGTGCCGTCTGGATCCTCGTCTTCGAAGGTAATCAGTCGTTTCTGTCGTTTGAAAGTGGCATGCTTTCGACGCGCCCACGCCCGACTGTCCACTGAAGAAACCCGGAAGATGCTCGGTGTAGCTTCCTCAGAATCATCTGGATTTGTGCTTGCTCTCTAAAACATTTAAATTGTTTGCTGTTAGCAATAATTCTTTTATAAACAATTTTTAACTGGTTGCTGTGATGCGCTGAAGAAGGAGGCAATGGAGTTTTCAGAAAGTATCACACAGGATATCCAAGATTGCTTAGTGACCTAATTTACATTAATATAAGATTTATTTTCAGCCAAAATACTGCATGTCTGATTCCGCAGTCACTTGCAAATCTTGGAAAATCTCTGTTTATCTGGTCATTTAGCAACTTTGTAATCTGACAAGGACTACCCTGATATAGGTATTGTCATAGGCATAATATACAAGAGGTACCCATACCCCCACTCTTTGAACTGGAGGGTACCATACCCCCACTTTTTATACCTATTGTTTTTGCCCATTATTATTTTATCTGAAGAAGGAAGCCCTCAAGATTCAAAATAATTACCAAGCATTATCATTAGTGTCTATCATTGTGATTGCACTGTGCTTTCGTAGAGGATACATGTATATTGCCTTGGCAACCTCTTGTAATAATTGCATTGTGAATTCATACAAGCTATGTATATTTCCGTAGCAACGTCTTGTAATAATTGCATTGTCACTGTGTTATCATCATCACTCTCATTGTTATTATTATTACTTTTTACTAACAGAGGTGGCAATAATATATTATCTGTGAAATCACAATGCAATTATTACAATATGTTACAAGATGTTGCTAGGGAAATATAACCCTGTATGAAATCACAATGTGATTATTACAAGAAATTGCTATGACAATAGGCCCCAATATCCTGTATGAAATCACAATGCTACTACAACACATCCTCTATGAAAATGTAATCACAATGCACTTATTCCCAGAAGTTAAAAGAAGTTGCTACATCACCGTCCCCTCTATGAAATCACAATGCAATTATTAATAGACGTTGCTATGGAAATATAGCTTGTATGAAGTCACAATGCAATTATTGCAAGAGGTTGCTAAGGCAATACATCCTGTATGATTAGCGGTTAGACAATCGTTGCTACGGCAACATGTTCGGTATGAAATCACAATGCAATTATTACTAGAGGTTGCTACGGAAATATAATATTGTGAAATCACAATGCAGCACGTCCTCTATGAAGTCACAATGCAATTATTCCGAGAAGTTAGAAGAGGTTGCTAAGGCAATATATTATCCTCTATGAGATCACAAAGCAATATCATTCCTAGCAGTAGCAAGCAATAGGCCTATCCTCTGTGAAGTCACAATGCAATTATTCCTAGCGGTAGCAGATCCTTTGTGAAACCACAATGCAATTATAATACTTACTGGTAGCCATTGTTATTGTATTGTATTTTTTAGTTCCGTAAGCAAATATTGCAAGGATGAACAAAGCATAATGCTGATAATCAATTAACATAATCTGGCTAACAGGAGACCCAAACGGGGTCAGAGCCCCAAAGGGATCATAGACCCCACTACCAGAACCACCTGGGTACCTGGTAGTAATAGGGCCTACAATTTGATGAAAAGCAGTCAATCTAACATCATTAGATATGTAATGGTAACAGTATACTTAACTAAACACTTGATAGCACATCTTGAGACTATAGGCTAACTGTGTACGCTCATTGTATTTCAGTTAAACTGGGGGGTGTTAATTAGTGTCCCTTGAACATGGAAGACTAGTTTTGCTTAAACGATCATAGGTGGGGCAGTTGCTGAATTAATTATTTTCTCTATTGTTATTATTATTAGTTGTTGTAGTAGTAGTAGTAGTAGTAGTAGTAGTAGTAGTAGTAGTAGTAGTAGTAGTAGTAGTAGTAGTAGTAGTAGTAGTAGTAGTAGTAGTAGTAGTAGTAGTAGTAGTAGTAGTAGTAGTAGTAGTAGTAGTAGTAGTAGTAGTAGTAGTAGTAGTAGTAGTAGTAGTAGTAGTAGTAGTAGTAGTAGTAGTAGTAGTAGTAGTAGTAGTAGTAGTAGTAGTAGTAGTAGTAGTAGTAGTAGTAGTAGTAGTAGTAGTAGTAGTAGTAGTAGTAGTAGTAGTAGTAGTAGTAGTAGTAGTAGTAGTAGTAGTAGTAGTAGTAGTAGTAGTAGTAGTAGTAGTAGTAGTAGTAGTAGTAGTAGTAGTAGTAGTAGTAGTAGTAGTAGTAGTAGTAGTAGTAGTAGTAGTAGTAGTAGTAGTAGTAGTAGTAGTAGTAGTAGTAGTAGTAGTAGTAGTAGTAGTAGTAATAATACTAGTAGTAGTAGTAATACTAGTAGTAGTAGTAATACTAGTAGTATCATAAGCCTATAATTACTATTGTGCTTGTAATACAAACGATGGTGTTATAATTATTTAACAGCCGCAAAGCTGAAACAATGCGAAAATTGGTATGCCCCACTTTCTAGACCAAAGTTACGCCCGTAGGTATTGTCGTGTTTGGAGGTTTAGGCGGGAGACAAGACGGTTCTGCCTATTACGCAGTCGAGGTACACAGTTTCATGTGAGAAGGACAAATGTAAGTAAGAAGAGGACGTGGTCACGTGAATATAAAAAAAACTTGTTCCGAGTCATTACATGGAGTCTAGTCATCAGACTCAAAGCAGCAATCGTTGGATTACAGACAAGCACACTATCGAACAGACAGAGACAGACTTCGTTAGGCATGTTGCCATGGGAACTTCATAATGCACACGAGTGGATTTAAGTATTCCAGTGACCATTTAAAATGAGTATTGTTGACCTGACCTGAATGGAATATGGCACTTTTCTTAAATTGTGACGTGATGCAGAAGCGCTCTCTTCTGCTAACAAAGGTGTCCTGGAATCGACAGTTCTTGGAGCTGCCCTGCTTGATATGTTGCCATGGGAACTGATCACCTGCAGTATCAATGTGATGTCAGAACCCATCTTCTGTTCGAGTCGAGTCAACTGCCTGAAACAGATAAACGAAACCACGTCCAAAGCTAAATATTCACATTCCAGAAAATATCATTATTCTCTTGTATAGATGCCATTATCATCGATGATGTAGTGGTTGGCATGCTGGACTGTCAATCGAGAGGTCGGGGGTTCAAATCCCCACCAGGGCAGAAATTTGTTTCGAGATTTCTGATCCACCTGCACCCCTAGCCAACTCAGCTATGATGAGTACACTGACCATACACTGTCGATGGGAAGATGAGACGGCGAGGGAGAGGACTGGTCACCTACCCTCATATGCTAAAGCCAAGAAAATGAAGTTGCTAACACTTCATACCCATGGTTGCCTCAGGGCTAGCTTAAGCGACTGCTCTTCTTCTTCTTATTATAATACCAGTATCATCAACATCATCATCACCTCACAAGGGCAGCACGTTTTAGAAGACTTTCTATAACTTTGTGTAGCTGTGTACAGTACCTTGAGAGTGAATCAAGCTTGTTTTCGATGGCATTCGGAGTGGCATATGATTGCGCTGGTTGCTTTCTGATATGTTCATGCAAAGTACTAGTGCCACTCTCTGGTAATGAATGCAGCGAAGGACTGGTTTTCAGACACACGCCAAGCGTCGCCAACTTTGGAATGCTGAAGCTTTGACTAATTTCGGCCTGAAATTAAAGCAGAATAATGAAAACAGTGAATTCAAAAATATCATCACTACTGTTTGCACTATTATTATAACTATTGCATAAATATATAATAATTTTAAAAAAATGTATAATATTTCTTGACTAATTCTATATAATAGTTTCCTTATATGCAAATTTGTCCGTCGCAGGACGCTACGTCACAAACGGCTTCTGTTCTATTGTGAAACCGTTTGTGACGTCACTACTGCCGTCTTGACGACGGTCGTCTTGACGACGGCGATCAGAGCATTTTAACAAACGATACAATATAGGCCTATAATGATACACTGTCCTCACGTCATAATTATGACGGGCAAGTACACTAGTATAAATATAATGTTTCTCCATTCTTATCATTCTTCTAAAGGTATAAATGATCCCTCACGATTTAAAAAGAATATCTGGAGCAAACAAAAAACATTTGGAATGGGATTTATTAAAATTATATTTTTAGAGACTGGATTGGCTAAATTTTGAGAATTTCTAGACTGCAGAGTGCTGCGTTAAAGTGCCAAAATCACAACTGATAGGTGCAGGAAAAGATGCCACATTGTTATTAATATTATCATCATCATGGGGGTATAGATGAATGGTAACACTCTTGCTCAAAGAACATAAGCTCTTGAAAGACGCAGTTCGACACTCGTAAACTCTCTATGGGTTGACTCATTCTTCCAAACCCTAGGGGGCAGCTGGAAATTGAGCGGATGCCTAACAGGCTGTCAAGACCGTGTGTCAGTGCATATTTTAAGGCATTTAGACTACTGGGACAAAATGAGCCATGGGGTCTAGTTCATGACCTTTTTTGGAACTCGTCTCTGAAAAAACTTTGATGACCTTTTTTTTAGGAATTCCTCTCCCGAAAAAGTTGATGACTTTTTTTAGGATTTCCTCTCCAAAAAACTTCTTTAGAAATTCATCTCCCGAAAAAGTTAATGACCTTTTTTTGGGAATTTCATAATTTCATGACAATGCGTTTTGCTAATTCTGATTTTACTACTGGGGTAAATCTTAAAACTCTTGCAACATTTGTCCCACTAGTTATACTAAACATACATTGCCTGGGACAAATAAGCCTAACTAGGCCTACTGGGACAAATCCTAAGACTACTGGGACATTTGTCCCACTAGTTATACATGTACAGTTAAAATATGCCCTGCCGTGTGTTCTGTAAGATCTTGATAAATGTACTGTCATATGTTTCAACGTAACTTACTGCAGTTTGTCAGTGAGCTTGTCAATAAACATGAATATATCATCATCATCATCATCATCATCATCATCATCATCATCATCATCATCATCATCATCATCATCATCATCATCATCACTAATACCATCATGAAAAAATGCACTTAATAAAGACCTTTTTTCCTGAGTTTAGAAACGGCCTCTCTCTTTCTCTCTGCACCAGCAGATCCTCCTCCTCTGCATCGTCCTTCTTCTTCTTCTTCTTGTTCTTAAGTCTTGTGCTGCCAGTGACCGTGTCCACGAGTGCACTGACCGTCGACAAAGCACCTGTCAATCAATCAATCATATCTGGGATTAAGATCTTAGTCCCAGATCATATCAAATCAAATCCACATCAAACGGAAAGTTATGACCACTTAATTATAATAATAGGCCTTTGGGCTTCATGATTACAGCGCTATAGAAATAACTGGATTAGTTGAGATAATAACAAATAACAATGAAACAATAAGGTAACATAACAGATCTTAAGTTTTAAGTGGTTCAGGAAACCTTTCAACCGTCATAGAACACTGCACCATTAATCAGGAATACTCAACAGTGAATTCTTCGTAACTTCCTCTTAAAAACTGATAGTGTCCACTAAGATAGCCCTACAAGCAGGGACGTCTACGCCACAGAAACCTTGGAGCAAATGCTCCATCCAAGAAATAGAGTGGAAGATCTGTCAGCGTGTGTGCCATCATTAACGGGGGCGGGAAAGGAGGGAGAGGGGGAAGAAGAGGGGAAGGGGAAATTGCTCCAATGACTTAGAGGCGATAGACGCCTCTGCCTACAATCCAAGCCATTAGAAAAGTCTACAACTCTTGCAATGAAGAATTTGTCTTCGAAGGCAAATTAAGTCACAGTAAAATTCTTTGGCTTCTTGTATTCGGAGTTAGTTTTCATTTAGAATATTTTCAGTGACCAGGAACACCTACCCATTGTAAGTAAGTAAGTAAGTAAAGCAAGTAAGTAGTTTACGATTATTCATTCATTCATTCATAGATTTATATAGCGCCTCTTCTAGAGAACTACTCAGAGGCGCTTACATTGAGATGTGTTCTTTCGTTCTAAATGTGTTAAGCGGCATGCTAGAACTACTGTGTGGTATTAGTTTTCTCACCTGCCACTGAAGGGAACGAGGAACCAGAGGTGGAACCGGAGTACAAGTGGATCGGTGTGACATCCAGACCCGCTTTCTCTGGTGAAAACTGAAGGATCCCAGTTCCACTCCGGTAATGAGATGAACCAACATCGTTCACAGGGACACCTGGAAATCGCTGGGGTGAACTTAAGTCTGCAGCATGAGGACTATCTGGAAACATGGAAAAAAATGTATACATGCATGTGTATGTGTATGTATGCATGTATGTATGTGTATGCGTGTCTAATGTAGCTACATGCATGTATACATTAGTATGTATGTATTTCTGTATGCATGCATATAAGTATGAATGTATGTATGTATGTATGTATGTATTGTATATATGTATGTATGTATGTATGTATGTATGCATGAATGTATATATGTATGTAGCCTATGTATGTATGCATGAATGTATAAATGTATGTATGTATGTATGTATGTATGTGTGTGTGTGTGTGTGTGTGCGTGAGTGTGTGTGTGTGTGCGTGAGTGTGTGTGTGTGTGTGTGTGTGTGTGCGTGTGCGTGTGCGTGTGCGTGTGCGTGTGCGTGTGCGTGTGCGTGTGCGTGTGCGTGTGCGTGTGCGTGTGCGTGTGCGTGAGCGTGTGCGTGTGCGTGTGCGTGTGCGTGTGCGTGTATGTATGTATGTATGTATGTATGTATGTATGTATGTATGTATGTATGTATGTATGTATGTATGTATGTATGTATGTATGTATGTATGTATGTATGTATGTATGTATGTATGCCTGTATTTAGCAATTCTGTGATGCATGCAGATAAATTACTTGAAGATGATTGTTATCTGTGGTTCTACTGTTGTTTTTTAATTGTAAACTCAGCTGCAATTTCTAATGACTAACCAACTAGAATCTTAGTAAATTAGAGGCTGCTACCTTCGGGAAACGGCTTTTGAAAGACGGAAGACCTTGTCACGTGATCATTCAAAAAAGTGAAACGAGGCAGATTTGTCTCAAACTCCATCAAACACGCATTTGTCAACTCTTCCTAGAATCCAAATCAATCAATTAATCCATCACTCAATCAATCAATCAATCAATATATAGGCATTTACGTTTTCATAGAACTAATGTATCACTTGGGCGCGGGTTCAGAAGGTTAGTCAGAAACCATTCCATTATAATTTTTTACGCAGATATACATACTTCACTATATTTTTACTTCTGATACCAGCTTAATACGGTTGCAATATGGAACAATGATTTCCCTCATTATAATGCATATTACAATAACACAGGCCTAGTCTATATTAGCTGCCATTTGTTATTAATGTTTAATTTAGCTGCTTGCCTAAATTCTCATTCTCAGTCAACTACATGCTCTTCCTCAAACTGTACTTGTACTGGTAAGTAAAGAAGAAGAAGAGCAGTCCCTTAAGCTAGCCATGGGTATGAAGTGTTAGCGACTTCATTATCTTAGCCTCGGCATATGAGGGCGGGTGGCCAGTCCTCTCCCTCGCCGTCTCATCTTCCCACTGACAGTGTACGGTCAGTGTACTCATCATAGCTGAGTTGGCTAGGGGGATTTGAACCCCCGACCTCTCGACTGACAGTCCAGCGCGCTAACCACTAGACTACCGAGCACCCTCTGGTAAGTAAAACTGCAGGTAAAAGAATGAAATCGTGTGTAGTTGACTTGAGCTAATTTCTCCAAAATTCAGACTACCCACTGCACACTCCAGACAAGTTAACTGCACACTCGACAATTTCAACTGTACACTATGTGTCAGAAAACAAACTGTTTTAGGCACTGGAGCAAAGAATCCATTTCAAAATCTGGCTTACAGTTCACACACTACAACTACATTGACCAGCGCTGTTCCATGATCACCCCGCTGTGACTCTTGATATACACCACACGTGAATTCATAGCGTTGGCTTCTCGAGCCTTCTCAGTTGCTGATATGAAGCTTTGGATGTTGTTACCCAATTTAGCTCGTTGTCTCAATTCCTTGATGTCTAAGCTCAAGACTCCTCTATTCCAACCATTTTAGGCTCTGATACAGTTGGATTGTAAGTTTTTATCGACGTACATCTCTGAGGTCAAAGGTCACTTCGAGGTTCGTGAGGAACTCTTCAGCAAACTCTGGATACATCTGAAGGACTTCGACAATGTCGTCCCTGTGGATCTTGTGGAGGTCACAGTAGGTCAACGCTCGAACGTTACAGCTTGACTTTCCAATCGGTTTCTGAAGGTTTATGCGTTCACCGAAAATGTCATCTTTTCCTAAGAAAATGCAAAGCATTTAAAAATAATTCAGAATTAATGTAAGATCACCAACATCGAATACTTTCAGACCATGGCTTAAGATGTGGCTTCTGATCAGTTTACCGTTTGATTTTAGCACAGCTGTAACACCCGTTTCTTTGGTCTTCATTGGTAATATATTATTATTTATTATTATTACTACTACAATTAGTATCATCATCATAATCAACATCATCATCATCATTATTATTATCATCATCATCATCATTATTGCTATTATTATATCATCATCATTATTGTCATCATCATCATCATCATCATCATCATCATCATCATCATCATCATCATCATCACCTTATTATCATAATCAACATCATCATCATTATTGCCATTATTATATCATAATCATCATCATTATTATTGTTATCATCATCATCATCATCTTCATCATCATTATTATCATCATTATTATCATAATCATTAATATCAATATTAGTAGGCTATTAATATTATCATCAGGGCCGGTTTAACCACTAGGCGAACTAGGCGGCCGCCTAGGGCGGCACATTTCTGGGGGCGGCAGAAAAACCACGTAAAGAAATACATTTTTAAACATTTGCCTCCGTTTTGCCACCATTTATTAATAAATGAATCATACGAAAATAAGAAACTACAATATTGCATGTCAGTTAAGCGAGTCATATGACATCAAAGAGACAAAGACTCATAGACCCGCAGCTGTAGCCTACCTTGCGTTCTCTGGGTTTTTGTTAGGTCCTATATGACGTCAGTTCCAAGAAAGAAAATTATAGAATATAATAATTGTAGCTTTGCAACATGGAGACTCCAGATAATTATATGAATGCAGTTGATCTGCAGTTGTGAACCATTTCAAGCCATTTCAAGACTAGTTGCAAGGTGTACATCGCAAGAGGATGTACTAAACTTTTTATTGAAAAATAAACTAACAGATATTGTTCCAAACACTATTATTGCTCTGTGAATCTTCTTGTCACTTCCAGTTTCTGTGGCTAATGGTGAGAGAAGCTTCTCGAAGCTCAAGTTGATGAAAACATATTTGCGAACCTTCATGTTGCAAGAAAGACTGGTTGAACTATTCTATAGCTACCTTATCAATTGAACATGATATTGCTGGAGACATTGAACTGATGGAACTCGTTTCTAGGCCCTACATTTCCTAAACAGAAAGCGCGAATAATAAATTTTGAAATTACATTATATTTGTATAGACTTAATTCGTACGTAGGTAGGACTAGGACATAGTAAACGTAGCCGTGGGAGTTACAAAATGTTTAAATGAAAATGTGCACTGTATTTCAAATTCACAGGCTGCATAGCTAGGCCTAATGCAGTTTCCAGACTATTACTCTAATTATGGCTAACTTTTTAATTTAAAGTTAAGGCCTATTAGGGGCCTAAGTGCCATATTTTTGTTTCATTTACAAGTAATAATGATTCGTAGATGATCACTGGGGGCGATCATGTTTGACAGGTGGGGGGTGTCACGGGACACTTGAACTGATCTGATCAAAAAAGGCGAAAAAATTTCACGCGTGGGGGGACAATTCTATAGTGTGTCCCTCCACTGTTAAAGGTGAGGTCTTGTCCCCCTCGACACTCCCCGGGATCGCCCCCACCCCCCATGTAGATGATTATATATATGAACGACGATACTAAATTAAAGATGCAGCATTTGGTTGCATTCCTGTGTGAGGTTGTATTAACTTAGTTAATTTAATATTAATTAGTTATCGCAGGCACCGGGAGCGCAGTGCGACAGGTTCGCCTAGGGCGCCAAATACTCTGGCGCCGGCCCTGATTATCATCATCATTATCATCGTCGTCATCATCACTACAATTTAGTTTTGTCATTCACTCTTGAAGTTCTTCTCAAAACCGTTTTGGAGTAATTTACATGAGTTAACTGTGTATTTTGAGTTTTATTGTATAAAGTATAAACCATACGTCTTACCTAGTATCGCCATGACGATGTCATCCTTGAGGATTTCGATGGATCCGCGAGATATGAAGTAGAGGACATCGAGGATGTCTCCTCGGTGAACGAGCGTGTCTCCTGGAGGGACGTGGTTTGTCTTGAACTTGAGAGACAGCGCACGTAGACATCCAGGGCTTGCATCTGTCCACAAAACACTATTTCAATCGTACCGGGTAATCGTAATAAATCGTAATCGTAATCTCGAAATTTCTACAGCGCCAAAAAAGCGAAGTCGCGGGAACCAGCTTATTCAGAGGCACTTAATCGTAATTTCCAAACTTCTAAAGCGCCACTCGAAGGCCAAGCGCAGGGCACCAGCCTATTCACGAGCGCAAAAAACACTTAGACAAAACATAATCGATAGGGGCCGGGGTGAAATCGGTTCCAAGTTAAGATCCAAAGGGTTCAGTCAGGCAGACAGTCAGACGGTTAAGATGGGTGATGTTTAGGATTGGGGCTGCGAGGGAGGTAAGAGAAAGAGGAGGTATCGGGATAGGATTTGTGAAAGAGTAGTGTTTTCAGTTTTGAGTTAAAGACTTGTGGAGAGATAGCAAGCGGTGATAAGTTTTTGGTGAATACAGAGCACCCACCTCCCTTTGTAATGTAGGTGAGGTACAGGGTCGGCATTAGCCTCAGTGACGTTCCATACAGAGCATACATTTGGGCGCCACACAGTTTCTTAATATAGCGCCCAGAAATTGAAGCGCTCAGGCAACTGCCTGCTCCACCTACACCTACAGCCGACCCTGGAGAGGCACCTATTTCCATCTTTCCGGTCCTTGAGCCGGCAATGGATTTATCCCAAGGTCTTCGACAAGGGACAGCTGGTTACTTCCCACCTTACGTCTATAGAAAATTCTACTGCTTGCAAACATTGATTTGACGATATATGCGCGAACACCTCATCTAATGAAATGCAGAACACGGTAGCCAACTGATGACAGCGCTCGGCCTGTACCGCGGGTAGTAGGCCTACGGGTTGGAGTCTCCACTCAGGCAGTTGCTGTGTAAGGACCTTGGTCAAGTCCTTCACGCACAATTGCTCAGCGCCATCGATGTTCTGTCGTATGGTATTGTGTGCACTTCTGTACAGTTGTATCGTATTGCATTTTAATGTTGTTACACGAATCTGTTCAGCAGACTCAAGTCGACAATCGTTAGGCTACAGCCTAAAAACACTACCTGTATGGACTAATATATGTCACACATGGTCTAGCCTAATCTAATCACTTCTATAGCACCAGTTTAATAATACACAAGGTATCAATCGATCATAGTTTATGTAGCTCAGGAGTATCCGATTGTTGCTCTAAAGTCTGCACCTCAGCCAATAATGGATTGTTCTACGGCCATAATCAGGTACTTCTGAGGACTATTGTTTGTAAAAGCAGGTAATAAAGCCTCTAATGCGCATTCCGTAAATCACCGGTTTATGGATTTTGGGAAGCGATATCCGTTGATGGATGCCTCGCCAGGTTTACCTTTGAAAGCCGAACAGTTGTGCAGTAGATTCCGGTTCAAGTGTAGGCAGATGTCCGCTTGCAGGCACTCGGGAAAACCTTTCAGGACCTGGATATGAGAACAAGACATTTGGTCAATTTAAAATAAACATAGGCCTAATTCAAGCAGGTTAGAACAGTGGAAAACTTAGAATACTGTTAATTTCAAAGATCATGTTCACATCAAAGATCGTGTTCATATCTGTTCATACAAATGTCTTGATATTCTCCTGTTCAAGACCAACTATTTTAACATCAAAGACTTGTCAAGTTCATTTCAGAAACCTACCATGTTCATATTATCAAAAGCCCACCAGTTTCATATCAAAGACCCACCATGTTCATATCAATGACCTAACATGTGCATATCAATGAACTGACATGTTCATATCAATGACCTAACATGTTCATATCAATGACCTAACATGCTCATATCAATGAACTGACATGTTCATATCAGTGAACTGACATGTTCATATCAATGACCTAACATGTTCATATCAATGACCTAACATGTTCATATCAATGACCTAACATGTTCATATCAATGACCTAACATGTTCATATCAATGACCTAACATGTTCGTATCAATGACTTAACATGTTCATATCAAAATCCACCCACCATGCTCATATCTAAGACCAATCATTCTCATATCAAAGCATACCATGTTCATATCAGAAACCTACCAAGTTCCCATCACAGACCTACCATGTTCATATCAATGCCGTTAGTGTAGGACCAGGCGTGTTGGAAGTACTCCTCCAGGCGTTGTCGAAGTGGATTCGGAATCTGGTGAAAGCGAATGAACTCCCTGACCTTCTGCATCTGAGCATGGTAGCGCGCCGCACCCGAGTAAAGCCTCTGAATGATGGCACTGACGTTTCCAAAGATGCTCGCGTACATCAGCGCTGAAGCATGCAAACACGGTAATTGTGAGGTGATTGTAACTCCAAATTTATATAGCGCCACTTCAAGAGAGACTGATCAGAGGCACTCCCAACACAAAGCAACCATGACCAAACAGAATGGTCTTCAAGTGCTTACGGAAAAGAGTTGATGCAATAGTCTCATGAAAGTCTTTCTTTAGAGCCCTTCAGATATCGTACAAATCACTGTGAATTGAACTTAACAAGTACTTTTTTAGATTAATTGCTTGGCGCAACTGCTGATGTCTCATTGCTATATACCGGCGCTACATAAAGGTAAGAAAATCACAAATAAACCAAGAGCCTGGCTTCTATAGTATCTCTGTTCTTTAGGACTTCGGATTACGTGTCTTGATTGTAATCTCCCTCTAGCGACCGTTGACTGATGTCTTGGACATTTGATAAGGGCGCTGTTATAGAAGTCATTAGATTAGACAAGATAGTAAGAAAGCAAATTCTTAACCATTAACCAAGTACACTAAATCGAAACCGAGTATAATTACCATAGGATTATTTAGTACAATAATTAGGGGAGACCGGGCAAGCGTGGCATGGTGGGCAAAAGTGGCACTCTCTACTCGCAAGAAAACGGCCACCACTGTATGACCTTAACCTCTTAGAGGTTCTTAAGGCGCGCTGTATAAATGTTTTATTACATTACATTACATTATATATTACATTAACGTTGCATTTTCATGAGCGGATGTGACGTGAAAAACAGCAGGAAACCATATTCCGCAAAAGAGTAGAAGCAACTATTTTTGTTTTGATTTTAAAATTTTCACCAAATTTGCGATGGACTCACATCCTATCAGCATGACGCAGATGGAGAACACTTTCTCCGTATTCGTGTTGGGCGATACGTTGCCAAACCCAACGCTCGTCAGACTGCTCAGAGTAAAGTAGAGCGCTGTAATGTACTTCGACCTGATCGTTGGTCCTCCAGTGTCGTTCACGTAAGGCTGCTTCGTCTGCTCAGCGAGGTCATCGAGCCATCCGATCTTCAGGTCCTTCAGGTGAGGACGCTCGGCATTTCCGATCGCATACCAGATGCAGGCGAGCCAGTGAGCAATGAGCGCAAACGTTGCCATGAGCAACAGAAGAACGGCTGCTCCGTACTCCGAGTAGCGGTCGAGCTTGCGAGCGACTCGTACCAGTCGCAAGAGGCGAGCGGTTTTGAGAAGGCCGATCAGGGTTGTCGTCTGTAACGAGAAATTTATATAGCACCATATTATTTTCACAAAGTTGATTCGGTAACTGCAGACGCTAGTTTGGCTATATAGAATGCAATAGTTCTAGTTAGTAATCAACAATTACATGTATTCTTTATATTAATGGAACATGAACAGCTTGTGCAATATTTGGAATAGATATTGATACACTCCTTATAAGGAATTAGATAGCTTTAGCTTATTGCTAAGTAAGTAAGTATTAACTTGATAACAGTAATGACGAAAAATTATTATAAACAATCCTAAATAACAGTAATTAATAATATAAATATTAATAAGTGTTATATAATAAATAATGCCAAGAAATTAATAAGATAATAAGCTACTTAATGCAAATAAGAGTAATAATGATGACTTATAATACATATGAATATTATTATTAATACTGATCAAAACTTATATTAATAATACAGATAAATAAATTATACACAGCAATTACAATGTCGTTGCCTTCCACGACAGTTTTGCTCAGCCCGTGTATGGTTAGCATGTTGAACTGTCAATCGAGAGGTTGGTGGTTCAAATCCTCGCCAGGGCAAAAATTTGTTTCGAGATTTCTGCCCAACCTGCACCCCCTAACTATCTCAGCTATAAAGACTACACTGACCATACACTGTCGGTGGGAAGATGAGACGGCGAGGACGAGAACTGGCCAACCGCCCTCATATGCCGAGGCATATGAGAGAAAATGAAGTCCCGAACACTTCATACTCATGGCTGCCTCAGGGCTAGCTTAAGGGACTAGTCGTCTTCTTCTTCTTCTTCTTCTTCTTCTTCTTCTTCCTCCTCCTCCTCCTCCTCCTCCTTCTCCTCCTCCTCCTTATTCTTCTTCTTCTTCTTCTTCCTCCTCCTCCTCCTCCTCCTCCTCCTCCTCCTTCTTCTTCTTCTTCTTCTTCTTCTTCTTCTTCTTCTTCTTCTTGACATAATAGGTAGGCCTACCTCGTCAGTTTCTGATCCGAAGAGCAAGAGATCGAAGGGAATAGCGGCCACCATATCGATGAGAAACCATCCTTTGAAGTAGTGAACTGCAATCTTTCCCGGATGACTGACAACCTCGTCGTTTTCGTTGATATAGGTCGTGCGAAAGTTGATCAGGATATCGATGATGAACATGATATCCACGATGAGGTCAATGACGGTCAAGGGGTCCTTATAGCGGGCAAGGGGCTTGTCCTCTCGCCCTCTCACCTCAGCGCTGTACTCGGGGTCGTTGAGGAGGAAGGCGGCGACGTACGGAGTGCAGATGGCTGTGTAGATGACAAGCAGAAGGATTAGCCAGTCCCATACGGCCTTGAACGGCGAGTAGTGAAGGATCGTGAAACGGTGGATGGTTGGAGAGTGCAGCTTGTATTCGGGTAGGACCTCGGCCCCCAAAGATAGAACCTGGTCAGAGAAAATGTATCGTCGACAATCAATCCAGTTTTCTTAGTACCACACAATACAAACACAATACAATCCAAGTGTATTTGAAACTGCACTCATTCCAAAGTTCAAAAGTGCACACACGACCATACGAAAAAACATCGATGGAGTTGAGCAATCATGCATGAAAGATTTGCTCAAGGTCCTTGTACACACAGTAACCACCTCAGGGCAGAAGGATCGAACCCCTACGTTGCGTGCTAACAGCCGAGTGCTCTAGCCAATTGCCTACCGGCCTCGGACCACCAACGGACATCGATCTCTGGACAACCCCTCGGATACGACGCAGCGCTCGTGAATAAGCTGGTGCTTTGCGCTTAGCTTTACAGTAGCTCTTTAGACAACTGGCGATTACGATTACGGGTATACCGTGTCCCTTGAACTACTGACGGATCAAGTAGTTGACAAAGAAAGGTAAATTTGATCACATGTGGTGGAGACAGAGGCGGATCCAAGGGGGGGCCAATCCGGCCATGGCCCCCCCATTTGAAATTTACACAGGACGTGCCCCACCCCATCCCGAAGTAGACGATGATCACTACGTAGTCTTTCATGAGGAAAATAAAATGACTATAAAGAAAATGATAAAATCAAACCGGACAATTTGATTTATTAGTATGTAATTATGTATGTATGTATGTATGTATGCATACGTATGTATGTATGTATTGTAGAGAAATTGTAATTGCCATGTATACGTTCGTAATGCAATGACGTGAACGGCGTTTTCTATAGCGCGCACAGTTAAGGCTTATTCGCCACTCCCGACCAACAGTCGGCATCCTGGTATAGAAATCGGTGGTCGGGAGAAACGACAAAGGTCGGAATTTGTGCGACAGTATGCATGTATGTACGTAATTATATGTAAGTGTGTATGTATGTATGCAGATGCGGCGATCTTGTTTGACTGGTTGGGGGGGGACAGTTTTGAACTGATCTGGTCAAAAAAGAGGTCACAAATTTTTATCGCGCTCACGCGCGAATTTCTTTTACTTTTTTGGGTCCACGAAAAATCATGCATATGCATAGGCCTATATCCATGTAAGTATGTATGTATGTATGTATGTAATTATGTGTGTATGTGTATATGTATGTATGTATGTATGTATGCACGTATGTATGTATGCCTGTTTGTATGTATGCATGTATGTAAGTAGGTATGTATGTAATATTTTTGGCCCCCCCTGATAAACCTTCTGGATCCGCCCCTGGGTGGAGATGTATTCTGACCAATTGTCTTGAACTGTTAATCACTATAAATGAATGTGTTTTGAACTGCATTGCACTATAGTCCCATATTATATTCCCCAGGCTTCCTTGCACTACGCCCACGTTATAATTATGTAGAACAGATGAGGCCCATAACCCACAGTGGACTTCATATGCCTAATCATACGGAAACCATATGTACGACATATGAAACCCATTGTTATTGTAACGCCAGTGTATAATGTACAAAACACCAAACGATGGCGTACTTAAATTCAGCCGTAGCAAGTTGCGACCGTACGTACAGAACGTACGTTATTATTTTCTATAACGTACGTACGGTACGCGTACGTTATATTGCCGTAGGCCTACGTTGGCGTACGTTCACATCAGTTTATGACGAAAATAAAATACGTAACATCATGCACAAGAAAGTCAATGATAGTTGGTTACTGAAGGTCGTAACCAATTTTAACCATTAGGCCTACATCAGGCTTTTCAATTATCTCTATACTGTTAATCTTTTAAATTCGAAAAGCGTGATTATGAAGAAAATTAAGATTCTACGGCACACTTTATAGGATGGCCAGTGCCAGTGGTCATTTTATTGGCAATACTAGACTTCGGTACCGTTCGTAAATAATTAGGACTAATATTGTAGAGCTAAACGGATCACTTTTTACGTAGGCCTACGCTTCATATTTCGGGCATGTGTTGGAGAAGAGTGGAGATTGTCTGGAGAAGGAGATAATCCAAGGCACAATCCCTGGATTAAGAGCTCAGGGAAGACTTAAAATGGGATGGATTGATAACTTAAAGTCTAGGACTGGATCATATTTCGCCCAATTATCGATAGAGACAGGAAACAAAAGTGGGTGGAATAAAACTGTCCATGCTGTGGCCAAACGTCGGATTGAGGACGATTAAAGACAAGAGACATAAGCACTGAACCTACAAATCCGACTTCATTTAGATCTCACTTCCTCCCTATCCTCCATTTCCTCTCTTCCTCCAAACCCTCCATTTCCTCTCTTCCTCCAAACCCTCCATTTCCTCTCTTCCTCCAAACCCTCCATTTCCTCTCTTCCTCCAAACCCTCCATTTCCTCTCTTCCTCCAAACCCTCCATTTCCTCTCTTCCTCCAAACCCTCCATTTCCTCTCTTCCTCCAAACCCTCCATTTCCTCTCTTCCTCCAACCCTCCATTTTCCTCTCTTCCTCCAACCCTCCATTTTCCTCTCTTCCTCCAAACCCTCCATTTCCTCTCTTCCTCCAACCCTCCATTTTCCTCTCTTCCTCCAACCCTCCATTGTCCTCTCATCCTCCAACCCTCCATTTCCTCTCTTCCTCCAACCCTCCATTTCCTCTCTTCCTCCAACCCTCAATTTTCCTCTCTTCCTCCAAACCCTCCATTTTCCTCTCTTCCTCCAAACCCTCCATTTCCTCTCTTCCTCCAACCCTCCATTTCCTCTCTTCCTCCAACCCTCCATTTTCCTCTCATCCTCCAACCCTCCATTTTCCTCTCTTCCTCCAACCCTCCATTTTCCTCTCTTCCTCCAACCCTCCATTGTCCTCTCATCCTCCAACCCTCCATTTCCTCTCTTCCTCCAACCCTCCATTTCCTCTCCATTTCCTCTCTTCCTCCAACCCTCCATTTTCCTCTTTTCCTCCAACCCTCCATTTCCTCTCTTCCTCCAACCCTCCATTTTCCTCTCTTCCTCCAACCCTCCATTTCCTCTCTTCCTCCAACCCTCCATTTTCCTCTCTTCCTCCAACCCTCCATTTTCCTCTCTTCCTCCAACCCTCCATTTTCCTCTCTTCCTCCAACCCTCCTTTCCTCTCTTCCTCCAACCCTCCATTTTCCTCTCTTCCTCCAACCCTCCATTTTCCTCTCATCCTCCAACCCTCCATTTTCCTCTCTTCCTCCAACCCTCCATTTCCTCTCTTCCTCCAAACCCTCCATTTCCTCTCTTCCTCCAAACCCTCCATTTCCTCTCTTCCTCCAAACCCTCCATTTTCCTCTCATCCTCCAACCCTCCATTTTCCTCTCTTCCTCCAAACCCTCCATTTTCCTCTCTTCCTCCAAACCCTCCATTTTCCTCTCTTCCTCCAAACCCTCCATTTCCTCTCAGCCTCCAACCCTCCATTTCCTCTCTTCCTCCAAACCCTCCATTTCCTCTCTTCCTCCAACCCTCCATTTTCCTCTCTTCCTCCAAGCCCTCCATTTTCCTCTCTTCCTCCAACCCTCCATTTCCTCTCTTCCTCCAACCCTCCATTTTCCTCTCTTCCTCCAAACCTCCATTTTCCTATCTTCCTCCAAACCCTCCATTTCCTCTCTTCCTCCAACCCTACATTCCCTCTCTTCCTCCAACCATCCATTTTCCTCTCTTCCTCCAACCCTCCATTTTCCTCTCTTCCTCCAACCCTCCATTTTCCTCTCATCCTCCAACCCTCCATTTCCTCTCTTCCTCCAAACCCTCCATTTCCTCTCTTCCTCCAACCCTCCATCCCTCTCTTCCTCCAACCCTCCATTATCCTCTCTTCCTCCTACCCTCCAATCGCTCTCTTCCTCCAACCCTCCATTTGCTCTCTTCCTCCAACCCTCCATTTTCCTCTCTTCCTCCAACCCTCCATTCCCTCTGTTCCTACTACCCTCCATTCACTCTCTTCCTCCAACCCTCCATTCCCTCTCTTTCTCCTACCCTTCATTCGCTCTCTTCCTTCCTCCATTTCCTCTCTTCCTCCTTTTAAATTCCAAATTGGTAATATTTTGTCTAATGTATAATATGAAGATAATTAAGATTTTACGGCACACTTTATAGAATCCTCAGTGCCAGTGGTCAGGCAATACTAAACTTCGGTACCGTTCGTAAATAGGCCTAATTAGGCCTGCGTACGAGGAGACTAATATTGTAGAGCTAAACTGATCATTTTTAGGTACGCGAGCGGTACGCGTGCGTTACAAGACTATAGTTATATTGAGGTTCTTTGTGGATGATCAGATAAACTTGTGGCATTTTTAACGTACGCGTACGGTACACGTACGTTATTTTTTTCGATAACGTACGTACGGTACGCGTACGTTACTCCGGTAAGTAACGTACGGTCGCACTTTGAGCCGTAGGCAGGTAGAAGGGTAACATGGAAATACTGTCATACAGTCTTATCATTTCCTCACATGTTGTTGTTGGGTCTTATGCACGATTTCCTTGACTTAATAACCTCTGCTTTCTTCTCCCTTCGATTTTTATTTGGTTTTTCGTGCTGCTTCATTTGCACAATATAATTCAGAACATTGCCTTTAATTGTCATACTTTTCCATTTTTTCTATTCACATGGCAGGATTTTCCGTAAGTCCTGTGGGCAGTTCTCAACCAAACCGGTTTTGGGGGCGAATTCAATGACAAATCTACTTCATCTAAATTCTGCCCTCTGGCCCAGTTACATAAGTCTGCTTCATTGACCCACAAAGACTGTCTGCCTCAGCAGAAGTATGCTTCTGACTCAGACACAGGTACAGTCTGCTTCACTGCTACCTGAAGTGCAATCGAAGTCCAGTCGAGAGCCAAACAAATCAGAAAATATTATCCTCCAGTGGAAACAATATATAATACCTGAAACGCTGCTTATCTTATCATAAAGGACATACCTGGAACAGGTATAAGACTCTCATCAGTGTGCCAATTAGGAGTCTTCACATAGGCAACGAAAGATAAGTAGGCCAAAGATGATATCAATAGCATTTGTTTTTATATATGCTAACTGTAAACTGGCTGCGAGATGGTCTTGTGGTTCGCGTGCTGCATGGACTGTCAACCGAGAGGTTTGGGTTTCAAATCCCCGCAAAGGCAGACATTTCTTGGGAGATTTCTGCTCCATTTGTGCCTCCTAGCCAACTCAGCTGTAATAAGTACACTGACCATTCACTGTCGGTGGGAAGATGAGATGGCGAGGGAGAGGACTGGCCACTCGTCCTCATATGCCGAGGCTGAGGAAAGAAGCTGCTAGCACTTCAAACCCACGGCTGCCTCTGCAGGCTAGCTTAAGGGACTACACAAAAAAGAAAACTATAATCGAAATTTGTTAAGAGAACCTTTTCAGATATGTACCACCCTAACGAATGTTAATTCACTTTCTAATCATATGTTCACATTATTGCTCATATTAACCATATATTAATGGTATTCGTGTGCTATTAGTTTTATTGTTGACTTGTACGGACATTGGTTTTATAAATGTTATTATAACGTAATCACTTTTATTGTTAATTTCTATTGGCAAACGTTATTATTGGTTCATTATTTTGGAATCCAAACAATGTACAAACATACTTCTTCAATGCATCAACCTGTTTATTTCTGTCAAGGAATTTTTACGTGTGCAGCACTTATTGCCGGCCGATATTGTCATTGCCCTGTCTGTGTGTCTACACGCGTAAATGTATATGTGCCTGCACGAAAGTACAAGGAGGGGCGCTGCTCTACTGAAACACAAGTGCCTGAAGTGTCTCTGAAAGACCTACCAACGATAAGGATAACAATACCTGTAACCACTCCACCAGTTCTGCTCTCCTCGTAAAGGAATTCCGGCCACAAACAATAACTAAATACCAACCTTTTATTCTCTTCAGCGATAACAGGGCTGGCAATATTTCACAGAGAATGTTATCGGTGCTAGTGATAAGTTAATATAGCAGTTGTTAGGTTACAACACAACAGTTATTAGGTTAAACATAGCAGTTATTAGCTTATAACATGGCAGTTATTAGGTCATAACGTAGCTGTTATTAGGCCGTTATCAGCGCTCGTGAATAAGCTGGGGTATTACGTTTAGCTTTAGAGTACCGGTAGCGATTTAGAACTGTGGAGTTTACGATTACGAGGTTATAACATAGCAGTTATTAGATTATAACACAGCAGTTATTAGATTATAATACAGCCGTTATTAGGTTATAAAATAGCAGTTATCGGATAGCAGTTAGTAGGTTATAACATAGCAGTTAGTAGGTTATAGCACAGCAGTTATTAGATTATAACACAGTCGTTATTAGGTTATAACATAGCAGTTATTAGGTTATAACATAGCAGTTATTAGGTTATAACATAGCAGATATTACACCTATCGGATTTCGACGAGACCTCTCCTACGTTTTATAACTGAATGTGGTTTCAATTGGAGCGACCATCGCCTGATTCCTAATAATAAGGGCGCTATAGAAATCATCCAATTAAGTTGGTACCTAATCTGAATACGGTACGGTGTAGACGGAAGTTCTCAAAGTAGAGCTCCCTCACCTGTGCAGGTAAGGTAGGGCATAGATAGATGATACCGTGGTTGTGCTCGCTCACCTGTGCAGGTAGGGTAGGGTACAGATAGATGATATCATGGTTGTGCTCGCTCACCTGTGCAGGTAGGGTAGGGTACAGATAGATGATATCGTGGTTGTGCTCGCTCACCTGTGCAGGTAGGGTAGGGTACAGATAGATGATATCGTGGTTGTGCTCGCTCACCTGTGCAGGTAGGGTAGGGTACAGATAGATGATATCGTGGCTGTGCTCGCTCACCTGTGCAACTTTCTCAGTGACATTTTTCCGCGGATTCTGGACAGGTACAACGATGACCTGCTTGGAGGTAGAGAGGGTGCTGTGGACGTCCTTTTCCGTCGAGAACTTCTTGGAAGCACAGTCGCTGGTGAGGTTCAGAGAGCTGTCGGACAGCACCATCCGGGTCTTCGCGGGCCCGTCCGACGAGTCGTAGGAAGCGCGGTTGAGCGAATTCCAGTGCAGGTGATTGCTCGCACCTGTAATATCGGTATCAGTAGAATATAACGCAGTGCTTTTTTTCTAGAAAAAAAGGTTCCGGAACGGAACAATAGGTTCCGGAACGCAACAATTATGGGCGGACTAAAATCACGAGAAAAACGGGGTTGGGGGTTGGGAGGGGTCTCTATAAACACTGAAAACAGTTCAAAAACACTTAAATTAAATTAAAATAACTATATTATTGTTTTTATTATTAAAATAAATAAATTATTTTTTAGTAGCTGAAAAAGGTGCCGGAACGCCGTTCCGGCTCGTTCCGGCTGAAAAAAAGCTGATATAACGTATCGTCATCACATTACCAGTACCGCACAATTTATCGTCATCACATTGTCAGTATCACATAGGACCTAATTATTTATCGTCATCACATTATCAGTAGGCCTATCACATAATTTATCGTCACCACATTATCAGTATCATAACTTATCGTCATCACATTATTAGTATCACATAACTTATCGTCGTCACATTATCAGTGTCGCATAATTTATCGTGATCACATTACCAGTATCACATTATAATTATTAATACATTTTATGTATGTGTCTGAAAAATATATATAGCGTATTTGTAACACTTCATAAAGGAATTGTCAGTATCATTGTCATTGTTTGCAAAGCTATGAGTGTAGCTCAGCGATATATTAATCTTTATTTACCAAAAACGGTAGCAAGAAGTACAGACAATAGAGATAAAGAAAAAAACAGAAGCAGATTCTATAGGGAATACTCCCCCTTGAGTACGAAAAAATTTACACAGTGCCATGTATATTCATATTGCATAACATGAATATTTTAAACAAAATTCTTCACAGACTTATAGATGGTAGAATATTTTTTCTAAAATCTCGTTTTTTCAAATTTCCCAGTTCTTCCGTTCATAGGAAAATATCATCGATACACATCTAAGATTAACTCTGAGAAATCTTATAATATATAATAAGAACCTCAAAGCGCCTTAAACAACCTCACACAGGCGCCGGAAGCCTCATCAAGGCACTGTCATTAGCACTGATATTGCAATTAGGCCCCTGTTATTATCATAATCGGCCGTTGTTGTTACTTCATCGGACCATCCCCTCCACGTAGAGCCCTGCGCCGGCCGCGCCGCGCCGCCGCCGCCGACATTTCGTGGGCGCCGCCGCCGCCGATTTTTGTTTGTCGGCGCGCCGCCGCCGACAATCTGTCGGCGCGCCGCCGATGCCAGTTTGATATGCTTAATTGTTATTGTTGCATTTTTCATGTTTTGCATGACATTGCGAAGATAAGCAAACTATTCTCAGAAATGGCACTTTGGTTGGAACTCGTATGTTAATGAAGAAGATAAAGAGTAAACATAGATGATTACAATGTTTGTGGTCTTTATCTTGATACCAAGAATGCATTGTCTTCCTGACTAAATTCGTTTTCCTTATACTTTGAATTGATGATCATGTTTTTGTGCCTTGATACACACAGTCATTTAAAGCGAAATCTTGTTATAAGTAACCATTGCTTTGATACACCTGTTCCTGTTGCCATTTCCTTAATACCTTGACAACAAAAGCAATATACAATGCATGTCTTTGTATGTGTACTACAGTATTACAGTGTTCCCTCATTCGTTACCTTCATGTTGAATAGCTTCTATAACTTATTGATTGTTGTCTTTGATGTCTGTGGTCTTATTACAATGGTGTAAATTTTTGGCTTAATGTTGTAAGATTAGATGAGTTTGTGAGTGCTATTAATATCAAGATATGCCCTTTAAGTAATAATCCTGCAGAAGGGAAGGTAGGCCTATAATTGATTAATACTTTTGGCTGGAATCTATTCAGGTAAACAGTATCAGTTGACACAGGTTTTGACTTAGTACGTATAGTACCAAGAACGGTCTTTTTCAGTTTAGTCTGATACAAACAATGGTCTATATGTGGAAACCTTAAATGGCGTGGCACCAATTCAAACGGGCAGCAGACCACCTGGTAAATCATTTAAAAATTAACAGGAGTGAGGCCACTCGGCCAGTGTATTACCATAGGAAAACGTATATATTTAC
>OY744609.1:63212786-63240286 GCA_963556255.1 Allolobophora icterica | reverse complement strand
CACCGGAGGGAGAGAAGGGCTGAGCGGGAGAGGCGTCTTTGGCCAGGGACTAACACCTTCCCTCCGTCAATCCGACACCACGGCTATCGTCAGTCGAATTGACGACCATTTCTCAAAGACACCTTCGTTGGCGACACCTTGCGCTCATATGCTCGAACTCCCTCCCTCGGTCCGTGAAGGTTCCTCGGATGGACATTGAACCGGAAAGAAACTGCACCGGATGCGATCATTAAGGCCTTAGTCCAATCACACCTGGTACGATAACAAACTCGCCTTTGAATTGATCAAAGGCAGACAAACTGAGAGGGTGATATGAGAGGTGTGCGCAGTTCTCACACTTGGCTGTCCGATCAATGAATCAAATGACACGCATTTAATCTCCTCTTCTATAATATTTTCACTCATAAAGTGGCCATTTTCTTAAAAATCCCCAAACCCAGTCCGCTTTACTCTCACAGCTCCATTCATTCACTCCCCTTTTCTTATAAATAGACCCATTCAGTGCCCCACT
The DNA here is from genome assembly GCA_963556255.1 of Allolobophora icterica. NCBI lineage: Eukaryota > Metazoa > Annelida > Clitellata > Crassiclitellata > Lumbricidae > Allolobophora > Allolobophora icterica. Next base: position 63,239,775 of record OY744609.1, on the reverse strand, counting down.
TCTCTTAAAAAATTTCGCTCATTCAGTCTCTTTTTCTGGAAAAAAACTCAACCATCCAGTGCTCACCGGTAGCACACACATGTTGGGCGGCTTGGGCCAAGTTTGATCAACAACTAGAACAACATTGGTCCAACGTGTGTGTTCGTGTGCGCGCTCGTGAAAGTGTGCGTGCGTTTACGTGTGCGTATATATGTGTGTGTCTGTGTATATGCGTGTGTCTGCGTATGTGTGTCTACGTGTAGACCCTATGTGTGTGTCTGTGTATCTATGTTTATGCGTCTTTGTGTGTGTGTGTGTGTGTGTATGTGCGTGTGTGTGTGCGCGTGTGTGCGTGTGTGCGTGTGTGTGTGTGTGTGCGTGTGCGTGTGTCCGTGTGTGTGTGTGTTTGTGTGTGAGTGTGCGTGTGTCCGTGTGTGTGTGTGTATATGTGTGTGTGTTTGTGTGTGTGTGTGTATGGGTGTGTGTTGCGTGTGTCCATGTGTGTGTGTGTATATGTATATGTGTGTGTATGTTTGTGTGTGTGTGTGTCCGTGTGTGTGTATATGTATATGCATATGTGTGCGTGTGCGTGTGCGTGTGTCCGTGTGTGTGTGTGTTTGTGTGTGAGTGTGCGTGTGTCCGTGTGTGTGTGTATATGTGTGTGTGTTTGTGTGTGTGTGTATGGGTGTGTGTTGCGTGCGTCCATGTGTGTGTGTGTATATGTGTGTGTATGTTTGTGTGTGTGTGTCCGTGTGTGTGTATATGTATATGTATATGTATATGTATATGTGTGCGTGTGCGTGTGCGTGTGCGTGTGCGTGTGCGTGTGCGTGTGCGTGTGCGTGTGCGTGTGCGTGTGCGTGTGCGTGTGCGTGTGCGTGTGCGTGTGCGTGTGCGTGTGCGTGTGCGTGTGCGTGTGCGTGTGCGTGTGTGTGTGTGTGTGTGTGTGTGTGTGTGTGTGTGTGTGTGATTGTGTATTAGATGGGTCAGTTCTCTAGCAACCCACTCCTCATTCATTCTCCATTTCTCTAGAAACTCCCACTCACTCAGTCTACATGTCCCAAAACTCATTCAACTCATTCTGCATTCTGTCCTTTAAACAATTCCCTCCAACCCAACAGCACTAAACAAGCCCCTTTGTCTTCTTATAATTGTACTTTTAGAAGTGTAAAGGCCTGATTACATTACGTAACACACATCGATTATTATTTAGCAGAGGTGGTTAGGCCTCCTGTGTAGGGACCTTGAGCAAATCCTTCCTTCACAATTGCTTAGTGCCATCATTTGATACTTGGTCATTATTTAGTGGGGTCTGCTAAGTGCATAGTAATAATAATAGTAGTAGTAATAATAATAATAATAATAATAATAATAATAATAATAATAATAATAATAGTAGTAGTAGTAGTAGTAGTAGTAGTAGTAGTAGTAGTAGTAGTAGTAATAGTAGTAGTCATAGTTCGAGAATTCGTGACTTTCGGTTTTAAAATTCGTAAAAATTCGCGAATTTTTGGTCTATTTTAAAATTCGTAAAAATTCGTAAAAATTCGTTGGGCCACTGTTGGGCTTTTTTACATTGACAGTGGCTTTTTGCAAAAGCGGTGTAAGCAACAACAACAAATGTGATGACGTCGTGATTTGTTGTGTTAAGCTTCTGCTTAGAATTTAATGTAAAATTCAATATGAAAGTTTATTACGTAGCGAGTTAATTTAGTTAAAATCTAATTTCTTAAAGATGAAAGAATGTGGACCGGAGTGGAAGTATGTAGTAATTTTGGAGGAGAAGGAAAGGGTAATCCAAAAATACAGCACTTGTTGTTTTTGTGACAAGGAATTTGTTGGCTGTTCTGCCCGAATTTGGGAGCATTTGCATGGCGAAAATGCAGAAACCAGAGTCGAGTGGGCTGTTTCTGACTCAGAATCAGAGGATGATGAAGTAGAAGACAAAGCTCGGTGAACGTTGCCAACCCTTTTTAACCATGTTTGGTTGCAAGCTGTGTTAGTGACTGAGGTCACACTGTAGCTGAGGCACTGGTGGTTTTTCGTTCTGCTGACTGACACTCACAGTCACACACCCCAACTATGATAGAAATCGAAATTCGACTCCAAGTAGAACAGCAACTCAATATTAGAACCGGTACTAGTGTGTTGCTAGTCAGCTATCGTTTACGGCTGATTGATTGATTGCCTATGACATTCACATTTGCATGTACTTGCTTAAAACGTTGAAAAGTAAACAAATAATAAAATTCGTTGCCATGGCAAAGAATTCTATTATTTTATTATTTCACGAATTTTAACGAATTTTAAAACTGCAATTTTAAAATTCTTTAAAATTCGTGAATTTTAAAAATTCTTAAAATTCGTAAAATGCGAATTCTCGAACTATGGTAGTAGTAGTAGTAGTAGTAGTAGTAGTAGTAGTAGTAGTAGTAGTAGTAGTAGTAGTAGTAGTAGTAGTAGTAGTAGTAGTAGTAGTAGTAGTAGTAGTAGTAGTAGTAATAATAATAATAATAATAATAATAATAATAATAATAATAATAATAATAATAATAATAATAATAATAATAATAATAATAATAATAATAATAATAATAATAATAATAATAAGAATAATAATAATAATAATAATAATAATAATAATAATAATAATAATAATAATAATAATAATAATAATAATAATAATAATAATAATAATAATAATAATAATAGTAATAAAATCAGTCACTTAGTGCCACAAAGTCTTGGCTCAACAATCTGCAGCCAGAGAGTCTAGGATTCGGTTCCTTGATAGACTGGCTTTGTTTCCATTCCACGGTGGCAAAGCTGAGTTTCGCAGCGCCGCGGGAGGCGGCTTCAGTTTGGAAAACAATGAAGGCTTTATAAACAAACCTTCTCTCTGAAACAGCGCTTCGTTGTCTTCGATGGCACCAAAGACTCCAGACTACCAGACTTCTCCGAAAGAGCTAATTGTCTCACAGAGAAAACGCAGACTTTAATAAACATGACGCTCAAAGCTAACCGCTGAACTGGGGAGAAAGAGTAAACTTCCTTCAACCGGTCTTCGAATAATGGGGAATCATGTTTATCTCATCCTGAAATGGGAGGGACTACGGTGGGGTAACCGGCTCGCGGCAATTCCCCAAAGAGTAATCAAAAGACAGTGAACTGTAAGAAACAATTAAATAAGAATGTAAAAACTTTTACTAGATATGATTAGGGGTAATCAAAGTCTGTTGTGCATGGGGAGGGGGCATCATCGTAGTCACAGGTGTCCCCGAAATCCCATAAGCACTCACGAATTCTCATCTCAGATCGTAATCAAAATCAACCACGGCGACAAAAATCCTTGCTTCAAGCTTTCAGAATCCTCAGAAAAGGAATCAATCCTAATCAATTAATTTGTGAACCTAATTAATTTTTATCCACCGTATTCGTCATCACCATCAGCATCATCATCACAATCACCATAATCGCTATCATAATCATCATCTTCATAATCGCAATCAAAATCATCATCATAATCATCATCTTGATAATCGCAATCAAAATCATCATGATAATCATCCTCTTCATAGTCGCAATCACAATCATCATCATAATCATCAAATTCATCATCACAATCACAATCGTCATCATAATCATCATCTTCATAATCGCAATCAATAATCGTCATAATCAACTTCATAATCGCAATCATAGTTCGAGAATTCGTGACTTTTGGTTTTAAAATTCGTAAAAATTCGCGAATTTTTGCCCTATTTTAAAATTCGTTAAAATTCGTTAAAATTCGTTGGGCCCTTGTTGGGCCTTTTTTACATTGACAGTGGCGTTTTGCAAAAACAGCGAAACAAACAACAAATGTGATGACGTCATGATTTGTTGTGTTAAGCTTCTGCTTAGAATTTAATGTAAAATTCAATATAAAAGTTTATTCCTTAACGAGTTAATTTAGTTAAAATCTAATTTCTTAAGATGAAAGAACATATGGACCGGAGTGGATGTAGTAATTGTGGAGGAGAAGGAGAGGGTAATCCAAAACTACAGTGTTGTTTTTGTGACAAGGAATTTGTTGCAAGTTCTGCCCGAATTCGGGAGCATTTGCATGGCGAAAATACTGAAACCAGGATCGAGTGGGAGCAGTGGGCTGTTCCTGACTCAGAATCAGAGGACGATGAAATAGAAGACACAGCGCTTTGAACGTTACCAACCCTTTTTAACCATGTTTGGTTGCAAGCTGTGTTAGTGACTGACTGGTCACACTGGAGCTGGGGCACTGGTGGTTTTTCGTTCTGCTGACTGACACTCCCAGTCACACACCCCAACTTTGATAGAAATCGAAGTTCAAGACTCCATGTAGAACAGCAACTGAATATCAGTAGGCCTAGTATTGTGTTGCTAGTCAGCTATCTTTTACGGCTGATTGATTGATTGTCTATATGGCATTGACGTTTACTTGCTTAAAAAGTTGAGAAGTAAACAAATAAAAAATTCCATCGCCATGGCAAAAATTCTATTATTTTATTATTTCACGAATTTTAACGAATTTTAAAATTGCAGTTTTAAAATTCGTTAAAATTCGTGAATTTTAAAAATTCTTAAAATTCGTAAAATGCGAATTCTCGAACTATGATCGCAATAACAATCATCATCATAATCATCATCTTCATAATCGCAATCACAATCATCATCATAATCATCAAATTCATCGTCACAATCACAGTCATCATCATAATCATCATCTTCATAATCGCATTCACCGTCAGTATCATCTCTGCAACCTTTGTCTTTATCTTGATTTAATCGTCCAAGAGACTGCTTGGCTCCTGTTGATCAAGTCCAATTATAGAGTAATGCCCCTGGTGGTATTTAAGTTCATGATGCACTCTATGTAGGTATGTTTGTATGTTCGTACGTACGCATATATGCGCATATGTGCGTTTATATATATATATTATATATATGCATGTACGTATGTATGTATGCATGTATGCATTTATTTATGTATGTTTATATGTATGTGTATGTGTGTATGCCTGTATGTTTGTATGTGTGTGTATGTATGTATATATGTGTATGTATGACATGTGAATATATGTACAGAAAACACTATTATAGAGCATTTTAAGACCCTCACAAGGGCGACATCTAGCAGATATCCAATAGAACAATACGCGCGAGAGAGTCCGATCCAATTACAAACCACACAGAAACTGAATAGCATAAATAATTACAATCGTAAGCACAAACTCTTATTTATTTCGACAGCATGGAGCCCGGAATTGAAAGGCTAATCCAACAATCAGTTCATGTTTTTACGCGAGTTGGTAAGGATCCCACGTGACTGTAAGAAGCCCGGATTAAATAACTATATCACGTGGGGGGTCGGCTGGAACTCATTACGCAGAGCAACAATGGCAGGTGTCAGTAAAGCCCTTGGCATTTAGTCCTTAGCTCGCAATTGGTAGATATTCAATTGGATTTATAGAGGTACTGTTAGGATGTTTTTCACATTTTCAGCTAACATAACACCGCACAGTACTGGATGCGATAGGTAAGAACCATGTCTATCGCAGTTGTAAGTTTGAAAGGCGCTAAATAACTAGAATCGACATGAATATCATACGTACATCATAAACAAGAAGAAGAAGAAGAAGAAGAAGAAGAAGAAGAAGAAGAAGAAGAAGAAGAAGAGGAAGAGGAAGAGGAAGAGGAAGAGGAAGAGGAAGAGGAAGAGGAAGAGGAAGAGGAAGAGGAAGAGGAAGAGGAAGAGGAAGAGGAAGAGGAAGAGGAAGAGGAAGAGGAAGAAGAAGAAGAAGAAGAAGAAGAAGAAGAAGAAGAAGAAGAAGAAGAAGAAGAGGAGCAGTCCCTCAGGCAGCAATGGTTATGAAGTGTTAGCGACTTCATTTTTTAGCCTCGGCATATTACGGCGGGTGGCCAGTTCTCTCCCTCGCCGCCTCAACTTCCCACCGACAGTGTACGGTCGGTGTACTCATTATAACTGAGTTAGCTAGAGGGTACAAATGGAGCAGAAATCTCGAAACAGATTTCTGCCCTGGCGAGGATTTGAACCCCCGACCTTTCGGTTGACAGTCCAGCACGCTAACCACTACACCATCGAGCACCACAACATATCATCCATAAACGAATACATAAATAAATTGATAAATGATAGCTTCCGTGGTTTTGCACAGTTTAACATACAGATTGCAGGCATAAAACAGACAGACAGACATACAGACAGACTTACAGACAGACTTACAGACAGACCGACACAAACACATACATCAATCAAATCAAATCAAAAGTCTTTATTGCAACCAGAAAAACCATAAAAGTAACAAGTTTCAAATTTAGCACACAAAAGCCATATTAAAAAATACATCTTCTTGATTATAAATGCAGCATGTTAATACTGGTTACAGGTTGCAAAGGGTGGCCCCAAAGGGATGTAATCCCGCTGAGCGAGGTCACCTATACATCGTATTGCAATTTATAAGTCCATGGCTGGTTTTTCTTAATTAGGTTCAGATTCTCTTAACTAAATTCTTAACTAAATGGCTCAACGCCCGGGCCCCGGTGCACGTACACGTCCAACAACTGGGGGTGTCTCTTCAGTCAATTAAGGCCTTATCATATCACATTGGGGAGGGGGAAGAATAATTATACATTAATTAGATGTTCTCTTAGTCGAGTTTTAAATTCGAAGCGATTTCTAGAGTGACGAATTTCAAGTGGAGTTTCATTCCATAGTTGTGGCCCTGATGCTTTCAAACTAAACTCTCTTATATTTGTGCGAGCGCGTATTGGGCGATAGGTAGTTGCACTTCTAGTGTTATGTGCATGGATTTGTGATCCCATGGTAAAATATCCTCTGAATGAGTTTGGGAGCAAGTTCCGTTCATACTGATATAAGAATTCTATTATTTGCATTCTTCTAATTTGAATATTGAATATTGGGTCAGAATGTTCTCTTCGGTGGGACCCATTTATTATTCTCACGGCTTTTTTTTGTAATATCATTAGTTTATTAAGTCTGGACTCGTAATTAGAAGCCCATATCATACTACAATAGCTTAAATAGGGGTATATTAGTGAATAGTATAGGTTCAGTCTGATGTCCTTGGGAAGCAAGTATGATACTCTAGATATTATCCCTATAATTTTGGCAATTTTCAATGTGATATAATTGATGTGGTCCTTCCAATTTAAGTGTTGGTCTACGTATACACCAAGAAATTTAGTAGTTTTAACTTGGGTAATGGGTACTCCATCAATTAGTAATTCTACATCAGCTACATTGATTTTTCTATGCGACTTAAATAATATAAAATTTGTCTTATCAATATTAAGGGTGAGTTTATTTGCTGCAAACCATGTGTTTATAGTTGCTAGTTCCTTATTAACAATCTCAGTGAGGGACACAAAGGAGCTGTTTGAGTAAAAAATATTGGTATCATCTGCGAATAGTATAAAATGCATGACTTTGGAAATGTTTGCTAGGTCATTTATGTATAAAAGAAATAGAAGCGGTCCGAGGTTTGAGCCTTGTGGAACTCCATATGTGATATACCCAATATCTGATAATATACCATTACATGCCACCTTTTGGGTTCTATTTTGTAAATAACTTTGAAACCATTTTAACTGTGTCCCTCTTACTCCGTAGTTAGATAACTTTTTTAACAAGATGTTATGGTCCACAGTGTCAAAGGCGTTTGCTAGGTCGATGAATATTCCAACTGAATATTCATTATTGTCTATGGCCTTAGAGATTCTATCTTCCATTTCTAAAAGTGCCATAGAAGTAGAGTGCCCCTGTCTAAACCCATGCTGCGCCGGATTTATTATATCAGCCGCATTTATATAATTGCTAATTCTATCATATACAATTTTTTCGAAATACTTAGCAAAATATGGGAGAACTGATATTGGCCTATAATTTGCCACATTTTCTTTATCTCCTTTTTAAAAAATTGGTGTTATTTTGGCTATTTTGAGTGAGTCCGGGACCACACCGGTTAGAAGGGAACAGTTAATTATTTCCACCAGAGGATACACTATCATAGATAAATTGGGGGTAGCGATATATGGGTCAATGTCGTCCACTCCTGCTGCACGGTTTTTTTTAAGCGTCATTCCAATTTTCATAATCTCCTCCTGGAAGGTTAGGGTCAGTCCCATTGAATTACATCGTGAAGGGGGCATATAATCCTCAAATGAACAAATTGAGTTTTGAATTTTACTCGCTAAATCGATGGCTATGCTGGTGAAATATTTATTAAACATGTTTGCTATTTGCTCTGGGTCATTTATTTTATCTCCGTTTACTGTTAATGAGTCCATTTTTACCTTTTTGTCTTCTATGTTCATCGCTGCTCTGATAACTTTCCATGTCATCTTCATATCATTATGATGTTTATAAAATTCCTCTGCATAGTAGTTCTTTTCGGCATTAATTCGAACTGTTTTAAATTTATTCCTATACTGTATAAATTTTAATTTATTTTGTTGGTTTGGACATTTCATGTATTTTATGTATAAGAGATTTTTCTTTTTGCAAGATTTCAGCAGTCCTGCCGTCATCCAGGGCTGTTTAGATTTTACCTTATGCTTTGTCACTTCTCTATGTGGAAAGGCTTCATTATAGGCCCGACTATATTTCTCCAAAAAACTTTCATAGGCTTCATTCGCGTTTCTTTTATCACAGAGACTTATAACCTCATCCCAATTCATCCCTGTCAGGGTTCTTTGAAACTGATCCTTTCCTGCCTCAGTTATTACTCTTTGAGTCCTATCTTCGCACTTTCTTTTATATACATTCTCCAAGGAAAAACTTGCGTAAATCGGCAAATGGTCGGATATGTCAGAGATGACTATGTAGGATGAACACATGAACAATGTGATATACACACAGGCAGACATACAAACACACAGGTAGACATGTATTCATAAATACAAAGAGATTCATACATGTACAATCAGATATACATACATACACACATAAATACAACATATAAAGCCAACATGCCACGGAATCATGTATCAGGAAAACCCTCTTTATCAGAACACAGATCAGACGAATCTGTAAAGGATCTGATTAAAGACAAACTGATAGACGGACGGAAGGACGGATAGACAGACAGACAGACAGATTGACAGACGGACGGATAGACAGACTGACAGACAGACAGACAGATTGAGAGACAGACAGACTGACAAACAGACAGACAAGCGGAATGATAGACAGACTGACAGACACACAGATAGACAAGCGGACGGACAGACTGACAGACAGACGGACGGACAGACAAACTGACAAAGAGACTGGCAGACCGACGGAAAGACAGACTGACAGACAGATTGACAGACAGTCTGACAGAAAGAAAGACGGACAGACAGACAGACAGACTGACAGACGGACGGAAAGACAGACAGAAAGACAGACAGAAAGACAGACACAAACAGAAAGACAGACAAATCCTGTCTGACCTGAACTGTTCGCTCCGCTGTCCTTGCGATTGTCCGATAGTCGAGCTGACCGTTTTCCGTCGGAGTTACTCAGCTGGACATCTCGCATTGGAATCCTCTGACCCCTCGTCCACGGCGGGTGATTGTCCTCTGGCCAGGCAGAGATGGCCAACGGGTCATAGCCGTTTGGAAGGTCAAGAGGAGGTTCTTTCGAGGTCTTTGGTCGGGAGTTTTCTGGCGTTGTCTGGTTGTCTGAACGGTTGCAACCGTTGTCTTTCGTTGCAACCAAGGACTCAGCGTGTGCAGCTGGTCGTCGAAGAACAGGAAGATGGAAGTGCTGACTCAGGTGTCTGTCTGGATAAGACAGAATTTGATCCAATTTAGGTATGGTCAGTAAGACGGTAAGAAGGTAACAAAGAAGTAAGGTAAACAGAAGTCAGGAAAGGTAGGGCCTAATACCTTTATTTCGGTTTAAGTTGTTTTTAATCCCATATTGTGGGACATTTATTTATTTATTTATTTATTTATTTATTTATTTATTTATTCCGGATATTTCTATAGCGCCTCTCGAAGTCAACTGCTACTCAGAGGCGCTCCCGACTACAGCATTGGTATACTGTGCCGGAATTTTCACACCGAAGCGCCACGAGCAATTGCGAGTGAAGGACTTGCCCAAGGTCCGTACGCAGCGGCTAGAGTGGGATTCGAACCTGCAACCCTCCGGTCACAAGGCGCCGAACTTACCACTGAGCCACCACGCCCCACATGGGACATGGTAGATACGTGTGGACCACGGTAGCTCAATGTATAGAAATAGAATGCTCAGCCTAATACGGAGAGTAGGTCTAGGAGTTCGAGATTCCACTCGGGCGGGTACTGTGTAAGGACCTTGAGCAATGAGCAAGTCCTTTACTCACAACTGCTCAGTGCCATTGATGTTCTGTTGTATGGTCGTGTGTGCACTTCTGAACTTTGGAAGGAGAGCAGTATCAAATGCAGTTGTATTGTATTATATTGTATTGTATTGTATTATATTGTATTGTATTATACTTCAACAATGCAATATAGCAGTTGTTCTGTGATCTGTCCTTCGTTCTCAAAATAGTCTCTCATGCTCTTCTCAGTCTTTATCTCTCCATACATTGAAGATACAGTAGAGACCCGGTAAGACGATAGACATGGTACCAAAGTCTAAATTTCGTCTTAATTGAATTTCGCATTAACTGTTAGGTAACAGTAAACGCAACATGCCAGCCAGAAACACGTTATGGCTGCAGGACTTAACAGTAGCAAATGACACATACACACCCATGTATATGGGATCAATTTCAACTGATATTTTCGTAGTAGTAGTTTGTTTAACGACACTGTGCGATAACAAAGCTCATTAGCGTCACCCTCATCCTACATCCAGGCTTGGGACTGGCACTGCATGGCACTAAGGCACGAACGTGCAGTGGCGGAGTTTGATATTTTCGTCTTATCCGTTTCGTCTTAAGATAATAATTTAAAATTGAAAAGCTGCAATATGGATCAAACATTCATTTCCTGCTAAGCGAATCTGTTTTCATCTCAAGTGTTTTCCATTGTATTTCTAATCCAAAGCTGATGAGTTTTCGTTGAGGGGCGCTATGTAAATGATCACTTACGATTGTCATTAAGTGTACTTTACATGCTTTATTGGCTGGAGTAGTTTTGTTGTTATTCGCCAGATTGTCACGGCGTTCTTCGAGGTTAAGAATGATCAGGATCACCTCATCGTTCTCGTTTCTTACCGGAACGACGAGCATACTGCATAGAAACCGTGAGCCTGGAAACAGAAACCAGTTTCAGATTTTGTGTATTGTAGCGGATACAAGGCTTATCAAATATCTTGCTTATTTAGATAATGAATTAATAGAGGGCTTAGTAGTAGCTAGATAATTTGACTATATTAATCTAGCGTTACAGTATTCAGTGGAAAATACCGTGGCCATGAAGTGTTAGCGACTTCATTTTCTTAGTCTCGGCATATGACGGCGGGTGACCAGTCCTCTCCCTCAACATATCATCTTCCCACTGACAGCGTGCGACTGTGCGAGCAATGTACTCATTATAGCTCAGCTGACTAGGGTTGCTACACTGCAGGCGGAGCAGATATCTTGAATAAATTTCTGCCCTGGCGGAGATTGGAATCCCGACCTCTCGCTTGACAGTGCAGCACGTTAACCACTAGACCATCGCGATCATAAAGTCCTGTTATCGTTCATTCAATTAATGTTTCCTCTGCCAGTCATTACGACTAACGAAAGACTGGAAAGACATTGTAAAAGCAATCCGAGGCCAGGTTTACAGCCGGATTCCAGACTGTAAATGCAGCCAAGTGCATTAGCACAGGCTCTGGAACACAGAAACAACAGTCCCACGAACACAGGAACGACAATCATAGGCTCTAGAACACAGGAACAACTAGCCCACGAGCACAGGAACAATACATGCTCAGGAACACAAGAACAACAACAGGCTCTGGAACAGGGGAACAACAACAGGCTCTGGAACAGGGATCAACAACAGGCTCTGGAACACAGGAACAGCAACAACAGACTCGGGAATACAGGAACAACAACAGGCTCTGGAACACAGGAACAACAACAGGCTCTGGAACAACAACAGGCTCTGGAACACAGGATACACAACAGGCTTTGGAACACGGGAAGTCGGGAACAACATGCCCACGAACACATGCAGGAACAACAAAAGGCTCTGGAACATAGGAACAACAGGCCCACGAACACAGGCCCAACAAAAGGCTCTGGAACATAGGAACAACAGGCCCACGAACACAGGAACAACAAAAGGCTCTGGAACACAGGAACAACAGGCCCACGAACACAGCAACAACAACAGTCTCTCGAACACAGCAACAACAGCAAGCCCTGGGACAGGAACAACAACAGGCAGATGAAACAGCGAAGATAGATTGAAGGCGCAGAGCAAGGTGATCTGCCGGACGCAGTGATTTGTTGATCCACTGATAGCAGATGGCATCGGATATGACAGCCGGACAATGTAAATGTCCATGTTTTCCTATAGAGACCGTATGGCGTCGATCCCCTCTCATTTATCAATGAATTGATCGCCCGAGATCATTCACCACCGCTGTCCGTTTGAAAGGTTGCCACGCCGCTTCAGGTTCTCATGTACACGGACCGTATTAGCCCAAGATTTAAATCTCTTATAATTATGCATCCACTATTGGTATGCGAACCGGTGACCGCACCGCCTGGCTGTGCAAGGTGATTTGCGCTCGCTAACCATTTAGCTAACTTAGCCAGTGGTAAGCTTCAAGAAGCAAGAAGTACAGGCAGTCATTAGCCTTGAAGAATTGTTGAGATAGTTTGAAGATCAGAAGACCGCGTCAAAGGAGCTGTTCGGAGAGTAGTGCATCAGTTGCAACTGGAATTTCGTTGCATCTTTTGCAACCACCAAGAAAAGGATTTTGCTTAACTGTCGCGTCTTTGCCAGACCATACCACTTCAAACTGAAATATGGCTACGACGATACATATGTGTAATTTACATTTAGTATACACAAATATATATATATATGTCAGTTTGCATACTACATATAATTGCATATACTGTCATTATATACTGTAGGTCTACATATAAAGATCAGCCCTTAAAACTGAAATATGTTTCAGCTTATATATACAATTATATATAAGCCAGTATGCAAATTTTATATATTATACACATGCCAATAGATGTGTATATAATATTATTAGGTTCACCGCTAAAGAGATGTCAGATGATAGGAGCTATGAAAACATGTGTTATCACCGGATTGTGTTGCTAATAATGAGCCCCATCTTACTGACGCACTCGCATGACGCTGCACATCCAGGGAGGGCGGCCAGAGTTCAAAGCGCATTTAATCATCCGACACAAATGAGCTGAAATTGTCGATGACAGCCAGAACAGCTCTTGGCTGTCACATCCGCCGTCGTCACGTGACCTACACGACGCCACCTAACGACCTTTATCTGGCTGAAATGCGATGCCAATCCAAGAGCCACTCCACTTCTATCCCTGCGGCAGGAATCGAAATTATCGAATGCGGCCTTTCCATGACGCAAAGGCGGTACACGGTCGTCATCATCATTATCATCATCATCATCATCATCATCATCATCATCATCATCATCATCATCATCATCATCATCATCATCATCATCATCATCAACAACAACAACAACAACAACAATAACAACAACAACAACAACAACAGTAACAACAACATCATCGTCGTCACCGTCATGATCATCATTGTCATCCTCGTTATCATCATCGTTGTCATCATCATCATCATCATAATCAACAACATCATCATCATCAACAACAACAGCATTATCATCGTCGTCACCGTCATCATCGTCATCGTCATCCTCGTTATCATCCTCGTTGTCATCATAATCATCAACAACAGTAACAACAACATCATCATCGTCACCGTTATCATCATCATCATCATCATCCTCGTTATTATCATCATCATCAACAACATCATCGATCTGTCCATTATCACATTCACTTGGCTGGGCTCGCGTGAAACGGATTTCAAACACTCCATCAAAGCGGAGTTGACAGGTCGCTTCACTTTCCACGAAGATGTCAACGTTTGTCGGATCTGTTCGGTCCCAGACTGGAGTGCGAGCAATGTTCCCCATTCTCCTTCAGCCGATTATCTTAATTGCCTGATCTACCACACACTAGTGTTGCAGCGAGTACTGATTTATAGCGAGATATTCACAAGTTTTCTGGTTTCGTCAGCTCACAGTGTCTTGAGCATCGTAGAGGTCATCGGAGTAAACTTATTGTGTTTGATTAAATAGATTCTCTGATGATGATGGTGATGTTGAGGTGGCTAACCCATCAAGCAATCACTGCTTTTAATGAGACACCTGTAGGTTTGAATAACTCTGTAAGGACTTTAAGCTAGTTCTATAAGCAATAATGCTGAATAAGAATGTATGTATGTGGGTATGTGGGTATGTGGGTATGTATGTATGTATGTATGTATGTATGTATGTATGTATGTATGTATGTATGTATGTATGTATGTATGTATGTATGTATGTATGTATGTATGTATGTATGTATGTATGTATGTATGTATGTATGTATGTATGTATGTATGTATTAGGGACCTGCGAATCACAAATTTTCAGTCGAATCGAATCTCGAATCGAATCGGGGATAAAGGTTCGAATTCGATTCGAATCTCGAATCGAATCAGCGGGTACCAGTTTGATATTCATGAAGCTTGATAGCACAGGTGTACCACAGTATCTATATATCAATAACTTTCTGTAGTTTAAAATCAATTAAACAGCAGAAAGCTAATTAACGGAATTTTTTAAAATTTGAGTTAAGTAAGTAAGTACATTCTTAATTGTACCAACTGCATAACCGCACTTTGGTGTACATACATCTAAGCGGAGTATATCTTTCTAATTATATACCATTTTCTTGCCAAGGGTTTGCTGTCGTCGAGTGCCGCGTTAGACGCAGAAATTCAACAACCAATTCACGCGCAGTAAACAATTTAAACTAGGGCTACTGTTTGAATGCTAACTTTTTATTACAAACAGTTTTAATAACCTTTGCCTTAGCATATTGAATTATTCCACTTGGTTTAAAATTGAATTGAACAGTTTTGCATAACAGAAACAATTGAATAAACAGTGAAACACTATATTCATATCAGTCTACTGCTGAAAGTAGGCCTATTTTTTGAAATTTTGAGCTACCTTTACCGTGACAAATAAAGGTGAAGATTATACATGATTGGTTTATTATTCAGCCATTTCCTTAAGGAGACCAGTTTATTTACACTGGCCGGTTCAAAGGCTGCTGGGTTTTTTTTATTAACAACGTAGCCAGATACAGAAAACAAACTTTCACAAGGGACCGTAGCAGCCGTGGATGCTAAATATTGTCTAACTAACTTAGCCAGGACTGGATAATTTATTTGTCCTCCTGTATCCTCCACAACTGTAATGGATTCAAATCTTTCTCAATTTCTTGATCAAGTCTATATTGCTCAACAACTGTATTCGTGCCAACTCGAATGACGTTCTGTAGGCCTTTATCAGTGACAATGTTGATCGGTCAACTATATTCTCAGCAGCCCATCTTACTTGTGATTTAAAATAACATTTATAATCAACATATAAACGGTAAACCAGATTTAATTAACGCGTGCGATTAACGCGTTAAAAAATTTTATCGCAAATTTTTTTAACGCGTTAATCGCACGCATTAACGGCGATTAATCAGCAGCCCTAAATTTAAAACAATTAGCTTACAACAAAGCGCGTCAAGGGCTAATCATTTTTCCGAAAAACGATTCGAAAAGTTTTCGAATCATGACATCATTATCGAATCGAATACCGCCGTCCGATTCGTTTTCGAATCGAACACCGAAGCTTCGCAGGTCCCTAGTAGGCCTATGTATATACGTATGTATGTAGGTAGCTATGTAGGTATGCATGTAACTATGCATGTATTGTATGCGTATGCACTGTTGCATGCTTGCATGTTTATAGTAGTACTCGTAATTGTATTCGTAGCAGGCTGTTGTTCTAGTAGAGTAATGGTAGTGATAAGGGCAGTTGTAGTAGTGGTGATGGAAGTAGTAGTGGTACTATTTGTGGTAGTAGTAGTAGTTGTTGCCGTCGTTACTGTTGTAGTTGCTGCTGCTGTTGTTGTTGTTGTTTTGTTATAATACAAGAAACCGATTTTAAAATAATTTTCTCTGGGCTTTTGGGCTTTGATAACACAAAGGAAATATTAATCCGTTCAGTCTCTTCCTCGAAGCACTGACTCAACTGAGCTTCATACAACGGAACTCGTCTGCAGTATACGCCTACGAAAGACAGCTAAAAGTTTCCCACAGCTACAACCAATCAAATTCCGTACTTCTCATTTCCGCTCTTCCTCCATCCTTCCTGCTCTCGACGACCCGTTTCCGGTTATCTGTCGAACCGTCATCCTGCTGAGATGACCGCCGACAAAGATGAATGACGCTCACCATTATTGACATACTTACGCGCCCGGATGACAATATTTCGCAACGCAACTGTCGCTCGATTACTCGTCCATTATTTAATGGATTGGGGAAGAAGCTCTGGAGTGAATTTATCATACCGAATCATATTTCTTCCGAAAATGGTTTCCAGAACGTAAATATGTTCTTCGAAGACACTGGACGCGGTGTGGGTTAAATCGGGGCAAATGGGGTGCAAGCAACCTTGTTCTGTTACGCCTGAGCAAAATGCTGGGTAAAATGGTATGTCGCTTGTCGACTGTGAGCCTTTTGTGAAGCATCTATTTACTGGAAATCAATAATTCGTGTTGCCATATGTTTAAATGTCAGAGTTTAAGCAACCAGGTATCAAGGGACGAATTGACGATCACAAGTCTCAAGCACAGTTGCGCAAACCGGTTTACGCATATGGTCTCAGTGAAAGCAGATCTATCGTTTCAGCTGATCCGGTCTCCGGTTCTGTTACGAATCGATCCGAGTTTTCACACATCGCTTTGCGTATAGATCAATGCATAAATGTAAATGTATACATGCTTTTCTATACCATCCGTGTGTCTTCGACGTTGCTCCGTTTTCAATGAATCGATCGGGTGAGATCCTTCACCACCGCTGCTCAATTGAATGCAAGCCTATGATGTTCATGGTAGCCGATTGGTTGTGATTGTTAGCATGTCATGCACAGTGTACGGGTTCGAACCGCCTCTGAGTTGTACACTGCGAAAGGTTCTTCAGTAAGACCTTCAGGCACATTTAGTGCTCAGCACTATCAACTGATGATTAGTCATTATGTAAGGCAAGGCCTCCCTGCAGCCTGATATGTTTCTATGTTAAAAAAGGTTTCGTGGACCGAGCAGGTCAAATATTTGGGAGTTATCTTTTGTGCTGGTAGTGGTAAATTGAGATGCGATGTGGATAGTAGAATACGCAATTTTTACGCAGCTAGCAATAATATTTTCAATAACTCTTCCGATTTGTCGGCAGAGGCGTCTATCCCCCCTCAGCCATTGGAGCAACCTCCCCTCCTCCCCTCCTCTTCCCCTTCCCCTTCCTTCCCCCGCCCAAAATGATGGCACATATAGGCCTACTTACAGATCCCCCTATTTCTTGGATGGAGCATTTGCTCCAAGGTTTCTATGGTGAAGACGCCCCTGTTTGTCGGAGCTAATGCAGCTTCACTTGCAGCAGATATAGCTATAGCCTTCCAGTTTTATGATATGGCTCAGTAGCAGTGAGGTTCCCAATCTCAGCTCAGTAAACTAAATGCTTGCTGGAATAATGTGTATCGTAAACTATTTGCTTTCCATAAATGGGAATCAGTACGAAAATTTATTGTAGGTCTAGGCAGCTTGGACTTTAAATCTATGAGAGTTATTGCCATGTTTAAACTTTTTTAAATTTGCTATGCGCTGGTAATAATACACTCAACCTTGACATTCAATTTTCGAAAAGAATTCAATTATCTAGTCTCGGTGTGTAAGTAAAGAATAACATGTCTTATGTCAGCTCGCAGGTTTATAATGCTTATGCCTTCGGGGAAGCGTTAGCTTGAGTTGTTGTTTTTGTATTTTTTGTGTTTTCTGTAGTTTCGTATTATTCCTTTTTTTCGTTTTGCTTGGTTCTAATCTTCACGTTTTTGCCTTGAGCGAAATAAAGTATATATTAGACAGTGATGCTAAATAATAGTAATACTGGTTAAGTGCAGGGAATGGTTTTACCGTCTTTCTTGTAGTAGAGTGCCTCGATGTATCTCTCTTCGTAACCTTCGAGAGCGTCTCGGATGTTGTGGATCATAACCGAGGTCGTCAGTGGACCGTAGAGGAAGTCGCAGGAACTCGGCTTCTGCATGACCTCTGCCCGGCTGTATCCGGACAGTTCGCAGAATCCGTCGTTACAGAAGATGATTGGTCTATTGGAGACCTGAGCATTGGCGATTATGAAGTTCCGGTCTACAAAACAATGACATCAGCTAAACAATGACCACAGTCGATAGATATGATCAATCGGTTCATGCCTATATTTAACTATGTTCAATATGTATGTATGTATGTACTTACGCACGTATGTATGTATATGTATGCATTCATATATGAATGTATAATATGTAACATTTGTACATGTATTGGAAGCGTTATAGGGATGTCCATATGCATCAATACATATATGTATGTATATCAGATATATATATATATATATATATATATGTATATATATATATAATTATATATATATATATATGCTGTGAATAAATGTACAGTATGTACGAATCTAGGAGATCATCTGTGTATAGGCTATATAGCCCATTTTCTTCACAAAATTACGTTCTGATTCACTTCATATGATCATTATCCTTCATACGATCACTATCTTTCATTATGATCATTACCTTTCATACGATAATCATCCTTCATACGATCACTGTCCTTCATACGGTCATTAACCTTTAAACAATCATTACCCTTCGTACGATTTAAATATCAAAGTGCATGAGCAGATAACACAGTACATATAATCTATCAACAGAATCAGGTTATCACCTATTTTACGTCCATATAAACAATACTGTGAAGTTATATTCTAAGAATCTTGGAGCTTTGTTTTTAGGATTCTTTTCAGAGGAACAGAATTCCAAAGATAACGGAACAACAAAAACTGCTTTGGACGTAACAGCCTGCATCAGCTCTGCAAAACAAATGCCATGCGAGTCTGGAAAGTATTTCATATAACACAATGTGCCTTTGAATGGTTATGAATTACCGTAATTTGTCTTAGTTTTTCTTATGTTAATTGATCTTATAATAATCACATGTATGATGTATACTGTCCTTATGTGTAGTTATCTATTACCGTAATTTATCTTAGCTATAGTGATGCTAATGAATGGAAGTCTTGTATACTTTCATCAAGTCTTCATGGATTACTCAATCCAATCTTACACTAATATAATCCAATCCTACCCTAATCTAATCTAATCTAATGTCACCTAATTCATGGCCAGTGTAAATCTGAATTAAATGTCTTAGCTATCTCATCAGTAAAACAGAACCTGAAGTAATTGGAATTTCAATGATGCATAGGGAAACTGGTTATATACTTCGAATAGAGACAGTTTTGAAATCTAGCAGAAGGCACATTTGCATTAATATATTATTATTTGTGGAGAAATTGCTGCAATATAGATTATTCATAAACAGAGATAAAAACCACGAAAAAGCGTCACGTATTAGCAAGGATGAATTCTAAAGTGTTCGTGCAATGCAGAAAATTAATTGATTTCCGATAAGGACGCTCAAGTCAATGCAAGCAGCTGCTGTTCTTTCGTGAAGCACTTGAAAACAGAATTGAATACCTGTGCACTTGAACATATTTTCAACAGCTTTAAAGTAATAAGGTACTTTTCAGTTGAAACCGAATCAAACAGAAACATGTCCACATGTCAAAAGTATATCTCAGAAGCTACTCCATAGTAGTAGTAGTAGCAGCAGCAGCAGCAGCAGCAGCAGCAGCAGCAGCAGCAGCAGCAGCAGTAGTAGTAGTAGCAGTAGTAGTTTCCAGTGTCAAGGACATATTATGGCTGCCAGGGCGGTTGACGTCGCCCTCCTCTAATCTTCACGCTTGGGACTGGCACTATAGTGGCACTACAGGCACTGCAGAGTTAGCTACTCCATACATACATACATACATACATACATACATACATACATACATACATACATACATACATATATACATACATACATACATACATACATACATACATACATACATACATATATACATACATACATACATACATACATACATACATACATACATACATACATACATACATACATACATACATACATACATACATACATACATACATACATACATACATACATACATACATACATACATACAAACATGCATACATGCATACACGCACATACATACATACATACCTTCCAACATACATACATACACACACATACATACATACATACATACATACATACATACATACATACGTACATACATACAATCAGGAGTTAAGTAAGGTGGTTGGAAGTTACCTATACCTACCCCCTCACCAACTCCAACTTCCAATCACAGCATGCGAAAACCCACAGCGTTTTCTCCATCAATCTACATTCCGCATCAATCCATTCGCTCCCAGAGATTGAGACAGCAGCAGCAGCAGCAGCCGCCCTAAGAGCGTACGGCATCACCTACAGTTCGTCGGAGTAGGCATTTCCACTACCAGAAATCATCCGAAGTAAACGATTACCTGCTCCGCAATTAACCACTTTGAGAGCCGCCCTTTTACCTGTCTCCAGGTAGTGCACGTGCACTTACAACACAAAAATTAATTGGCACAATGATGCAGAAGCGTATGCTTTCATCTGTCTTCATAATTCGATTAGCCAGCTGCCTGGATGACGAACAGTCGCCAAACAGACAAAGAAACATACAGACAGACACAGAAACATGCAGACAGACACAGAAACATACAGACAGACACAGTAACATACAGACAGACACAGAAACATGCAGACAGACACAGAAACATACAGACAGACACAGTAACATACAGACAGACACAGAAACATACAGAGACAAATACACTCACACATACATGCACCTGAGTAACCCTTGCCTGACATTAGCCACACGAACTTGCACTCGAGGTACATAGTATGTCTAATCGAACATGGGTGGGTCTAGGATTCAAGCCCTTGGAAAGAAGCCGACAAACACACATACGGGAAACTCAGCCACACATAACGACATAGATACACAGAGACGGGCAACCAGTCGACGATTTAGAATGATCTAATTTACAGACTCTAAAGGCGCCACAACGAGGTACACAAGTTATATATCAACGATCGTTAAATATTGAAAGCATGATCTATTGGACACAGCTGTCAATCAATAGCTAAGAGGTCAGGCACATGACGAGTAAGAAATTAAATTGCAAGACAGAGGTCTCGACCCGAGTTACACCAGTGAACCCAGAGCAGAAAGAACAAGGCACTGAAGAGGACAAAACTGGACACTGATGAGGCCAAACCTGGGCATTGGAGGGGCCAAAACTCAGGCAGCAAGTGAGAGAACTGGCAATCCGCCCTCAAATGCCAATGCTAACTAAACTAAAGATACTAACAGTTTAGTGGTTAAATTAGACCGATCTCGCCATCAGTTATAGATTCTCCAGATAGGCTTTGGTTTTAGATTTGCAACATTTTTTAGATCTGCCTCCTCTGGACTAGCAACTTAACCACTTAACAATTTATGTAGCTCTCTACTTCTCTTCTTCATATTGTGCAAATATGAACACACGGAAATTGAAATACAAGACTCTGGACATCAGTCTCCTTTGTTTTAGTCTAGCTGGCTGAAGAGGACAATCATGGGAGTTATAGCGATTGTTATGCGTGTTCCGTTTACACAGAGTCCTTTGTTTACCAATCATAAAACCATTTAGAGTTGCAAGGACCATCTTCCTGCAATGCTCAACTCCTCCGACCCTTGCTGGGAAGTTTTACAAGATGGTATTCAGAACAACGGTGGCTCAACGCTGAAGAATGGAAGAACGTGCTTCTGAATAAGCTGGAGCTTAGCTTTTAAATTTGGAGTTTGCAATAAGCATGAAATGAAATTACAATATAAGTTTTGAAGATGAGCAGCTAACTAGAAGAAAGAGCAGAAGCACGAGAAAAGAGAATTCCGAGAGGCAGCCATGGGTATGAAGTATTATTGACTTAAGGTTTCTTAGCCTCCGCAAATGACGACAGGTGGCCAGTCCGCTCCCTCATCGCCTCATCTTCCCCCTACCGATATTATAAGGCTTTACTGATGAGTTCTTTAAAGCATGGATAGTGTAGCGGTTCGCATGCTGGACTGTCAACCGAGAGGTCGGAGGTTCAAATCCCCACCTGGGCTGAAACTTGGTTCGAGATTTCTGCTCCATCTGCACCCTCTGGCCATCTCAGCTATAATGAGTACACTGACTGTGCACTGTCGTTGGCAAGATGAGACGGCGAGGGAGAGTGCTGGTCATGCGCCCTCATATGCCGAGGCTAAGAAAATGAAGTCACTAACACCTCATACCTTTGGCCGCCTCAGGGCTAACTTAAGGAACTGCTCTTCATCTTCTTCTTCTTACGAGTTTAACCGCAATATCGAAGCATCTTTCTCCCGTATACAAAGCGGGGATTTGAACTCTCGACCTCTTGCCTGATAGTTCACTACACTAACCACTCGATTTTCGCGTACTCCGCATATAAAAATTAACTCCAAACAAAGTGTTGAAATCAATCAGAGACGAAAACTTCCACTTACTTTGTCCATCGAATTTCCGGATAATCGTATCGATGAAGGTGTTCTGTGGGGCAACGTGCCCCCTTCGGATGGGCATCGCTTAGTAAATATCTCAACCACTCGTTGAGCACCACGAATCGTTTGCCAGAGTGCAGATAAGGCCGTCGCTTTAGTACTGCCAGACGTCCGTCCTACCTTCCTTCCATCCTTCCTTTCTTACACGAGGCGCGACAATCAACTCTGCTGAACTCGCACGCAAACTACCCGTATATACATATATACCAGTTTATGCGTCTATATATATATATGTACAACATGCATATATATATATATACTTTGGAATATATATATTATATATATAATGTCTAAGATATATTCAATATACTTCGATTGTACTGGCAAGCGATCGCAGCCTATGCTTTCACGCGTGAATATCCTACAGAAATGATCCCTTTGAGTAGATAGCGCTGTGTTAAATATACACCACATGTACATATATTTCATATATTTCCACAACATTTGTGTTCATATATATATATATATATATATATATATATATATATATATATATATATATATATATATATATATATATACATATATATATACCACTGAACGCTTCTGGTTCGCCCAACCTGTTTAACTCCCTACGCCGCTACGTCCGTTCATTCTCTGCGATTCCCTAGTTATCGGCTGTTGTGTTTCACTCCCTTCTCAGACGCTCTCTTCCTCCACACCCTTTTTTCCTACCAGAGCTTCTTGGTGTTTATCATGGAATGTTCCTCTTAGCTTCCCACGCAGACATCATGAGTTAAGCACTGAGTAATTTGTCAATCCTAATCGCAATTGCATTGTTTCAGCTGTAATTGTAATTAGTAATTAGTAACTTCTGTGTCGCCGGTTTCTAATGCACACGGCATCAACCGATGCAGAGGCATAACTTTGGTCTAAAAAGGGGGTGCCAATTTCTTCTCCACTTTCGTTTTTGCATAGAGACCATTTTGGACATATTACCCTGCAAGTATTCTCATTAATTTTGTAAGGGCCTCATAAAGATCTCATATAGAAATGTCATTCCCACGTGGGCAGTGACGTAGCTAGACTTAAATTCAAGATGAGGAAACTCCGTAAGACATCCAGGTGTAGTAGGGGTGCGTAGGTATAACCCACGGAAAATTTTTGAAATCTAAAAAGCATGAGGATGCAACTGCTTCCTCTTGCCTCAATGTGGCTTCGCTTATGCACGTGGACCCGATGTGGGTACGCTGGAATGGTAGCCTGGAATTTGTAGTCTACTACACTACGCAGTTGTAGTCTACGCATAGTATGTACCTGTTTAGCCTAAGTAGGCAAGGTGCTGTTGGAATAAGTAGAAAGTCGACGTTGAAAATTACGAAGAAATCATATGGAAGCTTGCGCTTTAACCTACATCTCCACATCCCGATATGACTAAGATGACAACCGTGCGGCGTAGAGTGAGAGTGATGTCAGATCTTTCCAAGAAGAGTGTAGCCGTGACCCAGATTTGTGGCGCCTGCTGCCTGCGGGCCGGGCACGACGGTCAGTCTGTAGGGTTACCTGTGTGGCTGAAAGTATGCCTGTCTGACTGCCGGTGACTCAGTTCGTCTGGCCCTCGGTTTACCTGTTTATCTAAGTGTTTTGGTACTGTTTTGGCACATACTCCTCAATAATATTGATTGGCATTGTTTTAAAAAGTAGGGGTGGGGTACCCAGTCCAAAAAGTGGGGACATGGGCGTAATTTGTGGGGGGTACGAGGGGTACCCGTACCCCCCACTTTTTGGACTGAGGGGGTACCGTACCCCCCACTTTTTGAACAATTCCAATCAATATTTTATTATTGTGCCTTCCCGGAGATCGCAGTCTCCGCCTTGCTTCGTGTATTTACGAAATTGGTACCCCCCACTTTTTAGACCAAAGTTGCGCTCCTGAGTGGGGATATGGAATACTATTGATAGGTACTATCATGATGACCAACTACAGTGATATGGAATACTATAAATAGGTATACATATGCACGGTGGACGATTGGTTATGGCGCTCTGCCTTTAACGCGGAGAGTGCGAGTTCTAGTCTTGCCCTAACGTAGACAGTTACTGTGTAAGGGCCTTGAGCAAGTCCTTTACGCACAACTGCTCAGCGCCATCGTTCCAAAGATTCAGGCCAAACAGTTTCAAGTTGTTCTGATTCGATGTTTGTTGGAACCTATCTGGGCTTCAACAGATTCTAGGAAGTCGACCTATATGAACTCGATTCTTGTATAAGCTGAACAACCTAACGTATATACAGAACTTTTCCATCTCGCCAGATGACAGCACCATACGGCGCTCCTACTTGCATATATGACTAAGTCAGGTTGAGAATTGTCGAGGGGGTTGGGGGTTCAACCCCCTAGTCTTTCTTAGGACCCTATAGTAAAGTCTTCATTGCACACCCAAACTCCACATGAATCATGGTCTAACCCCCCAGTCTTTTTTCTACAATTCTCATACTGGACTAAGTAATTAAGTAGGTCTAATTAATCATGTCTAAATAAATAGTAAAGTAGGCGTAATTAAGTAATTAAGTAGGCCTAATTAGGTAAGTAAGTGAGTAAGTCATCTCTATTGGCGCGAGACAAATGGCTACACTTTACAGCAATTATCACCTCACATAATGTAAGAAAATGAAGTCGCTCACACCTCGCACCCACAGCTGCCTCTTGGAGTCAGCTGATGAGTCTACTCTTCCTCTGTTTAAGTGAGGTGATGCCGTGTGTTGAAACACAGTCTACTATATTCGCTAGGTGTCGCGTCAGACGTTATTCCACTGTGGTTTCAGTTGAATCGAGCATCAACGGATCGCAATTGTAAACTCCAAATTACTAAAACGCCTCGTGAAAGCTACGCGCAGGGCACCAGCTTATTCACGAGCGCTGCATAGAGTCAGAGGGGTTGTCCAGAAATATTGTATGGAGATCCGAGCTCAGTTACCAGGGAGACCAAGGACGGAAAATGAGGATTCTGCCAAAGGAGGGTGTTGTTTAGGTCGAGGAAGATTGGAAGGCGGAGGATTAGACAATTACACAGACAATTAATACACGGGACCTTCAATCGAGCAGCGGTGATGAAGGATCCCACACGATTAATCCATTGAAAATGAGCAGGGTCGAGGCCATACAGGCTCTCTAGCATGGTCCGTACACGGAGGCCTTAAGCAGACTTCAAGGAGATGGTCATTGCAAGCAGAACTTTATTAGTCACGCCATTGTAGGCGTGACTAATAAACTTATACGGTTTCTCCGGAGAATTTGATGGACCGAGCTTGGCCTTTAAACGGCGTGGTACCCATTCAAACGGGCAGCGGTGGTGAACATAAGCGTCGACTCCTTGTGAGCCTTGGGTGCGCATGCACCCTGAGAAAATGTTCAGTGAGTGCTGCAGCGTCGCACCCAGAAGAATTCGGACCTTAAATTCAAATTCTTTACACCTAAGGAGTAATCTCACAACTTGAGAAGTACAACTGCAACACAAATACCCAACATTGCAGGATCTCACAGTCGCAGCCCGTGCTTAAAAACATTGTTAATTTATTATTTAAAATAATAAATAAATGACAACACTGGAACGTCTGAACGCCACCGATTTCGTTTCGAAATAGGTCTTGGGGGAAGGGAGGGGAGTGGAGGAAAATGGGTAGAGGGAAGGGAGGAAGGACCCATGCTCCGAGAGACAAAAGCACAAGTCGGCGCCTATGGTGGTGAAGGATCTCCCCCATCAGTTGAAAAAATACAGGGTCGATGCCCCGCGGTTGCTATAGAAAAACGTGTATAGTTGCATTTATTTGAGTTAACTCCAGCAGTTTATTTACAAACGCGTCTGTCTTATGAAATAATATTTTCGTTTCGTCTTCTTGATTATATTATAATACGTAGGCTACAGTCATTACGCCTATCATAGATCTGTGTGTGTATATATGTGTGTGTAGGTGTGCGTGTATGTGTGTAGGTGTGTGTGTAGGTAGGTGTGTGTGCGTGTATGTGTGTGTGTGTGTATTTGTGTGTGTATTTGTGTGTGTGTGTGTGTGTGTGTGTGTGTGTGTGTGTGTGTGTGTGTGTGTGTGTGTGTGTGTGTGTGTGTGTGTGTGTGT
>OY744609.1:63192786-63210286 GCA_963556255.1 Allolobophora icterica | reverse complement strand
CATACATACACATATACTTACATACACACACATATGCACACATACATAAATACGTACATACATGCATACTCATACATGCATACATGCATATGTGGGTCTACACGCATACACACATTGATGCATTTACAATAACAGAGAAACGTGTATACGCAGTGCATTAATAGCGCAGTATATTTCTAGTAAACGTCTTACCGTATGGAACTCCAAGCGCAGCGGACGTCCGCTTATCTGAAGGAGAAAAACGACACGGAATCAGTCATTTACCCCAAAAACCCATTCGTCATAATTCATTTATTAGGATTACTTATACTGCGTCACTCCAAGAATCAGAAACGTTCTCTGTATATCGTCTGATAACATAGGTATGACGATTTGAAGAGAAACCATTCTATTCATCTTATACAGTTAGGGAATATACACAAAGTCTGGTCTACATCGGTAAATATCAATAGGTTTGATAACGATGCTACAAACGTCATTCCGTTAGAGTAGAATAAGAGGGTGAACTCTGTGGAACCTGCAGAACTCAGAAGGAACGATGTGGAACCTGCAATACGGCATTTCCTATTAGAGCATTAAGGTTGTACAGATGTACACAGGTAAGTTTCTGGGCTCTTATAGAGAGCATTTTAAGAACATGGTTGTCTTAGAGATTCAAACAGGTGCGTCTTGACAATCGATAAGAATGTTTACCTGTCATCTGTTGCGATCACCTGGCCTTAATCCACTTCACCTTGCCTAATGCCTTTAGTCTCGACCTATCTATTAACATCAGTTGACTTGGAACTTCACTTGGTACCTCTGGACAACCCGTCTGATACGACGCAGCCCTTGTTAATAAGCTGGTATCCTGCGCCTAGCTTTAAATAGTGCTTGAGTAACTCAAAGTTTACGATTACGATACATGGACACCTAAGAGAAGGCAAGTGCTTGCGAAGATATGATTGTGGCCGCGGTTGCTGAGTTAGACTCACCTGTGGTGCAGTTGCCATAGCTACCCTTCCACTCGTTGCCCTTGCAGGTCAGCTGCCACTGAAGGTTGACCTGTTCGCACCCGACGGTCAGTGTGTCAGGTGATGTTGGTTTCATCCACATGTCCTTCGACAGAACCGGGTCAGAGCATCCGATCGCTGTATTCAGACAGAAGTTGACGAATCCCAATTACACAGTTGATGAGGAAATGTCGTTAGGGAAATATAGGCGCATCACTCTTGGGGATTGGGTGATCTCTACTCAATTGGATTATAGTACGTGTATTTCAGCGATCAACTGACTGTGCGATTTACGGATTTATCGAACAGCTGATCGAACGATGAAAACTGATTGTGTATACCTGACTAACTGACCGATTGGCTGACTGCCTGCTTTACTGTCTGGCTATCTTACTTTCCGACTGAATGATTGATTGACAGACTACCTGACGGTCTGACTGACTGAATGAATGATTGAATGAATGAATGACTGAATTGACTGACCGATTGGCAGACTGACTGTATCGACAGCCTGATTGACTGACTGACTATCGGACTGACTGTGTGATATAGTGACTGGCTGACTGGATAGGCAGGAAGGGAGACGAAGATAAAAACAACAAGAATTGCTTATAATTAATTAAATGCCATAGTAGCAGGTAAGATAGAAACACACGTGATAAAAGTGTCAAAGACAATGAAGACAATGAAGACAATAGAATCGAAAGGGCCTTCGTCTGAGTAAGGGAAGGAAACCAGGAAACAAAGCGAGTCGTCGCCGACGCTCTTTTCTTATAATTGTAATAATTCGATTGTTATCAAAGAAGGCACTTGCCTGAATACTGGAGGAGAAAGTGTGGGTTCTGATACAGGGCGCTTGGCTTGACCATGGACTTTGACAGGATTCGAATCTCAATCCTTTGACTCGACGACATGAAAGCGTTAATCGCCCTCTCGAGTCCTCCACAGACCGTCCTGGTTTGACCGAGCTTCTCTCCCGTGTCCCGGATGATGGCGTAGACCCGACAGCTCTTGGCGTAACCAGACCGGTCTTCGTCGGACGCTGGGTGCGACACCCCAAACTCGAAGTCGTATAGGGTGACGTTGATGCGCTGACCCCGACCGACCTCTATGACCCAGGGCGACTCCGTGACCCCGCAGCCTGTCACCTCTGTCACGTGGCTCGAGAGGATTCCGGAAGGAAGACGCAAAACGTCACATCGGTCCAACGGAAGTGTCACTATAGGCAACCAATCACGTCGTTAACTTAAGGACTCCTCACATAACCAAGATGCAGCGTCGTAGTTACATGCAATAGCGTAATTATTATAATTACTGCAAGAGAATTAAAAATGCAGTTTAATGTAATGTATGTGTAATTGAATTGAATGGTAATGCGATGTAATTAATCTAGTGTAATTAATGTAATGCACAGTAATTGCTGTGAACAATGTCTTTTAGGTAGTGTAAATAATGTGGAGGCGAATCTTCAGCCACTGAACTTCGGCTAGCATGGAGATGAGCCCAA
The DNA here is from genome assembly GCA_963556255.1 of Allolobophora icterica. NCBI lineage: Eukaryota > Metazoa > Annelida > Clitellata > Crassiclitellata > Lumbricidae > Allolobophora > Allolobophora icterica. Next base: position 63,207,787 of record OY744609.1, on the reverse strand, counting down.
GACGACTGGTAGAGTCGTGGAAATGGCAGCTCTTCGGACTCGGGCATGCCATTGATGATTGATGATGTTGATTATGATGATGATGATTGAAGATGATGATGATGATGATGATGATGATGATGATGATGATGATGATGATGATGATGATGATGATGATGATGATGATCATGATGGTGATGGCGACGATGATGATGATGATGATGATGATGATGATGATGATGATGATGATGATGATGATGATGGTGATGGCGATGATGATGATGATGGTAATGGTAATTGTAAATTTATACAGCGCCACTCCAAGAGAGACTTATCAGAGGTGCTCCCTACCTAACACAATGAACCCAAGATCGAGAAAAATGGTCTTCAAGCGTTTGCGGAAAAGAGGCACAGAGAGGCTGAAAAGCTCATGTCGCAGGTTGCTAGGCTGAAGAAGATGATGATGATGACGACGACGACGATGATGCTGATGCTGATTAGGTACACCCCCTCTGCACTGTCAACATCACAGTACTATTAACAATCGATACAACTGCGCAGGTAAAACCGAAAACAATTGCGTTGGTTCCTTGTCCTTATTACCTATTTCAAGTTTTAGCTGAGTCAGCGGAAAATGCCTCTGACGATGAAATTGCTTCAACCGCTGTTGCAGTTGACAATCGATATATGCAACATATACGGAGATAATTTCTCTGCAGTAATTTTACGATTTTATAATTGATTGTAAGACTGATTGATTTTTCTGGTTGATTGATTGATTGCTTTAAACCGTATGACGTGAGCACCACGTTTGTGCATGTAAAAACGATTCACGTATCTGTGTATGTATGTATGTGCTTGTGTATGTGTGCATTTGTGTATGTATGCGTTCGTGTATCTTGATATTTTACAGCGCCTGTATACATACCTCTCGCGAGTACTGAAACAGGATTAGATCTGTCGATCCTGGAAGTTGGGCAGAGGAAGAACATGAGGAGTAAGTTGAAGAGGAGTTTGGGAAAGTAGGGAAAGGAAGAGAAGTATGCGGAGGAAGAGGTGGGAAGAGGAAGGGTAGGAATAAGAGGAGGAGTATGTGGAGGAAGAGTTTGGAACACTAGAGAAACGAAGAGGAAAAGAAGGGAAGAGGAAGGAAAGAGGAAGAGGAGGAGTATGTGGAGGAAGAGTTTGGAAAACTAGAGAAATGGAGAGAAGGATGTGGAGGAAAGATGGGAAGAGGAAGGGAAGAGGAAGAGGAGAAGTACGTGGAGGAAGAATTTGGAAAAGTAGGGTGATAGAAGAGAAGTATGTGGAGGAAGAGATGGGAAGAGGAAGAGGAAGAAGAAGAGGAGGGGTGTATAGAGAAAGAAGTGGGAACAGGAAGGGGAGGAAAAAGAGGAGGGATATAAAAGACGTTTGGAAGAGGAAGAACAGAAGAGGAAGGTTGAGAGGAGAGTGACAGAGTAGAAAGAGTAGGAGGAGAGGACGGAGAAGGAAGAAGAAGGAAGAAGAGCAGGATGGGAAGTAGGCAGTAGAAGTTGAGACACCGGAAGCGTTACGAAGCGGAGGGAGCACAGTATACCTTTGAACAGTGGCGCCGTCGTTGGACCTACGAACCAATCGGAGAGATTCATTACATTACACATGTGATAAAGTTCATTACAATGAGCAACATGAACACTGACACTCATGATACATTACAACGACTTACCTTTGACGCAGTCGTAGGACGTCCAGAGGTGGCTCTTAAGATCGACGGAGCAAGGAGTGGCCCTCTTGAAGGAACCGTCGTCAACCTTGACCTCGCACTTCTGCCGCCCTGAGCACAGGTGGTCCATCTCCGGAAGCACATCGAGAAAGCAACCGATGTCGAAGCGCTCCTCCTTCACGCAACGACCTAAAAGCACCAGCATAGCGTTACAGCAGTCGTAACTCTCCGTTTATATAGCGCCTCTTCAAGAAATCTCCTCAGAGGCGCTCCCACAACTATGCAACGCCACCAGGTGTTCCGAAATTGGACATCCACTTCCTACCTGGACTTGTTACTTTGCTTGGTGTCTCTGGGACCGCCCCACTGGCACGACGCGACCCTCGTGAATAAGCTGGTGCCCTGCGCTTGGCTTTAAAGTGGCGCTTTGGAAATGTGGAGTGTACGATTACGATAAGGAATTCCGGAAGCGATGTTCAACCTTATCTTTGAATACTCATGAAGCCACTTCCATGCCTGGACAATGAGGAGAATGGAGGCGGATAAAGGTTGCCCATGGAGAAAAGACTCCTGCAGTGGCTCATATACCGACCAAGCACAAAGATGCAACATTTGCTTAGATGTCGTCCACGTCAACAATTTCCACGAAACTATCAACGACAGTAGTGGATGCCTGCAGGATCTTGGCCCATTACATGACAAAGATGATGATATCGATAATGACAATGATGACGATGATGAGATAACGATGATGACGATTACGACGACGACGATGACGATGATGACGATAAGATGATCATAATGAGGAGGATGAGGAGGATGACGATAAGAAGAAGAAGATGATGATGATGATGTTGTTGATGATGATGATGATGATGATGATGATGATGATGATGATGATGATGATGATGATGATGATGATGATGACGACGATGACGATGATGATGATTATGATTGAATTATGGCAACGACTATACGATAAAAGTAGACAGTTACAGTAGTGATGTGCTAGGCCTATGTTCCGTTGTACTATGACTCAAGATGGCCCGAGATGAGATGGTTATCGTGGCACGCATGAATATCGTCTGATGTAATACCTAATCGGAGTCTTCCAAGTCTTGCGGATCGAATGATGACGACCTCATCAGCCGCACAGGATGCCTCGAACGTCGACATCTGACAGACCTCTGCCGACAGATGGCCTTCCTCGCCATCAACTACAACAACAACAACGACAACAACAATGACAACAATAACAACAACGCGTGATTTGTCTTGTATTGTCATGCTTTGTCTTTCTATAATTAATCCTGTCTTCTCTTGCTTGTCTTGTCTAGTCGTGTCTAGTGACTCTAGTCTTGTCTTATCTATCTTTCTAGTCTAGCCTTGTCTTGTGTAGTCGCGTCTAGTCTTGTCTTCGCTCATCTTGACTAGTCTTTCTAATCTTGAATTTTCTTGTCTAGTCTAACCTTCTCTTGTCTGGTCCTGTCCTCTATAATCTTGTTTTCTCTTGTCTTGTCTTCTTTTGTCTTGTCTAGTCTTGTTTTGCCTTATCTTCCTAGTCTTGTATTGTCTAGTCTTGTCTAGTCTTGTCCTGCCTTGTCTTTCTAGTCTTGTCTAGTTCTGTCTTGCCTTGTCTTCCTAGTCTTGTATAGTCTTGTCTTGCCTTGTATTGTCTTGAACCGTCCTCGGACAATTTTCTTCCATCCGTCTCCATCTCTCGTCTGTCTCAATAACTGATCGACTGATTTTTCAGTCGACGACTTAGTGTCATAAGTCCATGTCATAAGTTAATTACACATAAGTCCATGTCATAAGTTAATGTCATAAGTCCATGTCACTGAAGGTCTTCCTCGAGCTCTTTATCCTGTAAAATAATCAACTCTCTCATTGGACTAAGATTCGCATTACCACCCACGTGATCGGATGACGATGTGGTGACGCAATCTCATCAACCTCCTCATATTCATCTAAAATAGTCTACGTCTAATAATTTAGTAACAATTTTTCATGCGCGTTCCCACGTTTCAACCTTCTAAGTCCTAACACTGATTACTAAAAAGTCTTTGTTTAATAATTAATTTAATTACAGGTAACAATACACTTGCGCATCTATCAACCTCCTGATTATGATAGATAGGCCTACTCAACCTTTAATAATTTAGTAATAAGTTTACATATATGTATGCGTCATATTAGGAACTAGTTTGACCCTCGCGGTTCTTCCCTTCCCTGTCCCTCCCACTCTATCCCACCCCACCCCGCCCCACCCCTCCGTCCTCACCCTCCAACCCCAGCGATGTAGATGACGTCGATACGTGACCGGAAAGCAGACGAAGAAGGCAATTGAGATTGATCTCAGTCGAAGACGCGCGCAAGGAATTACCATCTCGCAAGAGTCTCCACCGCCGCCGCGCGAAATAGCTCGTTCTTTGACTCGGCGATGGCTTCATTTCCGGAACGCTGATAACACCGACAAGGGAAAGCACTAGCGAATGCCAGGCGCGGCGGCCACGTGACGGGCGTTGATTGCAGGAGGAGGAGCGGCCCCTATCCGCCCGATCGCCTGCCCAAGGCTCCCTGCAGGGCGGAGAGGGAAAGATTGCGGCGATACCTCCTCCGTCTTCTAGTTGCCTCGACGGTTAGTTTCATCGTGCGTCCATCAATCTCATCGCTTTGTCTCCGCCTTTAAAACCGTCTTCTGCATTCAAAGACACAAGCGAATGTCGGCGTTTTGCAGTGGAAAGACGCCTTTGGAGACAAACGATGCACGTAGATTCGACGCCTCTCTCTGTCTCTGTCCCTCTGCCTCTCTCTCTGTCTCTGTCTCTGTTTGTCTCTCTCTGTCTGTCTCTCTCTGTCTGTCTCTCTGTCTGTCTTTCTGTCTGTATTTTTGTCTGTCTGTTGTCTGTCTCTGTCTGTCTGTTTATCTGTCTGTTTATCTGTCTGTCTGTCTGTCTGTCTGTCTCTCTCTCTCTCTCTCTCTTCATTTCCAAACAACACATATCCATCGGATGATGGCGTAGTGGTTAGTGTGTTGGACTGTCAACCGGGAGGTCGCAGGTTCAGATCCCCGCCAACTCTGCAGAAAATGAGTGCACTGACCGTACACTATCCGTGGGAAGCTCAGGCGGCGAAGAGGAGGAGGAGATGGATGGAAACGGGAATGAGGCGAGAGGAGGAAAACGAAGAGGACAAGAAGGAGACGGACAAAGAGGAAGAGGAAAAATGGGGAGGAGATGGAGGAGGAAAAGGAGGTGGAGGAGGAGGAGGAGGAGGAGGAGGAGGAGGAGGAGGAGGAGGAGGAGGAGAAAGACAGGGAGGGGAGGAGGAGGAGGAGAAAGATGAGTTGAGAGAAGGTGAAGTACAAGAAGGCGAAGGATAATAAGGAGAAGGACAAAGAGGATGAGGACAAGGATGAGGAGCCCAAGGAGGAGACAAAGGAGGTTGAGGAGAAGGGAGAAGAACAGGAAGAGGAGGAGGATATGGAGGAGGACGGTGAGGTCATATGCATGCTGTGATTCGGCCACCTTGTCCTTCTTCCTATCGCATCCAGTGATGGGGCGGTGGCTGTTGCTGCTGCTGCAGATGGCGTTCAGATCCCAAGAGTCCCGTAGCATCAAGCAATCAGTAGGATCCAGAAGTCCCTTGATGTATCCATCCACCGATTTCTCAACTCAAATCTTAAGTTCCTCAATTTCGCCGACGATCGATCACAGGAACAGATGCGCCGACAGACAGACAGACAGACAGACAGACAGACAGACAGACAGACAGACAGACAGACAGACAGACAGACAGACACACCGATAGACAGGCAGACAGACAGACAGACAGACAGACAGAGAGGCAGGCAGATAGGCAAACATATCAATGACGAACGAACGGATGGAGCTATAGGAAGAAACGCAGGCAGGAAGAGAGAGAGAGTGAGAGAGAGAGAGAGAGAGAGAGAGAGAGAGAGAGAGAGAGAGAGAGAGACAGACAGACAGACAGACAGACAGACAGACAGACAGACAGACAGACAGACAGACAGACAGACAGACAGACAGACAGACAGACAGATGGAAAGAGAGAGGAGGGACGGACGGACGGACGGACGGACGGACGGACGGACGGACGGACGGACGGACGGACGGACGGACGGACGGAAGGAGTAGAGGGAAGGAGGAAGATAAGGAAGTACGGGAAGGCAAACATGGAGAATAGACAGAAAGAGAGAGGTGGAGGACGGAAGGCAGGTAGGAGGAAAGGAAGGGAGGGAAGAGGCAGAGACAGAGATATAAAGAGAGGGACGTCGAGCTACAAAATTGTCTGGACTGATTTTCAAAACGAACGAAGACGAAGTTTCGATTCGTCACGAAAAGTAAATCAGACACCAAGACGCCCGCTTTGAAATTTACGTATATATATATATATATATATATATATATATATATATAAGCAATATAATTATATCCATATATATGTATATATATATTATATACGAATGTATGTATGTATGTATCTTCTATATGGATGCGTGTATATTATATATAAGATACAGATATAACCATCTAAATATAAAATACTTCATATGCGGGAATCAAGCATGCTTAATGTAATAAACGATATGTAGTGTATATGTATATGTATGCATTATTCGTAGATCTCATCACATATTAAACCAATATAATATCTATATGCAACAACTGAATCATACAGGCATATATACATATATATATACACGTGCATATACATATATATATACCATACATAAATATATGCATATACCCTGCATATATATATATGAACAGATATATATATATACATATATATACACACAGATATATACAGGGTACATACGTATATATAATGTGTGTGCATGCATATATATACATATATTTATGTGTATATATATGTATATATATATTATTTGGTTTCCTGGATGCGCCTTGGTCGTCGTCGTCGTCGCTGTATTTGGCTTCGGGTGTAGATCATATTTTGACCGATCGATTGGGTTCCGTCCGACGTTAATCTAATTGAGTTGCTTCCTGCTATTTGACACCGCCATCGGCCACGACCTCTCCATCCTCCTCCTCCGCCTCTGTGGCTGCTGATGCTGCTGGAGGCAGCGTCGCTACTGTCGTCTGCGTGCCAAGGAGGCGCAGCCAGGTGCCCCGACGTCACGCGCTGACGCCAAACAGCGCGCACTCACATTTCCCGCCAATGGTTTCGTCGACTCGCGCCGAAGATAAGAGACGACCGCACGGCGTTGAGTAAGATTGGAACTCGACGCTGTAGTGTCTTGAAGTACTTTTGGCGAGAAAGATGTCGTTAAGACGGAAATATAATAATAATAATAATAATAATAATAATAATAATAATAATAATAATAATAATAATAATAATAATAATAATAATAATAATAATAATAATAATAATAATAATAATAATAATAATAATAATAATAATAATAATAATAAAGAGTTGTATAGCGCCGTAGCTCAGCCAAGGCTGAAGGAAAGGGCGCTGTACTTGGCTATGAGATAATGAGAGAAGCGTGCGTGGCTAGGCGTTGCTTACTTCACCAGTCCTCTCTCTTGAACTTTGAATCCATCAGTAAAGGAGAATCCCAATTCATTCACTTATTCATCCATTCACTCACTCACTCAACCATTCATCCATCCATCCATTCATTTCATTCAGAGCTTTTACATAGCACCTCTGAAAATAGCTACTCAGAGATGCTCCCAGTCCAATCCCAGCGGGAAGAACAGTTCTCAAGTGTCTGTATAGATAGCGTGTATTCCTCAAAGCTATCCTAACCACTTTCCTTCCTCCCTACCACTTCTCCACCTTCCCGACACGCGGAGGTCAAGCCACTCCACCTCTTTGGAAAGAACTTCCACCAGAACAACAACTATCTGACCCGCGCTCGTAACTCTTCTTCTTTCTAGCCTGGCCAAGTGCAATTACTAACGTAATCGTAATCTCACGGTCCCTCAAGCGCAACTCAAAAGCCGAGCGAAGGGGCCCAAGGTTATTCACGAGCGCCGTGTCGTGTCAGAGGGTTTATCCAGAGATACCAAACGGAGGTCCAACTCTGACCTGAACCTGATCGTAGCTGCCCTGCAGACTTGACTAAGCGCGCGAGAATGAGTTGGCATCCAGGACTTCGCGTTTTTGCGCGCCTAATAAATCTCGGAATCACGGTTAAAACGTAAATATGATGACATCGCCGAGATGTCTTTTGAGATACGATTCTTACTGGATTCGGTGCGGTTGACCCTTTCGCCGCGGTTGCGTGTAGCGTTTCCCCTTGAGGCGGGCTGCCTGACCCGGGCGACGCGAAGGGGATAGGGTGGCTGCGCTGACCCTTGCGGGCATCTATTGAATTTGGCGATCATTGCAATTCGTTCAGGTTGAATGTGGCCAGAGGCATTCCCTGAGCGCAGTCGGTCGTTTAGGATGGGGTAAGGTGGGGTGAGTTGGGCTCCAGATGCCCCTTGGCCCCTTCGCCTTTCTTTGTAGGTCGTTATCAGCGACAATTACGGGACGCGGTTTCTGAAGAGGGCGCGTCTAAGGGGTGAAAGAGGTGATGCAAACGGCGAACAAAAGAAAGGAGGGACAGAGTGGGAGGAGGAAGAGGAATCGGAGGATGAGAGCGAGATGAATGGTAACAGAAGAAGAGGTGGGTTGAAAGAAGTGGATGAGGAGGCGTGGTTGGGGAAAGGGTGGAAGGGTGCTGGAGTACAGGGAAAGGGAAATTGGGAAGAGATGGAGGACAAAGGAGTCTGAGATGGGGAGGAGGAGAAGAGTAGGAGTAGGGAGAGCAGAATGATGGAGAACAGGAGGTTGTCGAAGGGTGGAAGTAGGGAGGTGTTGAACAAAAAAGAGGAAGAGGAAAAGAGAAAGAGAGAACGTGAAGGAAGATGGAGGAGGTGGAGGGGTACTAGGAAGACGAGGAAGAGCAGGAGGAGGAGAAAGAGCAGAAAGAAGAAGGAGGAGAAGGTGAAGAGGCAGAAGCAGAAGGAGGAAGAGAACAAGAGGAGGAGGAAGCAGGTGGAATAAAAGAATGAGGAGGAGGAGGAGGAAGAGGAGGAGTAGGAGAAGATAAGGGGAAGGGGAAGGCGTGTCTTGGCGAAGGTTGACTGTCGGTTCGTTTGGCGTTGGGTCATAATTCGATTGGAAAAGGCGCGCAATCAATCAGACGACGAGTTCTGTTGAGCAACGAAGTTCTAAAGATCGGAAGAAATAAGAGACAAGTGCAACAGCGACCAGACAGACAGACAGACAGCCATTCAGACAGACAGACAAACACACAGACAGACAGACGGACGGACGGATGGACGGACAGACGGACAGACGGACAGACGGACACACAAGCAATTTCACATACAGAAACTAAAACATAAAACAGACACGCATAGAGTATAAGTATATACTGTTCCCTTTTGATCAGATACATGCACACAGAAGAAGAACAGCAGTCCCTTCATCTGGCCCTGAGGCAGTCTGGGTATGAAGCATCCAGTCATTTTCTTGGCCTCGGCAAATGAGGGCGGGTGGCCAGTCCTCTCCCTCGATGTCTCATCTTCTCACCGACAGTGTATGGTTAGTGTACTCATCATAGCTGAGTTGGATAGGGGTGCAGGTGGAACAGAAATCTCGAACCAAATTTCTGCCCGACTTCTCTCCAACGCGCTAACCACTACACTATCGAGCACCCCCTACATGCACACAGAACATATATAGCATATATATATATATATATGTATATATATATATATGGGAGGTATGATATATATATATCTATATATTATACGAGTATTACGATTTGTCGTTGGAAATTGTGGGGAAGAAGCACATGTGGGTGGGATGGGGTGGGGTGGATGTGGGATTGGTGAGAAATTGATGGCATTGCGTCTATGGCTGGTATGGACGATGAGTGTCGAAGGGGAGAGGGAGGTGTATCCCCCATTCGACCCCTACAGATCGACCGCATGTTGCCTCTGCATCGACGCCATTGTCTTCGACCGGTGCTTGCAAATGTTTGATCGCGTGCCAACGAATGCCAGCGCCTCATGACACGAGAGATCGATTAATCGTCGATGACAGAGGAACAATGGCCATCGATCCGTGCCAGCCCTTCGTGGATACACCCTCTGACCGACACATTTGACCCCTCAACTCTCGCTCCTTAATCCTTTGACCCCTATCGCTACCGAACACGTTACAGATTCAGGAGATCCGCGGATGAGTAATACGGTCTGTCTGTCTGTCTGTCTGTCTGCCTGTCTGTCTGTCTGTCTGTCTGTCTGTCTGTCTGTATACTTACTCAATTTAGCTCTTTAGTTGTCAATCAGTCAATATATTTTTCTGTCTGTATGTCTTTCTGCTTGTATGTGTGCTCTCTCTCCATCCATCCATCCATCCATCCATCCATCCATCCATCCATCCATCCATCCATCCATCCATCCATCCATCCATCCATCCATCCATCCATCCATCCATCCATCCATCCATCCATCCATCCATCCATCCATCCATCCATCCATCCATCCATCCATCCATCCATCCATCCATCCATCCATCCATCCATCCATCCATCCATCCATCCATCCATCCATCCATCCATCCATCCATCCATCCATCCATCCATCCATCCATCCATCCATCCATCCATCCATCCATCCATCCATCCATCCATCCATCCATCCATCCATCCATCCATCCATCCATCCATCCATCCATCCATCCATCCATCCATCCATCCATCCATCCATCCATCCATCCATCCATCCATCCATCCATCCATCCATCCATCCATCCATCCATCCATCCATCCATCCATCCATCCATCCATCCATCCATCCATCCATCCATCCATCCATCCATCCATCCATCCATCCATCCATCCATCCATCCATCCATCCATCCATCCATCCATCCATCCATCCATCCATCCATCCATCCATCCATCCATCCATCCATCCATCCATCCATCCATCCATCCATCCATCCATCCATCCATCCATCCATCCATCCATCCATCCATCCATCCATCCATCCATCCATCCATCCATCCATCCATCCATCCATCCATCCATCCATCCATCCATCCATCCATCCATCCATCCATCCATCCATCCATCCATCCATCCATCCATCCATCCATCCATCCATCCATCCATCCATCTACCCAGCCTTCTTTTTAAACTTTATCTTTTCCTTTTCTCTCCCTCTTCTCTCACATGAAAAATCATTTATAAAATTATTTATTATTTTATTATTTACTTCTGCTAACCTATCACATTGTCCAAGTTCCTGGCATCGGTCACAGTCATCATGACGCAGCCAAAGAAGAGAAAAGCAATCGTTCCCAGACTCCTTCCTCCAATTCCTCCTCCGCATCCTCTCCGACGACAAAAGAGCATTGCCGGAAGCTGCCACTGCCTTCCCAGAATCCTCTCCATATCCGGTCGTTGAATTAGACTGCGTTTGGACGTCGTTGTCGAGTGGAGAATTGACATCCGGTGTTTGCAGCTGACTCGTCTACAACTAAATTGAAAGATCAAAGTCGGGTTAACTTCAGGCGCAATATAATCATCATAACAAACTCTAATTATTCCAATTACCATTGACGCTAATTTTATCCATGTTAGTTTTGTTGTTATTTACTATCAGAGACGTAGCGACCCCCCTCCGTACCCTCCGACCGGAGGGGCCCCTAAAAGTGGCAAAAAATAACCGTGAACATAATATGAACCCTGTATATTGTATATTACCGCATTCCAATTTTCGCATTGTTTGGGCCCCCGACCCGGACGTATGTTCGGAGGGGGCCACGTTCTTTGTTGCTACGGCTCTGCTTACTATAGGTATTAAGTAAGTATATGCGATTGTTCCTCTGTAGGCTGTACGAAACAGAATTTCAGACTTTCTGTATCCACTCGGTCAGCTGTCTTCTTAGCTAAAGGCGCTATATGAATGGTTACTCCATTCCAAATCATCATAACTGCTCAGCACTCCTGACATATTTGACTATCACCTGACCTGGTTAAAAGGAGTTTCAACCGATAATGATTTCGACGATTATGAAAACAATGACAACGACGATGACAATGATTACAACGACGACCACTTCATAATGCGTCAAGTATACTGTACTTCTATTGGAACGCAACATAGATGAGTAATTAAATATAGATGTATTGTATTGAATATTGAGCCTGTAATTATATATATATATATATATATATATATATATATATTCCAATCTGTCTACCTATTTATCTCTATATATATATATATATATTTGGCAAATGTATATAAATATAGATTGGAATAGACATTACTGAAGCGGAAAGTGTGTCGCGACTTGTTGAACAATAGACTTAGCACGTGAATGCGATCTGTTGACGGTTGAAAGTGAGAGAGAGAGGAAGAGAGAGAGGAAGAGAGAGAGAGGAAGAGAGAGAGAGAGGAAGAGAGAGACAGACAGACAGACAGACAGAGACAGAGACAGAGACAGATGACTGGAGGAGGGTCTAAGCTATTATAGACAGATATTTCAGTTGAAAGCGACTCCTGACAAAGGTGAGCAACAGCTGTAACCCGCCATCTCCTCCCTCCTCCGTCTCCTCCCTCCTCCGTCTCCTCCCTCCTCCTCCGTCTCTGTGAAGGGCTTCATGTCGCGTCCATTGATCTCTGCAGTCGACGGCCAATTCAAACCAACGCCGTCGACATGTACAACGACTCCGAACAATAATGTTCGCACATGCTTCACGCTCCAACCATACATCTCTTTATTTTAGTTCGTCTGTCTGTCTTTGCTTCTATTTGCTTCCGTCTCTGTCTCCGTCTCTGTCTCTGTCTGTGACATACATACATAGTAGAAGAAGAGAATAAGAGCAGTCATGACACATAAGCTATAGTCATGAAGCAGTATGAAGTGTTAGCCACTTCAATTTCTTAGCCTCTCCCTCGCCGTCTCATCTTCCCACCGACAGAGTACGGTCAGTGTACTCATCATATATAGCTTAGTTGGCTAGGGAGAGCTGGTGGGGAAGAAATCTTGATTTAAATTTCTGCCCTGGCGAGGATTTGAACCCCCGACCTCTTGATTGGCACTTCAGCACGCTAACCACTATTTTATGAGTACCGCTTACCACATAGGCTAAACATATTGTGTTATATAGAGTCAACAGGAAACTCCAGTGCCGAATTTACATGTAATCCAAAAAGCTACAGTAGGACCTCACAATCCGCAGAGGGGCCTTAAAACAGTTTATAATTTTTTGTGGGACTTTTTAAAATTGTTATGTGCGCTGCACACACACACACACACACACACACACACACACACACACACACACACACACACACACACACACACACACACACACACACACACACACACACACACACACACACACACACACACACACACACACACACACACACACACACACACACACACACACACACACACACACACACACACACACACACACACACACACACACACACACACACACACACACACACACACACACACACACACACACACACACACACACACACACACACACACACACACACACACACACACACACACACACACACACACACACACACACACACACACACACACACACACACACACACACACACACACACACACACACACACACACACACACACACACACACATCTCATGTCAACACATTTTAAATGTCTTGTTTAGCAAATTCCATCTCACCTGCATTGGTAAATGCGCTCATTTGAAAATAATTTGAATTTTTCACTTAATGCCCTGCTATTAAATAATTAAAAGGCATATATGTTTTCAAGATTTGTGAGACCTTCTGGTGTCATGTTTTAGAAAGGGACCTCTAAACTTTCTGTAGCCTTAGGGCCTCATGCACCAAGTTTAAATCCGGCACTGGGAAAACTCATCGACTTCTACAGTTCCGGTGTATACATATATAGCTAACTGCGACACCAACCAATGTCCGTCCCCTGTCCGTCCGTCCTTCCATGCACCCGTACGTCCGCAGTCTTTCCATCCATATGCCCATCCTTTCATCCTTCCATCCGTCCTTTCGTCCATCCGTCCGTCCTTCCGTGCATGTGTCCATTTGTCCGTCCGTCCGTCCGTCCGTCCGTCCGTCCGTCCGTCCGTCCGTCCGTCCGTCCATGCAACCATCTGTGGGCATATCTTTGGATGAACCACCAAACAATCCATCCATGATTCGGACGATGGCGATCATGACACTTAATCGAAGCAGAACTACAGGCCGGAAGTAGCTGATACTGGAACAACACGATCTACACTATATATATAATATATATACATACACATATATGCATAGCTTACCTTCACTGTTCTCTGTGGACTGTCTTCTATAGGTTCCAGATTCCAAATCTGCAGAGAGGAGCGCAGAATGACGCGTTCTGTTGCACGCACTAAGCCGACACGTAATATCTCAACAACCTCTTTCTTAATGAAACTCCAGTTGACAACTCCGGCTCTTCATTAGCGCCCACTCATAAAATCCACGAGTCTCCTCGGATGTTGTCCTTGCACTTCAGCCAAATGACCGGAGCCAAGCGCTGAGCAAACCTCGTACGGCACAGGCGCCCGGGAATAAAACAGGTCGACACTTCGCGGTAAAATCATCCAGCACCGCTTACTCGGAGATCTCTCCGGCCGATGTTTGTGTAGTTAGACGTCACTCGCGCTCTCTACTCGCGCGCCCCAGTCATAAGCTTCGCGCTCTGCGGTTGTCCGGGCTGCGCGCGCCCAGCTACCCGCAGAAGCAAGGAGCCGGATGCTTGCTCGCTGCCCGCCGAAGTGGCTCGCACCTGGCGAACACGCGCGCCATCTCCCTTTCTTTCGTAATGTTGGCAACAGTTGGGGCGCCTGTTAAGTTACATCGCCCTTTATCTTCTTCTTCTGCATCCCTTCTAGGTCTTCGTCGGGCCTCCTCGATCCCTGCCCTGGAGGGATGGGCGGGAGAATCGGTGCCTAAGAGAACGCCGCATCGGAACCCTGGATATCTTCTGCCGCCAGGAGTGGCCTGGGTTTCTAGAAGAGAGAGAAAGAGAAAGAGTGCTCTTACGTTGTGTTACTAGATACACACAACCATGTGCACGCGCGTTTTTCCACGCACACACGCACACAAACAAACACTGGAACGCACACATACACACGCACGCACGTCGCACGTACAAGCACACACACACATGCACATACACACATACACAGACACACACGCACCCACACACACCCACACACACCCAAACACACACACACAAACACACACACAT
>OY744609.1:63191004-63192586 GCA_963556255.1 Allolobophora icterica | reverse complement strand
TCCTCTCCATATCCGGTCGTTGAATTAGACTGCGTTTGGACGTCGTTGTCGAGTGGAGAATTGACATCCGGTGTTTGCAGCTGACTCGTCTACAACTAAATTGAAAGATCAAAGTCGGTTTAACTTCAGGCGCAATATAATCATCATAACAAACTCTAATTATTCCAATTACCATTGACGCTAATTTTATCCATGTTAGTTTTGTTGTTATTTACTATCAGAGACGTAGCGACCCCCCTCCGTACCCTCCGACCGGAGGGGCCCCTAAAAGTGGCAAAAAATAACCGTGAACATAATATGAACCCTGTATATTGTATATTACCGCATTCCAATTTTCGCATTGTATGGGCCCCGACCCGGACGTATGTTCGGAGGGGGCCACGTCCTTTGTTGCTACGGCTCTGCTTACTATAGGTATTAAGTATAAGTATATGCGAATGTTCCTTTGTAGGCTGTACGAAACAGAATTTCAGACTTTCTGTATCCAATCGGTCAGGGTGTCTTCTGATCTAGAGGCGCTATATGAATGGTTACTCCATTCCAAATCATCATAACTGCTCAGCACTCCTGACATATTTGACAATCACCTGACCTGGTTAAAGGGGTTTCAACCGATAATGATTTCGACGATTATGAAAACAATGACAACGACGACAATGATTACAACGACGACCACTTCATGATGCGTCAAGTATACTGTATATACTTCTATAGGAACGCAACACACATGAGTAATTAAATATAGATGTATTGTATTGAATATTGAGCCTATAATTATATATATATATTCCAATCTGTCTACCTATTTATTTCTCTCTCTCTTTATATATATTTGGCAAATGTATATAAATATATAGATTGGAATAGCCATTACTGAAGCGGAAAGTGTGTCGCGACTTGTTGAACAATAGGCTTAGCACGTGAATGCGATCTGTTGACGATTGAAAGTGAGTGAGAGAGAGAGAGTGAGTGAGAGAGAGAGAGAGAGAGAGAGAGAGAGAGAGAGAGAGAGAGAGAGAGACAGACAGACAGACAGACAGACAGACAGACAGACAGACAGACAGACAGAGCAGACAGACAGACAGAGACAGAGACAGAGACAGAGACAGAGACAGAGACAGAGAAACAGAGACAGAGACAGAGACAGAGACAGAGAGAGACAGAGACAGAGACAGAGACAGAGACAGAGACAGAGACTGAGAGAGAGAGAGAGAGAGAGAGAGAGAGAGAGAGAGAGAGAGAGAGAGAGAGAGAGAGAGAGAGAGAGAGAGAGAGAGAGAGAGACGGACGAAGAGAGACGGCTGGAGGAGGGTCTAAACCATTATAAACAGATATTTCAGTTGAAAGCGACTCCTGACAAAGGTGAGCAACAGCTGTAACCCGCCATCTCCTCCCTCCTCCGTCTCCTCCCTCCTCCGTCTCCTCCCTCCTCCGCTCCTCCTCCTCCCTCCTCCTCCTTCCTCCGTCTCTGTGAAGGGCTTCATGTCGCGTCCATTGATCTCTGTCGACGGCCAATTCAAACCAACGCCATCGACATGTACAACGACTCCGAACAATAATGTTCGCACATGCTTCACGCTCC
>OY744609.1:63178504-63183504 GCA_963556255.1 Allolobophora icterica | reverse complement strand
GCCAAAGACAGAGAATGCGAACGAACCAGAACAGACAGCAGAGCAAACAACTCATCGAGCGGCAGTAGGACCGAGTGCCACGGTTCATCTGCCTGAGACCATCCTTTAGAACACGCACCTGCAAACATAGCGGACGAGAAATAAACCATCGGGTCGAACAAGTTGCAACGATCCAAGAATCGACTGGCAACAACTCAGTGGAATCAAATAAACGACTCTATTATATATAAGGAACATAAAATTTATATACGGCAAACATATATATATATATATATATATGTATATATATACATATGTATATATATATGTATATATATATCTGTATGTAAGGGATAGAACAACAACATGGATGTATCTATGTGTGCTTGCGCTGCGTGTGCGTGTGTGTGTGCGTGCAGGTGTGCGTGTATGTGTGTGTGTGTAGGTGTGTGTGCGTGCGAGTGTATGTGTGTATGTGTGTATGTGTGTGAGTGTATGTGTGTGTGAGTGTATGTGTGTGTGAGTGTGTGTGTGTGTATGTGTGTGAGTGTGTGTGTGTGTGCTTGTGATGCGTATGTGTGTGTGTGTGTAGGTGTGTGTGTATGTGTGTACGTGTGTGAGTGTGTGTGCGTGTGTGTGTGTGCGTGTGTGTAGGTGTGTGTATGTGTGTGTAGGTGTGTGTGTATGTGTGTGTAGGTGTGTAGGCTTGTCTATATCCCACTCAAGGGCTGCGGTATGAAATATATGGAGTGTCGAAGCGCATCTTTTATTGACGCTTGGACGGTGCACCGGCGACGGTCGCTGGCGGCCAATGTCGCTCTTCCCGGTCGGTGGGTCGTCGGTCGGTGGGGCGCCGTTGTCTGGTCCGCTGTAGCCCCGTAATTGTCGGTCAACAAAGGACCGAAGATCGTGGAAGAGCGCCCTCTATAGGGGGCACGATGCGTCGCTTTACAGCGCATCGATCGAAGGACGGATGATCCCTGCACACGAGTATCAATTATGCATCGATCCCCACTTAGCGTCGTCGAGGGCGGTTGGCCGATCCCTCCACTCGCCTTACTATTATAGAGGCATTGCAGGGGAAGGAAGCCCATCGAAACCTCCGTCATAGTCAGGAAACGGTTTTTCTAAGGTGGTCGAAGGAAGGCATGCGAGCCCTTAGTCCAGCCTACTATATATTATAACAAGCCTCAAGGGCGTAACTTTGCCCCAGAAAGGGGTGGTGACCATTCCACTACTCCGGTGTAAGCTACAACAATATGGATGACGTCACCAATTTATGCGACGTAAAATAATAAGTAAGTAAGCTAACGTGAAGGGATCTGCCAGCTTTGAGATAGATAAGTATGCAAGAATCATCATCATCATCATCATCAGTTCCTGATGCCAGCCATATGGCGGCGATGGGTACGAATAAATGATCTCCATTTTTCTCGGTCATTTGTTAAGACTATTGATCCCGGCTGTGTTAGTCCATAGTGATGTTATGTCCTCAGTTATATTATCTATCCAGCGTAATCTTGGTCTGCCTTTGTGTCTGTTTCCTTCGAATCTTGCATCCCCGTTAACTGTAGTTGCCTGGACTTGCTTCAAACCATAATAACGTTGTAAAGACGCAGCAGATATTTCAGAACAGGGCCAAAAATTGGGGGTTACGGCGATGTTTTATTGGCATAGTAGACGATTGTTTAGAGCGTTCGGCTTGCAACGTAGAGAGTATGGGTTCGATCCTCCTCCTCTGAGACGGTTACTGTGTATAGGGACCGTGAGCAAGTCCTTCACTCACAATTTCTCAGCATCAAAATTTCTCAAAGTCATAAGAAATTGTTCACAATTAGGATGGTAATTGTCGGGGGCTCGGGGTCCAATCCCCTGGTCTTTCTTACGACCCCACAGTTAAGACTTCATTGCATACCCCAGGGGGTTCGTTTCCAACCCCCTCAGTTGTGCTAGGGTGAATTAGCATTATTTGACTCTGAGTCTCTGACAAAGAGAAGACATTTCCATGGTTTATCATGTATGCATTTTTGAATTTTCTCAACAAAGGAATTGATTTTGATTCGAGTCTGACTTGCAAAACTGCGAGCGTTGAAATCAGCTGCTTTCAAATTTCGTTGACATCAGTTTGCAAAATACAGCTAAAATGTTCAACTCCCTCCCCTCGCCACCCCCCCTCCCCCCGTCTTTTTCTACAATGCCCACACTGCTCACAATGGTCAATAAAGTAGAACGAGTTCAAGCCAACGAAACTCCAGCTCGAGTCTGTAGGGCAGCGTGTAGCATCTGAGTCCGAGCGCTCGCCTTGCAACATAAAGTACACGGGTTCGAGCCTTCGTACACTGAGGCGGTTGCTCTAATGACGGACGTGTTGTCATTAGGCTAATAATTACAGGAAAGCAATAACAAAGGGTCTGACGTCAACATGTTCTGGAAAACACACGATGAGTAATTGTATGAAGTCGCTTTCATCATCAACACTCTGTCGTTCCTCGCTAATTGCAACGACAACAATTGTCGCGATATAATATGTTCGCATTTCTTTGATGTGCGCGATGGCCTAGTGGTAAGTGTGCTCGACTGTCGACCGAGAGTTTGGGGTTCAAATCCCCGCCAGGATAGAGATCCGTGTCGAGAATTCTGCTCCGTCTGCGCCCCTACCCAACTCGAATATAATGAGTATACTGACCGTATACGCTGTCAGTGGGAAGTTGAGACGGCGAGGAAGAGGACTGGTCACCCACCTTCATATGCCAAGGCTAAGAAAATTGAAGTTGCCAACACTTCATACACATAGCTGCACCAGGGTTAGCTTAAGGGACTGCTTGCAGGCTCTTTTTGTTGCGATTATGATTATTGTGTAAAAGACTGTTTACAAAAATCGAAACAAATCTAGACTTCGACCTTTTCTGAACTCCTCGTCTCATTTTATTTCAGATTACTTTCTCCGTCTTTCAGAAGAAGTATCCAACAGTCAGAAGACTCTATAGTATTTAGAAGAGACGTCTTGCGAAAGGGTTGATGAAAAACCCTCAAATTGTAGGCCTATTAATTAACGTAATTAATTCCAAATTGTAGGCCTATTAATTAACGTAATTAATTCCTGCCCATTGACTCTCGGAACCGGTTTTTGACCCTATCGACTATGTTTTGACTAAGCGCCTGTGAATAAGCTGTTTCCCGTGAAGTGGCTTTTGGATGTTGTAGAAACCTCGAGATTACGATTACGATAATCCCGAGATTGTCTAGAGTGTATTCATAGCCAATGACGTCTGAAGCCAGCGGGGTATTCATTAGTCCAAAGGGAAGGGCTCGTGTGTATTGGGGCGCAGGGATTTAAAACCCATGAATCACCAGCCCCACAGCGACGCACAGGAAGTAAAACACGGATGGGTTATTACGGGGGAAATAAAACTACGTTGGTGACTGTGCACGGCCAGTTGCGGGTGTGACGATAAATTTGGCACGGGCGAAATACGTTCCGGAAATTATTGTGACAAGGACGTGGATTTTTGTTCTAAAAATAATGTAATGTCGACGCTGCTTGTAAATGTAAAAGATATGTGTGTAAACGCACCGTAAGTGTAAAGGCAATGTAAGTGTAAACGCAATGTGAATGTAAACGCAATGTAAGTGTAAACGCAATGTAAGTGCAAACGTAATGTAAGTGCAGCCGCAATGTGAGTGTAAACGCAATGTAAGTGTAACTGTAATGAGAGTGTAAACGCAATGTAAGTGTAACTGTAATGTGAGTGCAAACGCAATGGAAGTGTAATTGTAATGCGAGTGTAAACGCAATGTAAGTGTAGCTGTAATGTAAGTGTAAATGCAATGTAAATGTAACTGTAATGTGCATAGGCGTAGACTCTGGGGGGTCAGCCGGGGCACGTGCCCCCCCCCCAATAATTGAGGAGCCGGGGCAATGCCCCCCCCCAAAAATCGAGAGGAGAATTTCTTCAAATATTAAAATATTATGTTTCAATATAGATCAATTTCTTCAGAAACAGAAAAACAGAGACACAGAACTGAAATACTATCAGAAATTCATAATGGAAACAAAGATTTTTTATCTTCAATAATTATCTTCAATATGAAACATATTTACATGTAAACAAAATGCCCCATTTCATACGCATTAACGTTACACCGAAAGCCTCTGCTGACTGTTCAGACGAGAGGTGAAAAAAGCTTTTTCGGATTTTGTTATGAACAACAACAAAAAGAAAACCACAAAATTTGTTTTTGTTTAAAAAAATAAATTTCTTATTTTTGTAGAAGTTAGTTTAAGAGCATTGATTAAATGATTTTTAATTTTCGGAAATCGCAACTGAATTAAACTGCGTTGAAGCTCTTGTTCATGCCATTTTTCACGATTTTTATGATCCGAAATCAGAAAAACTTAAAAACAACCAAAACAACAAAAACCATAAAAACCAAAAAACCAACAAACCGAAAAAACAACAACAAACAACTTTTCGTCTTGAAAAACTTTTTTTTGCACCTCTGTTCCAGACCCATGCCCCACCAATATTTCTGCCACACCAATATTTTGCCCCACCAAAATTTTGGACAAGTTTACGCCAGTGGTAATGTGAGTGTAACCGCAAAGTGATTTTAAACGCAATGTGAGTGTAACTGTAATGTGAGTGTAAACGCAATGTAAGTGTAAGCGCAATGTGAGTGTAAAATGCACTGTGAATGTAAAAATGATGTGTGTCTATCTCCGATATTTCACAGCCCCAAGCAAAAACGGAAAGGAAGAGGGAAAGGGAGATGGAAAGGAAGAGGGATATGGGGAGGGAGACGGAGATGGAGAGGGATAGCGAGAGGAAAGGGAGAGGAGAAGAAGGACAGGGACCGGGACTGAGACTGATAGGCTTAGGAGAGGAGAGTCGAACTGGTGGAAATCTTTCGGAAGTTCGTTCCATAGAACTGGCACAGCGTAAATAAAAAAGGGTTTTTGAATTTCATTTGAATTGCTTGGGCCTCAGTTTCCCCTTTACTTCAACACTGTTTCTTACCGA
>OY744609.1:62891004-63173504 GCA_963556255.1 Allolobophora icterica | reverse complement strand
TTTCACCTCTGGTCTGGACAATCAGTGAGCCTCAGAGGCCTCCGGTGTTACGTAATGCGTAGGCTATATAAAGGATGTTTTGTTTACATGTAAATTTGTTTCATATTGAAGATAATGAAGATAAAAATAAATCTATGTTTTCATTATGAATTTTTGATAATATTTCAGTTGTGTCTCGGTTTTTCTGTTTCTGAAGAAATTTGTCTATATTGAAACATAATATTTTAATATTTGAGGAAATTCTCCTCTCGATTATTGGGGGGGGCACGTGCTCCGGCTGCCTGCCCAGAGTCTACGCCTATGTGTATAATTATATCAAGACAGTAGTGGCTTTAACCCCTTTTGGGCCTCTCAATCTTGCAAAACAGTATTTCTACAAGAACCCTCACTTGCACTTTCTCGCATCTTTCTCTACAAACCGGAGTTTATAAAAATGCAGCAAACTATTTGCAAGTCGCTTTCATTTCAGATACTTTATTATACACTTCCGACGATTATCGACTTTACAGGAAAAGCCTCAATGTGGCAAAGCGATAATCTACCTGTACACAACTATGCGAGTATACAAAAATAATTCAAAAAAAGATTAATCACGAGAATTTCTGACAAAAAACGCTGTTTTACACCTATTGGCAAACTCATAATAAACAGCTATTCCTGTAAGAGGGGAAAATCGTAAAACCTGTACACCAGTGATAATTTACGAGAGAACAGCTGTTAATTCACAGAAGAACATTTGGTTTCAAACAGAGATAATTATAATACTATTGTATACATATATGTGTGTGTATGTACATGTCTGTATCTATGCTTGTAAGTATGCTTGCATGTATGTGTTTATGTATGTACATGTCTGTATGTATGCTTGTAAGTATCCTTGCATGTATGTGTTTATGTATGTACATGTCTGTATGTATGCTTGTAATGATGCTTGTATGTATGTCTTTGTATGTATATATGCATGCATGTATGCATTTATGTATGTATGAATGATGTGTGTATTTATGCATGCATATATATACATACATGGGCGTCTAGAGGGGGCAAGGGGGCATCTCCCTGGAATTTGAAAATTGTCTTGTTTTTTGTGTTCAATAATTCTATGCAAAACCGTCATTTTGACCCCCTCCAGAAAACTTTGTCCCCCTTAGAAAAATTTGGCCCACCCCTAGAAAAATTCCTGTGGATGCCCATGTATACATATGCTTGTATGTATGTACATATGTAAGCATGTATCTATGTATGTATGTATATATGTACACATCAAGTCACTGAATAATAGTACATTTTACGTACTTCACAAAAGCGCTGCACCTATGACTATCTATCTAACAGATCTACACGAGTGCGTTTTCACAAGGTTTGCAAATGTCAGCTGCACTAAGTCGAAGGCAACGCTGTACGCAAACGTCGGCAAGAGCTTTGACACTTGGACTGATGAACTGGCCAAGTAATATCATAAAGCTTACACATAACAGATGATTAACAACATGCAGTAAGTTCTGTGGCTAGTCTTTCAATATTCACAATGAGGTCATTTAGGTCATTTAGAATCAATCAGGTCCGCTGGCAGAAATTCTGGGCCACTAGGCAGAGCAGTCACGGGCCTTTAAACTATCTTTAGGGTTTATATAAATATAATATCGTACGAAAAAATTATTAAAAAAAACAAATTGAAACAATAAAAGTGCGTGTACGAATGTAAGATATTATATTCATATAAACAACTATGACTTTATTCAGATGCTTGAAGTTTAAGCTGATCAGAGCTAAGTGTCAGATAATATATATTTAAAAAGGCATAAATTATAAACTTTGTAAAATTGATTATAATATTTTTTCATGTGATTGCAGGCCCGGCCCCATAAAAATCGCCGGGCCCCTGGGCATTTCCCCTCACCCCCTCAGCAGGCTTGGAATCAATGGTGGGAGAATAAAGATAGCTGCCTCCTACCTTTTTCTATATCTTGTAGGCCATCAAGTGCCATTTTCTATATCTTGTAGGCCATCATCATGTGCCACATAATAACTGCTACCGTATATCCTGTACCAGGGCTGTAGTGGTAAAATTTGAGGTGAGTATACACTACCGGTGACCAGCGGCGTAAAAAAATTTGAAGACCTGTTTTTAGGAATTCGTCTCAGAAAAATTTCTGAATTTCACAAATTCCCTTCAAATTTTCTGACTTTTTACGATTTCGTCTCTGAAAAAGTTGATGAAAAATTTTCGTTCCCAGAGGTAAGTATACGCTGTATACCCGCGTATACCCTCCTCTACAGCCATGAGTATACGCTCTCAAATTTCTCTGGAGGTAAGTATACGCTGTATACCCGCGTATACCCTCGACTACAACCCTGTCCTCTACCATCATCATGTTCCAGTAATAACTGCTTCAGAATAACAAATGCCTTCACCAGTCCAGTTAATAACTGCTCTAACATAACACAAACTCCTTGAACTACTTAATAACTGCTTCAAAACAATAACGTTCTTGCAAAAGTTAATAACAACTTCAAACTCATGCCACCTTTTACCAGTTTAATAACGGTCCCAAAATAACGCAATGTTCTTGTACCAGTTAATAATGGTTCAAAAATAATGCATCGTTCTTGTACCAGTTAATAACGGTTCCAAAATAATGCATCGTTCTTGTACCAGTTTAATAACGGTTCCAACATAACGCAACGTTCTTGTAACAGTAACTAACTTCTCCAGAATAATAACAGCTCATTTCGCAGCTAATAGCAGTTATCAGTTCATGATAATTGATATTTTATTATACATTTCCAACGATTATCGCCACTTCCGTACTACATGAGGTCAATTCTTTCAATGAATTATGGATACATACAAGAAAAATGCAGAACGGGAGATGCAAGTAACAAGTGAAAAAATTGCAGAGCAGGGGAGACAAAAATGACGTTGTAACAATACAAATATCGATTAAACAAAGAAAAGCTTCTTAACCAATAATACTTTGTCATCCTACAACAATAAAACTTGTCCTGCATCAGTATTGATCGAAACTACATGTTCAAAGCAATGGACATGCTTAATAGACAGCAGTAATAGCAAAAAAGTAAATGAGATTAACACTACTTCACGCACGTTTTCGTTAGAATAGGTCGTTAGTTAATTACTATCTTTCGTTTGTAAGCACAATAACTTTCTCATTTTAACCATTATGCTTCACATGATTTATTGAGACTCAGATGAAGACTTCAGACAAAGCGTTACATAACACATGTGATTGATTGATTGATTGATTGATTGATTGATTGATTGATTGACACAGCCTTACACCAAATCCAATCTTGATCATGCTCGGAGCTAGTTTCAGTACATCGTAGTAAGGGATGAAGTTGTATGACGATGCAGTGTGGTAAAGGTAACAGAAGTAAAGATAAAAGGGGTGAAGGTAAGCAGACGGTATATATCTGGCTCTGGACATACAAGTGCACATTTAATCTAATCTAGAACAGGTGGTACCACATCCTCTGACACCACTTTAATGCTAAACAATAGCATTCAACATTGCACCAAGTTTTTATCTCCGTGGAGATTATTTTACAAATGGCTGCCTACAATAAATGTTGCACCGCTGACGGAACAAAAGAAACATTATGAAAACCAGTATCCAACACAAAACCTGGTAACCATGGCACATCATACGTAACCATGGCAACTGATAAAAACCGGTAAAACTCAGACATAAAGCTACAAGATATTCTAATTACGGCAGTGACAATAACCATGGCAGCAGCTAGCAAACACTACTGCTCAAATTGTAGCATAAAACTCACACCTACATTTACAAAACACTGTCGTGATGACAGCCCAGGGTAACGCCTGTAACCATGGTAACAGGATGCAATCATTAAAACGTGCAATCAAACACAGACCCACAAAAACCAACATGCAACCACGACAACAAAAGTCAGACCAACAGCTCTGAAATTGGTTGCCTAGGCAACCCACGACATGAATTCCTTCACCACTATTCTGTAAGCGCTTGAAATGATGTTTGTTCGATCTGGTTTTCCGCTGTTAGATCAGGCATGCCTCTGATGAGTATACCTTGAAGAGGCGCTATATAAATAAATAATTACAGTTAATTAAAGCTTACACCACAACTGATAATGTTGGACCATTGAAACTCAAGGCAACAGCTGCAACCACAAACACACGTTAACAAACACTTAACCAAGGCAACAGAAACCATGGCAACAGTCGAAATCAAGACATCATCAACATCTTACAATGATGACCAGATTTTACCCTAAACAGAATCTCAGGGCATAAAACTCTTCAGCAGTGCTAGAATTTCTCCACATCTCAAATGCACACAAAGACCAAACCTAAATTCAAATCTCAAAAAGAAAGACATTAAAAACCAGCCAATGGCAGATACCGTCAAAAACATCACATCTTTGATTTCAATGCTCCCAGTTTTAAAACGAACCAAAATTTTGATCATAAAACTTTGAAATCGAAGAATTTTTTGCAAATGAACGTGACACTTAAAATTTTTGAACTCCCAATCGCGTTACATGACAAAAATACTGCCAGCCAACATAACTCGCATCGCCCGGGCCTGCCCGTGATTGGTGAGTAAGATGTCAAAAGACAAGTCATACAAGCGTAAAGCAATGCAAAAAGACAATATCACAAGTGGCAAAATTATTCACACATATAGTAAGGTAAATATCTACTCACAGCAACTCAAGCCCAGCCCCATCAATTGGCTGCGAAAACACTAACGAGCTCTCAAATCTGGTCATTAAACCACAACTCTTGTTGCACAGATTTGTATAATGTTTTCAATAGAATCACTCATTCAATTGACATTTGAAGGACAGAGAATGCACGAAAAACCCAAAAACTTATTTGGAAGTTTAAAATCAAAGCCGCTGGAATTGGCACTAAAGTAGTACACCAAACGCTTAGATATAATAAATGACTCAACTCCAGATTCTGTGTAAAAGTTAACCTCTCAATTGCAAACAGAATAAGGCATTCATAAACTGATAATGTCCATCAATAGCCGCTTGCAAAAGGCAAGGGTCCAAGGCTGAAAGATCTTGTGCAAAAGTAAAAACAATCATACAGTTCGAGAAAAACTTTCATTACAATTTTGAAATGGAGTGAAATGATTTCTGCTTAATACACCATGCAGCCTGGCAGCAAGTGGAAAATCACTGGCAGTCAGTGGAAAATCACTGGCAGTCAGTGGAAAATCACTGGCAGTCAGTGGAAAATCACTGGCAGCAAGTGGAAAATCACTGGCAGTCAGTGGAAAATCACTGACAGTCAGTGGAAAATCACTGGCAGCAAGTGGAAAATCACTGGCAGTCAGTGGAAAATCACTGGCTCTTCAAACTTGTCTTAAGTGTGCATTAAGATACACCAGATTTAGCCAGCAATTTGTCAGTCAGTCCAAATTTTCGGTAACCGGGTACTGTTGCTGAGGTAGACGTATCGTTTGCCCTAAATGCAGACACAACTGCGATCTAATCTAATCTAATCTAACAACTTCTATAGCACAGTTATCTTAATGCATCAATCGATGGTTGCTGCAAAGAAATCAGAGTCCAAATCATAATCCATAAGAGAAGTCAGGTGTTAAAATCGAACAGGTCAGAGAAAATATTTATGAAACCATTTATTAATCTCCCCAGCATCTACTCGCTCGCTCAAGATGCTTCTGTTTCAATGGGGCTCCTGCTCTAAATAGCTTATACTGTGAGAGGCACCTTATAAATTGCTAGATACAATATGATATGATGTCAAGCTATGAGGGATAAGCTAGCAGATGAGTTTTAAGCACAGATACTAGTTTTTGTCATTTATTTTTCCTCATCTCCTTTGCAGATGCCTAAAGAAACTCTTTAGAGGAGACAAAAAAACTGCAAAGGGTCCAATCTAATCTAATCTAATCTAATCTAGAGACCTTTCTGGAGCCACAAGGTGTTAATTAACAGTTGCCTCAAAGTCAATCTAGTCTTTGTCAACACTATAATCTATTCAATCCAACATGTCAACTTCACTAACTCTATTGTCTAAATGCAAAAGGTATCAACAGAGGGTCGATCAAGTTAAGAACAGTTCCGTACCATGCCAAGCTCCCATTGGTCCCTCCCTTTGGAATGGACTTCATCCCTCTGTTCGCTCTGCCATTCTCTCTGTAAAGTGTTTCTTCCTCCTTCTCACATCATAAAACCTGCTTTTCTCTCGGGGTCTCTCGCACTTCAATGGAGCGCTTCTGAACGGTTCATGCAGATAAAAGCGCTTTAGAAATATTAAAATACAATACATTACAAGCACTCATGGGTATGAAGTGTTAACAACTTAATTGTTTGGGCCTCAGCATATGGCCTCAGAATATGACAGAGGGCGGTTGGCAAGTCCTCTCCCTCGTCATCTGATCTTACCACTGACAGAGGACACAGTGAGTTCGCTGGGTTTTTGCGAGGGGTCCAGTTGGAGCCGCAATCTCTTAACCAAATTTCTGCTGTAGTGGGGATTTGAACTCTCGACCTCTCAGTTAACAGTCCAGCATGTTAATCGCTAGACTGCTGTGCAAACTATCGTATTCCACTGGAGAGCTCAGTCCAAATCCACTGATCTACCAAACCACATGAACACACCACTTCATTGGACCATCTGGATCCATGTGCCTGAATGTACTCATTAATGCCCAACAACTTCGAAACAAGATAGACTACATCATGTAGATAATAATATTTAGATAAATAGGTTTATATACAACAATCATAAACAAGATTCCCTACATTCAATAATTATATTTACGTGCATGCACAGCAAACATCAGTCTACAATCCTCAGACTTAGTTAGGCGACTAACACAGGTGCAAGTAAGACATGATGTTAAGGCATTAACTAACAGGAGTGAATGGTAAGACATGATGTTAATGCAGTAACTAACAGGGATGAAAGGTGACACGATGTTAACGTACTAACTAACAAGGGCGAAAGGTAAGACATGATGTGAACGCAGTAACTAACAGGGTAAAAGATAAGACATGATGCTAAGGCAGTGACTAACACGGGTGAAAGATAAAACATGATGTTAATGCAGTACTAACAGGGTGAAAGGTGAGACACGATGTTAAGCCAGTGACTAACATGGGTGAAAGATAAGACATGATGTTAATGCAGTAACTAACAGGGTGAAAGGTGAGACATGATGTTAATGCAGTAACTAACAGTACTTACTGACAAGCAGTATTTTGACAGTAACACAACACAAGCAATGGCATTTAACATAAGCATAACAATACCAGTACAATAGACACGTTACATCTACTACAGCTATGGCAAATGCTAACTTCAGATTAGTAAACGGAAAAAAATTCTGCAGTGAATAGAGACTGATTTGCAGAGTGGCGAGTACTTTGATTGCACTTAAAATGAGAGAAGACTACAAATAAAATGCACGGATACAAGACCAGAGAAAGATTTACATAAAACGACCGACTGCAAGAGGTCTTCGATATCGTATGGACCTGCTCCGTGTGACGAGGTATGGTACGAGCACGTTAATTATGCGGAGTTATAAACAGGTAATACTTGGAAACGCGATTACGAGACTCTTAGATCTTTCATATGGACGAGATGTTTTTACATCTTTAAGCTGTAGAGCAGACCCAGCAATAGCAAATGTCAACTAAACAACTTTCCCTTAATTAAAGGTCAAATGGTTCATACAACGCTCTTGGAAATGAATGCCAGACGCACTGGTGTAAGGTCACTGCCCATCCCATCGGCACAAATGTTACAAGATTAAACCTACGTCTCTCCCATTCAAACAACAGCATGACCTGCGTTGAAAGCCTCATGACCAATGGATGCAGCGAAGCCAGCAACATCCAGCAATTGCTACAACATAGAGCGCACGTTGCATCGATGTCCTATGAAGACAACACATTGTACAGACATCCACTTAACTTGAATACAGACATTGACATCAAAAGCAGCCCAAGTACTATGAAGTGGTCGTCAGGTAAGTACAGTAAAGTACAAATATTACATCAGACAAGCCACCGATTCGTCGCACATCAGCGGCGCCCTGTACATTCGAAACCATCGAAAACATCCCATCTACACTCTGCGTCGCCACAGTACTCCTACCCCAACAGCGGGCCGTCCTGACAATCGACCTCGATAAATGAACGAGTTTCTTCTGATCCTTACAGAATTCAGCTGCCACGAGGGCAATCTCAGAGCTGGTCGCGTGAACTCAAGTGTGACGTTGGCTTGCTTGTCAGCGAAGAACTTCGACGGAATGGTTCCGTCCGACTTCCTCCGCTCTTGACCGAGTCCTGGTCGCCGGCATCCACAGCAGTAATGCCGGACGCAGCGACAGGTGGGGAAGAGGATGCGCCGGGTATTGGACACCACTTGGAAACAAGCTGGCCTCTGTAGTCGATGTTGTACTGTCAAAGTTAAAAGCAAACACAAAATTTTCATTCAGTCATTCAGAGCATCTACGTAATGACTCTTCAAGAGGTATTTGTAGTTGTAAGTGCTACCCTTCAAGAGGTAATTGTAGTTGTAAGTGCCTATCTAATGCTTATTTATATAGAGCCACTTCAAAGAAACTCATCAGAGGTGCTCGCAATCTGCTTACCAAAGACCACAATCGAACAGAATGGTGTTCAACCACTTGCGAAATAGACGCATGGAGAGTAGAAGAGGTACCTCATTATATCTGAAAAGCTGCAACTCGAGATCAACTGAAACGTTTCTTGATATCAGCATGGTTTTTAAATAATAGTGCATTAACCCGATTTATAACACGGTTATAAGTTTTATATTGTTTCGTACACCTCTTTTTTGTATTAACCTGTTTGTCAGCCACAGTGCGTTTGCAGGTGGTTTATTAAAGAACATACTTACTTACTTACTTATATTATTTAAATTTTTATCATTCCTGATGCTGCTATGGTGCCATAACACTGGACGTTTGAACCAATGAACGTCACCATTGGACGTTTGAACCTACCTCAAATTACAGCAAGAAGTCAGTGGAAGAGAAATCTTATAAATAAAATTGGTGAAGTTATTAAATGGCTGCTCTAACATATGCCACAATTTAACAGCCAAACTAGGTCACAACAACGAATGGCTTGAGCCATAATAAAAAATTCGCATCAGAAGCCTACAATCTCTTAACACCTGTTGAAAGACTTCAGCCAGCACATACCTTTGTGGCACAGATGAAGCAAGTCGTGACAACTTTTGAGACGGCGTTCATCAAGTTTTTGGTTTCCTGTATGACTTTATCCACCTATGGTTCAAACAGAAAAGGTAAGACGCAGTAACTAACAAAGGTGAAAGGTAAGACATGATGCTAATGCAGTAATTAACAGAGATGAAGGGTAAGACATGATGTTAACACAGTAATTAACAGGAGTGAAAGCTAAATCATGATGCTAACAAAGTAATTAACAGAGACGAAAGCTAAGACATTGTGCTAGTCCAATAACTAACAGGGGTGAAAGCTAAGACATGATGCTAATACAGTAATTAACAGGGGTGAAAGCTAAGACATGATGTTAACACAGTAATTAACAGGGGTGAAAGGTTAGACATAATGTTAGCACAGTACCTAATCGGGGTGAAAAAAAGACATGATGTTAACACAGTCTCTGTGAAACCTATTCTTCCGGCAAATGCCAACCACAGTGTAAAGTAATCTCTCTCATGTATATCCTCAATCATACCTTACCAGTACATTCCTCTTTTAGAATACACCTACACAGATGGCAAATTAGTTCAATTAAAGGGCAGCTACAAAACCAGCAATCCCACATCTAGTGAGTCTGTCTTTACAGACTCCATGGCTCTACACCAAATTTTAAATTTTATGTCATGCATCACGATTCAAATCGTGGACTCAAGAAAAGGAGCATCATAAATCTGCCATCACATCAGTTAAAGAAACTCATCAGCGGCAGAAAACAAGATCATCGGACTGGAACCAAACATGACAGTCTTCGACAATCAACGGAATCAAAGCCAGGCAGGACGAGAGGCTATATCTATTCAATAAAACAATACCTTGTTAAATGTTGCTGCTTTGCCAACAGTCTGTGACTTTATGGTGAAGTTCAGCTGCTGGCAGTAGACAGGAAGTCGTTCTAAGAAGGTTGCCAGCTCCGTCTTGTGACCTCCACTCGGTACCTGGATGAAATACCCCGAAAAGAAGCAAACCATATAATAAAACAACATTCAAGACCGTTTATGACTTTAAGTGCATAGTTACATAGCTCCTCTTCAAGAAAGCACCTCTACGTGTAGTCATGTACATACCTGCACATAACATACATACACCCATACCTGCAACTACCACACGAAACACACCTGTAACTACCACCCGGACATACCTGTAACTACCACATGAACGTACCTGTAACTACCACATGAACATACCTGTAACTACCACACAAACATACCTGTAACAACCACATGCCTCTGAATAGTTTATACTGTGAGAGGTGCCTCATAAATTACTAGATACGATACGATACGCACATACCTGTAACTACCACACGAACATAATTATCTATAACTACCACAGTTACACATCTGTGACCACCACAGACACAATATACCTGTAATGACCACAGGCACATGCAAAGCTGCAAGTAATTCTTCTCGACATCTCACCTGTAGAGAGAATTCCTTCACGGTCTTGAAGAGCTTCGCACCTTCCTCTGCAAAGTACTCGGCCTGGGTGAAAAGATCCTGGGTCGTCTTAAGTGGTCCCTCACCCCTTGTGAACAGGTAGATTGAGAACGCCATGCTCGACATGTTCTTCGCCCTTCGAACAATCTCGTTCTCCGGTTCTTCCCACTTCTCGGCCTCCGCATCCATTTCGGAAGTTATCAACTTCATCTCAAGGCCTAGCTTAGCGATCTTCGCTTGTTCCTGAAACAAGATCACAAGTGTTTTGCAATTTGAAAATTATGTACTGCTCTTTCAAAATAAACTCATCTGAGTTCTGAGTTCTAAGTTCTAAACTCATCTACGCTAGCCTAAAACACGATTAATGTACATTCTTTTAAATAAAATTTTCTATACCGCCCCTCCCCAAGAAACTCATCCCATCCACAGTTGGCTGATAATACCACAGTATTGCCTATAGCAGGGATGGCGAACCTATGGCACGCGTGCCCAAAGTGGCACGCGTTCAAATTTTTTGGGCACGCGGAATTCAGAGCGTCCCCCAAAATTTCAAACTTAGAAATACAAAATCCTTGTAGGAATCCACATGTTCTTGTTTGAAGGACGTTATTTTAACACCATTCAAAAACAATCGTTGAAACAATGTCTTTAATTAATTTTTTTTTACGCTTTGTTAGCTAAAACCTATATGGGAAAAATAATTATATACTGTGCAATATTCCGAAGGGCACGCAACGGTAGTTTTTAAACTGATTTAGCAGTATTTTGGCACGCACCTTAAAAAAGGTTCGCCACCCCTGGCCTATAGCATCATTCAGCTGTGAACTGAAGTTTGAAAAGTTTTTGGACAGAACAATTTAAATTATCATTCACAACATGTTAAGTACACAAAACAGCTTTCAAAAGAGTTCCATTTATCTAGCATACGAGGTTCATGCCCAGCCGGTTGCAATACCAAATATTCCTCAAATAATCTTCAGTCAATATACAACACCATCAGTATATCCCTGAGTTATGTCTCTGTCAGTACCACATCCGTCCTATCTCACTTCTGTATCATTCTACTGCACCACATTAAGTCACATTATACACATATCACATTACAGTAGTCCGCCCCTTGAACGTGCCCATGCACAGGTGTGGACAACGTGCGCAATGCTCTGGACCACGCCGCAGAAGAAATCTGGAACACCATCAACTGAGACATTGCAAATACAAAATCAGAATTCAACAACAGAGCCATTTACATCAGATGAAAAGATAAGAGCAACTGCTCTTCATCTGCTAACCTCTGTGCTCAGGTGAACGGGTTTCATTCCTCGTGTTGTAGCACCGTGCTTCTAAATTCA
Source organism: Allolobophora icterica (assembly GCA_963556255.1). Lineage (NCBI taxonomy): Eukaryota > Metazoa > Annelida > Clitellata > Crassiclitellata > Lumbricidae > Allolobophora > Allolobophora icterica. The sequence goes on along the minus strand of OY744609.1, from coordinate 63,161,444 downwards.
AAATACAATGAAAGAAACTATAAACATGGGCCACTTAAAAATGTAATATCCTAGCTCGACAACCTCGCATATACTGCATACATATAAAACATTTATAAAGCAGATATTTAACCCGTATCACCATTTCACGTGTTCGAATAAATGCCAAGTGAACTGATATACCCTGGTTAAGGCAGTCTAAGATGTTTAACATTTTTCATCATATTATACATCCACATACAAGCCAATGTCTGCAACATGCCCCAGATCGAAGAAAATATAGACATATGTAAAGATTATCACCATTTTACGTGTTCACATACATGTGGAGTTATGTGACACATTCTGGTTGAGGTAGAGATAGATGTTTAACATGCGTCACCAATTTAAGTCTTCACATGAAAACCAATTTATGCAACATACCTCAGATCAAAGGACAGATAGATAGATATGTTTAACACGTGTCACCATATCACATGTTCATATAGAAAACGAGTTATGTGACATACCCCAGGTCGAGGTAGAGAGAGGTACACTTGTCTGTCCGTTTTGCCTTGGCAGACATCGTTGACATCTTTTACTAAAACCGATAAGTCGTTGATCTGAGTGACCCATGCGTTGGCAAACACCTCCAAGTTCTCGTTGGCGATTTTGCTCATCGGGTAACTGGCAAGAGTTTTGGACGCCTGGATCACCTATAATCACATATTTTAGGTAAGGTAATTAACAACACCAATAATAATAATACAATTTATGTAGCGCCTAGCTCAGCCAAAGTTGTACATGAGTTACAAAAATCAATGAAGGTCATTCGATAGTTTAAAAAGATATATCTTGAGCCGTCGTGATTTGAATGTCTCCAGAGTTGGAGCATTATTTAGGTAAGGTAAGGCACAGTATTACCTGGTATACCCAACATTAAGGTTTGTAGGCACACATATGATGCTAAGTTATGGTAACCTAAAGTAATATCATGTAAGGTAATACCAGTGAAAGTAAGGTAAGGCCAAGACTCATTCAATATGCTATGTGATCAAAAGCAGTCATAACCTGGCAGGATTTTTCAGTCAAAAAGCGAACCTAGATCTATCAACAGAATAGCATGAGCAAAATAGGTCTATCAGTAGCAAGCTTGGCCAGTAATCCAACGACTACAACTCTGAGCCTGCTGAGTGAACGCCTTATATCAATCTTGCACAAGTCGTTCGTATGCACCTGTTACTGTCACCAAGCAGATAAGCTTTAAGCTGAGAACAAAACGACATAAGCGATTAAGCAGAATGAATAGATAATTTAATTTACGTGAAAACAAGACACAGGTTTTCTTTACCTCAGCCGTTTGGCATTTGAAAATACTTTCAATGTGTTCAGACCAAATTATCAACGATTCCGTTCCAGAAATGTGCTTCAGCAACTTGCAAACCTGCGATAAAAGTACAAAGCACAACAGAACTTCGGTATAATGTACATTTCCGTTCCTCAGGTTCACATTGCAGGTTCAACATTTCAAATTACAAATTATCATAATAAGAAATAGAATAATTATTATAAGTAACATGTATTCTGACAAAACATAGTCATGAGGATGGATTCCAAATGAAATCCACCTCTTGACAATGATCTTGAACTTGTCATAACATTGCATGTGTGGTACAAATCTATGCATTCGTGGAATGTACCAGTTTGTACCAATTTATGTACCTAGGTATTGGTATAGCAACTTATAAGAACCTCTAAAGAAAAAGAACAAGAACAAGGAGCTAACTTCAAGAGGATGCCATGGGTATGAAGTGTTAACAGCTTCATTTTCTTAGCCATGGCATGTGAACTTAGCCTTTGAACAATGACGATGATTAATCACCTTCCAGTTTCTGTTTAGGTAGATCTTAAACAAGAGCAACATAAATCGTATCTTAAATCACGCTTTATAATAAATTACACATAAGTGAGATCACTAGAAGCGACCAAGCACAGAGAGCGGCTACAGATTCATCTTAAGGGTAATTTCGCCGTTTTCCAGTTTTCCTCGTACCTCCATCAGTTGATCGGCATGTTCTTCAAACTTAACGGACAATTCATCCACCCTCTCCTTCAGTCCGTTCAATCCAGCCGACTTGAGAGCCGCTAGCAGTTCATGGTCCTCATTCAGTTTAAACACATCGGACGCCTGATCCATAGCAGTGTCTATCAACTGAAAACATCCAACACACACATATATACCATTACCAGTACACCTAAACATGTGTATCTATGCATACATATGTATATATATATACAAGTATATACATGTATATATATAATTGTAATTAGTAACCTATAATTGCGCCAGTGTCTAATTCACAAGGCATCAACCAACAGCACACCAAAACCAAGCCATAATCAGGTCAATATCCAGGTCAGTCCATAGGCCAGAGAGGCACCTATGGTGAATAAGCAATTTGAAAGAGGTAAGTTTAAGTGGAGTATTTGTTAAGCAACAATGCCTACTTCCACTTGGCATCTTTGGACGACCCCTTCGACACAACAAAGCACTCGGGAATAAGTTGGTGCCCTGTGGTTAGCTCACAAGTAGTAGTTTATAAATTTCAAGATTATGATTAGCAACAAAGCATTTACATATACCAAACATCTGAAACTTCTGAAACTGGTAACAACGGATCGTACCTGTTTCTTCAGGGTCCTTGATGCCTCTCGGGTCTTCAGAATTGCCATTTCTAGGTCCTGGCTCATAACCGAACTCACCTTCTGGTCCTGTCACAGAAACATTGCACTGGTCAAGTGACTAAAAAATAGATTACCCCAACAACAACTAATTTTTCTCTTATAGGACCAAGCGGATAACTCCACAAATTCAATTCCATTTCGCTGTTGTTGGTGATTCATAACAAATCAGAAGAAGAGCAGCCCCTTACGCTAGCCTAAGAGGCAGCAATGGGTATGTAGTGTTAGCAACTGCTGTTTACTTCTCATGATTCTCTTGACTGTGTTTAACGGTAAGCATAAGGGACAGCTCTTCTTCAACTTCAAGTCAAGCAACATTTATGGTGTTGTAAAGCAGAAACATCAGACAATGGTGCCAAATTTAACTTTATTAAAGTTTTCGTGGTTCTCCATGCAGCCTTCGGAAAAAATTTTACTCGACAGCCACGTGAATTATAAACTGGATGTAAAACGCAAATTGATTTGAAAACTTGATTTGTTTCCTGCTCCGTCGTTTGAATTTAACGTTTCGGTCAGATGCATGCTGGGTACTTTGGTGTCTGCGCTAGTATCATCATCTACGGATTCTACGCTCTCATCAGTATGGAACGTATCGCTTATTCCTCTCAACAACTTCGGTCTTTCTGGTCATCCTCCATTCATCCTACTCGAAGCCTACGCAAAAATTGAGCGCTTCTGAATGGCCCTCCCGCTAGAAGCGCTTTATAAATATCCAAATACAATACAATACAATACAATACAATACAAATGTTCATTCATTCATTCAGTGGACTTCAGAAGCCCAACTCACATGCTTGTAAAAGGTCTATGCAGATTTCCTAGTTAAAAGAACACACAGATCTGAAGGAAGGTTATACCACGTGGTGAGCCCAACCACTGAAAAGGCATGATGCTGCATCTTTGAAGTGCACGTAAAAGGAACAACAAAGTTCTCATCCAAAACCAGTGCCATAGCGAGGGGTGTCATGGTACAAGGCGGAACTCGGGGGGGGGTTAAGATTTTGAGACGGAATGATTTAACTATTAAACTAATTACTTTCTCTTTAAACATAATATCCATTTAAAATGAAATATTTAAAATGAAATAAATGCAATAAAATTAAGTAACAACAAATAAAGTGTATAACTGTATATATATAATATTAATAGATAGATACCTGACAGTGCACGCAAATTTGGTCAATACAGGTTAAGTTGATCTTTGGGGGGGGCTATATCTACGCTTGGCACAGAGCGCAGTTATAACTTGCTACGTTCCTATTTACAACATGAATGGGTACTTTAAAGAATAATGGAACTAGAAAATATTTAAACTTTTAATATTTTAAATATTTAACTTTACTAGGACAAACACAACGTACCAGATTTACACCGATGCGAAGCAACACAGCCAACTCATGGCGTAGTTTCTCGTAGAGCATCAGTATTCGTTCACGATGCTCGTGACTGGTGTATGCAGAGTCTGTGAAATCTTGCGTTGTTTCGATCAATGTCTCGAGCGATCCAAGCAGTTTAGCCTCTGTGTGTGGTCCCACCAACGTAACCCGTGTCATTTCAACCTGGTCCTTAACACAGACAAACTTCAATTAAAAAGAACTGACAAATAACGCAAGTCCTGGTACTGCTTAGCATCATTTGATAATTTAAATAATTAATTAATAATATTATTTATGCAAGTATGTACGTATGCATGTATTGCAAACAAATGTACATATAGGTCCTCTACATGTATGTAGGCCTATGTACGTATGTATGTACGTGTATGTATGTACGTGCATGTATGTATGTACGTGTATGTATGTATGGGTATGTATGCATTATTACTGCTTATTATTATTATTATTAATAAAGCAGTTTTATATAGCACCCCTTCAAGATGCCTACTCAGGAGCACTCCCAGTTCAACCACGGTCGAACAACGCAGTTTTCAGAACAGTAAGAAATAAGGTGAAATTACCAGTCAGTATTTGCCCATTCCAGGTCATGGCGCCAGCCGCAGAGAAGGCACGGCGTTAAGCGCGCGGAACAATAAGCTCAGCTTTATTTATGTATAAATATGTAAGTATGCAAACACATGCAAATTTCCAGCACCCTGACCTCAAATTCTTTGATAGCCTTAAAAGCAGTTGGTTGATGCTGAGACAGACTGATGCCAGAGTCTCCATTGACGGTCGTTGACGGAGACACATCACCGCTGACATGGCCACCGTCCGTGGAAACGTAATGTATTACGTCCAAAGCTTTACGCATCTGCGTAAAGACGCAGTCTCGGTTCTGCCTCGCAGTCGCACACTCTGGATGCCTCAGCAATGTCTGCAGCATTCAAGGAGAATGTTTCATTTAATCTAGAAGTGTCCAACAAAAGTGATGACTATACAAGTATACGAGGGAACAGTGAATACAAAGAGGTTACTAACTCTGCCTCTGTTTGTACTCTGGTAGTGCCAGTCCCAAGCCTGGAGAAAGGAGGAGGGCAATGCTAAGCTTAAGGGACTGCTCTTCCTCTTCCATCCTTACCTTACTTAAACACTGTTATCACTAAAGTCACATGTTTATTTCCAGCCATATTAGGAAACAATGTTGGAAATAAATTCAATTACGAAGCAGTCTGTACACGCAACATGTGTAACAGAAGCTTGAAATATGTAAGGCTAGATGAATCGATGGATGGATGAGTGGGTGGGTAAAATAATAAGTTAATGAGTGAGGAAGTAAGCGAGCAAGCTTGATTCCAGGCCTTCAATGATTTTACAGTTACATGTACCTTAGCTGTGGTCAGCAGCATCATTGTAGATTTTTCAAGCACAGCTCTCGCTGATCCCATCTGCGTCCGAGATTTCTCGCTCTTTAGATCCTGTTCGCGATCCGAAAACAGGAAAAACATACATTACTGAGCTATAAAACTTAGACAAAAGTATTTTAGTTTTAATCTTACATGCGCTGCAAACAGATTCCAATGATGAGAAAGAAGAAACTTACGTTCTGTCTGTCCCCCGACAGGTGAGCTAGTTCGACCATTTCGTTTCCAAACTGACTGAATGCTTTGACGAATTCAGCAAACGTCGTACATGACTCGATGTGCGACAGACTGGCAAGCACCTGCAGAGAAAATATGCAAGGTCAGCAAGTGTTACTTGTAAGTAAAGCCCTACAGGCTGATAGGATTCAACTGCATCAACCAAGTCTCTCTCAACAAATCATCTGTGCACTAATTCAGCATGGCGAATATCCACTGTTATATAAATTATCGTCATAACAATTACAAATGATACACTGGTAAGCATTAGTTATAACCACATAAATGATATATGGTATGCTTGAGTCATTTCATTCTCAACTTAAAACTTACTCTTTCAGATTGCTTATCCACCATAGGCTGCCTCTCTGTCTTATGGACTGATCTTCTGGATATTGGCCTCATTACTGCTTGGTGTTGGTGTGCCATCGGTTGATGCCTTGTGCATTAGACACCGGCGCAATAGAAGTTACTAATTACAATTACAATTATACAGTCACTAAAATAAATGATTATCAGGCTATTCAAACTAGGTATAACCAACCAAATTGTTAGATAATATTGTCGTCAAAATAAATCATAAACTAATAAAGAGTTTTATTAAAATAAAACATTCATAAAATAAACACGCACAGAATGTCTAACAGAAAACTTAAAACTTGCTTATGTAACCAACAACAAAACAAATACCAGATACAATGTGGTCCAATACCTTTTCTTTGGCCGTTATGAGCTGTTTTATAACAACACGGTCTGCGAGAATCAAGACTTTTGTAATTGCTGATAGCAGCTGGCGTGCAGCGCGCACCATCGCGGTCTTTTCGGCCAGGCTGCGCACTGTTCCCGGGTCATCGATTTTTACGTCAGTCAGCTTCTGAATGCGTGAACCTGGTAGATAAATTGTTATCAGTAAATTTCAACTGCAATACAGAACACAACATTTAACAAAATTTTATTTATAAAATTTAATGCAAGGTTTGCATCAAGTAAAGATACTGTGTTCCATAGTGGGATTTAGAGGTGATCAGTTTCTTTTCGTAGGTCTTTGAACCAGCAACAGACGAATCCCAAGATCCTCGACACGGCCCACGGGACCAGTGCATCACAGGACCTGCTGCTCACTTCCCAGACTGCACTGGTACCAAACTATATTGCTTGGTGACAGAGAAATGTGTGCACAAACAATTTGCCCTGAGTAGTTACATGGAGTCGAACCTGCAAGTGCATGATCATCGAGTAAGTGTGTTACCAATAGACCATTTTAATGCATGCAATGCTTTGAGCTTACTTTACCTATGTATTCGGCCCATAGTTGGCCCTCATTGTAATGCAGCTGACAACTGGTCGACAGCTCAGGGTTCAATGCAGGCCCAGAATAGGGTTGTTATCACCAAAGACATTTATCATTTAACAATACTCATACAATTTGAGTCCATTATGCTCAACACTGTAGGGAGTGGTTATGTAAACTAGCCCCACGATCTTATAACAAGCCTCTTTCACAGGTAGTCCTCTGAGGAATGATCCTTGGCCTAACCGACGTTTAGGCTAAACCAGAAGTTAAATTAGCCTATAGCGACCAACATTGTATCACAATTGGCCACAGGTGGCTTGTAACAAGGCCAACATGGGCCTAAGGAATGTTGGGCTTGTTGGTATTAGGGTATTAATAAACTTCTTTCACAAGCCGTTACCTGCTATTTTGGCTTCTTGACAAGCCTCATACATTTCGTGCTGGATTTCTGAATTTTCGCGAGCAATTGCTTCTCCGACCTTAACAAACCGCTCGACGGCCATATTGACTGCCTGGCCAACTCGCACAAGAGCGCTCAGTGCTCGCTCCGAACGAATCGGCTTCTCTTTGGCATTGACGAGAGTTGTTATCTGCAAATGAAACACAACAGACTGTAAGTGAATGGAAGCCTTTTTTGTTGATTAATTAAGACCATTTCTTAATTAATCCAGACTAACCCAGCCAGCATACATACATTGTGGCAATGTTGCCCCAGCACTGTCTAACATCATCCAAACAGACCTTGGTTAGTCTTGTTTCAATTATATCAGGGCAATACGTCACATAAGGTCTGCTCTCACCAGAGACCAGTGACAGACCACATCCTATTGTCCCATCTGTCAGCCATGTTTTTGCATCTTTTTTAAATAGGCTTCAACATCATTATCCAAAAATCTCTGGCTCCTGTGGTTCTGGGCTCTAGTGCATACCACATTGCTTCCCTCCAGGAATGGAATTAACTACGTTTTCTGATATACGCATCTAACTGCCGTTTACCCTGTGAATAACTACCTACACCTCAGATTCACATTCTGCAAGTGACTTTGTACGTTATAAATTTTTAGAAAAATAATAATAATGTTTGCCAGCGTTATCCCAATGTATGTGAGCTGGCAGGATTGCCTGATGACACTGATAAGATATGCAAACCTGCAATCATGAGCAACCAAAGTCCAAATTTATTATGTCTTCGGTTAACCTAGGACATTAACAAGACTGGGATATTTTGTGCAGTGGCCTTGCAAGCAAGCAGCTGAAAGCACCTCAAATCGCATGTAAAATATGGTGTTCAACTCACTGAATAATTAGGAACTAAATACAATGCAACAACTATGTACATGTAATCGGTGATGCGCAGTATCATTGCGCACTAAACAATTTTTTGTAAGTTAAACTAAAACTATTTTCCAACTAAAAAATATAGTTTAACTAAAGTTGGCAACTAATTTTGAAAATTAGTTAACTAAACTAAAAAAGTAGTTAAACTTTTCCCAACTTTTTCAAACTTGTTACGACAAACGTTTTCAGAATAACAGAGGTTAAGTGAACTGTAATAATGCAGAGCATCAATGACAATTTCACCTTCAAACTATGCAGTGTGTACTGTTCTAGCATACAGCTACAGGCATACTGTAAGTAGTGTATGAATTTGAAACACAGGCTATTAATGCTAAAACCATGCAGTGTTAATCAATAAGTTTCGCGTTGAGTTGTTGACAGTGTTCAACATTCATTGCAGAAAATAGTTGCGTACTGCTGATATTTTTAGTTAAACTTTTTAGTTAGCAACTAAATTTTTTTAATTAAACTATGGTTTTAACAAAACTATTTTTTTTAGTTAAACTTCATCCTTAACTAAAAAAAATTACTTAAACTAAAAGTTAGCAACTTTTTAGTTAACTATTGCCCACCACTATTGCCCACCACGTTCTGCATAACAAATTCATCACAGGATGACCAGTGTTTGTCTGATCACAGGTAACATACCCTCCCTGCAGCCTGCGATCCTACTTTGCATAACGACACTCGAAAGCAGCTTGAGCTATACAGTTTCTTATGACTTATAACTTCATTGGCATTTTAGTGATTTAAATGACGCACCCATACCCGACACGACTTCCTCGTAAGATTGCCTTAAATTATTGCAGATGATGCGCTCGTAAATCATGTGCACTAGCACTAAACAACCTCTGATATGCGCTAGATAAGTGGTCAACGTGAACCTTACCCCGAACAACCTCTAAGCGCCGTTTACGCTAACAAGACGCGAAAACGGTCTGCCAGTGACGAAAAGGTCACACAATATTAAAAACGGTCCTAAAATAGAAAGCAGACGAAGCACCTGAGTAACAAGAGGGACAAGGGTTTGCTCGACAGATTTAGTTCGAATTTCCATCGTTAATTTACTGCCTCCATCATTTCGACCACCACCGGTCGCCATTTTGTCGGCCAATAATAAATAGCCGTCCCCCCGCGTATAAGAAGTACAAACTAGTACTACAGAAAAGTTAATGAGTAAGTTAAGAAATTCTAAACAGATAGGTCTACAAAGAAACCTATTGACAAGGCTGTTGCGATGACGTCGAAATATGAGCTGCTGGGATTAAGCAAAGTTTGTAAGCCACACAAATTGCGTTTTAAGTGTTTACTGGATTGAACTCAAAACAACTTATTATCGTAATCGTAAACTCTGAGAGTTGTTTGGATTTAAATTTCACTTATAAATGCGTTTTCAAAGCACCTTAACTTTTAGAACTGATTGATTTTTAAGTGTAACAGTGTCGAGCTTGTTTGTTTCAAAGAGGTTACCGATTCTTCTCGTCCTCAACGAAACCCGCCATTGTAGCCGCTCCGCCTCCTCTCCCTGAATGGTCTCTGGCAACCGAACTCGGACCTCCACTAGACATCGATCTCTGGACATCTCTCTGACACGACGCATCGCTCGTGAATAAATTGTCACCCTGCCTTTGGCTATAGAGCAGCACTTTAGAAATTGGAGTTTGCGATTACGACTGTGATTAAAACATTTCAAAAGCGCCACTTCAAGCATTATGATTATGTATTGTTAGTCCACACCTTTTCAACCTTTCTTCATAGCTCAAATTCTATTCATCCTAAATCATTTTGGAGTTTAATTCAGTAGACTCGTAGTAAATCACACTGAGGACAAGTTGAGTCAGCTCTCGGACCTATTTTATTCCATCTTGGAACGCGAGTAAACATACAAAAGTACAGCGCTAAATAAACGTAAACTAGAGCGAGTTGAACGAGGTCAAAGATCACGTGTAGCTGAGGCCACGCCCCTGGACACGATCAATGCTGAGAGAGCGATTCACGCTGGCAGCGCACACGATTGATGATTAGTCCGCGGCATTGTGTGTATAAAACTTGGCGATAAATATCGCTCAGAAACTTTGTAAACAGTTATAATTTCAAACTGACTACTTGGATTTTATAAGTCCAGATTGCTTGACGTTTCGGAGCTGAAGATGTTAATCGCATGGCGATAACAGCGTTTTAAGATGCAAACACGACGCGATGGCCAATGCTAGGAGGAAGTCGGACCGGCCAAGCTTCAACGTAAGTTGCTTGCTAGGCGTCTGCCTTGATCATGGCTTTGGGGCCATAGGTAAAGTAAGGTAAATGCTGTCGGGGGCGTGGGTCAATCGTACCCATTGTTTGACCAACAGTGCATCAATGGAAGTTACTGTAAAACAGCACTTTTCGCCGATGTGCACAGCCCTCCGAAGTCGGACGCTACATAGGTTGCTGCAGGGGCGGAGCAAGAAGTCTACAATGGGGAACAAGTGGGGCGAAAATATCTTATACGTTTTTACTTTGCAGGGTTTGACCCGATGTATTTCGTTTTTTTGATGACCTTTTCCCCATCGCTGGATCGCCCTAGTTTCTCAACTGTTTGATTTACATTCCATAAGTATCCACGAATGTTTCATGTGTAATGGTTAGATTTCTGATTTCCAGTGTGGGTAAAATATTAATAGACAATTTTTATGGCGCCGTGGTGTAGCCGAGGTCAAAGAAAGAGGCACTGCACATGAGTTAAAAATTTGTTGTGAAGATGAATTCATTTTGTTCAGAGTCAGCATTTTCTTGAAGTGTTCTTCCAAGATTATCTGAAGTTCTGGGTGTTTTGCTTGACAGACTTCTGATAGAAAATGGGCAGGCAGGCAGGCAGAGAGACAGAGAAAGACAAACTTAGAGAGACACACAGACAAAGACAGACAGAGAGAGGGAGAGGAGCAGGCAGTGGCACAAATACTGAGAGAGACAGAGACAGAGACAGAGAGACAGGGCAAGAGAGACAGACAGACAAACTGAGAAAGATACAGAGAGAGAGACACACACACATAAACAGACTGACAGAGGCAGACAGACAGAGTAAGAGAGACAGCCATACAAAGAAAGATACAGAGAGACACACATAGACAGACTGAGACAGAGACTGACAGAGACCGAGAGAGAGAGAGAGGCAAGCTGACCATTTTTTGAAGTTGATTGTTTTCTGCTTGACCAAAATCATTACATCTGCTTCGTTAACCCAGTTAATCCAGTTATGGTTTATGACTAACCCGGTTATTTCTTCCATTTCTAGACTTGTCACAGCACACAGTCCAGTGGCAAGTGACATTATCCCTCGTGATACTATCCCTCGTTGCTTCCCGCTCATTTCTTACGCTGCACTTGTGTTTGTGATTCTGCCAGTTGGTTTTATGAAGCTGTTTTCTGTCGCTGTAAGATATCGCCTTGTTTTCATTAGTTTTTCTTTCCGCTTCTTGTCATAAACGTCTTTAGTTATTGTTTTATTGTCACTTTGCTACTGTACATTGTTGTAATTAGATCATCGTACAAGGATGCACAAAATGGGGAAGGGCATGATGAGGAGAACGGAGGAAGCGATGAAGAGGATGGATGAAGCGATGAGGAGGCTGGGGGAAGTGATGAAGAGGATGGAGGAAACGATGAGGAAGACAGAGGAAGCGATGAGTAGGACAAAGGAGGCGATGAGGAGGACAGAAGAAGCAATAAGGAGGATGGATTAGCAACGAGGAAGACAGAGGAAGTGATAGGGAGGATGGAGGAAGCAATGAGGATGATGAGCAAAGTGATGAGGATGGAGGAAGTGATGAGGAGGACCAAGGAAGCAACGAGGAGGATGGATGCAGCGATGAGGAAGACAGAGGAAGCGATGAGGAGGATGAAGGAAGTGATGAGGAGGATGGAGGAAGTGATGAGGAGGATGGAAGAAGTGATAAGGAGGATGGAGGAAGTGATGAAGGAAGTGATGAGCAGGATGAAGGAAGTGATGAGGAGACTGGTTTGTGACTAGGGCAACCAGAAGCTGGGTTTTTGTGAAGTGGTATTCAAGATATTAATTTCAGATAAAGCATTCAGATGTTGATATGGATGACATATCCTTAGCTGGGGGTGGGGGGCGGTTGGGGGGGGTCGCTTGAGTATCATTTGTTGGATGTGGGTATTAGCATACAGAGATGGATTTAGTTTCTGCTGCAGTTTTTAGACTATTTTCACAACCCTATGTATATGCTGATGTGTTTTGATAGTTATGAGTGGCATTTCAAATGTTTTGAGTTCGAGGGTTTTGATGTTATACATTTAACTGATGGCAGAGAGGCAGAGACTTAAAGGGAGGTAAAGAGGTGCACAAGAACACTGAGAGGGATTTGAGTAGATACACATAGACATAGAGGGAGAGTGCAAGGGAGAGACAGAGAGAGAGAAAGTGGCAGGCAGTGACACAAATATGGAGAGAGACAGCAACAAAGAGACAGAGACAGAACAAGAGAGCAAGAGAGACGGATCAAAAGAGAGAAAGACATTCAGAGAGACAGACACACATATATACAGACTGACAGAGAGAGAGAGAGTGTGGCAAGCAGAGAGACACAAACACAGAGATAGAGACAGGCATAAAGATGTAAGCCAACTCTGCCCAAGTAGGGAAGTGAAACTTCCCATTTGCAGTGTGCCTGAGCAATTAGCTCGTTTTATTTATTATTTATAGTTAATTGTTCCCTCCGGAACAAACAACCCATTTTGGAAATTGGGTGAAGGTTAGAGCAGTGATGACTCTACAAGGGGGACCCATTGTCATGACCCCACAGATGAACTGCTGCCCTCTCCAAAAAGTCAGACCACTTCTTGACATTTTAATCTGTTGACCTAATTTGTCACGAAATTGAGATTGTTAGAAGCTCAGATTTGCAATAGTGAATTTGTTAAAGCAGCCATAAATTAATGAGGCTAAGATTAATTAGTGTTTTGAGAAATATGAAAGTTTGTTTAAAGTTGAAATGGTGTTGAAATGAGTCCAGAAACTAAACATCAATGCCGTATATCAAAAGTCGAGAGGGAACATGTGTGGGTGGGGTTACCGCTGGTGTCACACTGTTCTAATTTATTGTTTTGTTAACTGATTGATATAATAGTCTAGTTCTTAATGACATTTAATGTATAGCATGGAGAGCTTCTCTAATTTGTTTCGCTCTTTGAGCGGCTCTGTATAAATGTCTGATTGCAATTTATGAAAATTAATTTACTGGAGAAGTTGAATTGGTGTTGTGTGTAGTTGGAATAAAGTAAAAATTCTTCATTTTAAGTTGAAATGGTGTAGAAATAAGAAATCCGTGAAATCTATTTACAGTTGAAATGCTGTTAAAAAATTCAAAGGTGAAATTTATGAAAAGTCATTTAAAGGTAAAATTGTGTAATTCTTTTAAAGTTGAAGGGGTGTAAGAGAATTTGATTCAGATATTGAAAATAACTTGTTTTCAGTACCAGCACTGAAAACATTAGGAAGAAGAACAACATTGCCTTAAGCTAACCCCCTTACCCGAGAGGCAGCCATAGGTATGAATTGTTAGCGACTTCATTTTCTTAGCCTCAGCATATGAAAGTGGAAACCTTGCTGTCTCATCTTCCCACTGACAGTGTACTGTCAGTGTACTCATTGTAGCTTAGTTGGCTAGGGGTGCAGGTGGAGCAGAACTGTAGAAGCAAATTTCTGCTCTGCCAGGGATTTGAACCCCCAACCTCTCGGTTGACAGTCTAGTACACTAAAACACTGTGCTGACTCAAACTGTTTATGTGGGTAGATAAATTAATTATTAACTAGGTTAATAAGTGCGGTTAAAGTAGGCCTTTTGATGTTACCATTACCACCTGTTGAAGTTATGAATCATCGGTTAGAGTACAGTTATACAAGTAATGAGTGTTGGAATAATGCATAATGCAGATACAAAATGACAATAGAATGGAATCGTTTGGGTGTAAAGTTGTTTTGCTGAGTCATGCGTTTGATTTCAGGTAATTATATGATCAAGATCTGTAATTTCGGCTGCTTTGTTGTTTGGGAAAATTCATGTCCGCGTGTGGTGTGTTTCGGAAGTCAGAGTCATGTGGCTTGCGTCAGTGATTAGGCGTGGGAGTATGAAGTGTTGGTGCTATGACGATGATGGTGATGACAGTGATGATAGTGTTGATGATGATGATTGTGTGTAACACTTATATTACCTTTTAAATACCTTGTAAAATCATGATGATGCTACAGTAGAAGTAAGTGTACATCATAGGGGCAAAAGATGATGATGATGATGATGATGATGATGATGATGATGATGATGATGATGATGATGATGATGATGATGACGATGACGATGACGATGACGATGATGCAATGATGATAATGATGATGATGATCATGATGGTGATGATGGCATTGATGATGATGATGACGATGACCACGATGATGGTGGTGGTCATGATGGTGGTGGTCATGATGGCATTGATGATCATGATGGCAGTGATGATCATAATGACGATGATGGTCATGGTGATGATGATGATATCAACCTTATTAACGTTATTAATCCAAATAATAATGATATGTTACTGGTATGCATGCGGTATAGGGAACATGAGATGGTAATGACGTTATACTTTTAATTTTAACAATGTTGATGGTGATGACAGTAATAACAATACATCACCAACACTTTTAAATAATACTAATAAAAATTAATTAATAATATGTTAGTGTCTTTTGTTTTCTGACATAATGTTTTAGAGTGTACCTGTGTAGAAAAGGTGTACTACCAGACACCAATAAATTGTATATTTATGAAGCTCCTTTTCAAGGCAAACTGAGTGAATGAATGAACGAGTGAATGAGTGATTAAGCAAATGAATGCATGGGTGAATGAGTGAGTGCATGAATGAATTAGTGAATGAATGGGTGAATTAATGAGTGTGTGAATTAATGAGGGAATGAACACACGAATGAATGGATGAATGCATGAATGAGCAAATGAATAAACAAATGAATAAACAAATGAATGAATTAGTGATAAATGGGTGAATTAATGAGTGTGTGAATTAATGAGTGAATGAACTAATGAATGGTTAAACAAATACGAGTAAGCACATGAATGAGCAGATGAATGAATATACATATGAATGAATTAGTGAATGAACAATTGGATAAAAGCATGATTGATTTGAACAGAAAGTGATGTGGAAGGTATTTTGTTTCTTATGTCACGGTTTTAATGCTTAAAATGATTTAAATTTGATTTTCAGAGAAGCCCAGTTTCCTCCATACATCTTTCGATCGGCAATGATCTGGACGTCGTTCTGGATGATCGAAAAATAAAGACAGATCCGAATGAGAACAAGAACCGCCGTACAATAATCGTGAAACGTGAAAATTGTTCCTTTGGCTTTACGTTGCAGGTTAATGTCAGACACTTATGTGTATTTATTTGTATTTTTTATATTTTTATTGATTGCGTTAAGTTACAGGTGTACTTTTAAATATTTTATTCATTTAAAAAAAAAATAAATATCGCGTTTCACTGTCACAAAAGTGATCCACAGTGTGAAAGCTTTGCTGTTGATAGAAACTGTACCTTGAACTTTGAAATAATATTACTTCAGTAATCAAAATGTATGTACTAGTGTGTATGTATGTATGTATGTATGTAAACTGTATGTATATATGTATGTATGTTAGGGTGGTCCACGAGACAATGGTGAAAATTCACCTTTAACAGAACTAGTCTAAACAAGTTTAAATCTGTTCTACCTCACCTAAGTAAGATGTGGTCCAAATCTGAAGCAGATTGGAGCACTTTTAGAGGTGGCTCAAGGCCCCCAACATTTTCTTCCTAATACCACGTACGGCCTAGTGGAAATCATTGACTGTTATTTACTAGTCTAGCCAATTTACAGTTAGACCTGATCCAAATTGCTTCTGAAGCTTTTTAAACGGTTTCCTGCTCAGAAAACCATTGCTGAATAACATATCCAAAATCCAACAAAATCTGACCGCGGGAACACCCCCAAAAATGAATTTCAAAATGGCGGATTGGCTGTGTCCTAAGAAATACCAGTATTACTACCAATACTTTGCAGCTAGACCTGGACAATATTGCTTCTGAAGCTTTTTAAACGGCTTCCAGCTCAGGAAGCATTGCTGAATAACATATCCAGAATCCGACAAAATTGGACCACAGGAACACCCCCAAAAATGAATTTCAAAATGGCGGATTAGCTGTTTGCTAAGAAATACCAGTATTACTGCCAATAATTTGCAGTTAGACCTGGACGATATTGTTACTGAGACTATTTAAACGGTTTCCTGCTCAGGAAACATTTCTGAATAACATATCCAGAATTCGACAAAATCGGACCACAGGAACACCCCCAAAAATGAATTTTTAAATGGCGGATTAGCTGTTTCCTAAGAAATACCAGTAATACTACCAATAATTTGCAGTTAGACCTGGACAACATTGCTACTGAGACTTTTTAAACGGTTTCCTGCTCAGGAAACATTGCTGAATAACATTTCCAGAATCCGACAAAATTGGATCACGGGAACACCCCCAAAAATGAATTTATAAATTCAGTCCCCTTGATAAAGTTCAATGTCATTCGTTTTTTCTTATTTCTATTTTAAATTTATGAAATGCTATTAAGCCTATTCAAAAATAATGTGAAAAAAGTACTCCACGATGTCCATAGGCGTAGGCTCTGGGGGCAGCCGGGGCACGTGCCCCCAAAATATGTGTTTAATTCAACTCAAATCATGTTTTCTGTTCCTCAGTGCAGTTTACCGATTTCATGCTTAAATGGTGAAAACTACCTGACCTTGAGCCACCTCTAAATGCTCATCAATCTCCCTCAAATTTGGTAGAAGTAATAGTGGGCAGCCATAGAACAAAAAGCGGGTTGTGGAGCGCAACTCTGAGACACTTAATTTTTTTGGACCACACTAATGTATGTATTAGAGCACTTTTATAGCCCCTTTAGGTAACTAAAATGGGCGCTCCAGCATGGTTAACTAGAAATCACCGAACTAGAATGAGCAGAAAACGTTCCCTGAACTGTTTAAGATGCTAGTGATCATATGTCCGGTGGACATTGTTCCAGAGAGACGGACCAGAGGAAAAGGTGCACCCAGCTCGTGCTTGTTTGCGAAAGAGCAGGACCGTGACACAGCCGGTGGTGTTCGGAACAGCTTGCAACCTGTGTGAGGAGCTCTGAGATGTGGTCTGCACTCTGCAGTCAAGCCAGCGATCGAAGCTCGGCCCATGAGGAGTGGTTTGCAAAATGCATTTCTTACTTCAAAAGAGCTCTTTGGTGTTTGTTTTTTGGGAATTTGTCTGACATTTAACATACATTTATGTGCTGTTGTGTAGAGCTATGGCCTGCGTCGCAGGAATTCTGACGAGACGGAGCTTCTGTCCTACGTCGACTATGTCGAGTTTGGTGGACCAGCACAGAAAGCTGGAATGAGGGCAGGTAAGGATTCATTAATTCATTCGTTCACTCATTTGTTAATTAATTAATTCACTTATTTATTCACTGATTTCTTCATTGGCTCATTCATTCATTCATTCATTCACTCATTCACACGCTCCTTCATTCACTCATTTATTCGTTCATTCATTCATTCGGTAAATGTGTCTAGTACCTCTTCAAGATTTCTATGAAGTAGCACTCCCAGCCCAGCCTTAAGTGGTGATAAAGATAAAATGTGATTCAAGTGTGTCGTATAGTGAGAAGAAAGAGCTAGAACAAATCAGTTTAACGTATAAGGCCCATTGTTGCCTGACCACACCTATGAAATGTCTTGTTTTGCATAGGAATGGTATTTCTTTTGGCTAGGCACGTCAAGCAATATAGAACCAGGGTTTTCCTTAAATGTTGTAATAATACACACCTGGATATTTACCTAGTACCCTCTAAGAAGGCATGAAACAGGTGTTGTCAGCCTAATGTCAGAATGATGTTCTATAGGTATCCCAGGCCCGCATTAAGGGGGGGGGGGTGCTAAGGGTGCTGCAGTACCCGGGCTCGCAGTTTTGAGGGGCCCGCATTTTTCAGAAGTACATTAACATTTTTTAGTGTACTTGTAATTGGGCCCCAAGCTGATGGCTATATATGTATTACAGCACCAGGACCCGCACTAGCCTTAATGCGGCCCTGAGGTATCCATTCCATGAATCTTTCTATTCGTCCATTTGTGTGTATTGGAGATCAAATCAAATCAAATCATTTATTCCTGCAACCAATTAGGAATACAACAGCAAATCATTTCTCAACTTAATCGGCTACAAAGGGGGCCCTGAAGGGATCAAAGAACCCGCTAGATAGGGACACCTATTTACCTAGTGCATTAAGTATGATGACGGCCAATTAATACCCAGGAATATGCCATGGAGGTTTTATAAGCATAAGAAGATTATGAGAAGGAAAAGTAGCTGAGGGAATGACAGAATTGAAGGCTGTAAGATAGCAGGATGAAAAGGTACATCTATACATGTTAAGCAAAAAAAACACGTTTATACACATTAAGTTAAAAAAACAAATCCTAACTAGAACAGCAAAGTGAGATATTAGTCCATTTGTATGTATTGCACATCTTGTACCATTTGTGTGTATCGAACATATTCTACCATTTGTGTGTATTGAACATATTCTACCATTTGTGTGTATCGAACATATTCTACCATTTGTGTGTATCGAACATATTCTACCATTTGTGTGTATCGAACATATTCTACCATTTGTGTGTATTGAACATATTCTACCATTTGTGTGTATTGCACATTTTCTATCATTTGTGTGTATTGCACATATTCTGCCATGTGGGTGTGCAATAGTACAGTGGTTAGCATGCTGGACTCTCAACCGAGAGCTAAGCAGTTCAAACACCAGGCAAATAGAAAAGTTACAAATTGCTTCATACAGTATTGGACGAAGTTTGCTTTTCAGGCCAAATGCTAAAGTAGAAACCGATAGAATTATTTCAGACCGATTGTTTGAAATTTATTGCTGCTGGGTATGTTCAGGCAGTCGCATCCAGGATGTTATCTGACACCCTTAAACTCTAAACCAATATTTGCAGACAATTTAGGCATTAGCTTACAAGCATAAATGCCCTTCTCGTTTGCCTAGGCTCGTCCCGTAGCTTAGAGGATTTTGTTTGAGTTGAGCCTCTGGACACGGTAATAAGACCTGATTATTTCTAGGATGGTATATGAACTGATTCAGAATCTTATGCATTCTATTGATTTCTATAGCACTTCTGTAGGACATGGTAGCCGATCGTGGGACATGGTAGCCGATCGTGGGACATGGTAGCCGATCGTGGGACATGGTAGCCGATTGGTTAGAGCGCTCGCCTTGTAACGAAGAGAGTATGGGTTCGAGCCTCCTCCTCTGAGACGGTTACTGTGTAGGAACCTTGAAAAAGTTCTTAACACACAACCATTAAGTGCCGTTGAAGCACAAGTGAAACCACATTCAAAGTCACCTGTTCACCACTCTCTTCGCTCTACCACCCGTGGTGACCTCTATGTTCCTTTTGCATGCACCACTACTATGAGGCAGCGCGCTTTCTCCGTCGTTGGACCCACAGTTTGGAGTGGGCTTCCTCCTAAGTCCTGAGCTGGGATCTCTTCCTCGAGACTCGTCCACTGCTTTCTTCTCTGCCCCAAAGACTGTTCTCTTTTGCCGGGATCGGGCTGGGAGCACATCTGAATAGTTGCCTCGAAGGGGCGCTATATAAATGGTTGATTGATTGATTGATTGATTGACTGACTGATTGATTGATTGATTGATTGATTGATTGATGTGAAACCACATTCAAAGCACAAGTGAAACCATAATTATAATTCAAAACATTCCACTAGAACAGTGTTATTGAAATGCATTAGGCCGGAGAAGGCAAAACCAGGCTGCAGTGTGTAAACAAGTTGAAACAGGTGAATACAGGATTAGCCAACCGTCAATATAAATGTAAAGATAAGCGGTTTGTTTCATGAGCGCTGACAACACCCAATGTTCAGTTGTTCACAAGGCGTTGTTGCCAGATGCTTGAATATAACCATAACCATAGATTTCATTGGTCCCATCAGACAGCAGCAAACAAGACATTTCAAGTGTACTACAGGTGTATAAAATGAGGTTATCCGGTGAACAACAGGGAAAGAAAACCCTAAAAGGACCACCAAGGGTCACCCTTACATTTATTGACAATGCCGCTGGTTTGGTTACCTGCACGTGAAATTAATAAATCTTAACTAGTTAACTAGTGCACACACATTACATAATTAAATATGCCACCAAGTAGTCGTGGAGTGAAACATTAGTCGAACATTGTAGGTCAGCAGGGATTCTATTCGACGCATAGGTTTATGAATATGCATAGCTTCATGAATATTCACGTTCTGTCTGACGTGTTGTTAGCAACCTGTAGATAGAATGACGTAAAATTTGTGTTGCGCCTGTTTCAGTAACCCAGAAAGAGGATGTCGTGCGACCAGTAGTACTTCGCTTGTGTGCGCTCATGCGTGACCGAGCTAAGCAAAACTCCCCATTTTAAAGACCCACAAAGAATGTATCAATAGTCTCGCTTTGAGGTGTACTCGTGCGTAACGGCACTCTGCAAACATTCGTCACGCTTTAGTTTTCTAATGCTCGGAAAGGGAAGAGCAAATACTGTTCTTTATGTTGGAGGATATAGTGTTTTAAGAAGTTCCGTTTTTGTTAATGTAATCTGTTGTTGAATGCTGAATATTGCTTCATTTGTTTGATTTCGTCAGCTGGTCAAAGGGTAGTCTTGATTAGATTTAGGGCAAATAGTCATGATTAGATTGGATCTAGATTAGCTTTTCAGATGGTAGTCGTGATTTGATTAGATTTAGAAAGCTGATCAAGGATGATCATGATTTGATTAAATTTATTATGACTGTAGTCAATAGCTAATAATTAGGTTACATTTAGGAGAACTGATCAAAGACTAATCATCCTTAGATTAGATTAGATGATAAGCTGCTGATAGGATTAGATTGGGTTAGATGTAAGCTAGATGATTAAAGGCCATTCATGATTAGATCAGATTATGTCAGATTTAGTTAAGCTATTCACAGACCAAAATGAAGGCGGTTCTTGCTGGTGAATTTTATTTCTTCAATGACTTTGAAGTGTTTATTGTTTTAATTGATGTTTGTCTCTGTCTTGCTGACGTCGTTAGTTTTTTGGTCTGTTTTGCTTCTCTTGTCCCTTAAGAGTTTGCTTTTTGGCCTGTTTAACGTCTCTTGTCGCATTAAGAGCCGACTTCTGACTGCGGGTGGGTCACGTACCTTTAGACAGCACCAAACGCAGGCCAGAGACATCTCCGTTAGTTTACAAAGTCACGAAGGCCATTCTAGAGCAGTTCTTAGAATCAGAAGGGGTTCGCGTGGTGGACTGTCAACCGAGGGGTCGGGGGTTCAAATCCCCACCAAGGCTGATATTTGTTTTGAGGTTTCTGCTCTAACACTTCATACCCATGGTTAACCCCAGGGCTAGCTTAATGGGTAATGGGGTAATTACAATTTATTTAGCGCCAATTCAAGGAAGGCTCATCAGAGGGACTGCTATTCTTTGCAAAATCAGTATGCATGTTTTGGGGCAGCCAATCAGGTCGCAAATAGTCTAGCAGCTCATGTACTGGACTGCAAATCCAGTTGTCAGGGTTCAAATCCCAAGGAGGGAAAGCGATCTTTCAGGAATTTTGTAACAGACTCGGCTATGCAATGATCACACCGACCCCACACTGTCGGCGGTAAGATCAAAAGGCAAGGAACAATAAGAAGAGCCACCTGCAAGCACTAGCCAAGGCTCAGATAATGAACGAGGTGATAGCACTTGTTACAGAGATAGCTAGATGCCTCTCAGGGCGAGCTCATGCGATTGGTCTTCATCGGTTTGCGCAATTTTCAGTAAGTAAGTAAGAAGGTGGTGCTTTGTGTAATAAATGACAATTAGATCAACTTGCCATAGTCTACAATGTATCCGTGTAGTCCTGTTGAAATATTTGTATAGCCACTTAGTAGGCTTCTCTTTGTAAAACATTTATTATAGGATACGGTGTAGTGGATGTATACGGATCTATACATGATTTAGACATTTGCATGCATATTGTATATATAAGCATTCAATATACAATATATATATTCACACATACATTTATACATATATAGTATGTATGTATATATATGCAAGTATATACACATGCATGTGTATATAGTATATACACATGCACAGTTGCACACACACACACACACACACATACATATATATGTACACACATGTATATATGCACGTATTTATGTAGGTGTATATATACATGTGTATATATGTATGTTATGTATATATTTATATATATAATTATGTATATATATTAGGTTTAGTTTACCTGTGTTATGTAGTAGCAGTTGTCCACAGCCATGCACCTGTCTGTGATGGTGGGTGTGTGTGCTGCAGAGAGTGACTGTGGTCTGTAGTTGAGAGTTTTGCCCGATCCTTGTTATTAGAGGATTATCCATTGTTATTATTAGAGAGGATAACAATGAATTAAGTTCTGTTTTGACTTCCTGTTAGTTGCTAAACTGGTGATTTCCGTTAAAAGTTGAAACATACAAATATATGATATTCAAGTGCATATCATGTGTATGTCTAAGATAATGATTTCTAATGGTGGTGGTCGGGGTGGTGGTGGGTGATGGTGGGTGTTGGTAGTGGTGGTTTGGGTGGTGATCATGGTGGGTGGTGGTCATGGTGATAGTTGTATTGCTGGTGCTGCTGATGATGGTGATGATGATTGCGGTGATAATTTTAGTGTAACCTATTAATTGGCGTCATTAGTAGACATGCCTTTTAAGAATTGCGGGGTAGAAATGTTTAATGAGTGGGAGCTGATTGTAGACAGTGACGTCAAAACTCGGCGTATTGGACATTTGACATGGGGCCCTGTACGCTGCTTAAACAACTAACAAATTCCAGCCCTTGTAAAAATCGGCAGAGAATCAGCCAAGCAGGCAGACAGGGAGGGAGAGGCAGGCAGAGAGAGATAGGCAGGCAGGGAGAGAGAGGCAAGCAGGGAGAGAGCCAGACAGACAGACAAGTGGTGGGGGTCGTAACTTGTTGCCTCTGAAGTACAATGGGGCGGTGTGCTGTTGTTTTAGTTGTTTTTGCTTTGTTCTGGATCATCTCCTGTTTGACCGATGACCTGGCCCAGTTTAGATCTCTGCTCTGAACTTTAATCCTGCGTGCATCCAGAACCGCCTTTGGATCGTCCTCGGCCGCAGTGATGTGGGTTCGGCCCCCAGTAAATCGTTCCTAAACGAGAAATATCTGGCCTCAGTTAGAGATTACCATGATGAGGAGTTTTTTAATCTGTGATTGCTTTTCAGTAGCGTTTTAGTGCCCGAAAATGGCAGAATTTGGGTGATATGGGTACACGGTAGACGGGTAATCGGTGTGGCAATTTGTGTGATTTAATGACAAAAAGAGTCAATACTGATGAAAAATGCCGTGTTAATTTAACGCCATCTCGTGTGTCTGATGACATTAAACCAATTCACAATAGGATGAGAATGCATTTACAGTAGGCTGCACTAATTTCCAATATAAAATAGTTAAATCAGTGCTTTGATTAGGTACTGAAAAGGTACTGTATTTAGTGTCGTCATGCACTGATAAATGGGTAGATTACATACTTACATACATAATAATAATAATAATAATAATAATAATAATAATAATAATAATAATAATAATAATAATAATAATAATAATAATAATAATAATAATAATAATAATAATAATAATACTAGTAACACCATCTGCCTCTCCTGGACATTACCACCACACTCTGAGATGATGCTTTAGACAATAATAACAATGATAGCATTCTTCATAATAATAGTAATAATAATAACGAATATATGGCTGTTCCAGATGTTTCACCTTAACTATTATTCAAGGCCCCAAGGGATCATAATTATGTACCTTGGGTCATAAAATAATACTAATGAATATATCGACAGCACACTGTACAGGTACCCATGTTTAATAATAGAATATGTGATTTTTGAGGATGATGATGATGATGATGATGATGATGATGATGATGACGATGACGATGACGATGACGATGACGATGACGATGACGACGACGACGACGATGTAGATGTAGATAATGACAACATTCAGAGTTACCTATATGAGGTAACTAAGCTACAGCTTGTGCAATTCGACTTCAGTCCAGGAGGTGAGAAGTCATCTTCATTAGCTGTGTCACCTGTTGTTCTAAGGCTACCTGTTGGCTGGTATTCATGTGACCTCTTCGTAATTCGTCCTCTCTGATGTTTACCAGATTAGGCTCATTTGAATAATTTATGCATCTGTCGCATGCCGTGCGCCGAGTCTGCGGCCAGTGCGGTAACTGTGGGCAAAATCAAACATGCACTTGGTTCGCGGAAATAATTCAGAGTTTGGGGTCGCAGAGCTATGGGTCAATTGTGACGTCTTCTTTAACCCTTCACCTTTACAGATTTGACCCCTTACACATTGTTAATGAATTACTCATGCCATATTACACATTATTTAAATTTCTGAGATAGTATTCATTTTGGTTTTGATGTGTAGCAGAAATATATTCTGTGCTTATCTTCACTTTAATTTGGAAGTTACTATTAGCAGTGCTTTTTTCAGCCTGAACGCGGCAGAACGGTGTTCCGGCACCTTTTTCAGCTACTAAAAAATTATTTATTTATTTTCATAATAAAAACAATAAGTTAGTTATTTTAATTTAATTTCAGTGTTGTGAACTGTTTTCAGTGTTTATTCCCAACCTCAATCTCGTTTTTCTGGGGATTTTAGTCCTTTCATAATTGTTCAGTTCCGGAATCTTTTTTTCTAGAAAAAAGCACTGCTTATCAGTATGTTTCGATTTTATTGATCAGGTTTGTATTTTGGTTTAACGTAACGCTATCAGTTGGTCAATCAGTTGGAGTCAGGAAGTTGGTTGTTAAGTCAGAAAGTCAGTCAGTCATTCAATCAGCCATGTTATAATCTATAATTCATTCAGTCATCCAATCTGGCATTCATTCAGTCATCCCATCTGTCATTCAGTCATCCAATCTGGCATTCATTCAGTTTCATTTGGTCATCCAATCTGGCATTCATTCAGTCATCCCATCTGTCATTCATTCAGTCATCCAATCTGGCATTCATTCAGTTTCATTCGGTCATCCAATCTGGCATTCATTCAGTCATCCAATCTGTCATTCATTCAGTCATCCAATCTGTCATTCCTTCATCCAAGCTGTCATTAATTCAGTCATCCAGTCCACTCTGTCATTCACTCAGTCATCCAATCTGCCATTCATTCAGTCAGTCCATACTGGTCATGCCAGTCCCAAGCCAGGAGAAAGGATAAGGTCGACGTCAACGGCCGTGGCAGCCATAAGATGTCGTTAAACACTGGAAACTTCTGTAGGATTTGAACAGATTGTAGCTGATTATAATTAATGTGAGAAAGAACGTCAGAAGAGGGTTGAGGTTTTCGAAGAACGATTGTGGAAAACATCCGTGTATTCTGATAGCCGTTTGTCAGTCAGAGGTGGGCTCAGCTGGGTGGCAATGGGGTGCGGAGGTACCCTGGTACGTTACCCTGGCTTCGTGTGACTCTGATGTCACTTCAGATTGTGTATCCCTAGATTGATTCCATGAAAGACCTGGCTTTGATGTGGAACTGAACCAGGATGGGTGTGTAATTGTGTAATTGAAACCAATTGCAAACATAATAACTAATTAACCCCAATGGCCTGGATATCTTAATTAGCCATTAACATGACCCTTTTGTTGTTTATACCCAGGTCTTCAGGGTTGTTGTGTTTAAATCAGCGTCATCAACCAGTCTCATGTACGAGTTGAACTGTATTTTTTCATAATAGGTCAAAGCCCTATTCAGTTGGCTCACTAAAATAACTTGACTTAGTCATGGTATGACCCTCTCTGCCACGAAGGCTTGTCGTATCCTCAACATTTCGCTATTGCTCTCAGTCTCTTTTCCAGTCTTATCTCCTGACTGCGTGTAGTCCAAAACTGTATCGGACGCTGGTCGGAGTCCACTAAGTGTGTGCAAGTGTGGCAAACTTTTCCTTTCCAGTTTACTGACGTCAGTCAGTTAACTAGCCAGTCAGGTAGCCTGTCAGTTAGCTAACCAGTCAGTTGGCTAACCAAGCAGCTAGTCAGCTAGCTATTCAGTCAGTTAGCCAGTCAGACGGCTAGCCAATCAGCCAGTCAGCTAGCTATTCAGTCAGTCAGTCAGCCAGCCAGAAGAAAATGTTTGCCTGGTGGTGGGACTGCTTGTATACTTGACTGGTTAGTGGTTACTCTTCCCGTCAGTCAAAGGACCATTGTCGGAGTGAGGACTTGTTTTGACAAAGTATAATTTGTAAAACTAGTGTATCTGTTGCATCCTACTTGAACCGGTTGCTGCTGCTGGTGGGTGAGTTTCTTTGCCTGTTGTTATCTTCTGAGTTTCTGTTTTCAGGAGATGTGATACTTTCCGTGAATGGCGAGAGCATGGAAAATGCTGACCATGCGAAGCTCGTAAACTGCATCCGAAATTGCCAAGATGCTATGAGGTATTTAGGAATTTAATAAACTGGTTAAAAGCAATTTTAATTTGCTAATCTTGTGTAGTAAAATTTGGTTTGGATTGCCAAAAAGAGGCAAAGTGAAGAAATGTAAAGAGGCGTGAAATCAAAAAGATAGTTTCATAAGACAATCATCAAAGTTATTATTATTGTTAGTATTATTTTTTGTCCGAAGTGCATATGATCCCTTGGAATTGCAGAAATTACGGAGCACTGTTCTGAAATAGCTAGTCTTCACAGATGGTTTTATTGGTGGAAAAGGTACTAGAAAAGTGACTGCATTGAAGTGCCGGATAATCTTACATAAGCACTGAAAGAGGAAAGTAGTCTCTCTAGTATTACTGTTATTATTATTATTATTATTATTATTATTATTATTATTATTATTATTATTATTATTATTATTATTATTATTATCATCATTATTATTTAAAAAAATTAACACATGCAAGATCACAAGAAATGTAAATCTGAAGCGAGGTTAGTATATATTTATGTGCGAATTGAATGTATTTGTGTATCTTTCTAAGTATGGATGTGTTTATCTGATAAGTTATAAACAACCTGCTAAGAACCTTTTGTGGTGCTGGCCACCTGCCCTTGGATGCCCAAGCAAAGAAAAACAAAGGGGTCACTAACACTTAGACCTGTCAGTGACTGTCTCTCCGGTTTAGCCTGCCCTTCGTTTTTTTCTCCTGTGGTACTTAAACACTGCTCTGAAAGATGGCTATTAAGCAGGTCAAGAAACATCATTAACTGAGCCATGTTGAGTGGAACAGTTTGATATGTCAGTGTATGGTTGTTCAAGAAGAACAGACTGTTGTGCAAGAAAACATAGTATTTCCATAATGCAGTGCTGTTGCTCAGGGCTCCGATCTTCCCTTTACATCTCTGGACAACCTTTCTGACATGACGCAGCGCTCGTGAATAAGCTGGTGCCCTGCATTTAGCTTTAGAGTAGTGCTTTACAAATGTAAAGTTTACGATTGCGAGTAGCTTGGACTGACAGCATCCCATCGAACCAGGCTGGGAATTGTCATGGGGTTCAGACCCCTAGTCTTTCTTAGGACCCCCACAGTGATGTCTTCATTGCACACCCCAGGGGGTCGTTTCAAACACCATCAGTTGTGTTAGTGTGATTTAGCATTATTTGACTCTGAGTGTCTGACAAAGAGAAGAAATTTCCATAGTGTATCACGTATGCATTTTTGAATTTTCTCAACAAAGGAATGATTTCGATTCGAGTCTGACTTGCAAAACTGCCAGTTTGAAATCAGCTGCTTTCAAATTTTGTTTACATCAGTTCGCAAAATACGGATAAAATGTTCAACCTCCTACCCCAACCCCGTCCTTTTCAACAATTCCCACACTGCATCGAACGCTCAATTCCCATATGCAAAACAGGAACTTGTAGATGTCTGGTACATCATGGGTATCATCGACTTTCAAAGCTTGCCCTATTAGGAGAAGGAGGATCTAGGGTCTCGTCCTACCCTGGCTTGTGTTTCATCTATCATACGATACGTGTGAGAAGTTCGGCAGGTTTTGTCATGACTTGTGCTATGCGCGTGAGGACAGACCGTCTGTAACAACAATTCAAGCAATAAATTAAACACATGTATCAAGAAAGAGGGGTCAGAGGTTAGTATAAGCTATTAGCTTTCCTTGACTTCTGATGAGTAGTACTTGCTGATTCTTGACTGTAACTGTAACACTTGTTTTGTGCAATAAACAAACAATATCAATAAATATAATGGTCGGGTATAATTTGATGAGCTTTAGTTCCGGGAGAGTTGATCTTTGTTGGGCCCGACTGTCGGGCTTTCGGTAGCGGTTGTGACGAAGATCAGTTAGCATTTACTGTTTGCATTTTTTTGTATTTGCATCGTATGATGTTTTAGAATACACAGCACATGAGTCATCTGACCAATTATGAGTGTATATATCAAATACCAGGAGCTGATTATAATCAAACGCCGTTAGTAGGTCTTTTGTGACGTGACAAGAGAGAGAGAGAGAAGAGCATGTGATGATAAGCCATAAAACGAATCTATCGACAAACAGCAACTGTTAGTCACGTTGCAGGCCGTTAGAAAATGAACAGCAGCCATGCTTTTTATGAAGCATTAGTAAGTAAGCAGTGGGTAAGTTTGAAGCCGGTAAAGTCATTGTTTTAGTAGTCCAAAAAGAAGGGCTGAACATTTTTACAGATTACCAAAGTAAATGAATGCAGGTCAATATCGAATATTGTTTTTATGTTACACAAGAAACAACTGGCTAATCAAGGTAATTTAGTTTCCTGACCCCAGCTTTTCAGTTATTTGGTTCGAGATTGCTGCTCCGGATGCACCCTTAGCAAATTCAGCTATAATGAGTACACTGCCTATACACTGTTGGTGGGAAGATAAGATGGCGAGGGAGAGGATTGGCCACCCGCCCTCATACGCCGAGGCTAAGCAAATGAAGTCACTAACACTTCATACCCATGGCTGCCTCAGGGCTAGCTTAAGGGACTACAAAAAACTCAGTTTATGCCAATGCCATATTATTCTGTTTGGTAGCAGAGGCACATGTGCAGAAACAACTTGCCAAAACTCATTACAAGTATGCAAGTACTCTTTATTAGCATGAGATGTCCTGGCATACTTTTCTAAGCAACAAAGTGCATACTCAAGACAGTAGAAAGCATGCCGATGGTTGAGGAGCGTGCATGTTGATATGTGAATTCCCCCAAAAATACTGATTTTACTTAATTATTTTATTTATCTATTTTATTTAATTTATTTTTGTTAGGATGGTCGTTTTGTTTGAAGATGTGTGCAGAAAAATCGAGCTTCACCTGCGTTACTTCAAACTGAAGGTGGTTTAGTAAAACACTTTGAAAGTATTTGTCATTTGTTTCAAGTTTAATCGTCGTTTAATTGAATGTATAGTGCAGAAGGTTTGTTTTAAGTCATGATATTAAATTTTCGTTACTTCAGGTTAACAGTCCTTATCTTTACAGTACCTGTATGCAAAAGATTTTTTATTCTTCTAACCTATTATAAATACTCACTTGAATGTAAAATTTCTTCATGTATGTAAGTATGTATGTATGTTTTTGTAATTGAACATTCATAAAAGTGCTGCTCACAGAGCCAGCCAATCAGCCAGCCAATAGGATGCTAAATGTCGTTAAGAACTAGCAAATTCAGGGCATTTGCGATCACAAATCATGAATTTAGTCTGGTTAGGTCTTCATTCGTTATTATTATTATCGTTATTGTTATTATTATCATTATTGTTGTCATTATTATTATTATTATTATTATTATTATAATTATTATACATTTTTTAAGTACCACTATCTAACGAGTAAGCATCAATCGATGGTGCTAACCAGTTGAGTACTGTGCCCTATTCCTGTGTAAGTAAATTCACGTATTTCAAAGCAGTAGCACTTGATTTGTTTTGTTCTTCTTGTGACCAACAGGCATTTTTTGTGTCTTTCAGCAAGTTCTGGCAGCCAAAATGTACGAACTGCGTGCGGTTGCTTACCAGGAGGCAAAAATTCTGGAGAGTAAGTGTTTTTACTTGTATTCTAAAAGTCGAAAACCACAAGTAGATGAGAGAATCAAGATTGTGACTCGGTGTGTTTAATGTGCCGGCAAGATTGAAGTTTCAGAGAGATTCCAAACTATGGCAATTAAATTTGCAATGACAACAATTGCTTTCGGCTCAATGTTTAACCTTTTAACGACAAAAGGGATTATTTCTCCATACATTTTGGTGCATGCTCTTTGTTAAACTGTTTGAAGAAACGCTGGTCCTTTGGCGAGTACTACTACAAAGACTAAGAATGGGGCACACACGGCCCCACATGCGCCCACGAAACAGATGTCTGTAGGTATCTGTATGCTAAATGGTGAATAAGAGCAAGAGGATGAGGCAAGGAAAGAGTGCGGGGAAGGAATATTGATGGAAAGAGACAAGGAATTGAAGAAATGGGGAGCGACTGGGGAGTTTCTGCAGAAGGAACTTTTTGCTAAACTGGTAACTAGTAAATATCACGTTATTGTGACCTTAGTAGAACAGTGATGATATTCTGTTTGTTTAGAATAAAATCTGGGATAACCAGCTTCTTATTTGGCGATATGTTGTGAGTGATTGCACAAACAAAACTCCCTCTGTCCCTTTCCCTCAATATTCCTTCCCCTTCCTTGCAAGATATGACTCAACTGATGCTGGACCAATCCAGCATTGGCTTCAGACGCACGCTTTCCGACTGGCATACTCACTGACTTTGTAATGCATCTTTGGACACTGTAAGTGTATATTATTTGAGTGTTTATGTAGTGCCTTTTCTGGCTGTTATATTGTGGTGCAGTATAAATGGTAATCTTTTGTATTGCACTCCCATTGCTGAAGCCACATGTGTATTTGTGAGAACTTTTTTTGTGCAGAAGTGGGAGCGTTTGGAGGAATCGAAGAATGCATGAGCTTCGCAGAAATGAGTGATATGTCTGGATCTCTTGGTAGCACCTATTTTGACTGCGAAAGCATCGAGCTAGCTGAGCAGATGATGAGCACGCCGAGCGTCTTCTCCTCATCTCGTGACTTACGTCTCAGCGACCGATCCCCAGGTGTCGCTTCGCTTGACTCACCATTAGAACCTTCCCACAGCCCAGCAATGGCAAGGTCACCAGATGTCAGGTCGGTTGGCCTGCCCCACAGTGCTGCCCCGTCGCTGTCACCAGACTATGGATCTGTCGTTTCCCCATCCGGACCGCACCTCAGCGCTCTTCCGCCCCCTGACGATGCATTCTGGAGTTCCTCAGAGTTTAACTATGGAAGTCTTCCAACGAGGTCTCGAAAACGAAGTTTCTTATCGAATCGAAGCTATTCGAGTCCCAAGGACCCAGGAACTCAATCGCTAGCTTTCAGGCACCGCATCGATCACATTCTTGTGAGCTCCACTCTTTTCGAAGAGGGAGACGAATCTCAAGAAGTTCGCAACGTAGTTGAAAAGAAATCGGAAAACAACAAAAATCTAGCTGCTTTTGGCCCCAAGCTTTCACCAGCCGATTATCCATCGCCAACCAACTCCACGGCCGCCAAGACATTGAGCAAAATAAGCGCTTCTGTGCCGAATCTGATCAAGCTCAAGGGCATTGGTTCTCCGTTCCTGCCTAGGAGATCGAAAAATTCTTTCATGCGCTCAAATTCGAAGGTGAAGGAAGACGCGGGCGATCTGCACGTCGGTCGCGATCCGCGGGTGATGACGAAACAGATGCGTGAACAGATATCGAACTACGTCATGACTGAAGATCTGTGTCGAAAGCACGACGATCCCCAGCTTCTCGGACTTAAGCAGCTCTGCAACGACTTTCGGGATTCCTGTTTTCAGCAGAACCTCAAGCAGCGAAGAAAGTCGATCGAATTAATGATGAAGAGAACTTCTGCCATTCGTCCGCCAACCCTCGACCTGAAATCCAACGATGCGCATTATCAAAAGCCTGAGTTTCAAGTGTCGAAGGATCTGGTTGGCGTGGAGAGTGTGCTGACTCGAACGCACTCTGAGGTGCTTGCTAGACCATCACCAGACCGAAGTCAGCCACCTTTGAAGACAGCTTTGAAAGGTGTTAAGAGATGCGAAACAACAGATGCACCTCGCCCTTCACTTTCCAAGGCTGTCGTTGACCAACAGGGTTCCAGCTATGATGATGATATGACGCGTGGCGCTTGCAACAAGCAGATAATATGCACCTTGGAATCGGGCATAGGTTTACATGAATCTCACGACACGTGCGACATTCCAGATGGTTTTGCAACACCTATGTGTGGAAGTGCTTCACCTTACTTATCCTCGGCGGGACGTCGTTCAATGCCATGCGTCAATGCAGACGATGAAATGACTCGGCTCTGAGCAGCGTCTGTTTTATTCTTGCACTCATCCACCTCCGACATCATCATCATGCGGTCATCGAAGTGCATTCCGAAACTGTTACAGCATATCACTTTCCCGTTCTCAGAGACTTTTACAGCCATTCCGGTCTCTAAATTTTTGTCGTTTTTCCATCACGATATTTCTGGGATCGTTTCAGATGTTAGAATTGCACATGGTAGTTGATTTTATCAGTTTAAAATTTCTTGCAGTTATGGATTAATTTATTGTGATTATAGTGTTCACAGTCGGAAGTTTCACGGAGTGATCCAATGCAATGGACAGAATTCTAGAGCCTCACAAGGCTTGTAT
The DNA here is from genome assembly GCA_963556255.1 of Allolobophora icterica. Lineage (NCBI taxonomy): Eukaryota > Metazoa > Annelida > Clitellata > Crassiclitellata > Lumbricidae > Allolobophora > Allolobophora icterica. Next base: position 63,128,160 of record OY744609.1, on the reverse strand, counting down.
GAAATCTTTTACAGAGATACTTCACCTATCTCAGTTACGTTGAATACAAAAATATTACCTCGCTGAGCATAATTAAATTGATCAGATGTGCACCAGATTGATTGGCACATTTTATAATGATATACGTTATGTCATACTGCATAATACATGATATTATACGATAAAATGATAGTATCTTGTGTTGCACTCTGTTAGTCTGTTAATACAGAATATTGTGGAACAGTGGTCCGTTCAGTAGCACACCGGGTCTGTATCCTAACGATTGCAAGTTTGCTTCTGCCGAGTGGACTTTGCATATTGATGCGGGACAAAACTGTTCATGCACACTTTCCTCGTAATTCAGCTTCGGATCCTTGTGTGTCTAACGCGTGCAATAAATAAGTCGGGAAGTAAATAAGCTTAGGTGTTGACCAATACTGAGTGCTTGTTATCTCGTGCCGTAGGTGTTGTTCATCCTCCTATTCATTTAGTTTTATCTGTGCTCAATGTGCCAAATTTGAATCAAAATTGTTGTTTTGGCTTATTTTTGTATTAACTGTGATACAGTTCTACTTTCCATGCCTCTGTTTTACAAGTGGTTGAAGATCATTCTGTTCAATCTTTTGAAATCAGTACCTCAGATAAATTTTTTAAAGAGGTGCTGTGGAAGTTAGCACTTAGAATTGCAATTACAGTGTTACAGAAACAATTACTTCTTACCGGCGTCAACAAAAAGGAAAATGGTCTTGTGATGTACAAGTCCCATGTCAAAGAAGTGTTCAGGATTCTTGTATCATCTGCGCGGTGTGTCGATATGCAAATGATTGAAGATCACTTGTGGTCTTGTATTGTCAGGACAGAGGCTTGTATAAGTTCTCTTGAAGAGGTGCTATATAAATGTGTGTGCTTACAATATTATTGTTATGGATAGGACTTGGTTTTGGTATCCATGGCTTCTGGCCAGCCCAGTGGATTGTTGAGACTAGGTTTTGCTTCAAAGTGACCATTGAATGATGCCGTGTTTGTTGTGAGAGTGGAGCTAAGTCCCAAAATGTAAATAAATGTAAACGTACACGTTTTTATATAGCACCCATATGTCGTCGACCCTGCTGACTTTTCAGTGAATTGATTGGGCAAGATCCTGCACCACTGTTTGAACGGGTACCACTTCATTTAAGGTCCCCGTGTAGCCCAAGATTTATATCTCTGAAATAACCCACAGATTTGATGTGAGTAGACTTGATAGACTGCTTGCTTTCTCATACATGGGCTCAGAACAGAATCCAGTTACCCTAAATTACCTTTTCTTCGTTTGTAATAAATTGCAATTCTACTATAAATAATTTATTACTATAAATACACATACAGGGTTTTATGTAACTGAACGCTTTTCCAGATCTGCAATGTATGTGCTTTCTGAGATGGAGAGTTCGTTGGGTTTGATTTCGATCGAACCGAGAACGTTTTGTTTGGTATGGTTTTATTGTGATTACTAGGTCGATTTAAAGACTCCATTGGAGATCGTATTACCACCATTTCATATTACCACCATGCATCATTTTCTTTCGATTATAGCAGCTGACAGCGTTGATTGTGTTGCCTTACACCAATACCCGTGATCTAATCAGCTCAATTTAGTTCGGTGTTTCCCAACCATTTTTCCATGGAGAATGCTTAAACAATTTTTTATATTGGGGAGGGAGTGCGGTTAGTTCATGCAGGGTACTACGGGAAGCGCCCGAAGCAGTCAGGGTGGGAAAGGGATGTTCAGAATTTAACCTGCAGATATATAGACACCATGTAAAAAATTGCCTTTCATAGTTTATTCTTATTTATTTATTATTTGTGTTCTACGATTTCCTGTTGAATCCTCTGAGGAATCGTTAGTTCCTCGGAATCCTAGGGTACCATGGAGCTCTGGTTGGGAAACACCGGTTTTTGTTGAACTTGCCTTAAAGAGAACGAGATGATATTGCGTTCACATTGTTCACCGCTAATCAGTGATTATTTTACTGATGTGATTTCAAAGTTTTATCTGAAGTGATTTTTCTAATTATTGCGTTTGGTTTGCTTTTCTTGCCAATGATTGGAGCTGTTTGGAGTAGAGTGGCTGTTTCTCTGGCTTCCTTTGCAAATACTTTTTGGCACTTTTGGATAGGCTGATGTTCTGCGCTTTTAGCTTTTAGGTAGAGCTTTAGAAATTGTAGAGTCTACACTACCCACCATAGTTGAAGCAGAACGGTATAGAGTGGTATGGCTTAGAATTTTCTCTTGCTTGTGATCATGTGCAAATTATCTAAGCAATGACCTATGCATGATATAATGGTGTACTCTCATTTCCTAAGGTTTTTAAGCCTTTGAGGTTGCAATCAGGTGGGAAGTACATCAGGTGGGAACGATTACTTTGTGAGCTAGGTCCACGCAAGTAACGATGATGTTAATTGCGGTGTAAATCTTTACGACAGAAGAAAGGAAACTGTTGGATCCATTAACGCAGATATTTGAACAAAAGTATTCAGTTTTGTAGATATTGTTTGTTATACGGTAATTTATAAGTAGCATTGAAGACTTGTAGGCTGCAGAGAAAAATTCTTTCGAATGAAGTTTTAACCGGTTTGAATGCACGAATCAAAATGTACTTCAAAACTGTGATACCATTTTAATGAAAATCGAATGAAGTTCGAATGATTTTGGGTGTAAATTAAACCCAGTTTGAATCAAATTTTAGGCATTATTATTATCAAACGTGGAGTGTGATTATAACTAATGGCTTTAAAAGTGAGCTATACAAGATATCCAGAACAAATGTTAAAATTGATCTTTAAACAACATGACTGCTATTTTCAATTTCCTCTCAGATACTTGTGCATCTTGGTCTATAGTTTGTGGTAGTTTAATAATGAATTCGTTAAAGTTACGAATGTTTTTAATAAATTTCTTGCAACCGCATAATTCAGAAATAATTCTGTTGATACTGTCTTTCGATATTTGCCAGTTTCAATGTCTGCTGTATGGCGCTGTTTTGCAAAATGCGTGTTTGTAATATGATGTGATAGTAAAAGCTCGTGTGCTGTTGCTTGTGTATATTGCGCTTTCCATGTGCACCTTAATGTCACTGTAGAGAAAGCAGTGAATAGTGTATAAATGATCTTCATTGCTGTGGCAGTTCATGTTCAAGTTTATCAGTTTGTTGGTAATTGCCTGTCATGATAATGAGCTTTCTTGTTCAAATTGGTGGTTATGGCTAACGGTTTTGTGCTTAGGCTGATGGTGGCGGATGTGGCACTTCATTGCTGGCCAAGATTGGAAAATTGTTGCATGATGGTAAGGATGGCTGGGCTGAGCGAGGTGGCATGATCATCATCATAAACATTAAGTTAGTTGGTTGGAAAAACTGAGCGCTTGTGCAGTTGGTAATGATCGTGTAGTATTAACAGTTTCGTGTCCTTTTGTAGATATGTACAGATAGCAGTTTACTGTAATCACCTCAGACTGCAGTCCATTGTTGCAATATGTAGTTGTATTACTTTTTGCTCTGTTGTTACCAGGGAAAATTATTGGGGATGAATAGTGGATTATACCGTGGGACACAGTAGCCATTTAGATTAGAGCACTAGCCTTGTAACGAAGAGAGTATGGGTTCGAGTTCCTCCCCTAAGACGGTTACTTTGCAGAGACCTCGAGCATGTCCTTTACTCACAGTTGCTCAGCACCATTGATTGATGCTTGGTAATTAGATAGTGGTGCTTAATAAATGCACAGTAATAACAACAGAAGGATATGCAGTTGTCATGAAGAGCTTTACGAAGATAGTAACTTGTCCTCTTACAGATCTGCACAAGGCCTTGAATCAGGCCTGATGGTCGATGGGCTGATCTGATTAACTGATAGACTGATTATTTGGCTGTTTCTTAGGTTTGTGTGTGGCGCACTGGGTCTGTAGTCCGACAATTGTGTGTCTGAGCCTGCTCAATGGACTCTGTGTAATGACCCTGGACGAGTTGTTCATGCACACTTGTGTCATACCTCAGAGTCGTGTTAACTAGCCTTGCAAGTCTAATAAGTGCAGTAACTAGAAATAATACAGATGTTTAATTAGCAAGACTCCATTAAACATATTCTTCTGTGTAGCATGCCCGGCATTCTATGATCCTTTTCTTTGAAGACCAGAAATAAAATGGATTGTAAATAGGAAACCTTTCTTGGCAACTGCAAGACTTCTCAACGGCATTCTGCCAATTTTACGACGTACTGGAGTCGAATCCCTGCCCTAGCAGTAAAGGACTGCATTGTCTGCTGCTTTGAGCATTGCACTGAACCCATTAAATTCGTTGACTGCATAATATTATCTTGATTGGTGTCTATTGCATTCCGCCTATCGGAGCAATTTTAAGTGGCTGGGAAAATGTCAATGTATACGTTTTTCTGTAGCGACCGTATGACCTCAAACCAGCGCATTTTAGTGAATTTTTCAGGCGAGATACTTTTAATGGGTGCCAAGCTATTGAAGGTCTCTCGTGTACGGACGATGCTAGCCTCTCAAATAAACCACTATCAGTTCTTTCAGTGCAATTTTTAAATTCTCATCTGTCTGAGGAATCGTTTCAGCAGAAACCGTTCTGTGTTTGTAAATGATAATATACAATTCTACGTGTTACCATGATTAATATTGAAATATAAACATAATTAATGCAAGCTTTGTAATAATTAAATAATGTTGGCACGGACTACCAGTTGTTTGTATAAGTGACGTCACTCTGATGTCATCGTGTTACCAATTATGATGAGGATCACTGATATGTATTAATAGTTACATATCAATGATTAGGATTACCAGGGTATTTGTAGAAATGACGTCGTTTTCACAAGGGATGTTCACTGTTTTAAATTCAGTCAAATTAAAGCATTTTCAGCTTTACTGAAACCTTTAAACATCTAGCTAGTTACTTTAACGGTAATTTTAAATTCGTTTGCTATCTTTTAGTCAGGATTGAAACAGTTTCAGTTTGCTATCTTTTAGTCAGGATTGAAACAGTTTCAGTTTTTATTGAACAGTTTTAATATATAGACACCTAATTTATGACGCAGTAATTTCAAATGGTTAATTTTCACAGACGTCCCATTATTTCATGCAGTTGTTGTTTATAAGTTCGTTTTTAGGAAGTGGGTGTTTTTTGTCGACCTTGCAAGTACAGTACTTGAGTCCTGCTCAGTAAACTCTGCTCAAAGTTCTGTTTTGTAGCAATGATTGAGTGTTTGTTGATCTGATGTGGACCTGTTTCTTGCGTGCAACGGGCAACGTGTTGTCTATGGCACCCAGTGTCCTATGGGCCTAATCATTGGCCTAATACGTGCTTTCGTTTCTGGTATTTTAGGCCAGACTTGTGATTTGGGTCAACAAATTCGACAGTAGGCTTCCTGCAGTTCTCATCTGTATTATAGTGTTTACTCAATGCGTTAAGTTAACATATTGAGCTTTATTCGAGAAATATTATTACAGATTTACTCCTAGTAGCACTGCTACTGTTATTACTATTTGGTAGAATAAATGTTTGTGTATGTATTAAAGTTTAGGGAGTTTAAAAGCAATGCCAGATTACGAATTTAAAAAAAATTGTCACCAGGGATTATTCATTGTTTTAAATTAGCATTTTGATACATACATACTTACAACAAGGCTGGTGTGGAGGTGGTCTTGTTCAAATTAATTTAGATAAGCCACATTTTCCAGCACAACATACTGACTTTGAGGTTACTGCAACTGCACGTTTATCATTTAAGGGGAGGGGGATAGAGTAGTGGTAACACTCATGGCCAGGAGAGCATAAGGTACGCGGATCGACTCCCGTAACCCCCCTCTAGGGCGGTGCCTTGCATGGCTGCCAAACCGTGTGTTTAATTAAGATATTGATTGTACTTTCATCTTTCAATGTAATCTTACTGCGTCTGTCGGTTTGAAATAATAAAGAATATAATTATTATATTATATGTTATTTTTCATCGACTTGATTTGCTCTTTGAGGAACCTGCTTCAGTTATTGAAATTTATGTAGCGCCAATTCGAGATAAACTCATCAGTGTAGTTAAACTGGGCATATAGAGTGTGTTCGTTCCTGCACGTGTCTATTGTCAGCTCCAGATTAGTTGTTTAAGTTTTATTCCGTCTCATTGTTGCAGGGGCTACTAAGTCGTTTGCAACTTGGTTGGATCTTTTGTCTCGTGTAAATATATTATAAGCAACAGTCGAGAGCCGGCTTTTGAGAATAGACCAGAGAATTTAGCAAGGAATCGGGAAGTTGCCAGTTATGTGTTTCTGACCTTTGTGCCAATCCTGTTTAATTTGTATTCAAGCAGTACACGAGAAATTGTGTATATCATATTGTGCATGTTAATGTAATACCAAGTGTCTGTACAATTACTTCCATGTTAACAGCTTATCTGTGTTTTATTAAAATTGTACTAAAATAATAATAATATAACGTGACATGCAAATCTGAAAAGTAAATAAGATAATAAGCATTGCTATTTATTCATGTATCTCTTTGTGCCAACCGCGGTTTTAAACTAATAAAATGTTGATTGTATCGAATAAATGTATGAACTGCCTAAAGAATCTAAAATCTAGACTGCATTAAAAGGATTTCGAGGCTTAGCTAGTCTTAAATCGTATCGAGGACGATTTAATTTAGAATTCAGGGTCCTGTGAACACCATATGTGTTTTTTCCAGCACCGTTTAAAGGTGTATTATCAATAACTTAAAAAGTATGTGAAAGAATCCAATTCGTCTGAAAAATGGGACATATTTAAGGGACTTTTTATAATCCTAAGAACATTGTAGTTGTTGTTTAACGACGCTGTGCCACTATAAAGATGATTAGTGTTGCCCTCCTTCTTTATCCAGGCTTGGGACTAGCACCACCCCAAAACGCCAGTGACGGAGTTTGTAGGAACTTTATCTTTTCAGTACCTTGCATAGATGGACTGTCCATTCCTCATCAGGAGTCTACAGCAATCGAGGATTTCATAAAACATCTTTTTAATAATTTAAAAAAAATTAAAATCTTAGAAGAGGATAAATGACTCATGAGCATAGTGTGATAATTTGGGTTTGGCTAGAGTGTAGAGGGGGGGGCTGTTCAAAGCACCATTGTAAAAGACTGGGTTTCCTTTAGGTCATTTAGGAAACAGTCATTTAGGTGCGTACAAGTTTTTGACCTCGTTAGTTTTCTAGACAGTAGCTTTTTCTATTTCTCCCTAAGAAAGACTAGAGAATGTGTTTGTGGACTAGAGAATGAGTTTTGTGCCTCAGTTCTGTTCTGTACAGTCACAGGATATTATATCCGAATTGTGAATTGCTTTGAAACAATAAAGTGCATATCGGATCTGTTGTCTTATGAAATGATATTTGGTAAAACTCAGCTTATTTCGCCTCCTGGAAGTGTCAGACTGGATGGGTGGGTTTGGATGGATGGATGGATGGATGGATTGATGGATGGGTGGATGGATGAATGGACGGAAAGGTGGGTGGGTAGATGCATGATTGGATGGGTGGGTGGGTGTATCGATGGCTGAGTGGGTGGATGGTATGGGTGGGTGGGTGTATGGTTGGGTGGATGGATGGATGGATGTATCTATGGATGGATGGATGGATGAGACTTAGGACTTAAGTCAGTCTTATGTGCTAGAGGCCTCAATTCCCTAATGACTTATTTTACCAAAGAACATAGACTGCAAAGTTAGTTGCATTAAGACCCATTGGCATGTACGCTATATCCATTGTGTAGCTAACTGGGCACCCATTCAATCGGGCAGCAGTGGTAGTAAAGGAATGTCACTCGATCAATTCCATTGAAAAATGAGCAGCGTCCAGCTTCTATTTAGAAGGTCGTGGTCGAGGCCGTACGGTCGCATTAGAAAGCCGTTTACATAGGCGTAGACTCTGGGGGGCAGCCGGGGCACGTGCCCCCCTATAATTGAGGTGGACTGTACATTTAATTCAACAAGTGTAGAATAAATGACCAAATCCCCCCCCCCCATATTTTGGACAAGTTTACGCCAGTGGCCGTTTACAATTTACATTTTTATTCACGAGCGCTTAAAGTAGATCAACGATTAGTGTCGACGCCTAGCGAATAAATTATGATCAAACGTATGAGTAAACTATAAAATTTCATTGCGCTGTTGAAAGCTAAGCTCAGGTCAGCGTCTGAGCGTCTTACTAACAACTTACAAGCGGCGAGCGCGGCTTCAAGTTAGATGAGTTGTCAGAGATCCATAGACCGTACAGTTTTCTATTTTTACTCTATTTGTTACGCACTATTCTCCAATGATAAAGCATCAGTGGCGGCTTAACCATCGTAATCTCAAGATACAGCCAACTCGAGGTTATCGATCTTAATCACAGGCCCCCAGGCCCGGCTCAAGACATTTGGCGGCCCTGGGCAAATCGGCAAATTGGCGGCCCTAAGCAAAAAAATGTTGGCGACCTTTTTTTTATAGTCATTCACCTCTTTTTACAAATAATAATAGTACAAATTTTTTTCGAAAATTTGAAAATTGGCGGCCCCTAAAAATCGGCGGCCCTGGGCGGCTGCCCACTTGCCCATATGGACGAACCGGGCCTGCAGGCCCCAGTCAAAACAATATCGATAGGCAGGTATACGGTCAAAATCGGTTACAGCTCGATCAAGATCGGTTTCAGGCATAGGCGCCGACTTAGGCTATTTTGTCTCTGGGTGCATGGGTCCTCCCCCTCCCTTCCCTTTCCCATTTTCCTTAGGTAAGTGAGTTTAGCGGATTTTCGGAGAAAGAAAATTGTTTTCCTGTCCAAGGTTACGAGGTTATATAGAAAAAGTATTGGAAATCGGTGACTAGGCCTACGTTCCAGTGTTATTATTTATATATTCAAAATAATAAATTAATAAATAATTTATTTATGTGCGGACTGTGACTGTTAGGGCCTACATCATGCAATGTTGGGTATTTGTGTTGTCGTTGTACTTTTCAAGTTGTGAGATTAGTTAGCTGTAACAAATTTGAATTTAGGCCTAAGGTCCGAATTCTTCTGGGTGCCAGGCACCCACTGATCTTTCTCTCTGGGTGCATTCGCACCCAAGGCTCCCAAGGAGTCGGCGCCTATATGGTTTCAGGTCAAGATCGCAAAGGGCCAAGCAGGCATGCAGACTGTTAAATGGACGGATGCAATGGATGGTGTTTATAATTTAAGTTAAAATCAGTAACTACGTGTAGCCTATGATTTGACCAAGGTCCTTAAACAGTGCACAGTATATAAGTCACACTGGAGTTTACTTAACCCGCAAACTACGTTACAACTTACAAGGCGAGCGCTCACACCAATCGCCTACCGTATAAGTACTGTGTAACAAAATGTTATGTCTGTCAGAAGGCCAGAGCCCAGAGTTACCGACAAAACACAAATCTTGACTAATATATTAGTAACGGGTCTTCTGTCACTTTTGTTTTGACAGAATGTGATAGAACGTAGTAGGCCAATATTAAAATGCATTTACATTCTGGCAATAGGCCTACAAAAACACTGTTCGCCACTTCCTCCGGTTAGCACATTAAAGCTGCGAGCGGGCTGCTCAGAAAATGCCCGTTGCACGCGCTTGGCATTCCAAGCGCAGCAACGATGAACCACCGTTCATTTAACATGCCTAGGAAAAGAAAGTACAGGCGGTTTAACGTGCCTATGAAAAGCACAGAAGCGGTCAATATTAGCGCATGACCTTATTAAACTGACTTCAGCCAATGAGATTCAGTTTATTTATAGTCGCGTCAAGGTGTTCTACCTGTGTTGATGAGCAAAGGTAGTTGATTGAGAAACAAGAGGAGTTTAAACATTAAGCCTAAGAAAACACTAAGGCAGGCACAAAGAAAAAGGAGTCGACTGCTAGAGGTTATGCACCATCGAGCATATCGGAATTTCGTTTTCGTTAATTCTAACTAGAAAGGTGAGTTCAAGTTTTTAGAATGGACCTAATTAACGTCAGCTTTTGGGCTTTGCTACACCTGTTAAGATTTACTTGTTTCTTGCTTTTTGGACACACGTACACACAAATTCTAATCAGTTATCACGAAAGGTCCAGTGGATGATCCAAGGACGAATGTCGTGTTTTAAAACACGACGCGACACGAATACTGGCGAAGCATAAATTAATTGTCGAAGAATGGCGCTAAACATGGACGATAACGTTCACAAAAGTGCCCGCATACTTCTCTTCACTTGCTTTGCTTAGTTCGACCTAGAATAATATCAATCTTTAATTCACCAAACATTGGTAGCACAAAACAAGAATATGAAAATACAAAACAAAAGACTCAATCACTTATGGTGTTTGAGAAATAAGACAGAAATCTCACAACATCATTGTCATTTGAGAGGCAATTCTGAGTAAATCGCAGTCTTCTATAGTTAACCAACAGTCTTTTATGTTACTTTCATGCACGAAGTGTAGGACCGATACAACACTACTATGACAGATTTTGAAAATTTTACATATTGCAGTGCTGTAAGTGTATTCTAAGGAATTTAGCTCGCTTTTGGTAGGGTTGACAGCTTCCATTCCATAGAGGAGAAATGGTTTACAGTGGGCACTAACCAAATGTAACAAAACAGGTTCACTAAATTTGTGACATTTGCTATACAAAGAATTAAATGACCTGTAAAATTTAACGCGCATTTCATGCATACTAATTTTAAATGACTTGCTGCAACCAGAAAACAACCCAGATATTTGAGCTTGTTCACATAACTGATCTCTACTCCGTTGACACTAATGTTCTTACACATATTACGGAACTGTGAACCAATCCTTACGACTTGAGATTTGGCTACATTTAGCTTCATATCTATACTTTCGAGCTCAACAGAACAAATGTCAACCATAGCTTGGAGGTCACACAGGGATGCTGATATTAAGATAAGGTCATCTGCATACATTATGCACCCCAAGTATGTCTCCCCAATTCTACACCCATGGTTAGATCGACTTAGCTTTTCAATTATCTCGTTAACATAAACAGCAAACAGAACTGGAGATAGAACACCACCCTGCCTAACACCACAGGTCAGAGTTATCATGTCTGATAATATACTGTCCCACCTCACAAAAGCTGCACTCAGACTATACCAGGTTATAAGAGTGGTTAGAACTTCACGAGGAACCTGTCTGTCCATTAGCTTATTGAACAAAGCATAGTGATTCACTTTGTCAAAGGCTTTTGACATGTCCAATGCACATAAGTTGACAGTGGACCCATGACTTGTAAAGTAGTCCACTACTGCTCTGACTGCAAGGATTGCATGTGAACATCCCAACCCCTTTTTGAATCCAAACTGCAAGTCAGAAGTGTAGAAATAGCTGCATTTCGCTGCATTTCGCTCAAGTATACACATTTCAAAAAGTTTAGATAAGTTTGAACTTAGTGTGATGCCACGATAGTTATCACTATTGCCATTATCTAAGGTAGGCCCTTTTTCCAAGGGTATGATTATGCCCAGACCAAAACTGGTGGGAACTCTGCCATGCACAAGCATTTGGTTGAATAACAGCGAGAGTAAAACAACCAATCTAGGATGAGCATAAACTAGATGTTCCGTCTCAATGCGATCCAGTCCAGGAGCTTTACCTCGTTTCATTTTATGAATACATTGGTCAACTAGTTCAACTGATATCATTTTATAGTGAGAAGCTGTATTATATTGGCTAAACCTATTGTGAAATCGCTTACTAAGTTTCTCACTGGTTTTTGCATTATTAGGAGAGCATGCAGCTCTAAAATTTGTAGCCTGGGCCATTGCAACGTCTCTCGGTTCACTACGACCATCTACAGATAAGGGAGGTTTATGCTTAGCTTTAAATTTGGTTTGCCAAGTTTTCCAGAAAGAATTTGTGTCCTTTGCCAGAAGATATTCATTTAAGTCATTAGAAACACAGGTAGCTTCCATAGATTTCTTGTTTCTAATGGCACGCTTATATTCTGCCTTTGCACACCTTTTGGCATCGTGTATTGGTCCATGACTGGGCCGTCCACATGCTTTCCACATATCATGAGCAGCTATGGACTTATTCTTCAAGTCAGTAAGCTCACCATCCCAATAATGCTTATAGTGCGATGCTGTGGTTTTTGGACAGTGTTCATCTGCGGCTTGACATAGTCCATCAACAATCATATTGTAAACAGCATCTATGTCATAACCGTGCTCACACAAACATCCTACATTACAGTTTGTAAAGACTTTTGAAGAATCAATCTGACCTAGGTAAACATTAGTGGCATGATAATAAGATGCAATATCTGCTTTATCCCATCGAAGACGCCCAGAATATATATATAATATACTGCATTCGTGTTTTGCACGTCTCTTAGATTTGACGTAGAATTTTAATCCCAAAATTTATATAGCGCCGAGTTGGTATATGAGGCAATTGAGTTATAATGAATTTAATTACTAACGTCTGATTTAGTAATCAAGGCAATGGCTGCTTCATAGGTACAAGATGTCACATGAATTCTGTTAATAAATATTCCACGTTGATATTTGACACATGTAATTAGACTTTACTAATTAAACATTTTAAAAATAATTTGTATTGTATTGTATTGTATTCGGATATTTATAAAGCTCTTATAGCGGACGGGCCGTTCAGAAGCGCTCCCAGTGCGAGAGACTCCGTGAGAAAAAGCAAGTTTTAAGAAAGGTAAAAGAGGAAGAGACGTTACCTGAGAGAATAGAAGAACGAACGAACGGAGGAAGGTCATTCCAAAGAGTAGGGCCAATGGAAGCAAAAGACCTAGATTGAGCAAGAGAAGTCCTGACACGGAGAACGAGGAGGTCCAAACGGTCAGAGGAGCGAAGAGGACGAAGAGAAGCAGCAGAGTGAGAGCGATGAATTAAGTCACATAAATATTTGTGAGCGAAACCAAGTTGAGCCTTAGAGACAAGAATGAGGACCTTAAATTGGATGCGGGCAGAAAGCGGGAGCCAGTGGAGTTCTTCTGCCATAAAGGTGGTGATATGAGAGAATCGAGGAGGATGAGCAATTAATCTAGCAGCAGCATTGAGAACGGACTGAAGAGGAGCAAGACGGACCTTGGGAAGACCAATGAGGAGGGAATTGCAGTAGTCAAGTCTATAGCAGACAAACGCATGGACAATCGAAGTGAATATTGGAGATGAGACAGAGCGACGAATAGCTCTAAGGCGCCTTAGGTGAAAATAGGAAGTGCGAGTGAGTTTGGAAATGTGTTCAGTAAAGGTGAGAGAATTGTCAAGGGTCACTCCTAGATCACGAACGCTAGACGAGAAAGTGAAAAGCGGAAACCTTTGAGACAGAAGAGTTATATTATGTAGTTTACGTCTTGCAGCAAGTATGTTGAGCGCATGGATGAATGAATCAGAGCTTGCTCATAAATTCTCAAGAACACTCACTGCATTTGTTTAATGAGAAACAAAAACAAGCCCATTATTCATGTCAAATATCAAGTGTAGGATATAATCTCCCGGATGTAATACCCCTTCTGTGCAAATTGCCCATTTCTGCATTGCTAATAGCATATTTGGGTTAATCGTACCACATCAAGCAACGCTATGCCCTTACTTTGGGCGACTAGGCATACAGGTATACTGTTTACCTGGGACTATATAGCATACAGAAACTACAACTTTAGTCTATGCTTATGCTTCAGTATTCATTAATTGATGTAGCACACACAGACTATTTAATTCATTGAATGAATTAAATCGTGCATAAATACAATCATGGTCCATTGCTCTATTTATTCTTTCATGTGAATACACCGAGTTACTATTTATTATTATTTATTTAGTTATTATTAATATTTATTATTTATAGTTTTTATATGTTATAGCATAATTTCCTGTGAATACACTGAGTATATTAACCATTAAAGTGACTTATTGATATCTATCATAAATTGCCTAATAAGGCAGTTCAGTTAGGCTGTAGGGGAATTATGTCCGAACCTGGGGGATTATGTCCAGAGGGATTATGTCCATCTATCCAATTATCAATGTCATGCCATGACATTAAATAAATCTAGAAACTATGATGAAAATGCATACAGCATGCTCAATAATGACCAATTTCAAATGCCCATTGATAGCTTTCTTGTCTCTGAAAAGACACACGTGAAGCTGTTAAATCACTTCTTCTGCCTGTCTGGGGGATTATGTGTCTGTATATCTGTATGTTTTTATGAATTCTTATAGCTCCTTTGTTTGGTGCTTCACAGTTCTAACTGACTGTGCCATGCTAAGTGATGTACATTTCATAAGAAACAATCGGTAAAAAAGCCCTCAAACACTTCATTTTTGTGAATTTATTATTTTATTTAAGGTGTTATTTATATGAAGGGTTTAATCATGATAATTAGAATGACTGCTTTGCACTGATTAAATGTTTCTCTGCTTTTCCAGGGCAGCGTACCGTGTCAGGCGATATCTGGAACTCTTAACAGGCTGCAGAGTTCCTTGGAAGGATGCCTGTTGCTATGGACAACTCTGCTGCTGGTCAGTTCTTAGATTTTAGCTCTTTTTGGAATGTCCAGGATGTGGTAACTGGAGTGTTATTAGGGTTTTTGAATTTGACTCATAATTCTGGCACACTTATATTGTTATTCTTGTTGTTGTTATTATTGTCATTTTCATTATTATGGAGTGTGTGCACACACTCGGCAGTGTCTGCACAGGCTCAGACTAGTGTTATTATTCATTGTTTTTCAGTGTTATTATTATTATTATTGGTTGTTATTGTATGAACTGCCATCATCATTTTCATAATCCTCCTCCTCGCCCTCGTCCTCCTCCTCTTCGTCCTCCTCATCATCATCAAAAACAACAACAACAACAACATCCTCCTCTTCCTCATCTTCATCGTCATCAGCATCATCTTTCTTCATCATCTTCATCGTCATCATCTTTATCTTCATCATCATTATTAGTATTCTATTGCTGTTGTTTCATATTGCCTTGTTTCAATGCGCACATCTAAAATTGTAAAGGGCTTTATCAAATTTGAGGTTTCCTGGGTGGCCTGCCTATTGACCTCCGTGACCTTTCAGGTCTGAGAATAACTTGGCCTATCAGGTGGTTGCTGAGTGTGGACTTTGATTTCACTTTGCATGATAACAGTAGTCCGTAGGCAGATGGTTAATCGAATCTAATAGATTAGTTTAGAGTCACTATCTCCACCAGTTTTACTTTTGCAATAGTACAACCTTGACCAGCACAACATTCTTATAAATCGTGTACACATTTAGTAAGTATCAGTACTGGTAGTCAGGCAGGGAATGCTAGTATGGCATGTCTAGCTGCTAACTGTAATTGTAATTAGTAACTTCTATTGCGCCGGTGTCTAATGCACAAGGCATCAGCCGATGGCGCACCAAAACCAAGTCGTAATCAGGTCAATATCCAGAAGATCAGTTCACTTAGACAGAGAGGCAGTCTGTTAAACAGTTAAAAGTGTGATATTTTGAGTGCTTCAGAGACTTTCCATATGCAGTATTTGACTTTACCAAGAGCTTCTCATTCATTGGACTTATTGTTTATGTTTGTTTTGCCTAAAAATGTATGTTTCAATGTAATGTCAAGAATTTGCCAATTCCTCACCGATTATACTCAATTGCAGCTGCTTTTGAGGTCCTGTGCGAAAATCTGAATTTGGCGAGTTTTGAAGATCGGGTACAGGCAACGGACGAAGATTTGACTTTCCTCGCCGAACTTTTTCAGGGTCCGATTTTTCCTGGACTTCTAAAGGTAAGGTTGCTATTGGTTTCTTTGTTGTGCAGCATTGTTGTCGTCGCTATGGAAATATGATGTGTTTAAAAATTGACACTTTAAATTATGTTTAATAAATTCAGTTAATGCCTCAAAATAAATGTGATTTTGAAGTGGTTCATAATCATTAGATTAGATCACAGAAGTCTTTTGATTAGATTAGTGTTGTCACAATTTCAGAAATTACTTTGAACTCTAAAAGTGTTGTGGCTACTACGCTGTCTATCTCTGTTCGCATTTTGTTTTGGAATCACCATAGCAACTGTTTTCGTGGTTATTAGGCACATGACACTCTTGAAGACTCGGATCCACCCATTCCCATTAGCTGCGACAATATCGAAAATCTCCGAGAAGTTTCCGAAGATTTGGTTGTCTTGGCAACTGTTAACAGCCACGCAAAAGAACTCTATGCGATCCTCAAGAACCCATTCTTCAAGGTATTATCGACAGTTGTTCTCTAAGAAGATTTTAGAAGATTTAACAGAAGTCTGATTTTGATTATACAAGGAAAAGAGTCAGGCTTTCCTATTATTGTGCTCTTCAGATCAATTAATTGAGCTATGATTCTGAGAGTAGAGGCGCTTGGTGTGTTAAACAAAAATGCTTTGGATACTTTTGGTAAACATGGTAAACATATGGACTGAATGGTTACTCCTTGTACTGATCAGTTGTAGAATTGTAATTGTAAATGAACATTTATAAAAGCGCCACTTACAAGGAGTAACCCTTCAGTCCATATGTTTACAATGTTTACAAAAAGTATCCCAAGCATTTTTTTTTTTAACACAGAGGCGCGATCCTGGTCCAAGTCAGTGCTATCAATAGCAAATAAAATGGACTTCAAGAGTTTTCGGAACAGGAAATGAGTAGAGCTGAGAATACACTTAATATACAGACCACATCTATAGTAGGTAAAAAATAAAGTGAAAAATAAAACAGATGTTAATAATTTTGTAGTAATTGAAACCATTTGGTGTGATTCTAAACTCTTCAGTCCATTGCATTATTTCATTACAATAGTTATAAGTTAATAACATAATAGTTAATCTGATACTTGTTTATTACAATAGTTAAAATCTAATAATGGAATACTTAATCTGATGCATTACAATTGATTACAATAGTTTGAAGTTAATAATGTAATTGTATTGTATTGTATTGTATATGGGCATTTATAAAGCACCTCTCGCAGTATAGACAATTGTTAATCCAATACATTACGATTGATTACAATAGTTTTGATCTTTGTAAAATCAAGGGGCTGATCGATGCCCACGATGATGTTGCATCGAAAAACTATGAAGCTCTCCCAGACTCTTTTCCCCTATTGCCTCCGCAGACGCCAACATTTACCGTCAGCCAGTCAACAACCGATGCCATACGAATGGTTGGCATCCGGAAAAGCCCAGACGAATCACTGGTAATCCCCAGAATTATGTTTCTTTTGTTTTGATTGATATGATCTCAATAATTGTATGCTATTTTAGATTTCATTACATACGTGATTGGCTTTGTTTACATTCGAATTACATGACATTCTTTACATTAGAATTACATGACATTTTTTACATTAGAATTATATGATATTCTGTACAGTAGAAATACATGACGTTCTTTACATTAGAATTACATGACATTCTTTACATTAGAATTACATGACATTATTTACATTAGAATTACTTGACATTCTTTACATTAGAATTACACGACATTCTTTACATTAGAATTACATGACATTATTTACATTAGAATTACTTGACATTTTTTACATTAGAATTACATGAATTATAATTTTATGATATTCTGTATGGTAGAATTATATGACATTCTTTACATTAGAATTACATTGCATTCTTTACATTAGAATTATATGACATTCTTTACATTAGAATTACATTGCATTCTTTACATTAGAATTACTTGACATTCTTTGTATTAGAATTACTTGACATTCTTTGCATTAGAATCAACTTTAGCAGAAAATTGTGTATTATTTTTCACAGTAATATGTACTAATTATGTCAATATTTAGTAGAAGAGTTATTTTAGGTGAAATTTCTTACATTTTTATTGATCGTTTAGTTTGTTTAAGTAGTGATTGATTACTTCTTTTGATCATTTGAGTCTTATTGATATGATTCTATTGGAATTTGACCTGATTATGCTGTTTGATTCTGATTTCGTTTGAAGCAGCTTTTGACTGATGTCTTGGGCTTTATGTTAACGGCGCCATAGAAGTCATTTGATTTGATTAGAGTTGATTGGCAGGTGTTTTGCATTGCGAAATGATTGGTTTCAGGGAATTACTGTGCGCAGCGAGGAACGAGGTCTCGTTATCGCAAGAATTTTGGCTGGAAGTATGATCGATAAGCAAGGTGGGAATTTCTTCTTTTCGGTTTCTGTTGCAAAGCTGGATATCCAGTCACTGAGATTTGATTAGTACTAGACTTGAGTGATTTGAAATGATTTTGATTAATAATGATTTTAAATGATTTGAGTAGTAAGGTGGCTAAGAAGACATGCAGTTAGAAACCCTGCAACATGGAATACAAGAGGCCCCATGACAGTCCTGCATCATGACTTGGTCAAAATACCCATACCCAAAGATTGCAGACTGCGGGGAGGGATATCGGGAAAGACAAGTTGTTGAAGGTAGGTAGGAGTGCTCCCAGCAAGAAGATTGAATGGATAAACGAATAGGACAATATTACTATGGTAGTAAAATATCTGGTATTTTAGTTTGTTTAAATAGCGATTCATTTTTTTATCAGTTAAGCGCTATGGGACGATTGGTGTTTTACAGAGCAGTTTAAATCGTATTCTGAATTCTACAGGAAGCCAGTGCAGCTGACCAGTTGGGTTTAAAGGGTTTTTATATGAAAATATGCTAGATATTATTTAAACTGTGACTGTGCTTTGTAGGCATGCTTCATGTGGGGGATGTGATAAAAGAAATCAATGGACAGGAAGTGATGAATCCCGACCAGTTGCAGGAGATTATGAGAAAGGCGAATGGCAACATCACACTGAAAATCCTTCCAACAACGCGTGATCAAAACTCCTTTTCTCAGGTGACAGGAAGTTTTTTAAACGACGATGAACGAAATTCTTAATTTTTATTCACCCATTTATGTTTTTCGCCTGGTTTTTACTTACATGTATGGAAGTTTTGTTCTATTTTGAAACACCTGTCTTCATTTTGGATCTTTAGTTTATTATTATGATTTTTTTAATGTTTTTATTAGGTATTTCTGAAAGCTCATTTTAGCTACGATCCAAAGAGGGACAATCTGATTCCGTGCCGCGAAGCAGGCCTGGCGTTTCGTGACGGCGACATTCTGCAAGTAGTTAACATGGAAGATGTCAACTGGTGGCAGGTTAGTCTTACCTAATGATTCTAATAAATTGCGAGGGACACTGGCAGTCTGGCAGCTCTAAGTTTGTGAATGGGGGGAGGGGAGCCAGGAGCCTCAAAGGCGCTATAACGATTTTTGGTTCAGGATGGGTCGTAGCCCCAACTGAATGCTGAGTCACAAAGGTGCCCCCCTTCCGAAAATTATAGGCCATGTCTTCATGTTTTAATATGATATTAAAATATGAAGACATGGCCTATAATTTATTATGTTAAAATTTTAAGAATGGCCTGTCATTTATGATATTAAAATATGAAGACGTGCCCTATTATTTATTATATTAAAATATCAAGACATGGCCTGTAATTTATGATATTAAAATATGAAGACATGGCCTATCATTTTGGGGAGGAGCACCCTTTGGGGCCAAGGGTTCAGTTGGAGCCTGGACCCTCTGTCCCACTGCTTACATTGTTAGAGATGGTTAATCTAACATGCAATATTGAACTGTGCAAATGATCGGATTTTCTACATCTTTTTTTAAGATCATGCTGATTTTGTCAGGGCATATGTTGCGTTACAACTATCGTTACAGTTACAGTTTGTCATGAGATTAGGTTAGTTTTTAATTGTATAATGAAATTAAATAACTTGATAATTATCCATTTCAGTGTGATTACGTGAACTGCAAACTGTTCTGGCCCCTGCAAAGCTTCTGACTTGCCTTCCCTGCATGTCCAAAAATTCTGTTATACATCTTGAGTAATAATGTAATAACCCTAGCAAGTGTAATAAATGTTCATACGTAACAGTAGGTGTGTGACGAATTATTTAGCACCTTTTATATAGCGCCAGGGGCATGGTAGCCGAATGGATGGAGTGCTCGGCCCGTAACGTGGAGCATACTGGTTTGACCCTCCTCTGACGAGGTCACCGTGTAAAGACTTTGAGCTAGCCCTTCACTTGCAATAGCTAAGTGCCATCAATGTTGAGTTGTATGGTCGTTTGTGCAATTCTGATGTTAGAAAGGAGGGTAACATTAAATACAGTTGTATTGCATTGTATTATAACCTAACAGATGAAAAATTGTTGTCATTTTCGCACAGTAACTAGTTTTCTTTAGATTCCAATGTATGTTTGTTTCAGGCGCTTAGGGTTGGATCCGATCTGCCCTCGGGTCTTATTCCATCTCAGCAGCTGGAAGAGAAGCGAAAGGCGTTTGTTCGTCCGGAGTATGACTACACTCACAATTCATGTACGCACCGGAGTCATTCTGGCTTTGCAACAGTTGTAGCTGTTTATCGTTTATTCATTTATTTATTTATTTGTTACAGTAAACATTACATTACATTATGATGAACTCACAGGTTATAATGAACAAGAAGTTCTTTTCTATCAAATGTAAAGTGTCACTTGAAGAGAAACTTGTCAGAGGTGCTCTAGCGGGTGAGCATGGAAGGTTTATTGTGCTGTTATCGCTAATGTTGAAATGTGCTTTTTCTTTTTAGTGCTCTGCGGTATCATGACGAAAAGAAAGAAGAAGATGATGTACCACTCCAGATCCTGTGCTGGTAATTTTGAGCCGGAGGAACGTAATCTGTTTCTTCCCACTTTGGGACTTCATCTGTTTCATCCCACCTTGGGACTAGAAGTAGCACTTAATTAGCACTTTCTAGAAAGTGCATTGTATTATATTTATGTTGTATTGTATTTTTTATTTTGTTAAGCCATTTATTGTATTTTGTAAATATGTGTATTGTGTGAATCCTTGTATTGTGTTAATCATTGTGTTACGTAAAGCATTATATGAAGTAAATGACTGTATTAAATATATCATATTATCCAAATCAAGTATCATGTAAATCATTGTATTATATAAATCATTTTATCATATAAGTCATTGTGTCATGTAAATCATTGCCTTATGCAATTCATTACATTATTTAAGTCATTGTATTATGTAAATCGTTATATAAAGTATATAATTGTATTACGGAAAGAGAAATTGTGTTTTTATCGTTCTGTTTCTTGTCTTTGTCCCTTTTGCAGAACTGGATCGCACAGAGTTGGCAATCTACGAGGAAGTGGCGCGAATGCCGCCGTTCCAGAGGAAGTCCCTTGTTCTGATCGGTGCCAAAGGAGTCGGAAGACGAACCCTGAAGAACCGATTGATCAAGGCTGATCCTTCAAGATTTGGAGGCGCTCTTCCACGTTAGTTGATCCAATTAAAATTATTCTCTTAAGTAAACCATTGCTTCAGCATCACCGAGCAAAAGTGTCAACCCCATCGAGGTGACTTGGCTTGTTTGCTTCCAGTAGTTGACATGCTATTCTTATCATGGGTTGAGACACCCAATATTATAATAAAATGTAAAAGATATGGTGGATGTTTGGAATCCGTACCCAGTCGTTTTACCAGCATTTTGATTATATTTATGTGAATTTTAATCGAAAGAGAGGTTGAGGAGTATTGATGATAGAGAAATGATATTGGCTTGCTAGTGGCAAATGCTTTAGTAAACTATGTCAGTAAATCTTCAACGTCATGTTGTGGAATATGGTGCTCAATTACTAAGCCTTGATCTGGGTTTGGATGAATCCAAAGCCTAAAGTTGAGAGTACACGGAATTCCCTTTATTCTTATTATTATGCATTTATTGAGGGCGACTTTCTAGTAGCCAAGCATCAATACATGGCACTGAGCGATCATGAGTGAAAAAATTGCTCAAGGTCCCTACACAGTAATCTCTCTCCTGAAGTGGCGCTATATAAATTTGCAATTGCCATTGCATTACCACCATGGTGCACAGAAAGATGATGAAGATGATTTTGAATTTCAGACACATCGCGGCCTATGAAGCCGGGCGAGACAAACGGTGACATGTACTGGTTCGTAACGTTTGATGAAATGGTCCACGGCATCACGCAGAACAGTTTTGCTGAGCATGGAGATTTCGACAATCAATTCTACGGCACAAAGTTCGACTCGATTCGTCAGGTCATTCGTTCCGGCAGAATGTGCGTTCTTGACATCAGTCCACAGGTAAGCGATGTTTATCTTACCTATTTACAATTGTTTCGACCGTATAAGTTAATTAAATTATTTTGTGTATTTTCGATCTTTATTCCTATGTACGTTTTCCTTCTGCCTTATGATACAAAATTATAATAATAATCAGTGCTCGAAATGGAAAATTTTACGAAACGGAATGCTAGTCAAAGATATCGGAGCATTCACGTTAATTTCATAGTATTTTCCACAATAATTCATTTGACGAACCGGAACGGAACGCTGACGAACCGGAACGGCGTTCCGGTGCGTTCCGGTCCATTTCGAGCACTGATAATAATAAATAGTTCCAATTTTTTTATTTCTCTATGTTATCCTCGATAGTGTAGGGCTCGAATGTCAATTGAGTGTTCAGAGGTTCATGTCCCCACCAGGGCAGAAATTTGGTTCGAGAATTCTGCTCCACCTGCACCCCTAGCCAACTCGGCTATTGTGAGTACACTGACCCTTCACTCTTGGTGGGAAGATGAGGTAGCGAGGGAGAGGAT
Source organism: Allolobophora icterica (assembly GCA_963556255.1). Taxonomy (NCBI): domain Eukaryota; kingdom Metazoa; phylum Annelida; class Clitellata; order Crassiclitellata; family Lumbricidae; genus Allolobophora; species Allolobophora icterica. Next base: position 63,105,443 of record OY744609.1, on the reverse strand, counting down.
TGGGCACCTGCCCACATATGCCAAGGTTAAGATAATGAAGTCGGTAATGCTTCATATCCACGGCTGCCTCAGGCTTAGGGCATCTTTCTTCTTCCTATCTCATATCTGTTCAAGTCTCATCTATCTTTAACTTTTGTTGTAGTTTGGTGTAATAATTTATTATTGTAATAACAATTGTAATTGTTGTCAGATATTTATATGGTGCCATAATCAAGATAGTCATCACAGGTGGTAACAATTGTATTCTGTGAACAATGCTATTTTATCGTGTGTCTTTAGGCTATCAAGACAGTAAAGACTCCAGAGTTCATGCCGTACGTGGTGTTCATCGGTGCTCCTCCTGTTGAGATCATGCGAAACATGTATGAATTCGCTCGACAGAGAGGAAAGACGGACAGAATGAAAACGGTCAGCACTAAAGCTTCTTTTTCCACTTTATGTGTGTGTGGGGGGTGTGTGTGTGTAGGTGCGTGTGTATGGGTGTGTGTGTGTGTGTGTGTAGGTGCGTGTGTCTGTGTGTGTGTGTGTGTGTCTAGGTGTGTGTGTCTAGGTGTGTGTGTGTCTAGGTGTGTGTGTGTCTAGGTGTGTGCAACTGTGCATGCATCAGTTAAAGCTATTACTTGTTCTAATCATATCAAAAAAGGAAGAAGAGCAGTCCCTTAAGCTAGCCTGAGAGGCAGCCATGGGTATGAAGTGTTGGCGACTTCATTTTTTTAGCCTCGGCATATGAGGGCGGGTGGCCAGTCCTCTCCCTTGCCGACTCGTAGTTTCTTTGTCCAGCACCATCAGAGAAGGTCTCGCCTTCATTTCCAAAATCGGTCGCCTGTTGACGAGAACCACTAGCGACGCCCACGAGACGGACTTCCTCTTCCAGAGCATGTCGATAACAGTTTAGCGTTTCAATGCAGTCGCATACCAGGGTAATAATGACAATAATATTAATGTTAATATTAATAACACAATGCTATATGAGAATGTTTAATTTTGTCAGTTTTTGTAAATTTATCACCATACTGACATACTATTTAACTGCAATTTGTTTTTATTTATAAGTTGTGTCAATTCCTCATCTTGTTCATGGACTTGCATCAATTATACTGATTCTTTACTGTGTCTGATCGTCTAGGAACTTGATTTTCGTAACACGCTGGAAGAGAGTGCACGGATCGAACGCCAGTACAAGCACTTCTTTGATCTGATCATCATCAATGACAACTTGGACGCCGCCTACGACAAACTACGCAAAGCGATCGAAACGCTAAGCACCGAGGAGCAGTGGGTTCCTGTCACATGGGTTTACTAGAAACGAAGAAACGGATTGGCAGGGAACCAGAACAGCAAACTGAACAATGGAATGTCGTGCGATGACAGGAACTGTTTGAAATTATGTTCAGGTTTTAGCAAAGTGCTTACAAGTTTGAGTTCATTTTGAGTAGATGCTTGGGAATTTAAGTGAACAGGCTTCTCAGGCAAACTGTATAAATGTTGCAGTAAAACTACTGTTGTGGCATGATTACGGAGTTATGTGTTGGCTTGTAATGTGTTAATGTTTGGTATGTAACACAACATGTTTGATTGTTTGAAACATGTTCAGTTTGTAAGAAAGTGATTAGCGGTTCGAGTTCATTTCAAAGCAGTTGTAGGAGATGACTTTGTAACTCTGGGATTGCAGTTTTCAGGCTGCCTCTACATGTGCTGCTGTTCCAATACTAGAGTAGCCTGATTATGATTGTAACGTGTATAGATGTTTACACAGTTGACCCATGGATGGATTGCTATGGTCTTCTCTCGCCTCGGTAGATTCTTCGACCTTACGATCACATATAATTATCTGAGAAGTTTATACAGAAATATAAATAAAAAATAAAATAGAAATAAATGAAACAGAGTTTAGGTGGTGATACCCACAAAAGGTTTAGATAGGCCTAGGGTAAGGTCGACGTCAACGGCCCTGGCACTCGTAAGATGTCGTTAAACGCTGAAACTAATGCAGAGTTGTGTAAACAAGTGGGCTAATGTTCAGATTACCAGATTCGGATCCTTTATTAATTACCAATTAAAGATTAATAGAGTTAGTCACTATGATGCATTGGTGTTGGTGGATAAACCCAAAGAGAGCAAGGATGTGCCATTACCAGGGTTGCCCTAATGACGTTTTTAATAGAAGAGGATGACGTTAGTCTGCTGTCTTCTAAATCATGACGTGTTAAATACGTCATTTCAATCGTATCGTAGAATTGTAGAGGTAACAGGACTTGTACAAAACCACATCATAAACTTTATTACTGAATTGCATCAAAATTAGACGATTATAGACTTATTTTACACCTTAGTTTATCTTTTTGTGTAAGGAATGTTTATCAGCAGTAACTCGGAACCTGTAGCAATTTCTTTTAGCTGGTTTCCTAAAGGTAAATTGGTTATTGAAGTAGCGTGTGATTGATATGGTAATAATGCATTGTTCATCAAGCCTCTTGTTAATCATTTCGAAGAGGTCTTAATTAAATTGTGTTTGGAATTAATTAAATTGCCTTATTGTCTTCCTGTTTGAGTTGTGTTAATTGCATATTATTGTTGACAGTTCAGGCAACGTTGTTAGCGAAATATATCGCAGAATTTCGGTTTTTCTTTTTCATGTTCTCTGAAATTACTCGTGTTTGTGTTTTCCGGCGGACGTTAATTAACGCGTACATTGTTCGTTAATTAACAGCCAAAGGCACATTGTTAATGACAGTTGCTTCGACGCTTCTTTTTCACTGACTTTCATAAAACTTGTACCTGTACACGTTTGAATTTTGTACATAATGACCGTTTTTCTAGAGTAAAATATGCATAGTTACATCAAGTAATTTCAGTCGCTTGTGTCATTTCGTTCTCAACTTAAAACTTTCCTCTTTCAAATTGCTTATCCACCATAGGCTGCATGATGCATCTCTGTCTTAGTGGACTGGTCTTCTGGATGTTGACCTGATTACGACTTGGTTTTGGTGTGCCATCGGTTGACGACTTGTGCGTTAGACACTGGCGCAATAGAAGTTACTAATTACAATTTACAATTGCTACTTCTTTCCACTTGCTGTGCTACAATTGTAAGACATGTTAGTCGATTGGCTAGTGCACGCGCCTTGTAGCGCTTCTGAAGTGGTGCTGCGTGTGTAGGGACTTTGAGCAAGTCCTTCAATCGTAATTCCACAATGAATCGATTGATGCTTGGTCATAATGGCGCTTAACAAATGCGTGATAAAAAAACATAACCATTTGCAAAGACTAACCATACCGGAACAATGCTCCCTGATTTCTTTAATCCTGAGCCCTGATCATGAGGGATCATAGGGGCCATCCATATATTACGTACGGAAAAATCCGGGAAAATTGGACCCCCTCCCCCCATGTTCGCAAGCGTACTTTCTTCCACACCCCCCCCCCCCGCGTACGTACACTTGACGCACCCCCCCCCCGAAGACCAGCTGCAGAAAGTGTCTCGAAAGTCTGCACTTTAGGCCAGATTGAAGGATGAGTGAGGGCCAATGTAGACAAATTATAGGTGTCTCGTTCACAGCACAGAATAACTGCACATGGCTTTTATATAATGTAATAAAATGCCATCGGACGACTATAGGACAATACAGAGTTATAAATAGGCTGATGTGGACGTCATAATTAGAAATTTATTTTGCGTACGTACACTTTTGTCCCCGCCCCCGTTCGCACCCGTACGCAAAATCGCCAAAATCCGACCCCCTCAGTGCGTACGTAATATGTGGACGGCCCCATAAAGTACTATAGCAGCAAACATTGGCGTCTAACCCCTTCCCCACCTGGAATGGGAGAACAAACCCTACACACTGGCCAACATATTATATAATAGGCTCAGACGTCACTCAGGCAGTGGCGGCGATCTTGTTTGAGATGTGGGGGGGGACATTTCGGAACTGATCTGGTCAAAAAAGAGTTTTGAACTGATCTGGTAAAAAAAGACGCCGAAAAAATTTATAACCCGAGTACGAAAAAATGTGATGACCTTTTTTGGTGTTTCTTCTAAATTTGAGGGGTCCGATGTATGGCGTGCCCCCCCCCACTGTAATTAGACTATAAATGTTTATTAAAACTGTACTGACCAGTAATATTCAGAACCTTAACTTCTGGCGACCGTGGGAGATCGTTCTACCCACCCCATTGGTGGACACCACTGGCAGCAAAACAAAGTTTTGTCGTGCGTGCATCCAATTTTAATTGATTAAAACAGGCTTCCATGCAAACTGCTTGATGTGCTTCTTTCTAAGCCTCATGAACACAGGCGTGATCTTCGGGGGGGGGGTACGGGGAGTACTCGTACCCCCACTTTTTGAACAGGAAAAGACAAAATAGGCTACGGCCACTTTTCATACCCAGAAGAAACCATCAGATTTGCATTTCTGTGTGACTTTGCGCGCGTTAAAAATGTTCGTGATAAATAAATAACTAACATTATTATTTTATCGGATTAAGGCCTCCAGTTGATCCATGAAGACTCAAAACAATTAGGCCTACCGAGCATCATCATCATCATCATCATCATCGTGATCATCGGCATTGTTCTTGTGATTAGGCTATTTGTCTTTTTGTTGTTTATCATGGAGAAATAATGCGAAAATGTGTACCCCTCATTTCTAGACCAAAGTCACTCCCATGCCCTTTGAAGACCATTTATTCGATCATGGTCATGTATTGTTAGCTCGGTAGCACCTTTGACCAGGGTTTACTTGATAAGGCGCAATATTAAGTAATAAATATTATGCACTTGTCTAGATTTTCAGTGATCTATTATATAAATAATTGAGTAGGCCTAATTGTTTACCATAGATAAACAGCCGAGTTTGGTTAACCGCCGTCACCTTATACATTCGGTTTGTATAGGCCTATAGGGACTTTAATTACTGGGACTTGAGTTAATCACTTCAGGTCTTCCTAAAGTGACCATTATTGAGCATTCACGCAGAAATGTAAACACGGTATAGTATTTGTCTTAATATCAAGTGTTCTGAACTTCTGATGGACCAGTAAACTGGTGGTTATGGTTAATAAGAGAGTTGCTCAGTGAATTTTTCAACAGTTGTCCAGCCAGATGTGATCGATGATGTTGTTAGACTCTACATCGAGCACAAACCCTTTGAGGATAATACTCCCAATACAAGTATAGGTTCGTAACGCCGTGTGGCGAGTGTGTGTCTAAGCAAATGACGCTAACTCCGTGCATGCTTTGAGTTGATGTCAAAGACATCGAAAGCGTTGGACTAACGTCCAACGTCAAAACCACGTTGTCGTAATAAAGCATTCCTTTGATCAAGGTAGCATTGTGTAGGGGGTAGGCCTACATTAATTGTAGGTTTGCAATGGTTCTTGCAAAAAATGTCAACCTTCGATAGTCGAATTGCCTCTGGATCCGCCCTTGGATGCGAATCTCAAATATGAATGCGATTCGAAACAGTTTTGGACTTGTATCTCATACAGAGTATCTCGCATTTCATGTTCAAAAGCTAAGGTCAGGTCCACCGTCAGGGCCCATCATAAACGAAAGCTATTTAAGTCTTCATTTTAAACGGCATTTTACTTACAAACAGTGGCGGCGCGTGGGGGGTGCAAGGGGGTGCGGTCGCACCGGGCGGCCACTTCAGGGGGGCGGCACTTTGACTACCTGGAATATTTTTTCTGTTCTTCCTGTGGTCACTCTAGTGTTTCATTTGGAGTTATTACGTACTAGAAATTTAAATGAAACTTTGATACATAATTCAGTGAACTGTAAATCTTCACTGTTCATTTGAGCTTCAACGTATTTCTTAGTCTTAAATTGATTTAGATAATTTTAGGCCTAGTTTCTAGCAGTGGCGTCGATCGATCCCTAGTATATTTTGAGCCCGAAGAGGAACTGGTCTGTAAGTAATGATCGAGGATATAACTGGATATATTTGGGGCGTCAAAATTAAATCTTATGAATTTATTTGGGATAAATTAGTTAAAACTGCATCAAAATTAAAAGTAAAATTACTTATCTTAGCCCTCATTTTGGCGCCCCATCCCTTGGCGCCCGGGGACACATGTACCCGTCTGCATCCCTTATAAGCTGCGCCTCTGGTTTCTAGAAATAATGATTGCGATTTATTATATTGATAATGTGGTACCCCGGTATTACTTTTGATGTACACATCTCCTTCTCTAGCCACATCTCCAACCTCCATCACTCCTGTTTCATGCACATTCGTGACCTCCGAGTCTCCGACGCATCCGACCCATGCTCGACCTTAAAACTGCCTGTACACTTGCTACCTCCATTGTTCAGTCAAAGCTGATTACTGCAATTCCCTCTTCCTCACCCTTGAATCCACCCAAATCGAAATCTCACTCTCCAGAGCTGTAACTAGAGCGCCCAAACATCGTCATATCGCTCCCATCCTCAAATCACTCCATTGGTTAAAAATCTCAGAGCGAATTCACTTCAGTTCTATCACTAACCTACAACTCCCTACAATACTTCCAGCCCAAGTACCTCCGCAATCGCTTCACCATCCATGCAACTCGCTCCACCCGATTCTCCTATCTCAGTCTTTCTCGACCGCCAGTCACTATACCCATCTGAAGTTCTCCAACCGAGCCATATTCAACACAGCACCACGCCTATGGATTGATCTCCCCCCTGAATTCCGCAGCTTCTCAGTTCCTCCATCATCATTACAATCCGTCCTTCATCCTCCTCCTCATCTTCCTCTGTCACCATCTGGCTTTCCCCTCAAACCTGAAGTCTCACCTTTTCAAGTACTCCTACCCTGACTCGTTATGCTCACCCTGACTCGTTATTCTCGCCCTAAACGACACCCGCCTTGACAGCTGCTCTGCCTCTTCTCTTTCTGGAGACCCACTCTGATTTGAATTGGCCTTCTGGAACTGGACTCGGACTTCTTTTTGACTACTCTTTGGAAAACCTCCTCTGATTTGATTTGCTAATGCTAAAAGAACTTTAAGTGCACAGTACACAGTGACACTATAGTAGCGAATCTGCATCATCTGCTACTGTGCTCTATAATACTACAGTATATAGGCCAACTACTATCATACACAGCACAGACAAAATGTCACTAGACTACTGGACAGGCCTACCGCCTAACGAGGGGGCGGGGCGGCACACTGTTGCTTCGCACCACCTTTGAAAAATCCACGCGCCGCCACTGCTTACAAAATTACAAGGTGAGGCCATGGTCTTTGACGTGACTGCCTAGATAGACTTTAATTTAATTTCAGAAATTTACACCTGTGGTAAATACGAGTACATAGTTTTACTGGAATGCAGTATGATAATTTACCTGTAGTAGATAGCAGTTGGCGGGGCATGCGTCGATCTATTTTAAGACTAGCGGAAATTGTCCCATGACATAATTATTATTATATTAGGCCTACCCACGGGTTTCAACCGTTGTATGCTTATCGTCCGCTATACCATTACGCTTATTCATCCGTTAAAAACCTAGTTTTTGCTTCGGAAGACGCTAATCATACAGGTTAGTAGTCTACATAAAATGCTTATCTGTTCAAGATTCAGGATTCTTTCAGTTCTTACTAAAATGAAAACCGTGCACAAGCCCGTAAAAGCCTATTATTGTAAAACGCATAGGGGCTGTCGTCCATTAATTATGTCAACAACTTTTAGGCAGTTTTTGACCCCCTCCTCCCCCTTGTCAACACCTGTCAAACATTCAAGGACCCCTCTAATAAAATTATGTCAAAAAATGTTTATCCCCCTTCCCCCAACAAAACATATTATCTTTCCATCGAGAAAGAAACTCGAAATATTGGATTTTCAATAAGAACCCAAGCTATTCGCATTTAAGAGATATGCAGCGCAATTTCTGATTAATCTTTGAACAATGAACAAGATAATTTAAGCTGAAGAAAACATTACGTTTGATTATATTACAGATAAAAAAAGCTATAGATCACTCATAAAGACTTTTCGAATCAATGGTTGCTTTTTGATTAAATTATTGTTGACGTCAATTTGTCTTGAACACCCCTCCCCCTTGTCAAGAATTGCCAAAATTTTTCAAACTCCCTCCCTCCCCTATTTTTTTTTACATAATTGTAGGTCATGTACCGCGAAAGTACACTAGTTCTTCACACACGCATACACACGCACACACTGTCATGCACCATACACACACACACACACACACACACACACACACACACACACACACACACACACACACACACACACACACACACACACACACACACACACACACACACACACACACACACACACACACGTGTAATTATGGGTTATTAACTGCGGATAGCCGGAACACAGTTCTGGTAAACGGGAATTGCCCGATTAAATCCTGGTAGAAGCATGACTTTCCAATTGAGTAATAATCGGGGAGGGGAATGACTCTTAGTCTACGCCACTGTTAGTTGCTGCATGGTGTTAGTCAATGGCTTAACATAGGTTATAACGTTCTGACAGATTAGAACATTATAAGACACTCATAATAAACAATTGTTTATCTATTGTATTGAGTACAGGTTGAGTGGTGGTGGTGGTGGTGGTGGTGATGATGATGATGATGATGATGATGATGATGATGATGATGATGATGATGATAGGAGTGCGTGACTGATGGAACCACGTATTCATAGACATTATAATAGGGCTATCACTGTCCCTACACGTGATTGTTAGCAGTATGTAAATAACTGTGGCTATAACTGTGGGTGTGTGAAAAGAGTTGTGGTTGTACAGGAAGGGTTATGATTCAGGCAGAGGAAATGCTTATAATCAAATCAAAACATCTTCCATGACACGCACACACCTGTGTGTGCGGCCATGCGTGCATACGTGAGTGCGTATTTCAAATATTTGTATGTGTCCTAGCCCGTGCACGCTTGTCTTTGCGCATGTCCGTGTGTGTATGTTTGCGTGTATATTTGTGTATGTGTATGATATAATGTTTGCGTATGCGTTGTGTGCTGCTGCGTCTGTGTGTGCTAGTTCTGGGACGGTTAGGTTATTAGATGAACCGGATGTCTATAGCACCTAATGCACCTATTGACCTCTTTGTGAAAATGACATGTAGGTCATGTACCGCAGACCTATTCATGTATTCAACCACGGCATTCTTGGAAGTATAATACCGTCATTGCCATTTGCCATGTTACGACGAACTTTGATTTAACCAGCAGGGTCATTAACTTTCTCTGAAGAGAAAGTACTCTAGTTCTAAGAGTGTCCTGGCCGCAGCTGAACTTAATATTCCCCGCCTGGGGACAGCCATACGGCAGCACCGTGCCTTCTCTGTGGCTGCCCCCATGACTTGGAATGGGCTCCCTACCAAGCTCCGTCAAATAACGATTGGTTATTTCACCCTGTTTCTTATTGTCCTCAAGACTGCGTTGTTCGACCGTGCACGGTTTGAGTGTAGGAGTTCTTCTGAGTAGGCAATCTTGAAGGGGCGCTATATAAAACTGCTTTAATAATAATAATAATAATAATAATAATAATAATAATAATAATAATAATAATAATAATAATAATAATAATAATAATAATAATAATAATAATAATAATAATAATAATAATAATAATAACAACAATAACAATAACAGTAGCAGCTGATCTCGATGTTGACTGATTAGGCTTGGTTTTGATGTGCCATCGGTTGATGCATTGTGCAGTAGACTAGTAGAGCCTAACATTTGATATTAATAATTACTAACTTCTATAGCACCGGTGTCTAGTGCACAAAGTGTCTACCGATGGCGCACCAAAGTCAAGCCATTATTTTAGAGAACAGCTGTATAAGCTAAAAAAAGTGGGTTGCCCAATACATGGTTTTGAAGTTCTGAGAAATAGTCTACTGTGGGGGTGTGAACAAATTCAGTTCGCACCCATTTCTTTTCCGGCCAAAACTTCACCGAATTACACCGTCATCCGATTCTTCTGTTCTTCATCTTATTCTGACTCATCTCTCACCAACTCCAATCTATTGTTACTGAAATATGCGTCATAAGCACATTGCCCTGAAATCATACAGATTTCGAAGATTTGCATTTGCTTAGGCCTACTCAGGTACTCTGTGTCTGGGTACACTCATGCATTCAGGGGTGCGAGACAGTCAGGGATTGAATTGTCGGGGGGTGGTGTGCGGGGGTTCAACCCCATTTTATTTTATTGACAGGGATGGCCACTGGCTGTGTGCACAAACGAACTCTTGCACTTTTAGTGTTGAAATAAACACCGAATCCACAACAGATGCGCTGGGGCACTGGAAGCCAGTGGAGTTTGTCCCGAATGAAAACCTCGCAAACCTCGGGAGACCGCCAATAAGGCGGGCAGCAGCGTTAAGTATTGACTGAGGCTTGGAAAGGTATGGTTATAGGCGTAATTTGTGGGGGTACGAGGGGTACCCGTGCCCCACTTTTTGACTGGGGGTACCGTACCCCACTTTTTAAACAATGCCAATCAATATTTTATTATTGAGCCTTCCCAGAGATCGCAGTCTCCGCCTTGCTTCGTGTATGTAATAAATTGGTACCCCCCTTTTAGACCAAAGTTACGCCGCTGGACCGTTTATTGAAGAGAGACCAGTAGGGCCTATATATAGATGGAGTTGCGGAAGTCGACCCTAGTAGTTCGTGTACACACAATATTTAAGGTCATAATGCAGCTTCCTCGTATACGGGCTTCGTGTGTCCAACTTGTGGTCCACACGCAACTATATACAGGCACATAATTATATCCTGTTAGTAGGCTTTACATGCTACATTAGAAATTGTGTGTGTGTGTGTGTGTGTGTGCGTGTGCGTGTGCGTGTGCGTGCGCGTGCGCGTGCGCGTGCGCGTGCGCGTGCGCGTGCGCGTGCGCGTGCGTGTGCGTGTGCGTGTGTGTGTGTGTGTGTGTGTGTGTGTGTGTGTGTGTGTGTGTGTGTGTGTGTGTGGTGTGCGAGCGCATGCGGGTGCTTTTAAGTAGGCCTATTGGATGTCACGTCGACCTGATTCGCTACTAAACTTAACTATGATTCCTAACCACGCGTTAACTTGAAGCTACCAACGATTAATGCCTTGTGCAATTATATAACTACGCTATAGAAGTCACTGACTCACTGCAATGAATAAGAGTTAGATTTCCGGGAGGACTATAGCCTAATAATTATGGTCTAAACTCCTCCGACGTGAATCGTCTAGTTTTCTTTCCAGCCAAAGTGGCCAGCTCATTCAACATACAGTGTAATTTACGATTAAAGGCTCGAACCAAGGCAGTACTGTTGTAGGCCCATAGGCCTACACATATCCTCATGCCAAAATTTCATTCTGTTTTGTACTATTATTAGAGATTATTTCCCCAATTACTTTATCGTATTTTGAATGTGACCGACAAAAGCAATTAAACGATTCCATTTAAGCCTAATTAGTAGGCTTGCGCTTTTAATTAGTAGACTATGAATTTTGGACTAATATAGGCCTATACAGGTTTCTACGTGTAGGCCGCTGAACGATTCTTCGCCTGTCGTTGATAATCCATTATTAGGCTTAATTAAGTCGCTGTAAAAATCTTGTACTCTCCTTGGTTTATGTTACAGTTACTCAGTGCTTTTTTGCTGGAAAAAAGGTTTCGGAACGGAACAATAGGTTCCGGAACGCAATAATTATGGGCGGGCATAAAATCCAGAGAAAAACGAGGTTGGGGGTTGGGGTGGGTCTCAATAAACACTGAAAACAGTTCAAAACAGTTCAAAACACTGAAATTAAATAAAAATAACTAAATTATTGTTTTTATTAATAAAATAAATAAATTATTTTTGTACCTGAAAAAAGGTGCCGGAACGCTGTTCCGGCTGAACAAAAGCACTGCAGTTACTTGTTGATTAAAATCTTAATCTCCAAACTTCTAAAGCGTCACTCGTAAGCCAAGCGCAGGTCACCAGCTTATTCACGAGCGCTGCGTCAAGTCAGAGGGGTTTCCAATGGGTGGTCAAAAAGAGGTCCCGGTGTAAAGACTTCAGGCTACCCCCATTTCAAGTTACCCCCCCCCCCGGTAATCTGAAATCGATTTAATATTACCCCGGGGGTAGCCTGAAAGCGATTTCAAGTTACCCCTGCGCTGTTCACATTACCCCCTATTCAGAGGCGTAGCTAGTAGGGGAGCAAGGGGAGCGACCGCTCCCCCTGAGACCATTTTCCAGAATGTGGGGCCTTTTCACAATTTTTTTATTCCTATTGTTCGAAATGTATTTATTCCAATCATTCGAACGATATAAGAAATATGTCACAATGACCTTAAACGGTAAACCTCGTCTTTCAATATTAAAAGGACAGTGCAGTCGTATAGGCCCTGCAATCTTTCGCATTGACTCTAAAAAGACTGTGATGCCAGATGGGCATTCAAGAAAACAGCAGGATATGCACTCTTGCAGAATTTACCAACAATAGTAGTTGCCCTGCAAAGAATCGAGGACGGTGTTTTTTAACTGCACTACTAAACCGTTGGCTGAGGCAAAAAGTATTCTAGTAACACTAACTGTCTTGATACGTTCGAATTCTTAGTTCTTCTAATATTCTGGAAAAAAACTACTGGAGAAGGCTTTCAGTTTATCCACATATTTACAGAAAAGTTGCATTGATTTGGTAACAGCTTCTTATTTGATTCAACAGTTTGAAACGATATGAAAAACATGCGAAATGAATTTGAATCTGAATTTGAACGAATATGAAAATGAAGCAACGGAACTGGGTCGAAAATGTGATAGGCCTATTAGGCCTACTACTGCTAGTAGACTTTCGATAACATCCGAGTGGGCCTACATGTCCGCCATGGATCTAAACAACTAAATTTGGAAGTCACATTTGTAAAATGCTAAATCTTTAACTTGTGCTATTTATGACACAATCTAGTGACACTATGACACAACAATGAAGTTTTTCTGGAATCGGATATTCCATGATCCACTAACATTTCCTCGTGGAATTTCTTTCTTTTTGAAAGACTATCAGTAGCATAGAGTTCTACAATGGGCGAGGACAGATTGTTTGGCTTAGCCTTGATTATGATCGAAAGACAGTTAGCTAGTGAATTGGATTATAACGCAGTAATCGATAACTTTGCCAAAATGAAGCATAGACTAAAAGGTAGTTGTAGGCCTAATTGGTTTATGTTTGTAGGCTTTACTGTTGTGTTTTTATAGTATACTATACTATTACTCATTTACTATACAACTTGCTTTTGCCACCTTTTAGGTGTTTCAGTGTATCTATTTAAAATACAAAAATAACTTCGTATATTCATGATGGGAATGTAATAAGGGGCCTAATTGAAATTATTTGTTTTGGTAATTGGGGCCTTTATTAATGCGTTCGCTCCCCCTGGAGTGAAAACCTGGCTACGCCACTGCCCCTATTTGATTTAGCTAATATGATAAAGTCTCATGCTTAAGACTCATGATACGTTTATTGAATAAAACACGTGAAACATACAAGATTGAAAGCTAGTCTAAATATCTGAAAAGTCACAGAAATGTCAATTGCATGAAAATCCCCGATACACTAGTCCAAAATGCCTGACATAATAATTATTATATGCAAACATAAGATATGCAAGGATTGAATCTAGTTGATGTAATTGTGATCTACAGAGAAAGGTAGCTTATCGTGCATCATGCACTAGGAAGACAAGGAGAGTTTAATCATAATATTAACAATTAAGGGGCCGTCCACATATTACGTACGCAATGAGGGGGGTCGGATTTTGGCGATTTTGCGTACGGTTGCGAACGGGGAAGGGTAGGGGGGGGACAAAAGTGTACGTACGCAAAATAAATTTCTAATTATGACGTCCACATTAGCCTATTTATAACTCTGTATTGTCCTATAGTCGTTCGATGGCATTTTATTACATTATATAAAAGCCATGTGCAGTTATTCTGTGCTGTGAACGAGGTACCTATAATTTGTCTATATTGGCCCTCACTCATCCTTCAATCTGGACTAAAGTGCAGACAGTAGAGGCACTTTCTGCAGCTGGTCTTCGAGGGGGGGGGGGGGGTGAGCGTCAAGTGTACGTACACAGGGGGGTGTGGAAGAAAGTACGCTTGCGAACAGGGGGGAGGGGTCCAATATTCCCGGATTTTTGCGTACGTAATATATGGATGGCCCCTAATATTATTATTATATCAGATTATCGAAAAATGGGCCATTAATTTGAGGGGGTAATCTGAAATCGTAGGGGGTAATTTGAACGCGATTTCAACTTACCGGGGGTAATGTGAAATGGGGGTAATCTGAAATCGCTACACCTGTTCCAGGAGATCCGGATCAAGGGAGGAGGCAGAGCTGCTGCCAAGGCGGGTGTCGTTTAGGTCGAGAAGAATTTGAAGGCAGAGATCAGATGAGTCAGGGTAGGAGTTCTCGATTGTTCCAGAGTCGTGATGCATTGTTGGTCATAATTATAAGCAAGCTATCAGTTACATTAAGTTAACAGAAGCTTGATATTATTTGCCCGAATCGACCAGGAGTTCCTGTAAGCCGGTTTTGAAGTTATTAAGTAAACTTTTGCAGAACTATTATTGTTGGCTTGTGCATCCAATAACAGTTTGGGTGTTGTACGTTTTGCGTGGGCTTTATAATCAGCAGAATATTTTCAATGATAATAATATTTCAAACGATGCAGGTATTTGATTTCCTACGCAGTTTTTCTTCATTTAGCGAATCGCAATCGTAAACTCAAAATGTCTATTTAAAAGCACTGTGCAGTAGGCTATACTCCAAAGCGTCGCGCAGAACACCAGCTTATTCAGGAGCGCTGCGTCAAGTCAAATGGGTTGTCCAGACTCCAGAGATGCCAAATGAAGTCCCGAGTCCAGTTACCAGATAGACTGCAGGGAGAGGAAGAAATTGGAGGGCGATATGAGAAGGATGCGGAATTAATTGAATTGATAATGATTGTAATAAATGAACTGATTTATAATAAAATGCTATAGGAAGCATTTCGGTTAGGCCTAATTAGCAGTGCACTGTGGTTTCAACACAGGTTATATGTGTTCTGAACCACTTAAAAGTTAAAACTCTTTTTTGTTTTGCATGGTTAGGCCTACCCAATTGTTTTCTGAACTATTTAAAACCCTATCTATGTTAGGCTCTATGTAAAATTGTTTTACTATGCTATAATATGTGCTCTGTTATGTTTTGTAAGTTTACGCAGATACTAAAGAAATTACAATTAGGCCTATTATGTTTTGTAAGTTTACGCAGATACTAAAGAAATTACAATTAGGCCTACTTGTAGGACATTAATTTATTTAATTGTAGCCTATGGACTTCGATTCTTTCCACGTGGCCAAATTGTAGCGGCCTAGCCTACATTGGAGTCTTTGCTGATAGACTGTCCAGATGGGTAGGCCCTAGTTTGGATATTATTTCCACTTTTCTGTAGTTTTGAAGTTCCTGCAGTTTTCCGTATAGTCTGTAGAGCAGCTAGGCCTATAGCAGACCCTTCTGGATCTCCGCCTTGAGAAAACATTTCTTCCGAAAACATTTTAAATATGTGGACCCGTCTTGCTCGATTTGAACACTTGCCATGCATGAATGGTTATTTGCCATGGTAGATTGTGTACTGCACGGACGTCTTCAGTGAATATAGGCCCGTTCTGTTGTTGATAACCCATGTCTGCTGTGTTAGGCCTCGTTGTGGGTATAAATCGTCCGATAGGGAAGTATAGATAATAGACCTATAGACCAACTTCTTATCTAATATAAAAACTTCAATAGTGTCACTGTTATGATGCTCAGGACATCCGGAAATCGATGGTCGCTACTATGCAAAATCGTAGCGCAAGCCAAATAATTCCAGGGTAGGCCTAAGTCCGGTCGAAAGCCAAGAAGGAAGTACAAGAAGACACGGGAACAGCCAACGGAGGAAATGAGTCGAGGAAAAGATGATTGCTTTTAGTACGTTGAGATCTGAATGTCAGATTAGACAGCAGAGCGAACCTTTGCCGGAAGAGAATTCCAGAGGGAGCAGCAGAAACGGTGCGCCTATCAAGAAGCGTTCATGTTCGTGGAAGGTCAGAAACCTGGTTGGGCACAGAGAGGTCTGAGGAGTCGGCGATGTGATTTGAGGCAATGCTTTGTTGGCCCAGAGCTACACAGCGCAGGTCTATGTAGGACTAAATGGCCTATCGTGAGCCTTAACTTAGCCAAATAGCCTACATCAACTCCGGTAGCCTACAATGCGCCTGAGTATAAATACTGTGACTGAACGCAGGCTAAAAGGATAATTACACGGATCGGATGCTCTATGCAAACACTAGGCCGCTGTATAGGCATATAAAATTATAGCAGTACTAACATTGATCAATTATAGTCGTGTTTCCCCTTTTTATTTAAGGCGTTTGAGTTCCTTTGATCGCACTGTTTTAGAGAACATCTACTTTCACCGGTGACGGTTTAATTTACGTAAGACGGTCAGAGGGAAAACTGGAACAGTCTATCTGTATTTACTTCGGGGCTGTGGAAAACCGAAACGAAGGTGTCGTTGTCTCACGACTTTCCGCCATTGACGTTTGAAGCAGACGGTATAAAATGGCCGCAGCGAATCGTTTGGATACATATTGCGACTTGAATTTCGAGAGAACGAGCCATTTTCAACACTTTTCCGAAGCGAACGCAACCGTAATGAGCATCACGCAGTGTGAAGTGATAACTGAAGTCCCCATGGAAAACTCCGGGTGTTGGAGCAGGAGGCGAAGCGAAGCTAACGAACCAGAGATCGAGGTTAATAGTAGGATTTGTTTTATAGTTTTAAATAGTTTTGTGATGACATTGTATTTATTAGAAGGTCTTTACATATAGTGACTTTGCTGAGGTGATGCTGTGCAAAGGTTGAGCCAGAGGTGGAGGCTAATTCGGCTGTGAAGCCGTCGGAGTTTAATTGGAAGGATGCAAGCCACTACTGTTGTCCACAGGCGTAATTATCAGAGGGGGAGGCATGGGCGCCCGCAGGAATTTTTGCAGGGGGGGCACAACCATGGAGTAAAAAATTTGTTTGAAGGGAGCAAAAATCTTGTTGGCATGCCCATATTTCCATGTGGGACCCACGAGGGCCCATATGGAACTATGGACGAACGTTAATGGGCATATACTTTGTAAGAAGTCTTAATGGTAAACTCCAAATTTCTATAGCTATATATAGAGAGCTTAAATTGTAAAGCTAAAAGAAAGGAACCAGCTTATTCATGAGTGCTGAGAGAACGGATTGGCGGAGACAGTAGATTTATCCATTTCCAATTAGGCTGTATTTTGATCTCGGCCATTGCAATTAAGTTCTGGACATTCTACCGATATTAATTTAATCAATTGTCTGGAAATTTGAATTCTTTCTTCGAATTTCTGACACAAATTCGTCAAACAAACAAAGAGCTATGAAACGTAAGAATAAATCTAAACAAAATTTACTCGAGTTTTTTTATACTAAATTTCAGTGGTGAATAGAGGATGTGCATTATTCAAAATTGTAACTCACCATTAAAAACGTTGCTGTTGCCGGTAGCCTAAATGTACTGGTAATATCACAAAGCATGGTGCCCACAAATTATGTCTATGAATCCTCCAGTGTTCGGGTGTTGAGACTTCCAGCAAAGATTAATGACTTTCGCGGTTACAGAATACTTTTACAGTAAATGTAACAAGTCAACGGTACGTCGGTATGATGAATATAGTGTATCGCCTACATTCAACTGTCCTTCCAATAGCACGTCACTACAGGCACGCTAAGTGTCATGGTTCTGTGTTCACCTTGTAATTGGCCCAGTGTAGTCACTTAGAAAGAACGGAGAACAAAGAAAGGAGCCACCAAACTGTCTCCCTCCCCACTTTTCCTATCTTATCAGCATATTCATGCCAAGTCTGTTGAAGTGTCCAAATATTCAACTGGATTTCAACCCCAAATGTGTATGTCATTGATGTACGGTACCATATATACATGTATACACATGTGCAAATATTCTCCTTCCCAACAGCTTAAACACGCATACCCTTATGCTCTCAGTCACTCCCGGTAACCTATGGACCCCTGATATTAGGACCAGATGTCGAGTTGGCTTTTCCCGCTATATGGTCAGCCTTTATGCCCCGGTTTCTCGGGTCAGCAGTGTCAAACCACGGCCTTCTAAATAGAGCCGAGGACTCCGAGATTGTATTTCGGTCTCCACGATAGAGCCATCTAGAAGGCCGTGGTAAAGCGGCCGTCACTACACGCTGCAATTAATCAATGTCATGTTGTTTAACTTATGATCCGATGTCTTTACTTCAATGTACAAGAGCACCTTTGTATAAGTCACCAAGCAAGCAAGCAAAATGTCAGAATAACTATATTTATTTATTTAAAATTAATAATATTCTTAATTTTACATATTTTGATTCAAAATCCAGGGGGGGCAAGTGCCCCCCCTTGCCCCAACGTGCGGGCGCCCATGGGGGGAGGGTTACGATGAACCCCGTGGCCCAAGTTTTTGGACTGAGGTACTGTACCCTCCGCTTTTTTGTTAACAATGCCCATTAAGTTTAGTATGAGTTTGGCATTCTGCAATTACTTTAGAACTATATTATTAGTAATACAGTAATTATTACACAAAAATGGAAAGGAGGAAAAAATAAATGGTAACTCCCCTTTCTAGGCCAAAGTTGAAGCTGACCCCCCATTAAAAGTAAGATGCTTATTAACCTTGTAAAGTTAACTGTTTTAAAAATCTGGGAAGCTAAGGGAAATAAATTAAAATTAAGAACATTAATGTTTATAAATTGCTTTACAGAAAAGAGAATCAATGAGTTTTAAGGCTTTGTGCTGCTCTGTGAATTTGTGCCTCTAAATTTCTGGTCAAACTGTGTATTTTATTTGGATTATGTAGCTATTTTATATAATAGGACTTGCATTCTCATTCTGATTTGATGGGTTACAAGAAATTTTGATTTTTCTATTAGGTAAAAATGCGGAATGTCATCGAAACCTTTTTCCCTGGAAACAGCACATTTGTTAACAGGATAGACGTTGATCCTAGTTGTGTGCCGCATTCATCTAGATTCGGGTAAACCTACAGCGTAATTTATTTCTTAATATCTGACATTGAGTTCAGTATGAATTTTCTTACTCAGTTACTTAAATTGTAATTCTGATTGCAAATTTGTATAGCACCACTGAGAGACTCATCTTAGGCACCCCCGACTTAACACAATGAAACCACGATCGAATTAAATGGTCTTCAACAAGTGCTTACAGAATAGAGGCAAAGAGAGGCTGAGGAGTTTGTTAAACCAACAAAAACATCACACATCATGCTTATATTTGGTAATGTATTGTAATGCACGGGGCTGTTTGTAAAAAGGAAATAAAGGAATTAAATTTGATTTATTTTACTAATACAACAGAAATGAAGGATCTGCAGGAGGAAGCATAGATAGCAGGGAAAAGAAGAAGAATGAAGTGAAAGAAGTAGAGAAGAAGGAGGAGATGGAGTAGACTAAGAGGATTGGGACAAAGTAAAAGCATGACAAGATGGAGGAAGAGGAGAAACCACAGTTTTGTGAATACCTGTCTGTTATGGCTTTCAGAAAGAACTGCAAAATTCGAAATATCAATGGGATGAAGAGCTCTGGCTGGCATTCAACAGTTGTTGACGCCTTGCTGAATTTCCTTGTTTGTGGCAAGAAACAATTCAGCCTAGTAATAGTAAGTTGTCCCTCTAAATAGAATTGCATTTTTTATTTTCTCTAATTAATTGCAATAGACTTCAGTTACTGTTTTAAAGTGATGCATCTGCTGTCTGGCAAACAATGGTGAGAGAAAAGCTTGACGGATACCTGATTTGCTTGTAGTGGTTTTGGAAGTTTGACCCTTAGGCCAAGAGATGTACCAATCTTGTGATAAAAATTTATCATATGATAACAAAGTGAGCTTCGTTGGGTCAGTTTTAAGGCCAATCACAGTAAATTTGGTTATCCTGTATATAAGCAACATTTCGAATACCTACCATAAATCATATAAATAAATCTGGCATAGATAACCGTGTGAATAGCCATTATAAATCATGTTATCAGAAATGGTTGAAAACGTGTGGAAATTATACTGCAGTAATTTTTTATGGCTGATAAAGGTGATCTCACATAATCCACTAATGTTGTGCTCATTTGGATCTGTGCTTTTAGTGCCTACTTATTCAGGGCTTGTGGGATGTGCTTGTGCTGGTGCCCTGCAATTTGTTTTAGAGTAGTACTTCAGAAATTTGAAGTTTACGATTATGATTTGTGATTGCTTATTTCCGACATCACTTGTAAATCCCCGGTTGACTTATCCTCATTTGAAATTTTTTAGTGTTCAATTGCAAAAAGCTTTCAGCTTTTATAAAGGGCTATTCAGATAAATTAACATGCAGACTAGGATAGGATTAATTACTAATTTATTTGATTATATTTGAATTTTACATAGATCTTGTAATCCTAAAATGAGTTGTCTCTGATAAATTTGGTGCAAATTCCAGGTCTTTTGTGAAGATGAGCCATCAAACAATAATGAATTATTGTTATGGGATTTTCACTTCAAATGGCATGGAACAGGTATGTCTTGCACTTGAGTAATTCTTAAAGTTACTATATAAAGATCCACATACAATCATACATACATACATACATACATACATACATACATACATACATACGTACATACATATATACATAGTCAACATAAATGCATATATCGTCATCATCATCATCATCTGTTCCTGACGCCATCCACCCAGCAGCAATGGGTACGAACAATGATCTCCCGTGTCCTTGGTCATTTGTCAAGCCCAGTGCTCCTCTCAGTGTTAGTCCAAGTGATGTTATGTCCTCGTTTATATTATTTATCTAGTGTAGTCTTTGTCTGCCTTGCATATATACATACACGCATATCTGTATACTTTCACACATACATATATACGTATATACAAACACATACATTATTGTAATCTTAATTGTGATGATATTTATAAAACACATTGTCAAGTTAGTATAACTAAATACACTCCCAAAAGTGCTAGCACATTACAAAGTAAGTAAGAATAGTCTTTATTTTAACCAGCTTACCAAATGCACTCTGGTGTACACCTTGTCACCTTGTGCTGTCAACTCCTGGAGCTCTAGCGATCGTCATGATACACATTTTCCATTGCTTCCTGTTCGAAGTCAGGTCTCTTAGTTCTTCCAAATTCATGCCAGTTACATCGTGAATCTCACCCATCCATTTCTTCCTTGGTCGACCCCGTCTTTTTTTTCCCTCACCACAAGCCAACGTCATTTCCTTTTCTAGCCCATCAGATCGCATAACATGACCAAAGAATCCTAGCTTCAATCTTGTCGCCTTTTGTTTTAATGACTTCATTCTCGACACCAATCTCCACTCGTATTGATTCATTCGTCCTTTTCTCTGTCCATGATATTCTCAACATCTTTCTCCATATCCACATTTCACATGCGTTGACCTTTTTCTCCATGTTCTTTGTCATTGTCCACGACTCACAACCATACAGAACCGTTGGAAAGATTAGGGCTCTCACGAGCCTTTTTTGTATCTATGCTCACATGCTTGTCCTTCCATATCTTTTCCAGTCCAATCATTGCAGCCTTCCCAATCGCAATCCTTCGTTTTATTTCTGTATCACATTTTCCTTCTTTTTCAACCAATGATCCCAGGAAAGTGAAGCTTTCTACCACCTCTATTTCTTCTCCGTCAATCTCAAAAGTATCCCATTCTGCTGTTGTCATGACCTTTGTCTTCTTTATGTTGAAGTATAAGCCAGCTTTTTCACTTTCTCTCCTTACCCTTCTTATTAATTCTATCAGCTCATCTTTTCTTTTTGCCATTAGTGTTGTATCATCCGCATATCTAAGATTATTCAATGTCCTTCCCGCAATTTTTATTCCCTCTTTTGCCCCTTCCATTTCCGCCATTCTCATTATTCTTTCAGCGTATAAGTTAAACAAGAATGGAGACAAAATGCATCCCTGTCTCACCCCTTTCTTAATATTGAATTTATCAGTGTCTCCGTATTCTGTTCTTATCACCGCTATCTGATCTTCATATAGTCCCCTTAATAGCCATATCAAGTGTTTCGGAATTCCCATCTCAAGTAGAGTTTTCCACATTAAATCGTGGTTAATGCAGTCGAATGCCTTACTATAATCAATGAAGCAGATGTGCACCTCTTGTCCATACTCCCTTTGCCGTTCCATTATCCACCTTAGGTTGGCAATATGGTCTCTAGTTCCTCGAGATTTCCTGAAACCAGCCTGGTTCACCGGAAGTTCCCTCTCTATTGTGCTTTCCATTCTTTTGTGGATTATTTTCAGTAATATTTTACTAGTGTGTGATATTATTGCTATCGTCCTGTAATTTTCACATTCCCTCGCATCGCCTTTCTTGAATATCGGTATGAAGATCGACTTCTTCCAATCATTCGGCCATTCTCCAGTTGCTCATATTTGATTGCATAATTTTGTTATTGTTTTTATCATTGCATTGTCCCCTGCTTTTATCAGTTCTATAGGTATTCCATCATGACCCGGCGCCTTATTATCCTTGAATTGTTTTATTGCC
Organism: Allolobophora icterica; assembly: GCA_963556255.1. Taxonomy (NCBI): domain Eukaryota; kingdom Metazoa; phylum Annelida; class Clitellata; order Crassiclitellata; family Lumbricidae; genus Allolobophora; species Allolobophora icterica. Next base: position 63,082,798 of record OY744609.1, on the reverse strand, counting down.
CATTCTACCTCTGCTTCCATAACCTCCGGTTCCTTTTCATACCCTGTAACATCAATTTGCTCTTTTTTGACTCGTTTATCTATACTATATAACTCTTCTGTGTATTCTTTCCATCTTTTCTTCATCTTCTCTTCATCGCATATTACGTTTCCATCTCCTGTCTTCATTGAGCCCATTCTAGGTGTGAATTTTCCCGTTATTTCCTTTACTCTTGAAAACAATTCTTTAGTTCTCCATTTCCTTCCTTCATCTTCCATTTCTTTGCACATTTCATTTAAATGTTTTTCTTTATCTTCCCGTGCTTGTTTTTGGAAGGCACTATTCAGTGCCCTTACCTTATCTTTGTCGCCTGCTTTCTTTGCAGCCTTCCTGTCCGCTGCCATGCCCACAGCTTCACTCGACAACCAAGTTGTAGTTGTGATTTTCTTCTTCTTTGGGATATGTTTCTCAGCAACTTCAACTATGGTTTTCTTCATTCTCTCCCATGTATTGTTCGAATCATCTTCTGCCTCTATCTCATCTCTCTCAAGTACTTCAAATCGATTCTTTATTTCCATCCTGTATTCCGGTGTAATGCCCTTGCAGTCGTATCTAGTCATTCGATCTCCTTTCTTCAGCTTTTTTAATTTCGTTTTCAGTGTTGCTACCAGTAGCTCATGGTCGGTACCACAATCCGCTCCTGGTCTAGTTCTCACATCTCTTATCGTACTGTTCTATCTTTTATTTACCAAAATGTAATCAATCTGATTCCTATATTTCCCATTCGGTGCCGTCCATGTGTACAGTCTTCTCTTTGGCTATTCAAAACATGTATTCATGATTCTCAAGTCATTCCCTTTGCAGAATTCAACAAGTCTTTCCCCAGCTTCATTCTGTTCACCCAGTCCATGAATACCCATTGTTCCTCTATCATCTCCTTTGCATTGCCCCACTTTCGCGTTAAAGTCCCCCATTGTTATCAGTACATCTCCTTTCGGAGTTCTATCCATTGTACTCTGCAAATCATTATAGAAACTATCATGTTCTTCTTCAGTTGCTATCGATGTTGGAGCATATATCTGTATAATAGTTGTGTTTACCTTTTCTCCTCTAAATCTTACACTCAAGATTCTATCGCTCACCGTATCATAACCCATTATCGCATTTGTACTTGTCTTATCACACATGATTGCAACTCCATTTCTTCCTCTCTCTTTTTGTCCTGACATTATTATCTTGTATCCATTCCAGCTGAAATGTCCTTGTCCTTTCCATCTTGTCTCGCTTAATCCCAATATTGCTAAGTCCAATTTTTTTCATCTCTCCTTGAATCACATCCATCTTTCCGGTTTGCATGGTACGTACATTCCATGTACCCAATTTCATCTATTGACTGCAGCTCAGGTTGAGTCTTTTCCCCTCAATACGATCCACCTCAAAACGTCCTTTCGGCTTTTGTCCTGTTGCTTCATTAGACCGAAGGGTCATTGACTCATCGTCTTGCTCTTCCCCAGTAGCTTTTGAGTCGCGCTCCGGCCTGGGAGTCCCACCATCTGCGACTATCGGCGTTTTTGGTTTGTTGTGTCTCATGACGATTTTCTTGGCATGTTAACAGGGGTGGTTTGCCATTGCCTTCCCCTGGTTTTGCCTGCCGTGCCCGTTCGTTCCCCTTCCTATGGGAGGGTATTAACGGTCCGCACCACGTGAAGGTGGGCACGGAGGACTTTGGTTCACCAGCCCAGGTCGGGTCCGAGTCTACGCTCAAAGAGACGTCGGTCAGGTCACCTCCCTGCTTTACTCTGAAACAGAGTGACTGATGAACCTTCGCGGTGTACATTACATGTAAAGTAGCAGTTTGCAATTTGCGGTTTTAAATCAAATACAACATCCTAACCAAGAAAGTCTTTCTCATTGAGCTATCAGCTTTGGGTAATATCCCACCACCGAAGGGTATATACAGTTTTCTCTCTTGGAGGTAATAACCCATGCAAAAGATGCCCTGCACGGCTCCAGACATTGGAAAAGGCTTTAGCCTTCATTAATTAAAATTAATGACATGACTGATGTTGTAAGGTTACAATATTTGCTGTTTATTGAACAGGGTTCGTTTGCTGTGTGGTCGAATCCAAGAATGGCTACGAGTTTAAAAAAGATCTCGTCTTGATTGAAGATCCAAAGCAAAAAGATTACTATATGGTGAGTGAGAAACGGAAAGACCTTTGTGTTGTGATGGATGAAGAACAGATTCGGTTGGAGCCAAAGCACCCTAACAGTAAGCACTTGTCGAATCTACATTAGCTTAGTTTGAATTTTAGAAAACCATGCCAGGAAAAGGTGTTAACCCAGTTATATTTGTTGTGCAAAATAAACTTGAATCTGGTTTTCAGTAGTTGAAAATAGGATGAAAAAATTATTGATTCCAAGTGAACAAATGAGAAGGGGTTTTGAATCACTCATTCTCACTCTTTGAACCAGTTAAGCAGTTGTCAGTAACAGCAGTGCCGGCTTTAGGGGCATGCGAACCGTGCGGTCGCACGGGGCCCGCAACTTATGGGGGCCCGAAAATGTCACAGAAAGTTAACATGAACAAGACACCCTATTTTAAATCTTCTCTTTTGTCAATAAAATAAAAGTAAACTTCCTCTATATCTCAGAATTCTTGTGTACAGTTAAATTTCACTTGTACTCTTGTTATCAATCTAGTAAAATAAAATGATTAGCAATGAACCATTATTTGACTTGTGTCATGGGGACTCATGGGGGGCCCGTACAGTACACTCTGCACGGGGCCCAATATATCCTAAGGCCGGCACTGGTAACAGAATTTTGGTCAATCTACTGACCAAAGAAATATGGCATCCAGGATCGTTGACAGTACTGTATTGTTGATTTATGTAGCACTCCTGCTCATGGGCCTTTGTTTAATTAACTTATTGGCATAGAACAATCAGTTTAATTCGTCTAACTTAACCAAATCCTGCCATTGAATCTCTTAATTTTAGGTTTTGTTACGACCTGGGAGTACTGTGGCAACGAAAATGATCCACACAGTAGACATTACAAATCGCAAGGCATTCTAAGAGTGTTTGGCGTCAAACTGAAAAACATAAATTCTGACGTAACAAAATGTCTTGGCGCCGCTGATCCCACTACTGTTGGATTGATGGTAAGTTACTTCGATAAGGTCTCGTTACTTCCTCTTGCAAAATTTAGAGCATTGTAATATGCAGCTGGTCAATGAAAATTTAATAGGTGCATGAAATTTGTGTAAGTGAGTGAGTAAGTAAGTAAGTGTATTCTTTATTAACCAAAATTTTGCTAAGTGCACTTTGGTGTACAGATATGTAATGAACAGTGTTTGGATATGCATCTGACACTACTATTAGATTTGGTTAAGTTAGACTAATGAAATTGATTATCTTGAGGTCATGATAGTTGCATGTTTAAAAAGACCTTACATTGTGGTTAAGCTATTTTAGACGTATATCTAAGATATGGTCAGGGTCCGATTTGTCAAAAAAGAAGCAGAGGGGTCGGAAATCTATTAAAAAATAACTAAGCCGAAAACACTGGCGGCGATCTTGTTTGGCATGTGGGGGGGGGGGAGGGCAAACCTTTGAACTGATCTGGTAAAAAAGAGGTGTTTTCAGTAGGAGTTTTAGCTAAAGTAACCTACTAATAACAACAGAGCCGGTTTTAGGGTGGTGGGCACATGGGCGCCCAATATGGTGGGGCTCTTTCTGCAGCGGATTTGTTGCCTTTGTTGATGCGCAGTCTTCAACAGGGACAACCTGCATACCAACAGTAATAGCATATCATACTGACTCATACAGGCAAAGGTGCTAAAGGCAATGTTTAAAATTTTTGACTTATTGTTATTTTTTAAATGTATATAAATGAAAATAAATTACTAAGATCATTTTGCTTAATAAAGTGTCTTCTATTACATTCATAGGTGTGCAATAATTTCTCAAATACAAAACAAAAGGATAAGCTTGAAGATTTTTAGCCAGTTTTTAATAGAAGTTGTTGATACAGACAAACAGAAATTTAAACTAGTGGTAAGCGAGACCTCCTACCTAAAAGCAGATAGCTTGAATCAGTTAATGAGGTCAGGTAGGTCTAAATTTGAATAGACCCAATAGAGACTCTGCATGCTTATTCTATTGGCAAAATCATCAATAAACTGACTAAAGTCCAATTGAATATCACTCTATATATGCTCAACACTGCAAGATGGATAAGTCACTCCTGCAGTGTCATACTTGTGCGAAGCCTGTTCTTAGGCCTAATTATCTTCATCTTAGACAGTGAGCGTTCAGCACTACAGTTATGACCTACACTCTTACCATAATTTCAACATTTGGAAATGAACTTTTAACACCTTTGTCGAGAATTGGTACATGAGCTGCTCCTGACTTATGTTGAGGCCTGAGCTACCTGTCTTGTGTTTACACATTTTGACAAAATAAGAAAACTGCATGAGCTCATTGCCACGGCTTTCATGATCTCATTGCCAAGGGTTTCATTGAGGTCATCACCCTATATTGCTACAAGATTTTTCGCTGAGTTGTGTATTTCTTCATCACTACATGACTCAGTCCTAGATAGAAAAATCAAACCTTGAGCAGAGTAGTTCGTATGGTGCTAGTCTTCTTGTCAACTCGGTTGTGAATTGATCAACGATGGGCAACCAAGTGTCAATCTGAAACTTCTCTGAAGCAGACTGTGCAGATTCTGGCGCTCGACCATAATCCAATGCTAGGAGACGTGCGTTTTGATGACGTGTTCTTGTTGAACATATCCTACTGTTCCACAACAGAGTGAGACCCGACTGAGCGGGAACGTTGTTGAGCTGGCGGTTGTTCGACAACTGCAGTATCACCAGTGACACCAGGCTCAAATGAGCCTGCATTTTAACCATCGTCCACGTGACAGCAGATGTACTTATATCTGTTGCTTAAGGAAAGCAGTAATCTCTCATTTTGATAAGTGATTTTTCTTTACTTACCCAGGTAACTTGCGGTTTTGAGAGCCACTACACCGATTAGTGCCCTTATGTCGATCTAAAATTCCATTCATATCTGTCGGCTGAAATTACTGAGACTCTTCAAATTATATCATGTAATACTGATTTGCAAATTCAAACTGTATGATATAAAGGTCGAATCCTACAGGACTGCGTGCCTCAAAGCCACTACCAGCACAGAAATGACAGCCTACAGCTGTGGACTGCCATAGGTCAATCGAGGTCAAAAGCGCCAGCGAGTGCTAGAATACCACGGAAGACCCTTACCCCACAACTGGATGCTAGTGGCTGTGGAGCTGATATGCCTCAGGGGGCTGGGTTGAACACGGGCCCCTGTCCATTCGTTGTCTGCTGTATGTGGACCGAACCCTTAAGGTCATGCCCTGTGAAATATGTCTTACTCTGCTTCTGCCTACATCAGTAGACGACCTCAGTTTGAGTTAAAAGTAAGATAATCTGTCAACAGCTGTAGATGCCAAGCTGTTGTATCGTCTCAGAGCCTGTCAAAGGATAACCTAATTCTTAACAAGTATATCACAATATCAACCTACACAAGGGTACCGACTGGATAATAAATAATTACTGATCGAATTACTAGGCAGTATTGGAGTCGGTTGGTTTATGACTGTGGCTAATGCATTTGAGGGGGTCAGGCCGACCCCCTCGGGGGTCGTCCAAAGGCTAGAAGCAAGGGGGTAAAAAAAAGAAGCAAGGGGGTTCAACCTCCCTGACCCCCCCGGCAAATCGGACACTGGATATGGTGATTCATTCCAAGAGATGTAAACATACTTCAATTTATTGATGCTCATGGATCTCTCTCTCTTCAAGTTCACTGTCCTTGTTATTTATATATCACCTTTTCAGAACCTCTAAAATCGCTTCACTTCTCCCACTACTGTAGTATAATGCTATGTAGTTGTGTATGTGCAAGGACCAGGTGTATGTATGTAATTATTTACTTAAGCACTTATTTATATAGCACTTCTTTAAAAAACTCATCACAGGTACTTCAGACGAATAGAATGGTCTTCAGGCACTTGCAAAATAGAGGTATAAAAATTAGGAGAAGCTCGTGCTGCAGATTGCATGAAATCCTGTTCTAGAACGAGGGACTGACCAACAGATTGAAGTTGATTGATTCTAGAAGGAGGGTGGCCCGTGTGAATGACTTTACCATAATTCACCCTAATGCACATGAAGGAACGCACCAGGGTAGATCTGACACAGATGATAAAATTTGTGATGGTGAACACCAGAGCTATAGTATGAGGAGAAAATGTGAGTGTGATTTGATGTTCGCAATGCCTGACAAAACTAGAAGAAGAAGAAGAGAAGAGCAGTCCCCTAAGGCAGTCATGAGTATGAAGTGTTAGCGACTTCAGTTTCTTAGCCTCGGCATTTGAGGGCGGTTGACCAGTCCTCTGTCTCACCATCCCACCAACAGTGTATGGTCGGTGTACTCTTTATAGCCTAGTTGGCTGGATCGTAATTGTAATCTCTAAATTTCTAAAGTGCCACTCAAAGGCTAAGCACAGGCACCTGCCTCTTTGCGAACTCTGCGTCAAATCAGAGGGGGTTTTCCAAAGAGTAGTCCAGAGGAGGTCCAAGTCTGGTTACCATGGGGGCAGGTCAAGAGAGGAGGCAGAACAGCTGTTAAGGTGGGTGTTGTTTAGGGAGAGAAGAATTAAAAGTTGGAGAATCAGATGTGTCAGGGTAGGAGTTCTTGAAAAGGGAGACTTCAATTTTGAGTGGAAAGCCCGGGGATGATAGAGGAGCATGAGGAGGAGGATTGAGGACGGGTGAAATGATGATGGAGGAACCTAGAATCTGTGGAACTCAGAGGGGAGATCTTCCAGAGGCGTGGTTCTGTGTTGGATATGGCTTGGTTGGAGAACTTGAGGTGACAGGAGGTCGAAAAAGACTGAGATGATCGGGTGAATGGTGAAGAGATCACGAAAATACTTGGGCTGGGAATATTGTAGGGAGTTGTAGTTGAGTGATAGAACTTTGAAGTGGATTCACTCTGGGATTTTAACCAATGGAGTGATTTGAGGTTGGTAGTGATATGATGATGTTTGGGCATTCTAGTGACAGCTCTGGCTAGTGAGTTTTGGATAAGCTGCAAGCTCTTGATTTGGGTGGATTCAAGGTTGAGGAAGAGGGAATTGCAGTAACCAAGCTTTGAAGGAACAATGGAGGTAGCCAAGGTCGAGGCAGTTTTAAGGTGGAGCATAGGCCGGATGCGTCGGAGGTCACGAATGTGCATGAAGCAGGAGCGCGAGAGGCTGGAGGTGTGGTTAGAGAAGGAGATATGTGGATCAAAGGTAACACGAAGATTGCTGACAGGGGAGTCGGAGGTGAAGGTAAGAGATGAAGAGTTAGTCGATAGGTGTATGGAATGGTCATGGATTTCACAAAATTTGGTCTGGAAGGCCTAGAATGATGAATTCGGTTTTGGAAGGGTTAAGACAGAGGAGATTAGAGGCAGAGGCACTGAGGCAGGAGTCTTTCTGATGGCTGACGGCAGAGACCAGTTTATTGTAGAGAGATGCCATCATGGGAATACAAATGGTTCTTTTGATGAGGCAGTATGCTGTGTTGGTGAAGTTGTCCATATTGGGATAGTGTGTAGCAATTACTTTCTTGGCTTATGGGGAGCAAGAGGAAAATTCCCCAGAATAACCTTGTTGCCGAATTAGTGTTTGGCTGCCCTGCGTGAATGAGCGTAATTGTTATTTCAGCATGGATACTTTTGCGCTCAGAATGTCGGGTGAATTACTATAATGGCACTGTAATAGGTTGTTGATGCAATTGAAAGACACTGATTGTGTGACTAAATGTTTCAGCATGCCAGCATCCCAGAACATGGGAAAGTCATAAAGACGAAGGTTGACAATCGGTTCTTCTACCACAGTACTACTGTCTATCAGTGTTCAATGTTCGAATCTACTCAGTATGAAAGTAAGTAAGTTTTTTAAAAGCTGAGCTTGGCATACTTTATTGTCTATGCTTTGTGTGAAAAGTGTTAATGGATGGAGGTAAAACATTGCCATTTTTCTGGATATTTCGGACTGTAAAAACAATTTTGTGATTATTGAAAAGTAAAATGTACTAATAAACTGTAAGTTTATTCACCTACCATAACTACTGCATATTTATTCATAGCTGTCTGGCGGCCAATTGGGAATATTTTTCCTTGGAAAACTGAATCTGAGAAGTGAATTCTGGTTGAGCATAATTAAAATTTACTTTCAAAATCTTGCAACTGTTAAACAAGTAGCGTGGTTATGACTTAACACTTTAACGACAAGCATGCACTAATATTTATGGAAAACTAATCCCTCTTGTTGTTAAAGGTTTAATGGAGCTTCAGTATAGCCGCATAAAATATATTAAATTGCTCTATATTTTGTCTTGTAATTCACCAAACATATACGTACAGTAGTTGTAATGGTTCTCTTTACAGATCATTTTCTTGCCGTTAACGACAGCGAATCTGTCGGTCCGTACTTGTACCTGAAGGAAAAAAAAACAGAGAGGGAATATGATGAAGAAATTTTGTTTAAAGTAAGAACACAATGATTCCTTTTAATAGAATTCAAGATTCAGGGAGCCCTGCATAATTACCATGAATATATACCAACAGACTGATAAATAAATTGTCTTCCATGTATACATGTTTAAATAAAGATCAGAAATAGCAGTTAGAATAATAATAATAATAATAATAATAATAATAATCTGTTCTTTAATTAAGCACCTGCAAACGCACTGCGCTGTACAGTGAACATACATATAGTAGAAACGTCTGCCACGTAGGGCGCCTTACATACATGTATACAGTAGAAGCACACGATAACAGTTTTACAGGAGTCGAATATAACTGTTTAAGCGGCAGCCACACGGCGCCAATCATGGCCTACATTCATTTAACCACTGCCACCTAGCGAGTGGAAGGCTGAATAAACCATACGGGGTCTACCGGGTTCGATCTTGGTACCTTCAGCTCTTCACGCCAGTGTGTTATCCATTACTCTACGGACAATAAATTACTGGGAAAGACAAATCCAGGGGCATGCTACCCTGTCTATATTAAGTACCGGTACTCCTGTGTCTTGACAAGGAATCAATTGATGGTGCTGACAGAAGTTGTCAACTTGCTCAGGGTCTCCATGCAATAACCATCTCACGAGAGGCTTGAATCTGCACATTTTGCATTACAGGGCTAACGTTTTAACCAATCAGCTGTGCCACAAGAGTAATATGTCCTCTGGACAGTCAATTTCGTGTGTAGAATGAATTATGTCAACTAGTGGTTAGAAGTCTAGATTGACAATCCCAAAATCTTGGGTTCGAATCAGCGCTGGACAGGAAGTCAACTAAAACCATCTGTTCACATTTGCACTAGGCCTATATGTTAAGTTCGACTTTTAACGAAACTTCTGTAGGTAAACTCGATAAGAGTAGCATGGTTATAGGTAGGCCCACTTTCGAAGTGTGCAGTAGTTAAGTGCCGGCTTTTTTCAACTTGTTTGGCGACATGGTTACCCGTACATATGTGTTCCAATAAAGAAACATTCATTATTATAATTTTTACTTTTACTGGTGGGAGTAAATTTGCTTGTCACTTAATGAGATAAATGGAAGAAAGTAAGGTGAAAGGGAAAGAGAGAGAAATGAAGTTTATGACCGAAATGAAGGATGCAGAATATCACATAATTTGATGTTATTGGAATAATACATGAGAGAAAAGGAAAGTGTGCAGTGTTGTTTGATAAGGAAAGTGAGATGTGTCCTAACAGCTTCCTGTTCGTGACAATTGGATATGTACTTTATGTAGGAAGGGCAGCGATTGCTTTTTTGGTCATTGGCAGCAACTGATAATGAATGAAAATGAGTAAGAGATGGAGTTAACGTGTTCTTGTAAGCATAGAGTTCGTATCTAGTGCTTAAATATATGTGTCCTTTATAATGCGTTTACTTCCAACTGTACTTGTCATTGACATCAAAGTACGTGCCCTCATAAGTGTTACTGAAGTTCCAGACAGGAGCTGCCAGGCCTGCAGGAACATGGAGAAATGGAGAGATATCTATACAACTTACATTCTTATTATTCTGATGTTGTCCGATGTTAATTTGCAGATGGACGAAAAGTAACGAAAACGTATGCCAGTCAGCTCCACATCGTCCTTGATGTCACTTGATGTCTTCTTTTTCACTATTGTCTTCAATGTCAGTTAGAGTTGTTGCCTGAATGCTGTGCTCTCTCCTTTGTGTTCATGATCTCATTTCATATGGTTCCTATGGTGGATTTCATAGAGACAGTGACCAAGCAGCGGAAAAGAAAAATTACGGAACTGAAGGCTGAATTTTTCTGAATTGAGTCCTTTACTACGAGGCAGCATAGTTCAGTTGTGTTATTTTGGGAAATTTAAGTTTTTAAGTCTTTTTTCATGCTTTTGCATAACACTGGCCAACTAGCAACATTTGCATTTGTTTCTTTTAGATGGCAATATTTTTACATTTGTCTTGGATGCCCATTGACTAATACATGTACTGTAGTTTTGTGGACAATCTAGTTTCCTTATTTCAGTGTTCCTGTTTTATGTTAAAATCATGTGGCAGAATTTATGTATGATAATATAAAGCTACGTTTTTTAAATATGTTTCTTACATGTACAGTATATGAGAATATTAGATACTTTTTCATGGGTTGTCATTTCTGATGTAAATACTTTTATCGACTTATGTAAATAGTATTTAAAACTGTGTTACTTGAATAATTGTAATTTGTAACTTCTGTTGTGCCGGCGTCTAATGCACAAGGCATCAACCGATGGCACACCAAAACCAAGTCGTAATCAAGTCAATCTCCAGATCAGTCCATAAGACAGAGAGGCAGCTTATGGTGGATACACAATGTGAGTTAAGTTTAAGTTGAGAACGAAATGACATGAGCGTCTGAGGAGAGGACAGAGTTCCAAAAAGTAGGTCCAGCAACCAAAAAAGCTCGTCGTTCACAGAGAACTGTTCTCGAGTGTTACTTATATTCAAAATGTGAATTTTAATATAGTTGAAGGCAGTGGAGGGTAGTTATGCATGTTGTGCGTATGTGATGGTATGAGCCATCAGTAATTTATTAATTTGTATGGTGAGCTTCTCTAACTCAGGTTTCCTTTAATATTCTGATTTTTAAAGATTCGGGCATGCACAAACATGTAGCATTCTAGAGATAAATTACAATACTTTAAGGTTCAGTATTAAAGGAAAAAGATGGAGTCAACTCCTAGTATGCCACACAACACAGGATATTTATGATGCTCTTGTACTTGTCTGTTTACTTTTTATAGATGTATGGTAGTCTGTAGAATATAAATGTTATCTTAATCTTCATCTTGTATAAGATGCTGTCAAAGTAACACTGCCACAGACTCACAGAAAGTGGTCTTGTTGAAACTGAATAGCTTTCACAATGTACAGTATGTGTAATGGGCTTGATCAAACAATATACATGTAACCCAGAAGGTTGAGAAAATATACTGCAATGTCATATCCACAGGGCCAAGCCAACAAATTGGCTGTTGGGCCCAAACCCTTGGAAAAACCACAACAGCCTTGATATTAAATTCGGGCCACTGGTGTTGGTTTTAACCTTCCAGGAACCCTCAAGTCTTGTACCAAAATTATCACTTAAAATTAAATGTCAATAGACATAAAAAATAAATGCACTATAGTCATCAGAGGCTGGGACAGTGCCAAAGATTCCATTCTCCAGGACACAGGAGCAAAAGCCTAGTGCGTTTCGCACTGTCAACTTGTCGAGGTTTCACATGTTAAATTTTTACCACCCTATCCAAAATTCACAAGCATCTTAAGCTTTTCGACTTATTAAGTAAACCTTGAGCCTGTCCTAAAATACTTGGGCTGAAATTGATGACACTGCTTTCAGCTTCTGACCTCTGAACAGGGCTTGACCAAGCCTCCCACTTGCCACCTGTAAAACAGGCAAACCTACTGTAATCCGACAGTTAGACCCGATGTTTTGAAGAAGGTCAGTACTTTGAAGGATTTATTTTTAAAACTGTCTAACATGGTTGGAATAATGTGTATGTCATGAATATACAGGTCCTTGCTACTCTGAAGTCTTTGCTTAAATGTTTTGCTCAAAAACTGTTGTATATAGTGTTTATTGTGGTAAATACAAGAACGGTTGACTCTCATTGTTGGCAAAAGCGTACTTCATATACACACCATGTTTCTGATCAAGTTTTCTTCCCATACTGTTAACCTCCGTGTTATTAACCCTTTAACAACAAGCTCCATCGGTTTTAGTCTCCTTTGGCAAAAGTAGATTACTGAATTTTGATTTTTGTTAGAAATCACAAAGATTCAAGTTGTCAAGATTTTATTGACTTTATGGCAACACAGGCACAAACTGTTGAAACACAATTCCTGTAAACCACATCAAAAGTCCCAACTGATATTCACCTGATGTGTAATATGAAATAAATCATGAGCCTATAATCTACTGGTTCTGACAATGATGTATCCTTTCGTATGGCTCCGAGCAGCGGCTTATTATTTACTGCTTCTGAAAGCCTTTCCTGTTTGAACCAGTTCCCTTTGTGACTTTGATGACGTTGAAACGTACAGTCTTGCTCAGAGGTCGGCACTCGCCCACAGTCACGATATCACCAGCCTGAACATCTCTGCAACAAGTAATATGCAAACAGTCTGCTTAAAATGCTACACAACACATCTAGGGAATAAGAAGTCGAGTATGTAGCAACGTCATTATAGCATCTTCAAGTTAGTTGTGTACATGTATAAGTAGTGCACATCTACTCTTAAGGATACTAATTTAGCATAGATCTTACACCTGTAAGGGTCTCTTAAATTGCATTTTATTAAGTCCATACACTAACTTTCCCCAGCTGCACAAAATTTGCATATGTTTGCACAGTGCTGATTTTCAAATTTCAAATAGCTAAGCTGATATAATATGCCAAGAAAGTAAGGAAGACAAGATTCAAAATAAAAGCTTTATACTCCCAAGAAAAAATGTTTCGCTAGCTCAACACAACTTACAGTATCCATTTGACCATATTAAAGCAACTGTGTAATGCTACAAGACTTTAATCTTCCAACTTACACTGGCATCCACCACAGGCTGTCTCTCGGTCTCAACTGTTTAATCTTCTAGATATTGACTATAGCTTAGCTTTGGAGCACCATCAGCTGATGCATTGTGCACCAGACACTGGCACTATAGAAGTTACTAATTAATTATAATAACTCTGAAGTCAGTGCACGGCACACAAACATTAATGTCACACCCCATGGCAACAACTGAGTAAGGCCATTTTATTATTGTCATTATCATTACATAGGCATTTTAGTTTTCACAGACCTTCCAGAATTGCTCTGCCTTAGTTTAGTGCTCTACCTAATTTCATCTGCCAGAAGTTCACGAGTATTTGGAAAAGTGTGTACTCTCCAGCATAGGCGTAGACTCTGGGGGGTCAGCCCGGGCACGTGCCCCCCAATAATTGAGGAGCCGGGAAATGCCCCCCCAAAAATCGAGAGGAGAATTTCTTCAAATATTAAAATATAATGTTTCAATATATACAAATTTCTTCAGAAACAGAAAATCAGAGACACATAACTGAAATACTATCAGAAATTCATAATGAAAACAAAGATTTATTTTTATCTTCAATATCTTCAATATGAAACAAATTTACATGTAAACAAAACGCCCCATTTCATACGCATTAACGTAAACCGGAAGCCTCTGCTGACTGTCCAGACTAGAGGTGAAAAAAGTTTTTTCGGTATTTGTTTTTAAACAAAACCAAAAGAAAGAGAAAACCACAAAATTTTTTGTCTTACAAAAAATAAATTTCTTATTTTTGTAGAAGTTATTTTAATAACATTGATTTAATGATTTGTAATTTTCGGAAATCGCAATTAACTGAATTAAACTGAGTTGGAGCACTTGTTCATGCCATTTTTTTAGAGTTTTACGATCTGAAATCTGAAAATCTTAAAACCAACAAAAACCATAAAAACGAAAAAAACAACAAAAAACAACTTTTCATATTGAAAAACCTTGTTTTTTGGTCCAGAACCCATGCCCCCCCAATATTTTGGACAAGTTTACGCCAGTGCTCTCCAGAATAACAATTTGTAAATAAAAATCCACCACACCTGAAGCATGGACTGAGATGGACACTGAGGTTTTTGTGGCGCTTCTCAAAACGCTCGTACTTCGGCACGTAGTGCAGGTAGTCACGTCGGATGACGATGGTTCCTTGCATCTTCCTCTTCAGGACGATGCCCGTCAAGATACGGCCACGAATCGACACGGCGCCGGCAAAGGGGCATTTCTTGTCAATGTAATGTCCGTCGATCGCCTGATAACAATTTTTAAACAAATTTCAACATCAGTAAAACAATTGACTTTAAGTATAATTTTAATTATAACATGTTTAAGCACTTTATATAACATAATAATTTAGGCTTTCTAGACTAAACATTGGCACCTCATTTCACAAAACATTTCTAGAGTAAACATTGGATCGGCAGATGCAGATATGCTTCTCAGCAGACTTTTAGTGTACCTTCAAAGAGACTCAAAGGTGTTCCACCATCACCTATTATGACAAATTCCAATCCATCTGCTGCTCACTGCTAAGTTATGCTCAAATAGCTCGACTGCAGCAGTGATATTTTCGTTAACGAAAACTAAAATTAGAAGTAAAAATAAATGATTTCGTTAACGAAAACTAGAAGTAAAAGTAGGAATTATTTCAGCAGAAAAAACGAAATTAGGAATTGAATTAGAAATTATTTGCCGAACTAAAATTATGAACGAAATTAACAATTATTTTAAGAAGTAAAATCATTTTACTTCTTGTGGTGCTTAGCTTAAATTGAGATGAAGGGGAGTAAAATTGCACGTGATCCAAACACATAATCCATTGGAAAACTTTGGTTGATATGAAGCCCCTGCGCATACCATTCATTTTTCTCTTTGGTCTTCGTTGTCTAATAGGCCTAATTGTCTCACTTGCGTACCAAGGACCTTTTATCTTCTTTATCTTCTTTATGGCTTTGGCGATGCCCCAGCACGCAATAGCCGCTCATTTATGGTGAGTCTCCACTTCTTCCTGTCTTGTGCTCTCTGTGTAGCCTCCTGCACGGATAGGCCCATATCCTTGCAGTCCTCTCGAATCCCATCAATCCATCGCAACCTTGGTCTTCCCCTCCTCCGCTCTCCGTGTACGTATCCGTGTAGTGCGATGTTCGGGTATCTTTCATTTCGCATTCTTGATATATGGCCGAAATAGCGCAGTCTCTTGATCCTTATACTGTCCATGATGTCCTGCTGTATATTCAATCTGTTGTGTATCTCCGTATTTCTTATCCTGTCTCTTCTGGTGACTCCCACTATCCTTCGTAAACATACCATTTCGAACACCCTCAGTCGTCTTTTCTGCACCTCCTTCAATGTCCATGTCTCCGAGTTATACAATAATACGTTTAGCACAAGTGTCTCATACACCTGTACTTTGGTGGTCCTGCTGATTTCCCTCGCACTCCACACCTTGTGTAGTGCCTGTAGTATTCCTCTTGCCAACCCAATTCTTCGTTCCACATCCTTCTCAGATTCGCCCTTCGCGTTGATATATCCTCCCAAGTATACAAATCCCTCCTTTTGCTCCAGATTTTGTCCATCCACCTCAAGTTGAAACTGGGTGTCCCCACTTCCAAGGAACTGACTTTCTGTCTTTTGCACATTGATGTTCTGTAGTGGACCTTTTATACAAGAAGGAAATGAGCACTAATATACACGTAGAATCCTTGCTTCCGTACTAACGACCTCAGTTTCATACGCCATTTTTTAAAATTTAGGTTCGATCGTTAAATTGTAAAATTATGAATTTATTGAGAATGTTGGCTGGAAGGAAGCGAGATAGGC
Organism: Allolobophora icterica; assembly: GCA_963556255.1. Lineage (NCBI taxonomy): Eukaryota > Metazoa > Annelida > Clitellata > Crassiclitellata > Lumbricidae > Allolobophora > Allolobophora icterica. The sequence goes on along the minus strand of OY744609.1, from coordinate 63,066,806 downwards.
CGCTTTGGGATTTTTCATTTTGACGAAGATACAGCAGATCTACATGTCAAGAAAATCCCGAACTTTGGGGAACAGCACTTGCCAGAAAAAATGAAAGCATTACAGGTCTTGGGAGGGGAATAGATGCTGCATTGTTAGACGTTCCACCCCTTGTTTTACTTCAATTGTTTCTTTCTCGAGACAAGTTTCTCGCGTTTCTGCATGCAAGCGACGCAAACTTTCACAACGCGGAAATTAATAATTATTTGGAAAACTAAAATAAGAAGTAAAATTATTTGAGAACTAAAATAGGAATGAGAAGTAAAATTATTTGTGAAGTAAAATTAGAATTAGAAGTAAAATTTAAGAGCTCAGAACTGAATTAGAACTGAATTAGGAATTATTTTTAGAAGTAAAATATCACTGGACTGCAGCAATCGCCAAAGAAAACGCGGCTTAAGGATGACATACGATTATATATTTTATGCTCCTTGGTTCAGAACATGACAGAGGTATCTTCACATGAACAACATGCGTGCAGCACCCTCAAGGTGATCCTTCACTGGGTAATTGCATATCAAGAATATAAATCCGAACAGAATACATGCAACTATTCTTTAGTTTACTTACCTCACGTGGGGTCTTGAAACCAAGACCAATGCTTTTCACATGTCTTGGCGTCTTAGTAGATTTGCTTGACACGGCCTTCTTTTTGTTTAAGAAGACCGTTGGCTGCTTCTGGAAAGCTCGCTCAGTCTACAAAAAAGATCAATCAAAAGTGCATAATTTCTGCTATATCAAGCAGATAACCTACTAGCATTTCAAAATGGCTAAAAATAATTTTTCATCAAAACATACACGTTTTGTCATTAGTTTGGCTTTATCAGTTCGAGCTTTTCTTGCATCAAATTAAAGATATCATTTGCATCGAAATGGGCGTTATTGAAGTCAAGCTTTTAAAAGCGTAAGCATTTTCCAGATCTTGTTAAATGGTCTCTGAACATTAAATCGAATATATTTTATTTAAAAATGTTCTAGTTTCCAACACAAACGTGGTTATGCGTACATCCAAGAACTACGCTATTAGCGGCCATTAGGCGATATCCGGCACTGTTATTGGCAGCGAATGAGTAAATTGTAACATTTTGAAGCCTACTTGCAACGATACCCAATCTGGAACCACGTTGTTCTCACGCTACACTAACGCCAGAATTTTTAACGTACCAAGCAGTGTTTGTATCGGAAGAATAGTTAATAATACCAGCCTATTATAAAGAAACAGGTCTGCAATTTTTGGGACGGTAAAGCTAAGACGTATTTTCTATATTTTATCAAAAATTGGCTTAAATCGCACCTGAATATCCGCCATCGTGAATGAACTAAGAAGGAAAGGAAGTTTGATGTCAGACTAGATGGTCATGTGACCCGTTGGTTTTCCGGTTCTGTGTATTGCTCATATAGCGCGATTATAGGTAAGTAAGTAATATTCAATAGACAGAGACGATGCACAAGAAGAAAATCTGACACCTAAATTGTTTATTTAAATTATAAACCACCGATCATTCCTACCCTCATGTAATTTAATGGCATTGTTTTAGTTAGTTAACTTGCTTAGCTCAATACATAAATTTTATTTCTCCACAATTGTGCAGCACACACAAAAATAATGAAAGAGATGCCAATTGAAGCAGCTCGTAATCGTAATCTGGAAATTTGTACAACTTCCACAAAAGCGAAGTCGCGGGAACCAACTTATTAACAGGCACTCAATCAAATCACAATCGGTAGGCGGGGGTGAGTGGGTGAAATCGGTTCCAGGTCAAGATCCAAAGGGTCAGTCAGACAAACAGTCAGGCGGCTAAGGGAGGGTGGTGTTTGGAGTTGAAACGGCGAGAGAGGTAAGAGGACAGTATGAATCAGGATAAGATTTGTGAAAGAGCAGTGTTTCTAAGGTTGCTACGTGTCAATCGCTTTCAGAGTAAACCTTGGCATCGTGCTGTTCCGACTAGCGTCATCCCGGGATTCTGACCTGGCACCGATACCGATTAAAAAGCCCGACTATTCGTACTTAAATGTACATGTATATAGATATACGTTGGGGCCTAGTTAGTCTACACCAAAGTGCAATTTATTGGTTACTAAATAATATACTTACTTACTTAGCGACGTTGTGTCATAACGACGATTAACGTTGCCCCTCCTTTATTCAGGCGTGTGACTGGCACCACCCGTGGCACAGTGCTAAATACATTGCATTTACAACCATTGATTTCCCATGTAGGCCTTCGAGATCTGTACTGCCCATCGCGAGGGTTACTAAAAAGGCCACGATGAAACTAGGAAATTAAAATACATGTAACTGGACATCGACTTTAAAAAATATCCTACAAAATATTATTATATGATCAGTCTGTGAGGCAGCCATGCATATGAAGTGTTAGCGACTTCATTTTCTTAGCCCCGGCATATGTTTTGAAATTTCAGTCTTATCTGTGCCCCCTAGCGAACTCGGCTATAATGAGTACACTGACCGTACTCTGTCCGTGGGAAGATTAGACAGTGAGGAACAGGACTGGCTGCCCGCCCGCCCTCATCCTCATAATCTCTGCTTTGTTGATGTATGGTCTTGTGTGGACACTTCAATAATAATAATAATAATAATAATAATAATAATAATAATAATAATAATAATAATATTTGCTTATTAAATTCAAACTGACAAGTAGGCAGTGAGATTACATGATATTGTAGTTACAGATAACAAGTTTAACAGGAGTCGAATTTAACTGTATGACAGCCTGTCCTACTGCTCATTTTACAGTTAGCCCCAGGGAGCATAGGGAGTGAAAAGGCCTAGCCAACCTTCACGGGGCCATCGGGCATCGAACCCGCGTCCTTCTGATCTTCGTGCCAGTGGTTTGCATTCAACCATCTCCCCGCTCCACTTTTAAGTTTACAGAGTTTAAAAATTTTCAAAGTACAATTAAGATTTTCATTCTAACAAATCACAGAGATTTATTTCGTAGGACACAACAAATACATCAGGGATTAACGACTTCTCTCCGACATCATATTCAAATTATAAGTTATAACATTACACAGACATTTTGCTAATTTCATGCAAGGTTTTCCATACGAGATATGCCCAAGAAAGTATGCGCTATAATAAGAGTGCCAGCCTGCATAATTTCTTTGCCTACACAACAGCTGATGCTCCGCAATGGCACAAATTTGTAGGTACTCATACGTACAATTGCCATTCTCAAACGAGACATAAATGACCTTTTACAAGTTCTTTGAAGTGTGAAAACATGTATTCATGCGAACATTTGAAAGAGGTGGTAAACGTACATTAGAAATCCTCACTAGATAAATTGCTAACTAGTTCCTGTGAGGAGCGCCTCTGAAAGCTACTTATCAGCTGATATAAAACGTTGTTACAATACAATGCACAGGTCTATACTTACATATAACATAATAGTTATAATTTCTTTCCCAACAGGCCTACAACATTTAAGCAAACCTAATGGCAACATTTACACCTTTGCCACTCAATTTAATATTCCTGTGTACGGAATTCACGGACCCTGCTAAAGCAATATGCCGTCAACTCGGCTCATTTTTCAGTTAATCAACCAGGCGAGATCCTTCACCACCACAGCCTATTTGAATTGGTGCCACATCATTTATGGACTACTGAAGACAAAACTACTTCAAAATCTGAGCAAGTACTTTAAGTAAGTCTTGACCGACTCGAATTAAAAACTGTGTCATTGCACAATAGATTGAGACATGTTAGGACAGCAGACAAAGACTTCCACATCTGAGCTCGAACTGGTATCGATTTGAATCATCCCAGGAAACAATACTGCATTATCCGAAGACCCTCTGCAGCAACCAGCAACACAGCTCAACCTGGTTGAAAAGTCAGGTGGAGTTGCACACCTCAACATTTGCAAACTCCTTCAAAGATGCTACATAGCTGCTCAAACACACACACACTTGCACATACATAAAAACGTCACTCTAACACAGATCTCCATATTGCCAATTCTGATAAAAAAAAAACAACCATCAACTTGGATCCCAAACACATCTCTAGAAACTGACTCCATTTGAATGCAACCTTATTATAATTTAGCACTATAAATGGTTTACAAACAGCATCATAACCAGTCCAATGTGTTCATACAAGCGATAAAATGGCAAAAACGATTCGTTTAAAATTTCATCGATCCTGGGATCTCCCACAGCTCCACTGTAATAAAAGAAATTGCTGACAGAGGCTTCCAAATAAGCTCAACAGGCATTTCAAAATCACTGGAGTCAGAATGACCCCACATGCACCGACACAAATATATTACAAATTTAAGAGGCTATACTCATTTACAGACATAAATCTTTACACCTTCGGGAAACTGGCAGACGCTTCCTTATGGTTTTACCATCAAACTTCCAGCAAATGCCAGCATTTTCGACAACCTGTTCTTCAGCATCTGCTGAATGGCATAACAATTATGACACTGTATGACAATCAGCACCACCAATTCTATTGGTGATGGTTGCGCCGCCCCAGTGGCTCCGCTAGGTGCTCTGCGCGGCGGTAAATAACCTACCAGTCACTGGGCAAATGTTTTTGTTTTGTGAGCAGTGAACGTGAGTTACAACCCCACTTGGAAACCGAAGAAAAACTGGGTCTGTGAAACCGCGGCTGCAAACGGCACAAAGCCTGTCAAGAACAAGAACAGAAACATTGAAAAATAAGCACCATTAGTCATGCCCTTTTCTTTAAGTTTTTGTTTTATAATAATCACATATTATGCAAGGGATCATCACATACTTTTAAAAGCAAAGGATCATCACATACTTTTAAAAGCAAAGGATCATCACATACTTTTAAAAGCAAAGGATCATCACATACTTTTAAAAGCAAAGGATCATCACATACTTTTAAAAGCAAAGGATCATCACATACTTTTAAAAGCAAAGGATCATCACATACTTTTAAAAGCAAAGGATCATCACATACTTTTAAAAGCAAAGGGACACTATACTTTTAAGATCAAAAGATAATCGTATACTTTTAAAAGCCAAGGATCCTCATACCCAAATGAAAAATGCAACAGTTTACACAAGAGATGTTACTAGCACCTCTGATGAGTCTCTGTTTATGATTACACTTACAATTATTTTCACTCTCCTCATTAGAGAGCCTCTGATTAATTTCTCTTGAAAAAGCTATACAAACTTCTAATTACAAACTGAATTCATTTAATGCCACTATGTGTACATTATCCTGATTCTGAACAGTTATCCCACTGAGGTGCTGTTTAAATTATTGAGTACATTTAATTCTATTTATGTTTAATGGTTAGCGTGCTGGACTGTCAATCAAGAGGTTGGGGGTTCAAATCCCTGCCAGAGCAGAAATTTGGTTCGAGATTACACTGACTTTAAGCTGTTGGTGGGAAGATGACACGGTGAAGGAGAGAACTGGCCACCCACCCACATATACTGAGGCTAAGAAAATGAAGTCGCCAACACTTCATACCCATGGCTGCCAGAGGGCTAGCTTAAGGGACTGCTCCTCTTCTTCAGATATTCATGTGTGCATTGCTTTCGAGAAGTACCTGCACTTGCGAACACGGTCCAAAATGGTTACCTTTCTTCGGTCATGAGGAGCGGTCGATTCGTGAGGGTAACCGCCTCGCTCCGAATGTGGAGGTTCTCTCCTCTGGCGAGCATCCGTTCGACCTTGACCGTCCGGCTGCGACTGAGGCTCTTGCGAACGGAATTCGTGAGGAACTGATGCAGAAGACCAATCGACCAGTTATCTGGAATCAACTGCAACACCTACAACAACACACACGTGCCACTTTTAACGAAAAAAGTGAAGTTCCCATGCCCACCCTATCCCATCATGCCTGTCCCCATTCTCACCCCATCCCCATCAGATCTGATCCTTTCCTAATTAGGTGTGTCCCCATTTCCACTCACTCTCCATTAGATGGGTTCCTGTCCCTATTCCAATTCCAACAGGGCAAAAGACGAAGACAGAAATGCTCATACACATTAAACACATTAATCTTAAGTTTTTAAACTACAGCATACTTAATCTTAAATTTTGGCAACTTGAAACATTTAAACTGCCTTCAATCATCACAATGACTAAAAGCAACGCGTAGACCAAGACGAAATCTGACTCCATTTCACAACTCGTAGATCCGCCTGTGACAGAAACAAATAGGTTACCTTAACGCAGTCGAATTCCGCTCGATTATTGTTGAGGAGAGACACGGCCGGAGCAACAAAAAGATCCCGTCGCCTGATAAACATTCAAACATCACAACAACATTACGCCAACAATAAATTTATTTAATAGCAATTTATAAATGAGGTGTAGTGGTCAGCATGCTGGACTGTCAATCACAAGGTTGGTGGTTCAAATCCCCGCCAGGGCAGAAATTTGGTTTGAGATTTCTGCTCCATCTGACCCTCTAGACAACTCAGTTATAATGAGCACAACCATACACTGTCGGTAGGAAGATGAGACGGCAAAGGAGAGAACTGGTCACCCACCCTCATATGCTGTGGCTGAAAAATTAAGTCACTTCATACCCATGGCTGCCTCAGCGCTAGCTTAAGAGACTGCACTTCTTCTCTTCTATAAATGAGGAATTTAACAATCACGAAACTGTAGAAAAACTAACAACAGTCACTAATAATAATTTTTAAAATTTCAGTTAAGCTGGTTGAAAGCCGACAGATCAGATAATCGACAATCAGGTTACGGTGAGTGTGCGAATTGAAAGAGACAAACCTAAAGTTTACACCTGAAAGACAATACACTTTTTCTTGAGGTTTCTGACCACAATACACAGCAACAGAAATGGACAGAAAACTCTTTCAATACAAATGTCTGATAGTCTGGGTCGACTCACTCGTTGTTTGGATCTAAGTAGACGCTGAGAAGCGTCTGGAAGAGTCGTGTTCGATAAGGAACGTCTTTTCCATCCGAGTTGACACTGCAGTATCTCTCTGCAGCCGAGAAGTCGCGAAGTTTGTGAACGAGAAGTCGTAACGCCTTCTCATGCTCCTCCAGCTGTGAGCAAAACGAGAAAGAAGAGTTCGTCATTCTCAATGTCTTTTCTAACATTCAGTGACGCTAATAAAGATTGTTAAGAAATAAGCTTATCGTAGACTATTAAGAAAAGATAATTGAGTGAAATTATTTTAGAAGGGGTGCAAGATAGTCGAGTGGTTAGCAGGCAGGACTATCAACAGATAGGTTATGGGTTCAAAGCCCTGCCAGGGCAGAAATTTGTTTCGAGATTTCTGCTCCACCTGCAAACTAGGAAACTCAGCTACAATGACTACATTCAGTGTACACTGTCGAAGAGAGATTTGATGATGAGGGAGAGGACTGGCCATCTGCCAGAATATGCTGAGGCTAAGAAAATGACATTGTTTACAGCTTAAGTGACCGATCTTCTTCTTCTTCTCTACTTTAGAATACGCAGTGAGAGTCAGACCTTTCCATAGAGAATGGCACACTCGGCATACAGTTCGGTCTCTTTGACCTTTCCAAGGAGCAGCTGGACTCGGTAGGAATTGGAGACCTGGAGAAGGTGACATAGTTGCTTCCTGTAAAAGCCAGAAATATTAAAATTTGATGTATGACATTGAAAATGACATCGTCACCATAAACAGATCATGACTTTGGTAACAGACACTAGTGCTTTTGTTAGGTATGCACTACAGGAACTGTATTGACATACTTACATACATGCATAAATACATACATACACATACATACATACATACATATATACACACAGACACACATAGACATATCACCATATTGAAGCGGATTATTATGGTAGAGTACCATAATATAAAAATAACATTAAAGACATTGATTACGGAAATATCAAACAAAGTAATACTACCAGACGTTAAACAAGAAACAGTAATAAATATAAACATTTCTTATAGACAACAATATCATTATGACTACATTATTATCATTTCGAAGGGTGCAAAATGAGTGGAAATAATAAATATCATTTGGAATGGATGCAAGTCAAGATAACGAGTTGATGTTACAAACGAAGTTGCTCTAACACGAAAATTATATCACTTCCCAGTGCAATACTTAAAAAAAGAGCATAAGATTGAGAGAATTAGACAAGATACCATGCAATCGTGAGGTTATAATACAATACAATACAACTGTATTTTGATACTGCCCTCCTTCCAAATTTCAAAAGTGCATACACAACCATACGAAAGAACATCAATGGCGCCAAGCAACTGCGAGTGAAGGACTTGCCCAAGGGTTTTACACAATGAACTCATACTCTTCGCATTACAAGCCAAGCACTATCCCATCGGCTACCATACCCCACAAGAGGAATGCAATTCGGTATTATAAAAACGATGACCATGAAAGCGAAGACAAAGTGAAATCCATTCACGGCTCCCTCTACCTGGCTGCTTCAACTTCCGACTCCACATAACAGGGATCCTTCATTAACTGAAGAACTCGGTCAAGGTAAAGAACAGCGAGATGCGTGTGAAACGTCTCTTTCTAAAAAACAACAAAGCCCATGCTCACAACTCATGAACCGATTACTTAAAAAAAAGTACTTACTCAAACAACAGATTCTAACAAACAGCAAAACCCACGCTTATGACTAATAATAATAATGACAACAATATTCGTTTATTGATTCAAACTGACAAGTACGCAGTAAGATTACACGATATAGTAGTAACAGACAAGTTTAACAAGAATCGAATTTAACAGTAAGGCAGCCTGCAAGGTGCCCATCTGTCCTACTGTTCTTTCTAACCATTGCCATCTAGGGAATAGAAGGCTGAGTCTATATTGTAGGGCTAGTGGGTATCGAACCCATGTCCTTCTAATCTCCATGCCAGCGCGTTACCATTCAACCACCTCCCCGCCCTAATGACCTGATTACAAAGAAGTACTTATAATCCGATTAACTTAAAGATAGGACAAGAACGTTTTGTCAGACACTGACTACTTATATGTATGTGTGTATGCATCTACATACGTAAGTATGTATGTACAGAATAAATGCATGTATGTATGTTTGTATGTATCTGGATACTTGTAAAGCGCCCTTTCAGAACCTCTCAAGGGCGCTTAACATGTATTGTATTGTATTATATCGTATTGTACTCTAACAGAACTAAAGAGATGAACTTACGTCCGCATTCTGGCGGAAAATTAAATGCTCCAGATAGAGGATAACTGCTTTGGGAAATCGTGCTAAGTAATCGACGATAAGATCCGGTTTCATTCGCTCAGAAGGTGCTTCATCAGCCGGTCTCTTCGTAAAAACCTGGCAGAAAGAAGACGATCTAGAGAGACTCAGACATAACACACAGTAAACACAGCCAAGTCTAAACGAATACAAACAAACAAACGAAAAAATCTTAACTGAAGTCTTAACTAAAGGCTCGAAAACACACCTGACCAGAAACCCTATCGAGATCAGTTAAGCTCAGAAGATGTGTTTTAAAAAAACGGAGTTTGCTTTTAAATAAAGTAACATTTGGTTGGCTTTGAATATATGGAGAGAGAAGGTTCCAGAAATGGGATCCAGTAAGTTGAATAATACAGTATTTGTGTGTGCATATGGGGGAAGATAAGTGAACAATGTGAAGTATTGTGAAGCAATGTAAAGCAATGTGAAGCATTGTCAAGCAATGTAGTGAAGCAATGTAAAGCATTGTGAAGTCTTACGTTTAGACATGAATGCTGTCAAACAACTGACAGTATGTTAAGAACTGGATAAGCCTTTGAGAACACAGGAGAGCCAAACACTGTTAATAAGAGAAGGAAACAAGTGGGAATGTTGCTGACCTGAACGCCAAGTACGTCATCCCTCTCCATCACCCAATCGATGTATTTCCACACGAGCTCAGGATCTTGAAGACTGCACAGAAAGTTAAACATAACAAATCTCTTGCCTCTATTCTCGCAAGAAAACTCTGACAGAGCACTTTTCATCGTCCAATTTCACAAACATTACTTTTCAACAAAATTAACATAAAAAACTCTCTACACATATCAAAATTGTAACGATTATGATTTCATTCATTACCTTAATTATTGTGTGTGTGAGTGTGTGTGATAGGACACTTAATACAGGAGAAATTCAGTACCTTCCCTATCTAACTTAAGAGCAAACATTAAAATAATCTGCAAGTGTTAGCAGAGTATTACAAATTTTTCAGTGTTGAGAAACTCACTTGGCCAGGAATTCAACTACAAATGGTAGACCAGGGAAAGATGAATCCTGCAGGTCACTGGAACAGATTCTGAAAGCGCATCGTTAAAGTCATTAATTTCATATACATATCAACTGTAATTGTAAACTCCAGATTTGTGCTGCATCATGAGGATAGTTGTGCTGCACCAGAGACAACTCAGTTAATTTTACGCTGTTAAGAACCAAGTGATGCAAAGGTTTAATCGTGAGCAACATTTCAGTAGAATTTTAACTTCAACGTACAGAAAACTTTGTGCCAACACGATGATAATACCTAAATGCCGACTTCCATGAAATGTCAGCATTATACAATTTCTGGGATATTTCTGGAATATTTTCAAACTTTCTGTGACAAGGTCAGTTGCTCTAAGGAGAGAAGAGCAATCCCTTGAACTAACCCTAAGAGGGGCAGCGACTTCGTTTTCTTAGCATCGGCAGTCCTTTCTCTAAAACCTGGGTCATTTGATTTACAGCCAAGTTCACTAAGGGCATGAGTGGAGTAGAAATTCTGAAATATCTCAATGCCCTGGTGGGACTTGAATCGCCAACCTCAGGGTTGACAGTCCAGCAAGCTACTCTCAGGAAGCTGGGACAAGGCAGATGATTGGTTACAGCGCTTGCCTTTTAATGCGGAGGGTACACATTCTAGCCTTCCCTCAGATGGTAACTGTGTAAGGGACCTTGAGCAAGTCCTTCACTTACAACTGCTCAGCACCATCAATTGATGCTTGGTCATTAGATAGTGACGCTTAACACTTTGACCGCTGCCCCAATTATTGGACAGGCGCTGCTAATATTGTAAGCCTAGGGGGTGTATACTACACGCAGCCAGGGGCGTCTATACTCCATAGAAACCTTACAGCAAAATAATGCTCCATCCAAAAAATAGGGGGAAGATCTGTCAGTGTGTATGTGCCATCATTATTGGGGGGAGTAAGGGGGAGAGGAAGGGGAGGAGAAGTTGCTCCAATGACTTAGGGGGGGATAGACGCCCCTGCACGCAGCTGGCTGTGAGGGGCAAGTATCACTAAAAATGACGCGTTTTTCACGGTTTCCATGCTTGATACAAACAACACACCTACTGCAAGGGCCTGCTATGGCTGCAATTGCTAGGATAACACCCGGATAGCGCTGTCCAGTGAGTCTGAATGGGTCCGAAACCTTGTGGTGCTTGAAGGCTACTTTGGCATTCGTTCTGAACAAGTCTGGCGCCTAGTTCCTTCAAGCTGCTTGTAGAGAAGATATGCATTTGCTATAGCCACTTCAGTCATCTTTAGGATCACCATTCTGTATAATTTCAATGACTTTCTAAGTAATAGTGTGTAATAAGTAAGTTGGTCCATTCGGTCTAGCCCACACGCGGTCATTGATCTTACAAGTCAGTTGCATCGCTATCTTCCACATCTTCGCCTTCATCAGTCATTGCATAATCACTATCCCGATCATCGTCAACATCATCAAAAGGCTCATCGTCCGTATCGCATAACATCTTCACAGCCTCCTTTACGCTAAACCTTTTCCTTTTCAAGTTATTCATATCGATTTGTTATGTTTACAAAATGCGTCCACAAAGATGGCCGACTAGCGTGCATCAACACAGACGCTACATTCGTTCCGTTTTTATTCATTAGAGACGGCCAAAAATAATCTTAGATGCATTCGGTAGGTAGCAGCACATGTCTACTATTACTAGCAAGCGGCAGGAATTATTACTGAGACGCTGAACTGACTATGATCGGCCGATACCTGTGGGACGTGTATACACGTCCCTCGCGTCCCAGCTAACCAAAGTTGGGACGTGTTAACACGTCCCTAGCGGACAACGTGTTAATAAAGTATCAAGCACTCTACTTCAACATCTGCGTTTTACAAGCTGCTCAAGTCTAATCTCTATTGCCGTGGCTGGGCTGGGAGCGCTTCTGAGTAGGTTTCTTGAAGGTGCGCTATATTAAATTTTATGAATGAATGAATGAACATCCTCATTTAAACAGCAGCTCACTGGAATTTAACCAGACAAATTAAGATTTTTAGGTACAGTTTCACTTTGATGTCTTGTGCATGACAATAAAAAAACAGCACTAGAGAAGCCACTAGCGAGTAAGATATCCTTCATTCTCTTCACCTGGTCCAAACATCAAGGGCCAAGTCGTTTTCGCCGTGGAAGGAGTGAAGAAGACCAAGAGCATGGAAGCGTTGACACCGTTTGAGCCACTGGATGCAGTCGGCCATGTCGCATTTGTTGTCAGGTGATGTTATGAATGGAACCAGACACTCAGAATCAACCTCCGCATACAGCTTTATCAGTGCTGTGTCCATCTCCTGTCCAACAAAAACATATGAACAAGAGTGCACCAGAATGTAACAATGTAATGTAATGATAACTGGATATGCTTTTACTGTAATTGTAATCGAACATAAGAGTCACTCAATGATTCAGAGGCGTATGAATGTATGTATGTATGCATGCGTGCATGTATGTATGTATTGTATTTTATTTCGGTATGTATGTATGTATGTATGTATGTATGTATGCATGTATGTACACACATATGAAAGTATGTCTCTGGATTTGATAAGGTACATGTTAGGAAACCCTCAAAAGTGCTATGAACATGGCAGTCTAAGGGATCGGAACAGATGTGTCTAAATGTATTCAGAAAAATAACTTGAGCAGAGTGTACAGGAACAGTTCAAATGTCAAGTTGTCAACAGGGAGAACATTATTTGAACAGGAAATGCAAGCAAATGGCCTGTTGTTTAAAACTTGCACTTCACAAAAGGTCCTTTGCCTAAAGAGAAATGCAACTAAGGATGGACGACCAGTAAGGTTGATAGAGGCGCTTAGAAATACGCACTTTACCTTAGCTTACCTTACGCAGTTTTATCCAACTTGTTTAAGATTGACATTTCTGACAATGCAATTATCTTACCATAGCTTACCATCTTACCATTACTTTACACTGTTTAACCACAATCTTATGACAGACAGACAGTGCTCACAGTGAGAAAGCCCAACTGGTCCTGTTCAGTTCTGGCCTCCTGCAGATAGACCATGAGAAAATCTTTAAACTCCTGCGTCTTGACGACATCTCCGCGAGCAATCTGGTTAATGTCAGCGAAATCATTCAGTGGAGGGATGGCACGAGTGAAGGAGCTGTTTGTCGGCATGAGCAATGGATACAACGTTATCAGCTGAAAGCAAATAGAAGAAAGATAACGTCATTTCAAACAATAACGAATCACAATCGTAATGATCACGTGTTCATGATCATAATGACCCTATAAATTCTCACATGATTATACATATGGTCACATGATCATAATGATCACATGAAGGAGAACATGATCGACCCTATACACTATCACATGGTCATAATGATCACATGAAGGATAACAGGATCATACTGACCCTATAAATGATCACATGATCATACTGATCATGTAAAAGATCACACCATCATCATAATCATAGAAAAGAATCATAATTAGACTCATGAAACAGTGATAACTTCCAAGGCAAGTTACAGTGACCTCTTGGATCTAACAATCATGTAGCACTGTGCTAATCGTACTGACGAAACGACAACAGACAAAGTTGGCATTTATTAAGCATTGCAAATTTATGAGGACACATCTGATCTGTCAAACATCCACGTTTCACTGCCTTTGACAGATTCTTAACAGACAAATACATAAGTTAAGCAAATACAGCAAAACACATGTAAGTTTTTCATACCTCCCTGGAGTCCAACTGTCCACTTCGAAATAGATTACGGGCCTCCTCAAAGTTCAACTGAGCAAATTCAATAAATCCGGCCTGCTGCTGTATTCGACGAAACATCTTGAAAGCATCAACAAAAAATATAAATTTATTCAACAATGCAAACTTGACACAATACATCTTATCTAATCTTATCAAATGACTTCAATAGCGCCGTTACCAATGCAAAAGACATCGGTCAAGAGCCGCATATATTTTGGTCAGAAATCATAGTCGACTGGAGCAGACTGGTTAAAGAAACTGAACAAGACATGACAACACTGCCAACATAACTAGTGCATAATTTTATTTACTTTAATTACAGTTTTATTTTCCACAGTCGTAATTCAATTCATTTCCTGTAATTGCAATTACATTGTCTTGAACTCGTTAAGACAATGGCAATCAAACGGTGAAAATTTCTAACCTTGGTAAAGTTCTCTTTGCTGAGTCCAGTTTTACGAGCATTGCGAGCCAAATCGAGCGCCTCACTAACTCGCTTGTCGTTCAGCAGTGACTGAATCTGAAATGCATTGAAGAAAACTTCACGTCTTTCCATGTTGGAAATTTATTACCACTATTCCTATCACTGTAGTCTTATCATTTGAGCCTTGTGAAATAGATGTAAAATCAAGTATGCATCATACATTGTAGAAGGCTGATTTCACACATGAAATTTACACCTAATGACAAAGCCATATTAAATTTACGAATAATGAGAAAATATTTCTCTTGGTTTACAACTGAAATTTACTACTAATTACAGACTATTTCTCTTTTTTACGGACTATGCCTGCCCTTTTACATGTGAAATTTACAATGACAAACTATTTCTCTTACGGACACTGCCAGACCTTTTATACGTGCAATTTACAATTAATGACAAACTATTTCTGCCTTCCTGGGTCAAGTAACACAGTTCAGCCATTATTATACATCCAAGTCAACTCTCACTGGTAACACTGTTGATTCTGAGATAAAACTTTAACATCGACTGATAATTTGTTCACTTTAACGCTGACCACTAACTTAGACTGTGACTGATTAACACATATGAAAGGCTTATTAAAGGCACTATATAAATGAACACAGACCTGTTTCTCCACAGGTATTGCGAGCAGGTAGTAAACGTCTCGAGAAGTCGTCACAAATATTCGGCCATCGAATTCGCCCATGCATCTTCCGCCGCTGAACGGTATAGTCTGCTTCTGTTGTTGATCTAAGATACTAAAAGGATCAAGACAATTTATATACAATAACATTAAGCCACAAAGGTAACAAAACTAACATCAAGTCACAAAGGTAACTAACATCAAGCGTGTCAAAGGTAACAAAAGTAACATCAAGTCACAAAGGTAACAAAACTAACAACAAGTCACAAAGGTAACCAACATCAAGCCACAAAGGTAACAAAACTAACATCAACTCACAAAGGTAACAAAACTAACATCAAGCCACAAAGATAACCAACATCAAGCCACAGAGGTAACACAAGTAACACCAAACCACAAAGGTAACAAAGCTAACGTCAAGTCACAAAGGTAACTAACATCAAGCCACAAAGGTAACAAAACTAACATCAAGTCACAAAGGTAACAAAACTAACATCATGTCACAAAGGTAACAAAACTAACATCAAGCCACAAAGGTAACAAAAGTAAAATTTGCAATTACCATTACCATTTACCATTACTGAATACAATCAGTAAAGGAAAGGCTGGCTGGTCATTTGAAATCACCGTTTATTTGCATTTCTCCACGTCAAAGTCATAAAACACCCTAGAGGTACTGTGCTACTTTGCTTGCTACGAAATCCTCGCTACTACAATTCTAAATGATGAATAAGTACTTATCATCTGGGTTACAGATTCTCTGAAGAAAGATTTAGCAGTTGCGGGACTGCTAGCCTAACCCACCTGTGGACGGTAATGAACTCATCGTTTAAAGCCAGGATGTAGGGATGGAGGTAGGCTACGTGGCTGATGTTGTTGGACCACTGGAGGGGAGGTCGCTGGGAAACTCCTCTGACCAAAGCAAATACCCCGAGAGCATTCGGGGCATTTAGAAGATACTCCTCCTGAAACAGAATGATACAAAAGACGTGTTCAGAGAGCAAAGGAAGTCCACTGCATTCGTTCACCTGGCACGTTATGTTAAAATTCATTCTAGCATGATATATTATTAGGGTACAAAGCAAGTCCATATCTAGAGCAAATGAAAAACAGGTGGTATTGATCTATTGTATTGATCTATTGTATTGATCTATTGTATTGATCTATTGTATTGATCTATTGTATTGATCTATAGTCTTTCAGTCCAAACACTCACTGGACTGGTCTCATTCACCTCACTCATTCAACTCACTCAATAAGACCACGGTACTTCCAGACACCCCTCTGACTGGCTTCAGCATTCGTAAACAAGCTTGGCTTTTCGCTACTGCATTCAGAACTGTGACCTCACAATCAAGATCAGAAGGACATTAGTAAAATAGGAGATTAAATGTACAGAGTCTAAACCTCAAACTCCAATGTATAGAGAGACAACAAATTTACAGAAGACTATATTAAAATTGAGATTAACTTTGATTCGGATTTACTGACTTTGAATTCAAAACGAGCGCTTTCAATAAAATAGAACAGAACACAACAGAACATAGGTTTAAATTGGTTTACAAGACATTTAATCTGTAGAAGAACCACTGCATAATTTAACCAGGAATGCTTAACAGCTCATCCTCCCTCGCTTCTTTTTCTATCTTTGTATCTTTTTCTGTCTTTGTATCTTTTTCTGTCTTTGTCCCTGCTAGCTACTATGCTCTTGATCATACTTGAGGTCGAATTAGTCTATTTTGCTGCTGGAAGGGAATAATTGTGTGGGGCGTGGTGGCTCAGTGGTAAGTTTGGCGCCTTGTGACCGGAGGGTTGCAGGTTTGAATCCCACTCTAGCCGCTGTGTACAGACCTTCACTCGCAATTGCTCGTGGCGCTTCGGCATGAAAATTCCGACACAGTATCAAATGCTGTAGTCAGGAGCGCCTCTGAGTAGTAGTTGACTTCAAGAGGCGCTCTAGAAATATCCGGAATAAATAAATAAAAATAAAATAGAAGATAAAAATGAGTAATAATCATAGTACAGTAGTTGAACTATTAGACTATGTACCGGAATTGAAAAGACTCACCCTAGATATCGGAGTGATGATAGGATTGACCTGTTCCAGATCAAAAGAGAAAAGTTCCTGAACATGGCTCGTCTCCACGTTTACTATTCGATATTCAGACGGCAGGGCCACACAGACGTGAATTCCATCCATTTTCTATTGAAATATATTTCAAGTTTAAATTCTTTAGTAAAACTTCCTGATTAAATACATAGCATTATGATCGTGGTTTAGCAAAACCACTTGCTGTTCTAATTATTATAAATGCTGAACATGCTTAGACTGCATTTTAAACTTTACAGCAGATAGGTCACCATGACCACCACCACCATGACCATCACCCCCACCACCACCACAACCATTACCCCACCACTAGCACCACGACCATCACCCCCACTCCACCACCACCCTCCATATGCATGAGAAAGATTCTGTAGGGTTTCCTTTCCATTATAATTACATTTAAGCCTTTCTCTGATTATGATTTGACGATGCTATGATGATTATCTGTCATTAAGTTAATCTGGATCCATATATAGTCTGGTGATTACTTAACACCGAAAGCTGGTACCCTGGTGATTTCTTACCATGTTAAGCGGGATTTCGGAGACCGAAATGTCTTTCACAACATTCATGTGATCCTCACGAACAGTGTAAACTTGGATGCTCTTTCTCTTAGAAGCCACACACACCTTAAGAAAAAACAGTTTAAAGTAAGTAATTAAATACAAAACTAAGTAACTAAGTAAGCAAGTAAGTAGCACATTTGTTAATGCACCACATGCCCATCAGCTAAGTAAGGAACTGAAGGCCAATACCAGGTATCAAATGGAGAATGGTAAATAGATGAAGGTGATACACTTATTTGTACGCCTTTGGTAACTTCTCAGAGGTTCCAGGTCAAAGGACCATTCAGCTAAGGTCCACATAAGAGTACTGTCGAGCTGACACCAGAGGCAAATTAGATGGTACTAATAGATGGACAAAGTAACTTTCTACTTACTGTAACTTCATACTTACTGTAACTTCCTACTTACTGTAACTTCATACTTACTGCACCTTCCTACATGTAATTTCCTACTTACTGTAACATAATAGCCACATAGTACCTTTCAAGAATGGACGGTTTTGTAACTGTAATCGTGATATTATAAAAGCACCACTCAACGATTCAGTGGCGCTCCCAACTCAAGTCAGTGCTATCGCTAACAAATAAAATTGACTTCAGGTGTTTCCAGAACAGAGGAAGAGAAAGGATGAGAAGTCCAAAAGCCGAAATTCCTGCGGAAGATGGTTCCAACTAGAGGGGCCAACACAGGCAAATCGCATGTCTTTATATACCAGTAAGCATGTAAGTGTTAAGTCCTACCTCAACACAGAATGGATCACTCTTTGCAGGATTTTGGTTAAGGCAGAACGCAGTAATCCCTTTGATCTTCGACCCGGTCAACACTGGCTACAAGTTTAAGCAAAAATACCAAGATCATTATTATGCAAAACGAATTCTGATATAAAATGGCCGAGAACGTGGATCCCAAAACTTTAACTCTGCCAAAGAAAATAAACTCATTATGATATGACCTTGTAATAAGGTGGTTGGCAAATTGGCAGCATTATATTGGGTTTCTGGTGTAATTTTTGTACTTTTATTGTATATCTTCAGCAGCAAGTATGCAACAAAGTTCAGGAAGTTGATTCAAGGAAACGTAACTGTGCAAAATAATTCGGGGAAGTTCACATCGAGGGTATACCCATGGCTGCCTCAGGGCTAGCTTGAGGGACTGCTTTTCTCTTCTTACATACCTCCAGGTTTAGCATGTTGAGAAGCGAAAGCGTCGAGTCGCACAAGACCAGGATACGATTTATGGCAGATGCCGCCTTCAACTGGATCACCGGCTTTTTCTGGATATACAACAAGGCTTCAATGTATTTGTAAGTGTAAATGAACATCTGTATAGCACCAGTCAAAGAGCAACATAATCTGCGCTAACCTATACGATGTTATAAAAATTATGTCATTAAGAGTTAGAATATTACATCAGTTTGCAAAACAATGCACGGTAAACTGGAGCCAACCGACTTCGACACCTGACATACCACATCATGTTCACGGTCTCTCAAACTAAGTTGCATTGATGAATGTGTACAGCTTCTAAGCGTAAAGAAAATAAGCCATAGTGTAAAGTCCTATGTAAAGAAGACTATTTTTAGAGTCTAGTTCAAAGCAACGGGAACTACTTAACACAGTCATGAAAATTGGGTCTATTTCAGCTCCCATGCGATTTGTGACAGACAAAAAAAGCAATAATGACATAGCAAAAGAGGAATAAAATAGCAATTTCCAATTCATAAGCCATGCAAAATAATTAGTGAATAATACTAAGAGATTAATAATGAGGGATTAATAATAAGAGATAAATTAATAAGAAATCAACAAGAAATTAATAACAAGAAATTAATAAGAGAATAATACTACTATGAGAAATATAACCAGAAAGCTAATACGAATACAAAGGTGCTGGTCAGGTCATGACCCGATCACATATGCTCTAGCTTATGACATACATATTACAAAGTGTCCTTGTTTCAAATTCAGTAATTAGGAATTGTTGTCCTGGAACAATTAGTCTTTGTCCATGGTGTTATTGGTGAAACACGTGCTGCAAAAAGTCACTGCATTGAAGAACTGGATTACTATTATTATCATTATTATTTCAATTATTATTATCTTTAGTGTGAACGGAATAAGTTGTTTACTGACCAATCCCAGATATTTATGCCCTTGCTTCTGACTCTGAAATGTGACTCTGCCATTTGGACCAACTTGTTCCTCGATGAGAAAGTGAATTACAAAGCTGCATGACAGAAAAGACGAGAAATATATTAATACATATGAAACCATATTTCATATTGCACCAGTAAGATAAACATCGTTATCAAATCCTAGTTGCCAAAGTCATCATTATTATTTATATTCCCAATGACAGACTACAAGGGTTTCCTGTTTCACAAGCAGCAGCACACAGATTAAAAAGATAAAACCAAACAATAATTAAATTTACAAATTCTAGCATTGCACTGCAGTTCTTGCCCCTTTTCAATGGATACTCATCTGATCACAAGTGTATTACAATTGACATCACGGAAAATCCACATGACTGGCAGCAAAAGCAGGACCGAGGTGGCTTACTGTACCATAATAAGTATCATGGTTTAATATCTTGGTTACCGTTACCTGCTAGTACTGTAACTTAGGAATATAACAACATTACTCAGCAATATAACAACATTACTCAGCAATATAACAACATTACCTAGCAAAATAACAATACTGCATGACAATACTACTTAGCAAAATAGCAAAATAATAACATTACCATAAGTTGCAATACAATATATGACTTAGCAATATAACAATAATAGTTAGCAATATGACAATATTATTTGGCAATAGAGCAAAATGACAATATTGCTTACCAACATACCAATTGAACAGTTTACTCAACAATACAAACAATAGTTAAATTTACAAATTCTAGCACTGCACTGCAGTTCTTGCCCCTTTTCAATGGATACTCATCTGATCACAAGTGTATTACAATTGTTGTCACTTTGGAAAAATGATAAGACTTCCAGAAATTTCACACTACAGCATCGTAATGTAATTGCTCATGTATAATATATTGTCTGTATGATCTATCAAGAACACCAATTTCCATCAGAAAATAATGAAGCATTTTCTTACTGAAATAAAAAGACCCATAAACCCGGTCATGTCATTTTAATTCAATGCTGAACTGTAAACTTTGCACCATCAGCTACCAATGAACTTGCCATTCTTCCAACAGTTTATCATCGTGAAGTGAGCATCAGAAGCACTCATAGTAGCTGCTACATGAGTCGTTTTGGGCTTTTTATGATCCTGGGACAGTATAATTTTACATCAACTGTCTCTTTTGTATAATGTGAGAGTTTTTTGCATCAACAAAAGGCTACTTACTTACTTACTTTAAACTGTTTGCTTACGTGATGCACAACTCAACACGGAAACTCCACATAACAGACCTTTCCTGTGAAGGTGAACAACTGACACATTCTTATCATTCATCAACCACAGCAATTGACAATTTTATAATCAAATATTAAAAATAGTTACCAGTCGTCTGTGCCGAAATACAGGTTTTTCCCACAGCATTCCAAGCAGACAATCTGAAACATACATTGGTTGTAATTTTCAGCATAGCATTCCAGAACAATCTGAAACGTATGTGCAAGCACCATCGTGCTGGATTAGTAACTTGCACCGTCTTTCCATCTTAGCACCACACTGTGCTAAGATCTAAAATGTTTGCTCTTCTTTGTATTGCATTGTATTGTATTGGATTGTATATGGGCATTTATAAAGCGCCTCTCGCGGCATAGACCATTCTGGCATGGTTAGAGATTGGAAACCGAACAACGAAATGTAAATGTAAGCCTACACCTTTTTCTATAGCAATCAACCCTGCTCACTTTCAGTGAACTGATCGGGTGAGATCTTTGAGTGCGATGCCACTTTAGGTCCCCATGTACAGACTGACGTTCGGTATCAAATCTAGAATAACTACATAAGAGAATAGATAAAATGAAGAAACACGAACAAATAAAGGTTCGGTGATTCGATGGAGAGATTTGGGAGTTCTTTTAAAAGTGATTCTTACAACTGGACTACGATCGATTACAGTTTGGGAGAAGACGTATCTGTAACGTAAATGTAAGTGCACACGTTTTTCTATAGAGACCGTATGGTCTCGAGTCTCTCGACCCAGTTCAATTTTCAATGACTTGTCGGGTTATCTGTGCAAGCAATACCACGCCTACATGTCCTATCACCAATGCTAATGTAGTAGGGCATCATAATATGTAATTGAGTTTTAAAAGGTTCTGACCTGAGTGCTCGCTTTATCGGACGTCAGGTTTAGCCGCTCAATGGCGGGGACGAGGTCGAAAGCCTTAACACTCATTGAAATGCTTTTAGTTTAATTGGGAAATCAGACTCCAAGCATCCCAATTTCCACCCAAACACAACAAAAATTCGTCCCTTGCCTTAACACAGACTACATATCTACATAGAGGCTCGTTAAAACTAGCCATGTGACGCCCTCAGATGCAGGGCGTCTACTCCATAGAAACCTTAGAGCAAATGCTCCATCCAAAAAATGTGTGTATGTACCATCATTATTGGGGGGGGGGGGGGTAAGGAAGGGGAAGGGGAAGAGGAGGAAGGGAGGGGAAGTTGCTCCAATGACTTCAGGGGGATAGATGCCTCTGACTAGATGACTGACTGAATATCGATGTAGGCCTAGCCTACTTGTAATCTCGAGATTTCTACAGTGCCCAAAAAAGCGAAGTTACGGAAACCAGCTTATTAACAGGCGCTTAGTCAAATCAAAATCGATAGGCAGGGGTGAAATTGGTGTCAGGTCAAGATCCAAAGGGGTCAGTCAGGCAGACAGTCAGACGACTAAGGTGGTAAGGCGAGGGAGGTAAGGGGAAGAGGAGGAATCGGGATAGGATTTGTGGAAGAGCAGTGTTTTCAGATTTGAGTGACAGACTGTGGAGATATTGCAAGAGGTGAGGTTTTGGTGAGTTCGACTGACAAATCCAACTCAGAGGCGGCTAATGAAAGTGAGGTTCGAGTACGCGTATTATCTCTCTCTGCACGTATTAGGCCTAAGTTCAAAATCCTTATTCTGGTGTCCAAGACACAGAGGGCTCTCGCCCCCAAATATTTAATTGATGTAATTCGCCGCTCTCTTTCTGTTTCCTCGCACCGTCCTCTTCGCTCCTCGAACAGATTGGATCTTTCCGTTCTTCGTTCTAGAACAGCTATGGCGCAGTCCCGATCGTTTGCCTCAATTGGTCCCTCTCTCTGGAATACACTGTCTCCTTCTATTCGTTCTCAAATTTTAATAGGTAGGCCTAACCCCTCGTCTTCTTGTGCTTTCCTCAAGACTTATTTCTTTTCTCTCGGCCTTGCGCATTGGGAGCGCCTCTGAACGGTTCACCCTACTAGAGGCGCTTTATAAATGTTTAAATACAATACAATACAATAGGCCTACAATACATGGACCTCCGCCGATTCTTATTTCTGTGCAACCCCTCTGACACGATGCGCGTCTGTGAATAGTGCCATACGCTTAGACTTAAATAGCGCTTTAGATTTTCGATGGTGATCGAGTCGATGGGAATATTTCAGATTAGAAGGTCTGACTCATAAGCATGATTGTATGAATGCATAAGCTTAGGCCCTAATTAACTCAGTCCGTCATTACGACGAATATAGGCCTAATAGAGTGAGGTCTTTGTTCGTTTCAAAAGCCATATGCCGGTTGCTCGACCCTCCACGATATGATCATTGCGCCAACAATGCATAGAAGCAGTGGCGGTGATCTTGTCTGAGAGGTGGGGGGGGGGACAAAGTCGGCCAGGGTCGGGCGATGACTTTTTTTAGGAATTCATGCCCCCCCTAAAAAAATTTCCCACAAAAGTTGAAGACTTTTCTGCAAATTCGTCTCCCAAAAAGTTGGGAGTCACAAAAGTCCATAACCTTTTTTAAGTCATTCACCTTTTTTTACAACTTTTTCCGGACTCCAAACAATAATCTTCTTACGAATTCGTCTATAAACTTGATAGCCTTTTTCCTTTTTTACATATTCATCCCCCAAAAATTTGATTACCTTTTTTTAGGAATTCATCTCCAACAAATTTGATGACTTTTTTAGAAATTCTTCTCCGAGAAAAATTTTATGACCTTAATTCTTCTTACTTTCTCTGAATTTTCGGGGACACTTCTGCTCAAAAAAAGAGTTTTTTTTACCTCATCTGGTCAAAAAGGCTGTGAAAACCCTCACACGCAATTACATTTCTTGGCCTTTTCTCGTGTTTCTTCCAAATTTGGGGGGACAAATGTATGGCGTGTCCCCCACTCTGAAAGTTGGGGACATGTCCCCCGTCGCCCCCCCCCCCATGATCGCCGCCCATGCATAGGAGGCCTAACGCTGCATATTAGAATCGGCTACCGGAGCTATAGTTATAACTTATAACTTTTAAAAGTTATAGCACGTAGCTGCAGTACGAACGTCATTTATTAGACCTTATACGATCAACGGTGCGTAGGTTAGGGCCGTTAGGCCTACGCCTCGCTACGCTCGTGAGCACTGGCGGCGATCGTATTTGACAGGTGGGGGGGACACTTTCGAACTGATCTGGTCAAAAAAGAGTTTTGAATTGATCTGGTCAAAAAAGAGGTAAAACAATGACTTTTTTGGTGTTTCTTCAAAATTTGGGGGACAGATCTATGGTGTGTCCCCTCACTGTTAGAGGTGGGGGTCTTGTCCCCCTTGATACCCTGGGATCGCCGCCCATGCTCGTGAGGTCAGAGGATCTTCACATTCTGTAAACTGGATTGCATTACACCAGTGTGATTCTCGTTAACGATAACGGTAACGAAAATGTTCACGATGTTTCGAAAATAACATGATTTCGTTAGCGATAACTTTAACTGTAGGCCTATAGGCCTAACTAAAAATATCATTAACTAGGCCTATAACTATAACAAAAATAACATTAAATTCGTCGAAAATTTGCATCGTCTCCCTTCGCGACTGTTAAATAGCCCTAATTGCAATGGCGTCGTTGATAAACCACGCCTAATAATAATCATAATGATGAATAATGATGATGATGATGATGATGATGATGATGATGATGATGATGATGATGATGATGATGATGATGATGATGATGATGATGATGATGATGATGATGATGATGATGATGATGATGATGATGATGATGATGATGATGGCAGTAACAATGATGATGACGATGACCATGGATGCTCAGTTATTGTTTCGAGTCTTGATCAGGGCTCAACTGAATAATTACTATGATTCTATGAAGGCCTTCTCCGAGAAAATAATAGGCCCCCGAGTGGGCATTGTTTAAATCTTCTGGGTCCAAAAAATGGGGGTAGAAATAGGCCCTACCGCTTATATATTATATCTCATTGCTTATTTCCCTCCCCGAAAATTACGCCTATTGTAGACCGAAAATGATTGGACACAAAAGGCACGTGATCAACATCGGTTCATTGATTGGATAATAATCGATGACGTCATCTAAGACAACGGGTACACTGGTGACGTAATAATCCATTGCCATGGTAACGCTAATAGACGGGCGTTTATTTTAAGTTTCTCCTGAAAATGTCGATTTTCGATTCATTTTCGACGTATTTTTGGCCGAAATGACAATCCTCATGTTCAGAAATAAGACGATCAACAAGGTGATCGATTACAAAAGGTATTTAAACTTTTTATTATCGAAAATTTCGATGGCAACGAGCTGGCAAAAAGCCGCAGGACGGTGAGAAAAGCTGACTACTGTGTTGCAATATTATTGCATACGGGCGACGCAACGTAAAACTTAAATGCCTGGCTTTTTAAATAACACTAATGTATAATTATATTCGTTTATTCAAACAGATAGTTGACAGAACGCAACTATTGACAATAGTATAAAATATACAATGATTAAAACATGAGGATTAAAATATTAATTTGAAATAATACCAATACTAGTTCTCATTAAAATCAGTTAGAGTAAAATTAGGAGCTAGCAATAGTAATGAGGATTAACAAAATGAGGGAAGAGGAGGTGAAGTAGCGTGTTAGTAGATATCTTTAAACATAAGCCTTGGTAAGAAGTGTAGGAACCATGTTTTTGCAGAAGTTTGTTTCAAGTTTTGACAAGTTTGTTAGAAGTTATAACAATAAGTTGCAAGAATATGTATGTATGTATGTATGCATTTGTGCATAGGCCTACATGTGTATATCATGTATGTGTATACACGTGTGTATGTTTCAGAGGCGCCGCCAGGCTTAAAAAAATTGGACGCACACCCCTCCCGTCTCCTCCCAT
The DNA here is from genome assembly GCA_963556255.1 of Allolobophora icterica. Taxonomy (NCBI): domain Eukaryota; kingdom Metazoa; phylum Annelida; class Clitellata; order Crassiclitellata; family Lumbricidae; genus Allolobophora; species Allolobophora icterica. Next base: position 63,040,640 of record OY744609.1, on the reverse strand, counting down.
CCACACCCGTCCCCTGTGTGCCACTCGTAGTCATATACTGAAAATGACTCAGAGTGACTCACAAAAGTACAGTATAACACATGCATATGATATCTTTTGATATTATCTATGCATACTGTATGGTAAACCAAAATTACACAGTGAAATTGTCAAAAATATCGATGCGATGCCTAATCCTTGTGTGGATTTGAGTTGGTGAGTGGACGCACGTGCGTCCAGTGCGTCACGCTGGCGGCGCCCCTGGTATGTTTGTTTGTATGTATATGCATGTATATAGCCTATGTACATAGGTATTTATGCATGCATGGATGCATGTATGTACGTATGAAGTATGTATGTATTTGTGCATGCATATGTATATATGTTTGACATGTGTATGCATGTGTGTATGTTTGTTGTATGTATATGCATGTATGTATGTACATAGGTATTTATGCATGCGTGGATGTATGTATGTACGTATGGATGTTTGTATGTATGTACATACTTCTGTACATAGGTATGTATGTATGTATGTATGCGTGCATGCATGTGTATATATATGTATGTGTATGTATGTTTGCTTATATGTACACTTCTGTATCTATGTACATAGCTATTTATGTATTTAGGTATGTGTGCATGTATGCAAGTACTGATGAATGTATGTATGTATGTGTGCAACTGTGCATGCATGTATATATATATATACATATATATGTATATACTGATATATGTATGTATGTATGTATGTATGTATGTATGCATGTATGTATGTACGTGTGCATACAGGTGTATACATTGTATGTGTATGCCTGTATGTATGTTTTTGTATATATACGTATGTATGTATGTACACAATTGTACATAGGTACTTACGTATTTAGGTATGTATTTATGCATATTTGTATATACTGATGTATGTATGTGCGCATGCATGTATATATATGCATGTATGAATGGACATAGGTATTTATGTATGTGTGCATGTACTTATATACGGATGAATATAGGCATGCATATTTGCATGTATGTATGTATGTATATATGTATGTATGTGTGCATGCATGTAAATAATTATTTGTAGGTGTATGCATGTATGTATGTTTTATATTTGTTTGTAAATATACATATGTATTTTTGTACACAGGTATTTATGTATTTAGGTATGCATGAGTGTATATATGTACTGTTGTATGTATTTATGTATATATGTATGTATGCATGCATGGATGTATGTATGTATGTATTTATGTATGTATGTATGCATGTGTGTATGTATGTATGTGTGCTTGCATGTATAAATAAATATGTATGTGTGTGTCTGTAGTCTGTATGTATGTTTGTTTGTATAGATACGTATGTATGTATGTACAAAATTGTACATAGGTATTTATATATATATATATATATATATATATATATATATGTATGTATGCATGCGTAGATATATGTAGGTATGTATGTATGTATTTATGTATGTATGCATGGATTTATGTATGTATATATGCATGCATGTGTATATATATATATATGTGTAATTGTGTATGCAAGTATGCGTGTATGTATGTTTGTCTATATATACACCTGCATGTATGTACATAGGTATGTATGTATTTAGGTATGAATGCATGTGTGTATGTACTGATGTATGTATGTACTGATGTATGTATGTACTGATGTATGTATGTACTATGTACTGATGTATGTATGTACTGATGTATGTATGTACTGATGTATGTATGTATACTATGTACTGATGTATGTATGTACTGATGTATGTATGTACTGGTGCTTGTCTGGATGTCGTTGAGCTGTCGTGTTCGCCAGCGTTCGCTGTTCATAGTGTCTTCTTGTAAAGGTATACATGTATATCACATGTACATTGCTCATAAATAATATTTTATTGAACTTTAAACAACTCGCCACAATCACTGTCGTAAACTTGTCCAAACTATTGGGGGAGGGGGCATTTGGTTATTCATTCTACACTTGTTGCATACATGGACACATACGTAGGCTACTCAGAGGCATTCTGTGTATACTTGTATACATAGAATGCATACATGCATTATGCCTTAATATGTAGACAATTTCTATCAATTGTTTCAGGGTTAAACTATAGAGAGATCATACTCTTGCAGAAATATCGCCGAAGTTAATCGTAAGAGGCAGGTAAATAGCATTTACTGTATATGATTAAGCCTATATTGAAGCTGTTAAAGTATAAGAGGCATGGATTTTATTCAGTGATGGGCACTAAACTTTTTTTTTAGTTAAACTAAAACTATTTTCCAACTAACAAGAAATAGTTTAACTAAAGTTGGCAACTGATTTTGGAAATTAGTTAACTAAACTAAAAAAAAGTAGTTAAACTTTTTTCCAACTTTTTTCCAACTTTTTACGACAAACATTTTTACAATAAAAGACGTTAAGTAAACTGTAATAATGCAAAGCGTCAATGACAATTTCACCTTCAAACTATGTAATGTGTGCTGTTCTGGCATACAGTTACATATGTTCTGTAAGTAGTGTATGAATTTGAAAACACAGGCTGTTAATGCTAAAACCATTGCTGACAGTGTTCAATGTTCACTGTGGAAAAATAGTTGCATATTGCTGATTTTTTTTGTTAAACTTTTTAGTTAGCAACTAAAATTTTGTGGTTAAACTATGGTTTTAACTAAACTATTTTTTTTAGTTAAACTTCTTCCTTAACTAAAATTTTTTAGTTAAACTAAAAGTTAGCAACTTTTTAGTTAACTATTACCCATCACTGATCTTATTACACAAAGCATTAGTTAGAGCTGTAATATGCCAAAACAATTTCTGCCGACGTCAACAGCCTTTGTTGCTATAAGATCCATCCACACAGAGCATTAAATATTCATTTTGTAAGAAGAACAGGAGGCAGAAAAATGCAGATTAAAAGAGGAAGAGTAAGAGCTGAGATTTGTAGGAGGAAGTTCTCTCTACTACTGCGAAATATCCACCACTGAAGAATCCATATGCCCCATACATTTCGATCCTGCCCTGCAGTGTGCGTCTTCCCTCTTACAACCAGTGCTTTTTTCAGCCGGAACGCGCGCCATTTTTTCAGCTACTAAAATATCATTTATTAATTTTAATAATAAAAGCAACAATTTAGTTATTTTAATTTAATTTCAGTGTTGTGAACTGTTTTCAGTGTTTATTGAGACCCCTCCCAGCCCCCAATCCCGTTTATCTCGGGATTTTAGCCCTTCCATAATTGTTCCGTTCCGGAACCTTTTTTTTCTAGAAAAAAGCACTGCTTACAACCAATCAAAAATTCAACTCGAACAGGAGCTCAGTGTACGCAGACAAGCAATAATACACAAACTTTCATGTGCTTTTTGATAACAGCGCTATAGAAGTCTTTACATTAGATTCCATTACAGTAATGCGAAGATCAAGACAATTTAGACGAAGGTAACTTCAAAGCAAAGCCCAGAAGATCATATCCCAAAAGTCAGCCTTCAAGACTCAAGTAAAGCCCAAAACAAAAGATGCCAGGTATTTCATATTCAGATTCGTTTATATCTTAAAGACATTTATTTTTCATATTCAGATTCGAGTGTTTTATATCTTAAAGACTTGTATTTTCATATTCAGATTCGTGTGTGTTAGGCCTATATCTTAAAGACATGTATTTTCATATTCAGATTCGTGTGTTTTATATCTAAAAGACATGTATTTTCATATTCAGATTCGTGTGTTTTATATCTTAAAGACATTTATTTTTCATATTCAGATTCGTGTGTTTTATATCTTAAAGACATGTATTTCATATTCAGATTCGTGTGTGTAATATCTTAAAGACATGTATTTTCATATTCAGATTCGTGTGTTTTATATCTTAAAGACATTTATTTTTCATATTCAGATTTGTGTGTTTTATATCTTAAAGACATGTATTTTCATATTCAGATTCGTGTGTTTTATATCTTAAAGTCATGTATTTTTCATATTCAGATTCGTGTGTTTTATATCTTAAAGAAAATGTATTTTCATATTCAGATTCGTGTGTTTTATATCTAAAAGACATGTATTTTTCATATTCAGATTTGTGTGTTTTATATCTTAAAGACTCGTATTTTCATATTCAGATTCGTGTGTGTTATATCTTAAAGACATGTATTTTCATATTCAGATTCGTGTGTTTTATATCTAATAGACATGTATTATCATATTCAGATTCGTGTGTTTTATATCTTAAAGACATGTATTTTTCATATTCAGATTTGTGTGTTTTATATCTTAAAGACATGTATTTTCATATTCAGATTCGTGTGTTTTATATCTTAAAGTCATGTATTTTTCATATTCAGATTCGTGTGTTTTATATCTTAAAGAAAATGTATTTTCATATTCAGATTCGTGTGTTTTATATCTTAAAGACATTTATTTTTCATATTCAGATTCGTGTGTTTTATATCTTAAAGATATTTATTTTTCATATTCAGATTTGTGTGTTTTATATCTTAAAGACTCGTATTTTCATATTCAGATTCGTGTGTGTTATATCTTAAAGACATGTATTTTCATATTCAGATTCGTGTGTTTTATATCTAATAGACATGTATTATCATATTCAGATTCGTGTGTTTTATATCTTAAAGACATGTATTTTTCATATTCAGATTTGTGTGTTTTATATCTTAAAGACATGTATTTTCATATTCAGATTCGTGTGTTTTATATCTTAAAGTCATGTATTTTTCATATTCAGATTTGTGTGTTTTATATCTTAAGGAGATGTATTTTCATATTCAGATTCGTGTGTGTTATATCTTAAAGATATGTATTTTCATATTCAGATTCGTGTGTTTTATATCTTAAAGACATGTATTTTCATATTCAGATTCGTGTGTTTTATTTCTTGTAGACATGTATTTTCAAATTCAGATTCGTGTGTGTTATATCTTAAAGACATGTATTTTCATATTCAGATTCGTGTGTTTTATATCTTAAAGACATGTATTTTCATATTCAGATTCGTGTGTTTTATATCTTAAAGACATGTATTTTTCATATTCAGATTCGTGTGTTTTATATCTTAAAGACATGTATTTTTCATATTCAGATTCGTGTGTTTTATATCTTAAAGACTTGTATTTTCATATTCAGATTCGTGTGTGTTATATCTTAAAGACATGTATTTTCATATTCAGATTCGTGTGTTTTATATCTTAAAGACATGTATTTTTCATATTCAGATTCGTGTGTTTTATATCTTAAGGAGATGTATTTTCATATTCAGATTCGTGTGTGTTATATCTTAAAGATATGTATTTTCATATTCAGATTCGTGTGTTTTATATCTTAAAGACATGTATTTTCATATTCAGATTCGTGTGTTTTATTTCTTGTAGACATGTATTTTCAAATTCAGATTCGTGTGTGTTATATCTTAAAGACATGTATTTTCATATTCAGATTCGTGTGTTTTATATCTTAAAGACATGTATTTTCATATTCAGATTCGTGTGTTTTATATCTTAAAGACATGTATTTTTCATATTCAGATTCGTGTGTTTTATATCTTAAAGACATTTATTTTTCATATTCAGATTCGTGTGTTTTATATCTTAAAGACATTTATTTTTCATATTCAGATTCGTGTGTTTTATATCTTAAAGACATTTATTTTTCATATTCAGATTCGTGTGTTTTATATCTTAAAGACATGTATTTTCATATTCAGATTCGTGTGTTTTATATCTTGAAGACATGTATTTTTCATATTCAGATTCGTGTGTTTCATATCTTAAAGACTTGTATTTTCAAATTCAGATTCGTGTGTGTTATATCTTAAAGACATGTATTTTCATATTCAGATTCGTGTGTTTTATATCTAAAAGACATGTATTTTCATATTCAGATTAGTGTGTTTCATATCTTAAAGACATTTATTTTTCATATTCAGATTCGTGTGTTTTATATCTTAGAGAAATTTATTTTTCATATTCAGATTCGTGTGTTTTATATCTTAAAGAAAATGTATTTTCATATTCAGATTCGTGTGTTTTATATCTTAAAGACATGTATTTTTCATATTCAGATTCGTGTGTTTCATATCTTAAAGACTTGTATTTTCGTATTCAGATTCGTGTGTGTTATATCTTAAAGACATGTATTTTCATATTCAGATTCGTGTGTTTTATATCTTAAAGACATGTATTTTTCATATTCAGATTCGTGTGTTTTATATCTTAAAGACATGTATTTTCATATTCAGATTCGTGTGTTTTATTTCTTGTAGACATGTATTTTCAAATTCAGATTCGTGTGTGTTATATCTTAAAGACTTGTATTTTCATATTCAGATTCGTGTGTGTTAGGCCTATATCTTAAAGACATGTATTTTCATATTCAGATTCGTGTGTTTTATATCTAAAAGACATGTATTTTCATATTCAGATTCGTGTGTTTTATATCTTAAAGACATGTTTTTTTCATATTCAGATTCGTGTGTTTTATATCTTAAAGACATGTATTTTTCATATTCAGATTCGTGTGTTTTATATCTTAAAGACTTGTATTTTCATATTCAGATTCGTGTGTGTTAGGCCTATATCTTAAAGACATGTATTTTCATATTCAGATTCGTGTGTTTTATATCTAAAAGACATGTATTTTCATATTCAGATTCGTGTGTTTTATATCTTAAAGACATGTTTTTTTCATATTCAGATTCGTGTGTTTTATATCTTAAAGACTTGTATTTTCATATTCAGATTCGTGTGTTTTATATCTAATAGACATGTATTATCATATTCAGATTCGTGTGTTTTATATCTTAAAGACATGTATTTTTCATATTCAGATTTGTGTGTTTTATATCTTAAAGACATGTATTTTCATATTCAGATTCGTGTGTTTTATATCTTAAAGTCATGTATTTTTCATATTCAGATTCGTGTGTTTTATATCTTAAAGACATGTATTTTCATATTCAGATTCGTGTGTTTTATATCTAATAGACATGTATTATCATATTCAGATTCGTGTGTTTTATATCTTAAAGATATTTATTTTTCATATTCAGATTTGTGTGTTTTATATCTTAAAGACATTTATTTTTCATATTCAGATTCGTGTGTTTTATATCTTAAAGACATTTATTTTTCATATTCAGATTCGTGTGTTTTATATCTTAAAGATATGTATTTTCATATTCAGATTCGTGTGTTTTATATCTTAAAGACATGTATTTTCATATTCAGATTCCTGTGTTTTATATCTGAAAGACATATATTTTCATATTCAGATTTGTGTGTTTTATATCTTAAAGACATGTATTTTTCATATTCAGATTCGTGTGTTTTATATCTTAAAGACATGTATTTTCATATTCAGATTCTTGCGTGTTATATCTTAGAGTCATGTATTTTCATTTTCAGATTCGTGTGTTTTATATCTAATAGACATGTATTATCATATTCAGATTCGTGTGTTTTATATCTTAAAGGCATGTATTTTCATATTCAGATTCGTGTGTTTTATATCTTATAGACATGTATTTTCATATTCAGATTCGTGTTTTATATCTTAAAGACATTTATTTTTCATATTCAGATTCGTGTGTTTTATATCTTAAAGACATTTATTTTTCATATTCAGATTCGTGTGTTTTATATCTTAAAGATATGTATTTTCATATTCAGATTCGTGTGTTTTATATCTTAAAGACTTGTATTTTCATATTCAGATTCGTGTGTTTTATATCTTAAAGACTTGTATTTTCGTATTCAGATTTTCGTGTTTTATATCTTTTTTAAAGAAAGCTGTAAAACACAGAGCTCATGAACACCAGGTTGTATATTTTAACATAGCTTTTCATCTGTTTGCATCTTTAAAGAAATTGAGGGTTGAAAGGGGTGTTTTCAGCAAATATACATTTTAAAAACCCAGAAAGTCAACAATAAAGCAAAGCCATCGTCAACAAAGCAAAGCTCAGAAAAGAAGAAAACAGGTATTTTGAAATTCAGATTCTTCTGTTCTATTTCTCTATGAAAAAGCTTTAAAGCATAGAGCTGAACACCAGCTTATAGATTTAAACTTAGCTTTTTTATCTGTTTCTATCTTTAAAGTAATTGATGGTTGAAGGATACTTTCAGCAAATAAAATTAAAGCATCCCGACAGTCAACTTAAGTATGACAAAGAGAAGCAACTTCAACAAAGCAAAGCCAACTTCAACAAAGCAAAGCACAGACAAGAAAACACCAGGTATTTGAAATTCAGATTCTTTTGTTTTGCTTCTTTGAGACACTTTATGGGTTGAACAATTTTTAGTTCATAAGAAATACAGAACATTAGGACATTAGCATTGTGGCTTAGCATGGTCTCGTCGTTGCCCATCAACTGCGAACTTCATCGTTTCCCTCCTCACCACCAGAGACAAGTAAAGATCAGCTTGAAAAGTAGCGACAAGGCCAGAAGAAGAAAACGACATCTACGCTACAAAAGAAATGAACGCTGCAACTATAATTGGAAGTTTGGAACATTCGACATTTATGCTTCAAGAGAAATAAATGCTGCAAAAGACAATTGGAAGTTTGAAAGTTTTCTTTTCAAAGGAAAAAAGAAAAGCCAGTACAGAATGAGGTCGATTAACTGTCGGCCTTCAAATAATGAGCTGCATATTTTATATCTATATATTGTCTATGACTTCTAAAACGAACCGACTATATTTGTTAATTTACTAACACACCGTGTTAGATCCACGATATTGTAAATGAATTTAATATAAATTCCAAGCATACTCCTGCAAAGCCGTGACAAGAAATATCCAGCCTACAGTTTATAGAAAGTATTCCTTTGTACAATCGCGATGGGCATTGTTAATATATTCTGGTGATGGGGTTGAAACATTGTTACATCCAGCTGCAGCTTTCAAAATTTAACAAACTGCAAAACCTTTTTGCTTCACTGAAAATTTGCATACAACTTTTGCAACAAATTTAAACAATAACAACTTTCACAGTTATAAGATGCTTCTAGCTCTTAAAGCAAAATGTGCATTGAGTTATTTTATCGCTTACGTGCAGTAAAGAAAATTTAAGTGAGATAATTATTCAGTTTTTTCAGATAACATAAAAAGAAAATTTGCTTTAAAAATAATAGTAAAAAATCAGATTTTTTCTGAGAACTGATTTTTCAGAGAAATTCTGATTATTCTGTTACCTCTTTCACGATCTGCTGCCATGCTGGTAGCCTGAAAAAAAATTAGCTGAAAATAATTTAATGAAATTGAAATTATTGTTTTAGGCTGTTATCCCTGGCCTGTGGATCTGGCACTACTAACGTCTAATCTAATCGTGTTGTGTTGAATTAACCTACTAACCCCTCACTCTTTGGCCAGGACCTTGTCGTGGTGAGTGCCATGGGCTTTCAACTAACACTGGCCAGACTTTGTATTAAACGGTGCCGTATTTAGGCATAAGCTTACTAGCTTAGGGCCTCACAATCCTCAGGGGCCTAAAATATTCAGAATTTTTTGCAGGGTCTTTTTTAAATTTATGTGTACTGTATTATATATTATGTAGAACTTCTTTAAACGGCTTGTTTAGCAAATTCTATCTTAACCGTGTAAATGCATTCATTTGAAAATAATTTGAATTCTTCACTTTAAATGCCTTGCTATTAAATAATTAAAAGGCATATGTTTTCAAGTCTGATGTAATTTTTATAAAGCTTAGGGCCTCACCAAGTTTAAATCCGGCACTGGTATTAAACCGCATTTAATTCAAGTTATCATTTTGTAATTTGACAGCTACAACTTGTTACCATTTGTGTTTTTGAACACACGTTCTTGTTTATTCGTTTGTCACGCTCAGTATAACTGCACCAGATGCTGAAATCTATGTACAGTGCCGTAGAAGTCAATCTCCTCATTGCATTACCGTATGCAGCAACAGCTGATCTCAGGTCTGTATTTGACAACGTTCAGCCCCCCCCCCCAGTTGAGAAGGTAGGCCTAAAGTACTTCCAATTGTGCTTCTCCAAGTATTGCTGTTTTTTTCTGTCTGTCCTTGTGTATGCAGATTAGGGAGATTTAAGTTTACAAAAAGTACATAATTAGCTCTAGTAATATCAGAAGTTTTACAAACCCTCTGAATTCATCCTTTGAGTAATAAAATAGTAATTTTGAACAACAATAATAACCCTAATTAATATAAGTGTATTAGGCTGTAAAAAGTAGTACATCCACTTTCTTAATCGTAAACTCCAAATTTCTAAAGCGCTACTCCAAAGTAGCGCCAAAAGCGCTACTCTATGGATAAAACATATAGCACCAGCTTACTCAGAAGCGCAGAAGAAACCAAAGCTACGCCTCTACATTCACAATTATGATGTAGTATAGCCTATGCAATGAATGGGTGCTAACCCGAGGTTATCATAACGCTAATCAGACCGAGTATAAAGCTGTTTTATTAGAGAATTTACTCTAAACTATAGGTTGCCAAAATGGCCGGCGTCCAAACATCACAGAGGGTCAATGACCGGCGTATTCACTGAGGGCCCAAACGTCACGTATACCTCTATAGACTCAAGATCGATATATATAAGCAACCCGCTTAAAACCCGGCACCATTATAGGTTTTTTCCGATCTAGGACAAAATCCAACGACGTGATCGGACTAAAATAGCGTATTCTTATTTGCTATCGTCCATGCCATACTATAACTCGTTCGTTTATTTTCTGCGTGGTAGGCCTATATATAATCAGCAGGAGTGTTAACTGTGGTTGGCATAGCATGCAGTGAGAAGACCCGCAGAGCTGGATAAGCGAAATGAATGTGCAAATGCTTCCCTGCAGGGGGTAATTGTCTGAATCAATGAGTGACTAGACTCTCCCTGGCTTGGCTACAAATTGTCTCCTGATTGTATCAGACCCAGAGGCGCTTCATCGCTAAACTCCGTCACGAGAATCATTCGGATAAATAATAGTCATCGATTTCTTCAGCAGCTCCCAAAAAAGCTGAATCTTGTGAACCGCCCCAATAGCTTAATGTAGCTAATGTGCATATATATATAGGCCTATATATATATTTATATATGAATGTTTGTATGCCTGTATGCATTCGTAAGTGTGTATATTTTATGTATGCATGAATGTAGGCTATGCATGTATGTATTTATGTATGTATGTATGCATGTAATGTATATATATTATATATGTAAGCACGTATGTATGCATGCATATGTGTGTATGTATGACATGTATGACATGTATATAAATGTATGAATGCTTGCGTACATACATGTATGTATGTATATATGTATCAAGACACTTAGCCTTCTATAGCGTGTCTTAAGTAGTTCACAAAGGCTACGAAATGTTTGCGACTATAATTATACAGACCGAGTTTATTGCTTCACTGAAATTTCGCCAGGTGGCGTGCATGCGTGCAAGCCGCCATTTTGTTTCGAGTTCAAAAATGGCGTAGGGTTTCGTGCGTCGTTTGGTGGACTCCTTTCGTGCGATTGGTGTCTGTGTAAGGGTATACGCTCCTCGAGTCGGTCAATCTTCGAGTCTGCTGCAGATTTTGTGGTTTAGACGACATTCAGAATGAAATTTGGCTCATGGCGGTGTATTGTTTCATACAGGCTAATATCTATTAGCACTCTTCAGTTCTGGTTGTGTCATCCGTAGCCAAGACCGACCATGGGATACATACATGCAAACACACATAGATACACACATGAAAACATGCATACATACATACACACATATGCAAACACACATATACATGCACACATACATAGTGCACAAATACGTACATACACACATACATCCACTTACATCATATATACATATATACATACATACACACATACATAATTATATACATACATACACACACGCATATATACATCATAATTATTACAATTATATCTTCTTCTTCCTCCAGCTTTCGATAGCAACGCTGATTAGAAAACAAAAACGCACAACAGTTGATGTGTGAATTCTAAAACTCTTAGAAAGTTTTACTCTATATTTCTACATCTGTTGAAAAAATTGTCAAAGTGCAAAGCTATTCGAATAAAAAAAATTAAGGCCAGACGTCATATCGAGTATTACTTATTCTGCGCAGCAATGAAAAACAAACACGCAAATTCATGATTGCGTCATGCCATCGATTGAGTCAAGGAGTTTAGACCTAGGAGACAACAGCTTGAAACCACATCGGTTAAGCTGGTATCGTGACGTAAGAGAGTGTTGTGACGTAACAGAACGGCGTCGGCTGAGTGAAGGAGTTTAGATATTAGGAGGTTGAAGCCGCAGCTGCCTTGTTGATGGGCATAAATATTTAACTTCATATTGGTTAAGATGGTATTGTGACGTACGATAGTGCAGTGACGTAACAGAGCTACGTCGGCTTAGTGAAGGAGTTTAGATATTAGGAGAAAACGGCTTGAAATCGCAGCTGCCTTGTTGATGGGCACAAACACTTAACTTCGTATTGGTTAAGCTGGTATAGTGACGTAAGAGTGCAGTGACGTAACAGAGTTGTCTGAGTGAAGCCGTTTAGATATTACGAGACAATAGCTTCAAACCGCAGCTGCCTTGTTGATGGCATAAACACTTAACTTCATATTGGTTAAGTTGGTATTGTGACGTAAGAGAGTGCAGTGACGTAACAGAGCTGCGTCGGCTTAGTGAAGGAGTTTAGATATTATAGCAGAAAACAGCTTGAAGCAGCAGATGACTTGCCGGTCATTACAGAACATCTAACTTTACTTTGGTTGAGCTGGTATCGTGATGTAAAATGTAAAATTGCTTGTTTTGTTGAGAAATACGCCAGTTTTGTACCATGCGAACGGTTAAAATTGTTCAAAACAATTTCCTCCTATTCGCACGTCAACGGCCCTTGATTCCGTAAGTTGCTGTTAGACTGTTGGATCATTTTTTTCAAGTGTTGATCAGTGCGGCTGACACGCATTTCCCACTGGCTCCCCAGGCCAACAGTCCGATCAACGCAGGCTCCTGCCACCTAACCTCCTTGAGCCGAAAATTGCTTTATCGCATTCACAGATGATATTTTTCTCGGTCAAGAAGATATCCAGTTGTATCAGTAAGTAGCACTGGCTCTCTGCAAAAAAACAAACACATATTAAATCATTTATATGGTCTATGCCAGGTAGGCTAGAGATTCCGTTACTTGGGTCTGTCTGGTTAGGACTTAATAAAAGTACAAATATGAAGGTATATAGAAATTTTTAAATCGCTCTTCGAGATCGCGTGAGTCTTATGTATTTGCAGTATGCAAGCTGACAGAGCTTAGGAAGAATATAGAGCTCGTTCGTGTTAGCGAATGAATAAGCGGAGTGAATGAATGAACGAACAAACGAACGAGTCAATGAGGAGTGAGCGAGTGAGTAAGCAAATGAGTAAGTGAGTCCAAAGTGAGTGCATGAAGTGAGCGATTCAGTGGATGAATGAATGAATAGATAAATTAGTGAATGATTGAGCAAATAAGCGAGTGAGTGAGTGAATGATTGAGTGAATGATTGAGTGAATGAAATAAATAATGAACGAACGGAGGAAATTGCAACCTTGTCATCATGCTTTAATTCTCCAGTAGTGTTTGCCGTTGCCTTTCGTTGCACTCCAAGAATCAGCGCTGGAGCACTTCCGTTTTCCAGCGCTCCAAGACCGTCTACCTTCTTCCGACATATTTGCTGATCAACAGGACAGGCGTGACGATCCATGGACACGCTCTCTGCGACCACAGTGCCACTTATCGTCACGCATGACCTATCTTCCGGAGCAGATTTAATCTTACTACAAGTGCCAAAATCTGTTACGCCTGGCTCACTTCCAACAGGCGGAACATTTCTTCCGTCACGTGTAGAAATTCCCGCTCCGCTTGACCGATCGCGAAACGATTGAGGCCGTATGGCGTTCCGGTTCATTGCGCTACTATCGTCGTATGTTCCCGCATATTCAACAGACCGTATCCGGTGAATTCGTTGAACTTCATCGGTCGTGGCTCCGTATGTCGATGCGGGAATGTTGCATCGTTTAGCGTTGGAGTTGAGGGGACTGGTGACCTGGAATTGCGAGTCCGTGCGGGGAGGCCTTACAGCGTCGCGGTTCTCCACCAAATAGTTGCGTTGTCGCATGTCTATAATTGCATGATCGTTCGAAGAGAATTGACCGGTCGATGTGAACCCAAAATTCGGTTGATGCCGGGATCTTTGATCGCCCAGGCGCTTTGCAGGTAGGTCAGGTGCGAATGCCCTGTCAACGAGGTTTGTCAGTCCAGGAGGAAGCTGCGATCCGACTCGGCGAAGACTTCGATCTGTCGTTGGGCGATGATGGCTGGTAAGATGCTCTTCCGAGGTCCACGTACGTCGGGTAAACGTCGCTCCCCCGATGGCGTCTGTCGAAGGACTCTTCCGGGAGTCGAACCTGAACCCGACCGATTCTTGTCCTGGTGTCTGTCCGTTCGTGCAGCTCGTTATGAGGCTTATTGCTGAGGAAAGCGTCTGCTCGATCGATGGGAGACTCTCGTCGTCGGGCGACGGCGAGCGACTGTCCGTCTTCGGGTCCGAGTGGACCGTCAGGATGTCCATCAAGGACCTGTCCTCCTCGTCGTCCTCCTCCTCGTCGAGCTGGACAAGACAGCAGCTGCTGTCCTCCGACTGCCGGGAAGTCGGGTGCAGGGAAGTAGAGGTAGGTCCCTGCTGGTGGAGCCCGCCGGCGGTCGATGGCTGTCCGCTTGTACCTGGGTTGTCCGGGAAGGCCCGGTGCGTGATGGGATGACCGGATCCGTGGAAGGCCCCTCCTCCTCGGCCGTGATGGTGGATCGTGGGTCGCATGGCCAGGCTGCGCATCATGATGGTACCAGCGCCAGCTCCGGTCATCGACATGGACAGGCCGAGGGAGAGCGAGGCAATTGATGACAACCCCATCGAAGTATCCATCTTCTGAAATATGGCTGCAATTCCAAATCAAACTGACATCATTTGATAGCTTATATATGTATAATATTGTGTATATATACATACACATATACAGAAACTCGTTGAAACGAGGCCGCCTTATACAGAGGTCATTTCTAAGTTGGATTTAACTTTTGGATCCATGACTTCGATAGTGTCTAACTTACTTACTTGTTAACTGATTGAATGGCTCGCTGGCTTACTTACTTACTTACTGACTGACTGACTGACTGACTGACTGACTGACTGACTGACAGGCTGGCTGGCTGGCTGGCTAACAGACTGACTGACTGACTGACTGACTGAATGACTGACTGACTGACTGACTAACTGACAGGCTGTCTGACTGGCTAACGGACTCACTGATTCACTGACTGACTCACTTACTCATTCACTCACATTCATCCACTCACTCATCCACTCATCCACTCACGCACTCACTGGTTGGCTGACTGACTGCCTGACTAACAAACTTTGCCGTCGAGTCTTGGCCATCTCGTCGAGGCCTTGCCGTCTCCTCGAGGCGTGGCCTTCTCCTCGAGGCCAAACATCGCTGGTTGGATGACAAGGCAAGCGCGTTATTGATTGTGCCATTGTTTCAGACAGGCGTGTAATAGAGAGCAGCTTACTTCGGCGCCTTGGTTTGCACGCCGTCACTTCCTCTTCGACGGCTCCTTTCTCCACACACAGTCGCTTCAGGTTGGCAATTTCCCGCTGTCAATGAACGAAATGAAAACGCTGTTAGTCTGCTTTCTACTCGACGGAACAGTTTTATTCAACGACCTAGACAATTCCACCAGCGCATTTGCTTAGAGAGATGTCAGACTTAACAGTTTATTCACGATAGCAGTATGGTTGATCTACTGAAAAAAATACAAAATGTGGGAAATATGTATTTCATTGTTTTTCGCATATGACCCCAATGTTGGGCACGACGGGATGCCCTGTTCCTTTTTGCCCAAATAAGTTTGTTGTTCACAGAAACACGTTCCGATGTCTAGGAACAATGCTCTGATCGTGATGCCTAAAGTTAGTGTAATCTAAAATTCGAACTTTTCAAAGCGCAGCTGCGAAGCTAAGAGCAAGGAATCAGTTTAATCAGAGGGATTGTCCAGAGATGGTCAAGAGAAGGTCAGATCCGGTTCCCTGAGTGACCAGACGGAAGAGGAAGAAGAGCTGCTAAAGCGGGTTTCGTTGAGGGCAAGAAAGCTTGAAAGGTGGAAGATTGGATGGATTTCGGGTATTATTGGATGGATTAGGATTGGATTGAATGGATTATGGTAGGATTTTATGGATTAGAGTGGGATTGGATGGATTAGGGTAGGATTGAAGGGAGTGGAGTAGGATTGTATGGATTAGGGTAGGATTTTCTGGATTAGGGTGGGATTGGATGGTTTAGGTTAGGATTCTATGGATTAGGGTAGGATTTATGGATTAGGGGTGGATTGAATAGATTAGGGTAGGATTGGATGGATTATGGTGGAATTGGATGGATTAAGGTCTACACCAATCACAAATGAACATGTTGATGACACTGTAATCAACGTTTTGTTTCGTGTCCCCATATATTGTCTAGTTTTAGCTTTGATTGTTGAAGATTGTTGCAGTTGATTGTTGGATGATGATGGACTCACATCTTTCCAGTTCTTGTCATCTTCCAGATATTCGATCTTCTTCTCGGCTCTTCTTCTCGCTCTCTTCAGCAGCTGAATACGGAACTCCTGTCGCTTCTTCGTCGTCACCATAATGCCTATAAGAAACGAGCTCAGTTGCTTAGACCAGTCAGACAAACGTGTGTCCAGTGACACTGTAGTCAGCCTTCTGTTCGTGGCACCATATATATTCTAGTTTTAGCTTTTGAAAAGCTATCAAGAGATGCGCTACAGTAAAATTATATATATACACACACACACACTCATACACACACACACACACACACACACACACACACACACACACACACACACACACACACACACACACACACACACACACACACACATATATATATGTATACGCGTAGGATCAGTAAATGCGACTTTGAGGCGGGAAGAAATAATTACTGAAGGACTTGCATAAGGTCCCTATACAGTAATCGTCTCAGAAAATGCTGGAACCATACTCTCCGCTTCACAGGTCGTGCGAAATAACCAAATTAATGGCTACTGCGTCCAAATTTAACGTGTAGGGTATAGCAATGGTTATGGCGGTCATTTTCCGGTTTATATATGTGTGTGTGTAAACATAAACATCCCTCCTACATATACGTATATATATAGGCCATAGACAAGTGTCTTAAAACTACGTGCATACGTATACCTGAATAGATTATTCTACAGTTTTTTGTCGAAACCTTTCTGAGGCGCTCTTTGCTTGCTTATAGACGATGATAGAATCGAATCGAATTGAATAGAATCGGGTAGAATCGAAAAACAGAATTGGATCAGATCAAATCAGTTTAGCTTATTCGGCAAAAACAGTATTTTAGCTGATTTTCCTAGACTTATATGGTTGGTAGCTGGAACATTTCGTTGACAGGTTAAGCCCACGTTTTGCCGATGAGACAGACCTCGACATTCGGTATTGATCCGAAGTCCACATCTCTATACCAATTCTGCACACTGTCTTGTGAGATTAGATTGGGTTGGATTAGATTAGATTAGATGATTTGAAATGAGGATGGTTGACTGACCGTTGATGACCCGTAGGATCCGCCAGAGGAGGAAGATGATGAGGAGGGCGATGGCCTCCTCCCCTTGCGTCCCTGTCACGCCCTCCATGAAGACGACATCAAGAGCGAAAGACGTCAGGACGATGACGGCGTCAAAGATCTACACATGGCAACGCTTCGATCATAGATCAAATGCACGTCATATGATCAAGTGACGACTTCCCTTGATCCATTACTTTAACACTTGCTAATCTCTGTCAAAGATCTACAGATGACAACGCTTCAGTCATAGGTACATCCGTCATATAATGAAGTGACGACTTCACCTTCTTTCGTCAATTTAATCCTTGCTAATCTCTGCCGTAGATCTACGCGTCACAACACTTCAGTCATCGATCACAAAGACGTCATTTCATCATCGGTCAGAGTAACTCAATCAACGTCAACGCGTCTTGTCACCAAATGACTATTTCAACTGTCAAAGATCTGCTACACCTGATAATTTTTTACTATTCTCAGTATCAGTATCTGTATCAATATTATTCTGCAATTATTATACGTGTATACGATCAGTAAATGCCACTCTGAGGCGAGAAGTACTGTAATAATGACTGAGGGACTTGCATAAGGCTCCTACACAGTAACCGTGCGCTACAGAAAAATCTGGAACTCAGACTCTTCGCTTCACAAGGCGTGCGCTCTAACCAATTAATCGCTACTGTGCCCACGTTTAAACATGAAGGATTTAATTCAATAAAACCTGAATAAGAAAATTTGAACAACTAAACGGGTAGAATTCGAAGGCGATAAACAATGTTAATAAAAGAAGTGGCGTTACTCATTGCCTAAAATACTGAGAAATATCAACACTCTGCCTCACACTGTCAAACTCTAGGCCCTACTTGAACTGCTAAGCAAAATTTTGTATTAGACTGAAATCGTATGTAATTGACTTGAGCTAATCTCTACAGAATTCATGCTACAAACTGCACACTCCAGACAAGTAAACTGCAGATCTCTTGTCAGTAAACATACTATTTTTTAGGCCCTGGCGTTATCATAATAAAAGCCGCCGAGAGACGAATGTTTTAGCGAATGGAATTTCTTGCAGTTATTATAGATTTCCGCAAGAAATTCCAGCGACACTCACTTCGAGTTTCTTCTTGAAAAATTCACAACCCATTCCCGCAACTTTTAGGGAGACCTGCATGAATGGAAACACGAAGCATAGTCATTATTCTTACACAATAGGCCTACCTATAGACTAATTTCTGATTTCTCTGGTCTGTTGTCTTTCAGCCGTACATCTACAGCGTCTCACGAGTCTTGACGGCAGTTTTGCTTCAAGCGATGGTGGATGATGTTCGGTGGATTATGATAGCGGCGCCTTAGAAGTCATTGGATTAGATCAGATTGGATTGGATTAATATTGACTCCCAATTTCCAATTTCAGATGAACATAGACGCGAGTGCGATTCAACTTTACATAACCCGATCTGACCTAACCCTACCGAACCTGACCTAAATACACCTCACCTGACCTAAACAGACCTCACCTGACCTAGATACACCACCTGACCTAAACAGACCTCACCTGACCTAAATACACCTCACCTGACCTAAATACACCTCATCTGATCTAAACACACATCACCTGACCTAAACAGACCTCACCTGACCTAAATACACCTAACTTGACCTAAACAGATCTTACCTGATCTTTCTAAAGGATGCAACATTTTCGTGAGGTACTTAAAGGCAGTACGTTAAGTGTCTAGTAATTGCATACATATATACATATATACAGTACATACATACATACATGCATGCATACATACATACATACATACATACATACATACATACATACATACATACACACAGACACATACATACAGATACATATATACATACATACACACAGACACATACATACAGATACATATATACATACATACACACAGACACATACATACAGATACATATATACATACATACACACAGACACATACATACAGATACATATATACATACATACACACAGACACATACATACAGATACATATATACATACATGACTAATGCAACTATTGCTTCCTCCAATCATTCTGATAAAATCTAATCAAATCTTCCAATCTAATCAGATCAACTGCTAATCAAATCTTCACCTGAATGACAAATATTCCTAGAATTGCAATGCTGGCGTAGTGGAAGATGTGCGCAATCTTCAGCAGCCGATCGGCGTAGGAATACCGTCGGAAGTAGTAATCCGCCGTCGCGTTCCAGCTGCTCTTGACTGTCGCAGTCCCTTCCGCCGGAAGTGGCAGGTCGCGTCGAAGCATCGTCGGATCGACCCAGAAGGCCGCCTCGCCATTCAGATACATTTCGTAGGAGAGACTCGCAACTTCCGGTTCAGCCGATGATGTTTCATTCCAGGCTACTTCCGCCGGAAATGAGTCCGGCTGTCCAGAACCAGTCCTTAGTTTTGTAGTCTCTCCCCGAACCCCTGTCCATGACCAACCCGTTGGCTCCCACCTCATCTCGCCCTGTCCAGTCATCGCCAACCTACTTCCGCTTCCTGTTGAGCTCTGACCTTCCGTCGTTTCCGGAAGGTCACCGTCATCGCGCCACGTGACCGTTGATGAATCGAAATCCGGCGTCGATCCAAGCCACCACGACCTCCGATCTTCGCTGTCGCCGGACCTTCTGGACTGGCGCACGGTTTCGATGATGTACTGGATGTTGTTACCATCGTATCCCTCGAGTTCAGAGGTGAAGGTCTCCTTCAGAAACTGCATAGCTTGGTCAAGGTCGCCTGTCGCCTCTCGATATTGACCTCAAAGTGAAACAATGATTGGGAATCACTGGGGCGCCGCATTTACGACATGGGTGCCTAAGGGGGAAGGGAGCTTTCACACTTCGTTCTTCGGTTCATGACCAAATTTAGAAGCATATTTAATTACAAAGAAGTGACCTGCAGCCCTGAGGCAATAGGAGCCGGCGTGGGCGTAGTTAGGGGGGGGGAGTGTTACAGGTTCAAACCCCTCCAGAAATAAACTCACTGACTCACTGACTCATTGACTCACTGACTCACTGACTCGTTCACTGATGAACTGACGCAGATTGAAAACACGTGTCATCGTATGAAAGGCGCCAGAAACAGCGTTGTCAATCATCGGCACAACTACTCAATTCGGGAAATGGGATGACAAACTGTAGTGTCCATGGTCCATAAGGAGAGGGCGTGAACGGCCACCTCTCCACCCTGGTGGTTGCAAAGGTCCCAGAGAAGGGATATATATATATATATATATATATATATATATACATATATAATATATATATATATATCCGGGTTGAAAGAACGGATTACTTACTAAGGGGACGCGTGAAAGAGCGAAGGAATTATTTGAGCAGCGTGCGTAGCCACCCCCACCCTGCAGGTCGATCCGCAGGGTCTTAGAGAAGGCCTCTGGGGATGATGACGAATTGGTTTCGTCCAGTACTGAGAAGGGAGGGGAGTTCGATCCACTGGGGGTTGGTCGAAGTAATGCGGAGTGTCCAGTTTGCCCGAACTGACCAGGCAGTGCTGGATGGACTGGACGCTCCGTTGGCTGTCAATTACGGTCCAATCATGGGCCACATTTAGCCCCGAGTTGGGTAATGAGATCAGGGCATCCTCTTCTTAGTCTTGCCATCCATCTCGGTCGCTTCTCCAAGCTCAGCAGCCGCACTCAATCGATGAATAATTTATTAGACAATATGGCCTCCCTCTGCTATCGATAGATTCCAAGTGTATGTATGCGCAAATGTAAAAGGAAACGTCTTGCTATAGCGAACGCATGGTCTCAAACCAACTAATTGATCGGGTGCGATCCTTAACCACCGCTGCCCGTTTGAATGGGTGCCCGCCATTTAAGGTTCTGTGTACGGACCGTGCTAGCCCGAGATTTAATTCTCTGCGGTAATTAAGGCACTGCTAGTATGCGATCCTGGATCTTCACGCGCAGAGGTGTTTTCAAGCCAATGACACATTCGCTCAAGGCCAGTAATACATTCGTTCAACGCCAATAACGCATTCTTCAAGGCTAATGCCACATTGACTAAAGGCCAAAAGCGCATATCCCAAGGCCAATGACACACAAAATTACCTCAAGGTCAATAGTGCATTTCTCAAGGTCAACGACACATTCCTTCAAGGCCAATAACACATTTCCCAAGGCCAAAGACACATTTCCTCAAGGCCAATAACACATTTCCTCAAGGCTAGTGACGCTGAATAAATAGCTAACTGATTGACAGACTGACTGACTGGCTGACTGATCGTCTGATTTTATCGTCTGATTTATTGATTGATTGATTGATTAACTGACTGATTGATTGATTGATTGATTGATTGATTGATTGATTGATTGATTGATTGATTGATTGATTGATTGATTGATTGATTGATTGATTGATTGATTGATTGATTGCTTACTCCTCATGGCATGAAGGTCGAGGAGGATTTCGGCGATGACAACGGCTGCATCGACGACCATCAGGATGCAGAGTGCCAACTGGACTGGTCGACTCTCGAGAAACCGAACCGAGCGCCCTCTACATCTGCACATATGAACACATATATCCACACAGATCCACGCAGGTGAGCACAGATCAAATGATGATGACGACGACGACGACGACGATGATGATGATGATGATGACGATGACGACGATGATGACAACGACGCCTTACACCTTCGCAAGACTATTACCATACAACGTTCATCATCATCATCATCACCTTTCACCAATGTGATTCTCCTTAGGCCTACAGATTTTAATTTAGTTACGGTTATAGTTAATGATTCTTCATTTGAGTTATAGTTACAGCTATTGTTAGTATTATTTTTTAGTTACAGTAATAGTTATATTTAACGAAATCATTTTATTTTCGTCAACGAACTTTTTTTTACCGTTTTCGTTAACGAGACTCACACTGATATTAAGACGCGTTACACAATTTGCTTAGAGCTTCGAAAGGCTTTGAAGAATGAGTGCATTCAGCTTCATGAATGCACGACGCTCAATATTCACCGACATCCAATGATCCAAGGCGAACATAGGCTATTAGCTGTAGCGCACTTTCACATTCTCATGTTTGTCGATATTGCACTTTTCAATCAATCAATCAATCAACTTTTCAGGTTTTATGTAACAACAATAACTATGAATTTTCGTTAGTATTATTTTCGTTATAGTTATAGTTAATGATATTTTTTAGTTACAGTTATAGTTATCGTTAACTAAATCATTTTATTTTTGTTAACGAACATTTTCGTTGTGCTGAAGACGACCGTTATTATCAGTGTGCAGAACAGGTACGCCTAAAAGGATATTGGATCCGAATAAAGTCATCAGCATCACCATCGTCATCATCATCACCATCGTCATCATCATCATCATCATCATCATCATCATCATCGTCGTCGTCATCATCATCATCATCATCATCATCATCATCTTTGCCTCAGACGTCACTGTCTCATCGTCGTCATCATTGTGACCGACGTCATTTCCAGTATAATCAATATCATCACGTCGTCATCGTCAACAACTGCATCATAGCTAAATCTATCCGCATCAAAGAAACATTGTGTTCTTCGTCACACACGAGATACGCTGCCATTTTCCTCTGGCGTTTCGTTTCGCTTGGCTGCATCGGCTTCTGGCAGCAGCAGCAGCAGCAGCAGCAGCAGCAGCAGCAGCAGCAGCAGATAGCCTGACGGTGTTAATCGAATCAGCGTCCACTGAGGTCAACGCACGCAAATATCGACATGCTTAATTGAACTGGAATGTCGAACGACTGATTAAGTTTTATTGCGGAACCATTGCTTTCTCAGTTTCTCCACGGTGCTAACCAACCGATGGGCAAATGACGTAAAACATTTATGTGGAGCCCATACAGAGCCTTCCGACCGCCATTTAACTTCCATTTCCTTGCCATATTTCATAAATGTAATATAAATCTCCAAAACTTCTCACCGTCATACAAGAGCCTAGTCAAAGAGACCAGCTAAACACCGGCGCTATATCAAATAAGTTACGTAAGAAAGAAGTTAATGGGTCAATTTGTTATCAGGTCTGAGCCTGAGACTCAGGCTGGTGCTAAGAAGGAAACCGATTGTGATTTCACGGCGCACAATTATTTGCTAGGAGGATGCAAGTTGAGTTGGAAAGCAGTGGGCGGAAGGCATTATGAGTCATCTAGAGTTGGAGGAAAAGTTGCTGATCTGACACAGCACTTGTAAATACAGGGAGAGCACCACAATATGTTCCGTTGTATTATTGTTATGGGATGGGCATTGCCAAAGCGGTCTTTGCACTGGCTTTCTAGTCGGGTAGGGACGCTATTAGGCAGTGTCGGACATTTTCGGTTGTAGGGCCCTCCATCTGGAATGGTCTCCCTCTAAACCTGCGCTTGTTGCCACTGCTAAACTCGCCTGCTTTTTGTAAGTCCCTCAAATCCAGTGCTTTTTTTCTAGAAAAAAAGGTTCCGGAACGGAACAATAGGTTCCGGAACGCAACAATTATGGGCGGACTAAAATCACGAGAAAAACGGGGTTAGGGGTTGGGAGGGGTCTCAATAAACACTGAAAACAGTTCAAAAACACTTAAATTAAATTAAAATAACTAAATTATTGTTTTTATTATAAAAAAATAAATAAATTATGTTATAACTGATTTACACGAGAAACACATTGAAATATTGCCAACACTCCATCTACTGAACAGCAAACAATGCAATGTGCTTCAGCAAGTCAGTAGTTCAGTCGGTAGTTCAGTCAGTAGTTCAGTCAGTAGTTCAGTCAGTATTTCAGTCAGTAGTTCAGTCAGTAGTTCAGTCAGTAGTTCAGTCAGTAGTTCAGTCAGCTGCGTTCATCTGGCATGTTAAAACGAAATTCTTGAGATGAGCTTCGTTAGGTTGATCCTATCAGAGACAGAAAGATATGGAGCCATCTTGTACAAACCTTATCGTCGGCACATACCTGACGGAAGAGAGAAAAAGAAGAAGGTGTAGGGTGTGGTAATTCAACCCAACCGTTGCCGTATTGTATTACCCGATGAATTTGTGGCAAAGGACTAGTGTAACAAGGGTACAACGTGGCTTCCAAATTTCCGGTTGGAATTTTAATCTTCTCGTTTAGTTCAGGGGAAAGCGCGAACGCACCCGACTTACCCACATTTGGGGTATTCGCAAGAGTCAACCCAACCAAAGTGCAATGGTTGAGCCTCGTCCTGGAAGCACCGCCATCTTGACCACGGTCGCTTCTGTGCCAGGTAAGTATGATTTGCCACACAAGTGCTCAGACTATGAGCAACCGAAGCAACACTAATTGTGGTTTCATGTAATTTACAATCAATAGAATTTTAAAGATAATCCTGATGGGCTGTGGCAATGTTCCGATATTCTAAGATGCAGCAATTTTAAATTGCGTAATTTTTGTGTTCATCTTTGTATTTGAACATTTCAAAGCAATTATTTAGCTTTTAATGAACTTTAACTCAATTTTGGCGCAACACTCCATCTAGCGAACAGCAAATAAAGCAACGTGGCATGTATTTCAGCATTAAGTCAAAAGCAGCTCATAATCTTCTTTAATAATTCAAACTGACAAACGCAGTAAGATTACATTGAAACATGACAGTACAATAAAATCTTAACTAAATACACGGTTTGGCAGCAATGCAAAGCGCTGCCCTAGAGGAGGGTTAAGGAACTTAAGGGTATCGAACCGCGATCTAATGCTCTCCTGGCCATGAGTGCTACCATTAGGCCCATGGTGAGAATTGTCGGGGGGTTGGGGGTTCATCTCCCCTGGTCTTTCTTAGGACCCCATAGTAAAGTCTTCATTGCAACTCCAACTCCACATGTAATCAAAGTCAAACCCCCCAGTCTTTTTTCTACAATTCTCATACTGATTGGGCCTACTCTATCCCCTCCCAAATTGAGGCCTGTGTTCGTGACGTCCAGTATTACATACCGAATTTTTGGAACGGGACTAACGTAACAAGCGTAGGCTACAACGTGGCTTCCAAATTTTTGGGTTGGATTGACTCTTGCGATTTTTGTTTGGAAATTGGAAATTGACTCATCGTTTATTTCAGAGGAAGCGCGAACGCAGTCCTTCTCTAACACAAATTACGCACCCGACTTACCCACATTTCACATTTGTGGTAATCGCAAGAGTTAACCCAACCGAAGTGCAATGGTTGAGCCTCGTCCTGGAAGCACCGCCATCATGACCACGGTCACTTCTTTGCCAGGTAAGCATGATTTGCCAAGCAAGTGCTCAGACTATGAGCAACTGAAGCAACACTAATTGTGGCTTCAAGTCATTCACAATGAAGTTTTAAGATTATCCTAATGGGCTGTAGAAATGACCGATACACTAAGATTTAGGGCCTATCATTATAAATTGCGTAATTTTGGGGTCCATGTTAAATTATGTATTTGAACAGGTCCAAAGTAATTCAATATTCTGTTAATTTCACTAAATTTTGGCACACCACTGTCCTAGTCCCACACAGCTCTTTCTTATTTACCTATATATAATTAAGGGTCTGTGTAATGTTGTTTAGGACGTGATTGAATGTAAGTTAAACGCAGAACAGTAATTTATTCATCTTAATACACCGGCATTATAGAGGATAAAATGTTAGAATAGGTTCGGGGTTATAGTACAATTTCGAGACTATTATAGACGAGGTGGAAGTTCCTGATTGGACGAATTGAAATGTAACGCCCATAGTTCGAGAATTCGTGACTTTCGGTTTTAAAATTCGTAAAAATTCGTGAATTTTTGGTCTATTTTAAAATTCGTAAAAATTCGTAAAAATTCGTTGGGCCATTGTTGGACCTTTTTACATTGACAGTGGCGCTTTGCAGAAACAGCGTAAGCAACAACAACAAATGTGATGACGTCATGATTTGTTGTGTTAAGCTTCTGCTTAGAATTTAATGTAAAATTAAGAAAAAAGTTTGTTACGTAACGAGTTAATTTAGTTAAAATCTAATTTCTTAAAGATGAAAGAACATAGACCGGAGTGGAAGTATGCAGTAATTTTGGAGAAGGAAAGGGTAATCCAAAAATACAATGTTGTTTTTGTGACAAGGAATTTGTTGGTTGTTCTGCCCGAATTCGGTAGCATTTGCTTGGCGAAAACAGAAACCAGAGTCGAGTGGGAGCAGTGGGCTGTTTCTAACTCAGAATCAGAGGACGATGAAGTAGAAGACACAGCTCGGTGAACGTTGCAAACCCTTTTAAACAATGTTTGGTTGCAAGCTGTGTTAGTGACTGACTGGTCACACTGGAGCTGGGGCACTGGTGGTTTTTCGTTCTGCTGATTAACACTCACAGTCACACACCCCAACTATGATAGAAATCGAATTTCAAGACTCCAAGTAAAACAGTAACTGAATATCAGTAACATTGTGTTGCTAGTCAACTATCTTTTGCGGCTGATTGATTGCCTATGACATTGACACTGACTTGCTTTAAAAGTTGAAAAGTAAACAAATAATAAAATTCGTTGCCATTGCAAATAATTCTATTATTTGATTATTTCACGAATTTTAACGAATTTTAAAACTGCAGTCTTAAAATTCGTTAAAATTTGTGAATTTTTAAAATTCTTAAAATTCGTAAAATGCGAATTCTCGAACTATGGTAACGCCCTTTCATCAAAGATCGTCTGCTCGGAACGAACGCGAGGCTGTCGTCCGCTAATTGCATGAAGATGTTTCAGTTGTGCGTTCGACGTTGAAGATGTCAGTTGCTTAACTTGCTTTCGAGATCTGACAAAGCGCAAACGCCTGATCTAGTCGAAATTAGGATCAAGGAGTGAATATTCTCGATAGACGATCAGTTAGAAGTGTCGAGAGGTCAGTGACAGAATTGAACCTCTGTTGGCGAGTTTAATAGAGAAGTTGATCTTCGGAAAGTGTATTGAAACGAACGGCTTAATTGCGACTGATCTGCCATGAGATTAGCAAGAATTCGAACGATTCAAGCTCGGTTATCTCGTAGTACAGTGTGAGCGAAAGCGAACTGGTCGAAGACTCGAAGTATAGTCACACTTCGATTGTGGACTGAACATTTCTGTTGGAGAGAATACGCAGTCACCAATCGGTTGAGGACAGATTCATCAAAGAATTTGATCGGGAGAAAGCACAAAGAAGAATCGGTGAACCTACTGGTGATGGGAACCGATTGGGATCAACAGTGACCACACGGCTCTGGATCTAGTGGGGCAACTCTGCAAGTCTAGGCAGTGGCGTAGCTACCATATGTGCAGGGGGTGCAAGGCACCCGGGCCCACGACCTCCAGGGGCCCACAATATTGGTAAGAACGCAAGGCTGCAGGCCTTAGAGAACCAACGGGGGCCCGTACGGAACCTTCTGCACCCGGGCCCAAGAAAAGCTAGCTACGCCACCGAGTCTAGGCCTACGTACATCTATGAGAGGTTAGAATAGGGCCTCAATAGGCGAATAAAAGATAAATACTTATTTAATACAGATGCTGGTTAAGTAAGGTATAAATATTATATATAAACTGAGTTACTAGCCCGATGACGTAACACTTGCTGCCGCAAATGAACTGTTGGCTGAACTGCTGTTGACTTTATTGAAAAATATAATTATATCTACATTTAAAGAAAAACATGTCTTACAGCTCTGTCATGTTTAATGATGTCGACCAACCACAAATTGACCTTGAGGGCACAGGATTGAATTTACAAGTGTACGTGGTATAAGATCCAATACGTAATTCCCTATAAGAGGAGGCGTCACATACTCCATCTATAGTGACAAGCAAACAAAGGTTGAGGTTTGTTTTCGTGTAAGTAAATGATCAGGTGAGTGAGCAAGTAAGGTACACCGTGCGAGCGTCGCAGGTAAAATTAAATATTTGCATGTAAACGGCATATTATGCGAGAAGCGACACAGGCTATAGGGTCGTTGAACCTTGACAACAAGTACTGTATACGCTAACGCTTTAACGACCAGAGTGAATGGGAAACCAATGCAGGTCGTCATCAAAGCGTTAAACATGATATAGCTACGGACAATCCCCCTTATAGTAATCTCCCTATATACACTCCAATGTGTCATTTTGTATTGTTTGTTTTATAAGTCATTCCGATCTGTATTTGAGTCTGTTAGAAGCAATTGAATAATGGTAGAGAAACAAGAGGGCGGCATGTAGGCCCGGACAACACAGCTGGTGTATAAACTGAAGCTGTCCACATAATCGTTTTAGGCATTCGATCTCGTGTGTTTGCTCTACGAGATACGTGCACGCGGGTCAACGCACTCTCGAAACAACGAGACTCCTATAATATTAATAATTGCTCAAGGGAGGACCACCATTTGTCGTCAACTTTCACTCAATTGGACTCTACACATATCTACACAGGAGTAGCCCAACCTACACATAGACTGCATTTTTATAGGTTTGTACAACCCGTATTATAGTGTTTTAGTCGTCCGAGAGTTGGGGTTTAAACCCCCTAGCTCTTCTGCTAGCCCTTCACTTCAGCTAAGGTATAACTGAAAAGATATGGGGGTGGGGCTAGGAAATTAAAATATCTCACGAGGAATCAGTTTTTTCATATGCAACATATTAGATTTTGACCTGAGTTCAAGTGCTTTGGTTATCTGTAAAATATTTGATACCAGCCCACTTTTGACAACTAAACACTGGCTTTATCTATGCATGTTGACTGGCTCAGCCTCACTCTTTCGCTGTCGCGGGCTTATCCCTTCCCTTGGTACTGCGTGGGACCCTACTTGCTCGGTTCTCTCGCTGTCTGTCTCTCTGTCTCTGTCTGTCTGTCTCTGTCTCTGTCTGTGGCTCTGTCTGTCTGTCTCTGTCTGTCTCTGTCTGTCTGTCTGTCTGTCTGTCTGTCTGTCTGTCTGTCTGTCTGTCTCTCTCTCTCTGTTCAAGTTCTGTTGTTCATCGTTTAAAGTCTTTATGTTTCCGCGAGGCTCACACGCTGAGAGCACCTCTCAATAGTTCGCACCGTGAGAGGCGCTTTATGAATTTACAGATACAAAACCATACGATATAAAGGCATACGTAAATGCATATATGTCTATATATACATCTAATATATGTATACACATATGCAAACGACCAGTAATGAAATTCATTTCCTTCGCTACTTCATAGTATAACGGATGGCTCTTCCTTTCATAACCTTCTCCTTCTTCCTGCTCCTCCTCGCCTTCCTTCTCCTCTTAGTATCTTCCTCTATCTCTTTCTCTTCCTCCTCCTCTCCTTCTTCCTTTTTTCCTGGCCTCCTCGTGCCGTCCTCCTCGTGCCGTCCTCCTCGTGCCCTCCTTCTTCTATTCCCTGCTCGGTCACTCCCGTCTCTCCCTCGTTCCTCTTCGTCCTTGACACGTCTGTCGCTTGCGATAGACAGCCCTTCAGAACGTTTTAGCATAGTTTTCACTTTTTCTAGAAATGATCTTGCCATAGAACGAACCGATTGACCTCAGCCGCAAGCGATCAGTCATCTTAAGGGAGACATTGGAAGAACGAAGCATCTACCACCACACCTGACCGTGCACCGCAACCGACATATATATATATATATATATATATATATATATATATATATATATATGTATATATATATAAAGAGAGAGACAGAGGCAGACAGACAGAGAGATAGGTACACAAAGACAACGAGACACAGAAGCAGAAGCAAAGGGAAGATGAAACGAGTATAATACTGCAAGAAGTCACATTGATTAGATTTAGCGCTATATAAATGTCATTGGGTGTCAATGCATAATTCTAGGAGCGTCTAAGAGGCTTATTGCACAAATGATATCTAGTTTATAATGTGTGTGTGTGTGTGTGTGTGTGTGTGTTCGTGTGCGCGTTTGTCTGTGTGTTTACATGTGTTTTTATTTTGTCGCCAAGAAAGTGTACCGATGGCCCAAGCATGCATGCATACATACATACATACATATATATATATATATATATATATATATATATATATATATATATATATATATATATATATATATATATATATATATAAGCCTTTTCGAGAAAGTTCTGGCAAGATCCAATTACGTACGCATTTGCCTTCACGGCAAATTCCTATATAGCTAGAGGCGACAATAAATCGATGTTTTGTGCATGACAAGTGGCGCTATCGAAGTTTCTCAAGGCCCTGCACACGCATGACAGAACTAGAAAGAGAGAGAAACATACATATACAGACAGACGGACGGACGGACGGACAGACAGAAGCACGAACAGAAATAAACCGAGAAAAACGGAACCAGACCTAGACAAACAGAGAGATAGACAAACAGACGATTTCTGAGTAACGGGGACTTTAACTGCTTTGAAGAACCTTTACTGCATGTCGTCAAAAAGATCGGCGTCATTTCAAGCTGTCAAAGCCGTCTATGGTATTGTTTTGTATCGTATCGTATTGTACAGCGCTGCGGTGTAAGGCCGATGTCTGCTAACAAGTTATTTTATGTCGCAAAAACATCTGCCTATACGTTTGGCATTTTACACGCAGCCATCGACAGACTGACTGACTGACTGACTGACTGGCTGGCTGGCTGGGTGGCTGACGGTTGGATGGATAATAAACGGATGGATGGGCTCCTGAGTGGTTAATTCGACGTTAGCGCTGACAAAACCTGGATAAGTGTGTCTTTGAGATCGAAAGCAGCATTTTCATCGGGTCTCAGCTATGTTTTTAGAGGCGATGTGCTCTAAACCGTCTCAAAGAGAACAAAATGGATGGACGCGAAGGGCTGAGGCGGTAGACAGACAACTGGAGGAGGAAGAAGAAGAGGAGGAGGAGAAGGAGGAGGAGGAGGAGGACCGATAGCAGAAGAGAAATTGCATGTATCGAGGAGGAAGAGGAAGAAGGGGCATTAGTCTTTGAAATCGATCAATAAAGAATAATGCCATCAATAACTCCACTCAAGGTCTCCTAGCACACACATATATATACATATATACAACTACATACATATACATATATATATATATACACATATATATATATATGCGGTACACAGGAACAGCAGCTGTGCACTTGGAGGGCTGTGTAGCTTCACGCGGAAGCGTCGCTACTGGCGCTGCATTTCCACCGTGACTACAGAATTCTCTCTCACATCAAACGGAATACACATAATCAAATTACACAGTGGCTCTCGTGTATACTGACTGATGACTGATATAATGCATGTGTGGAAGCAGCGCTCGTGAATAAGCTGATGCCCTCCGCTTAGCTTTCAAGCGGTGCTAAAGAAATTTGGGAGTTTACGATTATACGAAGACTGATCATTCTGTGGTGACAGCGCATACTATATGGATTAGTTTTAATACCCATCTCATCGTGAGACAATCAGCCTTGGACTAACACCGACAATCGGTCTTATCAATTAAGTATTCTGATGTCCCATTGTAGTCCAGAGCGAATGCTGTTCAGCTATTCTTTTTATTTATTTGAGCTCAGTTTGTATATACCTAACCTTTCACCGACGATAACTTGATAAACTAGGAAATAAAGTGGCTCGACCAATTTGTAATTTGTAAAACAATCAGATTTGTAATTGAACATATCCAAATTAATTTAATACGAATCAAAGTTCATCGATGTTTTAGCGCACACTTTATCTAGTGAATAGCGGAAAACAAAATGGCGTGTATTCGTGCAAGTAAGTCAGTACGCAATCAAATAAATAAGTAAGTAGCATCGGGATTTCCGATCATTGGCAGCTGTTCGTTTGGCATACAAAAGTGAAATTCGTCATATGAACTATATATAGATTACGTGCAGCTGGACACAACTCAAAGCAGACATGACAACATAACAAACAGAGTCGTACTGGGACCATTTGGGGATTGCCATTTCAATCTTGCACAGGGCCCCAGGCCCAACCTGTCCACAAAGTGCAGCACTAGAAGAAATAGTTTACCTAAGGCATATAGGCCTACTGCACATAAAAGATAATAAAATAATAATAATAATAATAATAACAACAACAACAACAACAACACCAACAACAACAACAACAACAACAACAACAACAACAACAACAACAACAACAATAATAATAATAATAATAATAATCGGCCGTTCCAGGAATAATTTTTTATTTTATCATATGTCTCCGGACAATTTTTTTATCTACCTGGGGGATCCTTGATACCCCGGGGCTAAAAAAAAAAAAAATAATAATAATAATAATAATAATAATAATAATAATAATAACAACAACAAACAGAGTCGTATTGGGACCATTTGGGGATTGCCATTTCAATCTTCCACAAGGAAATTCCAGAAACATAGCGCTTTTAATTTCTAAGACCTTGGGGACTGAAGTACCTCAGGGCAAAAAATAATAATAATAATTAAGTCAGCCCTCAAACGTCGTCGTTATTGTTTTAAACTGCTACTTAATACACTATTTGACTGAGTCGATCGATTGTGACGGCAACAGTCAATTGTACTTTAATGATCGATCGCTTTGGGAGTTTGCATGATATTTAGAATATTTTGTGCATTGACGTATAATTAATTCCTTTCTTCTATAGGGGACACGCGATCTGAAACTGAAGGAGCCCATGTGCCATGGCACATGGACATAATAGACAGTCCTCCACTGACTGCAAGATGAATTTTGTGTCAGTGGAGTAGCGTAGCAATCGCACAAAGCGGCTTCCAAATTCCTCAGCAATATGCTCCAGAGATTTGTGTTTAGAAATTGGAATTTTAATCTTCTCGCTTATTTCAGGGGAGAGCGCGAACGCACCCGACTTACCCACATTTGGGGTAATCGCAAGAGTCAACCCAACCAAAGTGCAATGGTTGAGCCTCGTCCTGGAAGCACCGCCATCATGACCACGGTCGCTTCTGTGCCAGGTAAGTATGATTTACCAACTAAGTGCTCAGACTATGAGCAACTGAAGCAACACTAATTGTGGTTTCGTGTCAATCATACACAATAGAATATTAAAGATAATCCTGATGGGTTGTACACCAAGATGTATCATTTTAAATTGCGTAATTTTTTTGTTCATAGTTGTATTTGTTACGTTTATTTGGTTTATGTTTATTTAATAAATGTTAATTTAACATTTGATAAATTTCAGTAAAATTTTGGCGCAACACTCCATCTAGTGAACAGCAAATAAAGCAATACAACGTGACATGTATTTCAGCATTAAGTCAGTAGCTTCGTGACGTCCAAAATTACATGCTGAATTTTTGGGAGGGGACTAAAGTAACTTTTATTTGTATTTCCATCTACATCTAAGAGATTGTACGGGAGGCGTTGGAAGAAGTGAATGAGGGAATAAAAGTGGGAGGAAAGTTGGTGAAAGCGCTGAGCTTTGCGATATGATCAAGAGGCGTAGCTAGGGGGGGAGCAGGGGGAGCGGCCGCTCCCCCTGAGACCATTTTCCAAGATGTGGGGCCTTTTTCACAGTTTATTTATTCCAATTGTTCAATTTTTTTATTCCAATCGTTCGAACGACATACTATCTGTTTTCTGGAACTCTAGAAAGACTTTGCGATACCAGATATGGGCATTCAGAAAATCAGCAGTAGGCCTACATGTACTCTTGCAGAATTTACCAGAACTAATAGTTGCCCTGCATATATACTTGTGGATGGTGAGATTTAAAGCTGCACTACGAAACAGCTGACTGAGGCAAAGGGTATGCTTGCAACCCTTGATACGTTCGAATTCTTAGTTCTTCTAATATTCTGGAAAAGTGCTAGAGACGGCTTTCAGTTTATCCACATATTTACAGAGAAGTAGCATTGATTTGGTAACACCTTCTCATTTGATTCAACTTTATGAAAACGATATTAAAATATGCAAAGTGAATTCAAATTTGAGTTTGAACGGAATGAGAATGAAGCAACCGAGCTGGTTCAAAAATGTGATATTACTACTGACTATAAGCAAAACAGAGTTCGAAAAAGGAAGAGATTCCATGAGTGGATAATCGAATATCTGATTCATGGTTGAAACCTAAATAGTGTCATAGGCGTAATTTGTGGGGGTACGAGGGGTACCCGTACCCCCACTTTTTGGACTGGGGGTACCGTACCCCCACTTTTTCAACAATGCCAATCAATATTTTATTATTGTGCCTTCCTACATATCACAGTCTCCGCCTTGCTTCGTATATTTGAGAAATTGGTACCCCCACTTTTTAGACCAAAGTTACGCCTCTGAATAGTGTCACTAGATTGTGTCACAAATCTTGACTTGAGTACTGTTCCTCATTCTATCTACTATGGCCTAGTTTCTAGTCGTTTGGCGTGCTTCAATCGAGTGCAATGCTCTGTGGCACGTCTTATTGGTTATATGCTGTAGGTCCTGCACTGGCTCCAGCCAACTATCAGCCAGCGTGTAGCATAAGGGTTGTTTCCCTGGTCTGGATGTCCTTGCTGGGATGCGCTCCAGCTTATCTGCGGGTCCTTTGCCGCCCCATGCTGGGAGTTCATGTTAGTCGCCACCTCCGATCTTCGAGCAAAGGGGTACTCATTGTGCCTTTTGCCCGCAACAGCCACCATGCAGAACCGTGTTTTTCAGTGGTGGACCCTACGGCATGGGACGGGCTTACCGGATCTATGCCTGTTCCCGAGAACTCCCTCTTATACATTATATACTCGATTGAAAACTGTCTTGTTTTGCCGTGCAGGAGTCGGGAGCAGTGTGATTCTCCTTACAGATTTTATTTTAGTTACAGTTACAGTTATAGTTAATGGTTTTTCATTTTAGTTATAGTTACAGTTATAGTTAATATTATTTTTTAGTTACGGTTATAGTTATCGTTAACTAAATCATTTTGCTTTCGTTAACGAAAACATTTT
The DNA here is from genome assembly GCA_963556255.1 of Allolobophora icterica. Taxonomy (NCBI): domain Eukaryota; kingdom Metazoa; phylum Annelida; class Clitellata; order Crassiclitellata; family Lumbricidae; genus Allolobophora; species Allolobophora icterica. Next base: position 63,005,090 of record OY744609.1, on the reverse strand, counting down.
CGTTACCGTTATCGTTAATGAAAATCACACTGAATTATGAAGACGCGTTACACAATAATTTTCTTAGAGCTTTGACGAATGGGTGCATTGAGCTTCATGAATACACAGCGCTCCATATTCACCGACATCCAAGGCGAACATAGGAATCATTTTGCTTTCGTTAAAGGCTGTATTTTCACGTTCTCACGTTAGTTGATATTGCACTTTTTTTTATCGTATTAACGAAAATAGCAATGAATTTTCGTTAGTGTTATTTTCGTTATAGTTATAGTTATAGTTAATGATATTTTTTAGTTATAGTTATAGTTATCGTTAACGAAATCATTTTTTGTTCGTTAACGAACATTTTCGTTATCGTTAACGTTAACGAGAATCACACTGGTCGGGAGCACCTCTGAGTAGCCCCCCTGAGGAGGTGCTATATAAATCCTCGAATGAATGAATGAATAAATAGCACAACTAATAGATTTGAGCATTTTACAAATGTGGCTTCCAAATTTAGTTGTGTTAATTAGATTCAAAGCATTTTTGCAACGTGAATGCCGATAATTATTTATTTTGTTAGTTGGGGCCTTTTTCATGTGCTCGCTCCCCTTGGTGTTGAAACCTGGCTACGCCACTGAATTGATCAGGCAATGTTAGCGAGCAGCCTTGGCAGGAGGGGCTGCAGAGAACCATGGACCGCCTGAACATGATCTCAATAGAATACGAAATGAAAATAAATGTTCTTAGACTGGATAAGTAAGAAGGACGGCTACAGAAAGTTGAAAGAGGAGGCTCAACACCGAGAAGAATGGCGCCGTTGAACATATGAACCTGCCTGAGGAGTGAGGGCAGAGAACCGAAGAAATTTGTATTTGAACATGTCCAAACGAATAATAAAATAATTAATAAATTTCAGTAAATTTTGGCGCAACACTCCATCTAGTGAACAGCAAATAAAGCAACGTGACATGCATTTCAGCATTAAGTCAGTAGCATCGTGACGTCCAGAATTACATCTTGAATTTTTGGAAGAGGACTAACGTAACAACAGTACAACGTGGTTTCCAAATTCTTACGATTTGGGCTTGGAAACTGAAATTTTAATCTTCTCTTTTATTTAAGGGGATAGCGCGAACGCAGTCCCCCACTAACAGAAATTACGCACCCGACTTACCCACATTTGGGGTAATCGCAAGAGTCAACCCAACCAAAGTGCAATGGTTGAGCCTCGTCCTGGAGGCACCGCCATCATGACCACGGTCGCTTCTGTGCCAGGTAAGTATGATTTACCAACCAAGTGCTCAGACTATGAGCAACCGAAGCAACAATAATTGTGGTATCATGTCAATCATAAACAACAGAATTACAAAGATATTCCTAATGGACTGTGGCAAATGTCCCGAAACAATAATATGTAGGTCCTATCATTGTAAATTGCGTAGGGGAACCCGGGGCAAGTTGGTTGGTGTTTACATTTTCTTCATTTAAACCTGGCGGCATGTTATCAGCAGACATTTATTTATACCAGAACATTACTATTCCTACTACTATTCTTACTACACAACAGATTTGTCTTACATAATTAAGAAAAAAACTAATAATCACTGAAGAAAACAATGAACCAGATCACCCAACTTGCCCCATGCATGGGGCAAGTTGGATACACCAATGGGGCAAGTTGGCTATACTCATGGGGAAAGTTGTCTTGTGGCAATAATCAGCAGCTTGTAAACTTATGTGTGAAGAATGATTGTCCAACAGTAATAACATTGGATTGTCTCGTGTTGGTCGAGTATGTTTGACAACATGTTCCAAATACTTAACAAAAACATCCGCTGTCATCCTCCCACTTTTGTTTGCTAATCCAAATGACGAAGGAGGTGCTCCAATCATTTGTGTATCCTGCATATTCACTCTCGAAAAATGGTGGCCTCTGGAGATCGAGGAGCTACTCCAGCGTTTCGCTTCATGAATGATTTGAGCCAGTCAATGCCTGCCTGTGTTCCATTACGTTCGGCTAAATCAAATGCAACTTTGCATACATCAGAAATTGGCAAACCAAATCCCCGTAAGCTCATTTCTTGGAGGTATCCAGAAAGTTCGCTTTCAAGTTGAGGAGTGAAAACCGGCTTATATCAACCACCATTGACAGGATACTTTTCAGGTCCAACTTTTAGATATCGCTTTAAGGTGGTTTCAAGGATTTCATAAACAGCTGAAGCCTGTGCAGGGTACATTCGCTTGCTTTTGACTTCTTCAACTGCTGCAATCATGCTAACGGAAGACCATCCACAGTCAGGGCCAGTATTGGTTTTCTAACGTAATTTCTAACCATTCTTGTGAACCGAAATCAAATATATTTTTTAAATGGGAAGAGCTGTTGATAGGATAGTAGTAGGCCTAGTTAGCTAGAAGGTGTCTACCGGACTTGCCGACCGCGAAATAGCCGACCTTCTGAACGTAGGGTCTTTCCGACCAGAAGTGACAGCGTTAAAATTAAAATAGGCCTATTTGTTTAAATAAATTCTATAAGTTTAGTCTAATACATAATTGGTAGGCCATATAGATTATTATTACAGGCCTAGGCCTAATGATAACATAACATAAAGTAACAGTATGGGGAAGTTGGTTGCTTTAAGGGGCACGTTGGTTTTATCAACCAACTTGCCCCAACCGTCCTGCCCCCGTAGGTAATCTTTGATAAAACCACATATAGCGGGACAACGTGAATAACTTCCATCATGGCCGACATACCGTTCAAAGCCACGATAACGGCGCTAAGCATTGTGCAAACTTCACATTTTTAGTCCCAATAGCTTGGGATATACAGAGAACTGAACTTTTTACGAAATAAGTTTGCTTAAGGTACAAAATTACCTTTTATTCGGCAAAAATTCCACAAAAATTCTCAGCGCAAAAACATGGACGCATAAACGTAATCACAGATGGCCTTGACCTTGAGTAGTAATATAATATTTTTCACTACCTCCCGTAAGCCCACAGGACTGCACAACCAACTTGCCCCACCAGCCAACTTGCCCCGGGTTCCCCTAATTATTTTGGTTCACATCTGCATTCGAGCATGTCCAAAGTAATTTAATACTTAATAAATTTCACTAAATATTGCCGCGTAGGCCTACTCCATCTAGTGAGTAACAGACGATACAATATGGCGTCAATATTTGTCAACCAGAAGCAAATCCACCATATCGACCCTTTCGGTCATTTTTCTGCAGTGCACCATTTTCAAAAAGCAATTTTCAAGTTACCAATAGTATCAATAATAAAATTGTAGGCCTAATAATGATATTGTCCACTGCGTCTGCATTATTTAGATATACGTCAGTCTTCAGGTATGTGTAAGTGTATGGGTATGTATCATAATGTATGTGCAATGTGCATCTGCACGTATCTGTAGGCCTATGTGATTTTGTGTCGGAGTACGTGTAGGCCTATGTATGTGTTAATTATGTACAATGTATATACTTATGTATGTGTGTATATCTGTATGTATGCAAATACGTATGTATGTATGTGCTTGCATACGTGTTTCTTTATGTATGTGTGTATTATGTATAACTGGGTACTACTACTCCCAAATATCTCAGGGACCTCATCTGCCCCCCCCCCCTCTTTCTGTAGCTTCTCACCGACCTCTCCACTCTCGTGACCAGTGGCGGCGATCTTGTTTGACAGGTGGGGGACATTTTTTAACTGATCTGGTGAAAAAGAGTTTTGAACTGATATGGTGAAAAAAGGTCAAAAAAAGTTTTCCGCTGACGCGCGAAAAAATTTGACGACCTTTTTTGGTGTTTCCTAAAAATTTAGGGGGGGTGAGTCCGATGTATGGCGTGTCCCCCACCCACCTTTAAAGGCGGGGGTCTTGTCCCCTCGACCCCCGGGATCGCCGCCCATGCTCGTAACCGGCATGTCCTCTTTGTTCCACGTGCCAGGACCACTCTAGCTCAAAGTAGATCAGTTGCAAACATAGAGCCCTCCCTGTGGAATGCCCCTCCTTCCTCTCTATGGGTAACCTTACTTTCTGGATCCCTTCGTATACATCCCTTTCTGCGCTTGAAACCTTTTTCTTCTCTCGCGGGACCTTCGCACTGGGAGCGCTGCTGAGTGGCCTCAGCTGTGAGCGGCGCTATACAAATCTCAAAATACGATAAGATACGATGTATGTGTGCGCTTAAGTGGTACGTTAAACTGTATGTTCATTGTTAGCATAGGCGTAGCTACATTGAGGCAAGAGGAGGCATTTGCCTCCTCTTGGTTTTGTGGATTTAAAAATTTTCCTTGGGTTACAGCCCAGCATCCTCACGTACACCCCAGCAGAGGAGGATGTTGCCTCCTCTTGATGTGTGTGTTTAGCCCCGAGAAAAAAGTCTTCGAATGTGTTAATGACTAAAAAAAGCAGTAGTTGCCTGCTCCTGAATTGAAGTCTGGCTACGCCCCTGATTGTTAGGTATACACGTGGACGTTTGAATGCACATTCATTCATTCATTCATTCATTTAGAGCATTTATATAGCGCCTCTTCAGGATAGCTACTCAGAGGCGGTCTCAGCCCAACCTCGGCGGAAAGAACAGTTTTCAAGTGTTAGTAGAAAGTGCATACAGAATCCTTAGCTAGGACGAACGTGCAGATCCAAAGGGAGTCTGGTTCCAGATGGATGGATGCCCAACCATGCGTGGTGTGTATCTTACGTTGATGAGTCGTAGCTGTCTCTGAATCCGAGTTCTTCATCTAGGATCTCTCCATCCACGCTGTCGTCCTCGAGAATTGCCAGGACGAACGATTGATGCTCAACGACGTCAACGATGCGGAACACTCAGCAGCAGCAGCAGCAGCAGCAGTTGTGGCTCTGCAACAAAAATCACCAGAGGATAAAATTGATCACGTGACACCGATTGTCAATGATGAGGCGCCAAATAAATGTTCTGTTGCATGGAGCATTGCAATGCAAGACGTTACAGTATCTTAGGTTACATTACGTAACATCGTACCACATAATGCTAGAAAGGATTGGGACAATCGGAGAGCCAGTTAGAAGAGGGCTCAATTGTGACGATCCTGTTCGTATTGATTCACTATCATCATCATCATCATCATCATCATCATCATCATCATCATCATCATCATCATCATCATCATCATCATCATCATCATCATCATCATCATCATCATCATCATCATCATCATCATCATCATCATCATCATCATCATCATCATCATCATCATCATCATCATCATCATCATCATCATCATCATCATCATCATCATCATCATCATCATCATCATCATCATCATCATCATCATCATCATCAACGACACCATTGTCATCATCATCATCGTCGTCGTCGTCGTCATCATCATCGTCGTCGTCGTCATCATCATCATTAACAATAATACGGTGATTATATATACACTGGGACGTGGCTGAACTCTATTGTCATTCTATTATTGGCCAATTTCCCTTACAGAAACTCGTCCTCTGTGAAAGATATAGGCGTGGGCGGCAGAGGCGAGTTGCCCGTTATGTTCTACGTGTATGAGTGCGTTCCACGATCGTGCTGAGTCGGAAAGCAGGAACGAAGACATTGGCCGGCAGTTGACCCACCGGTCTTCAGATAGCAAATGACCGATGGAATAAAACGGGACGAATTGATTGATCTTCAGAGGCGGAAACGTGATGGAATTTTCCCTTCCAAAGTCGTCGCTTTGTGTGGGGTTCTTTGTTACATTCTTCCCAGTCGCAATTCACGTCAATGTCTTTTGTATGCAACGCATTCCGTGCTAAAGTCCACGTCTCTGTGTAGGCTTCAGAGACAGTAAAGCTCATTGACCCACAGCTGGCCCACATTGTACGACTGGTGGCAGTCGACAGTCTTTTAAGTGCCAATGCGGCACAACAAATTTCACTGTCTGGGTATGTATGTATGTATGTATGTATGCATGTATGTATGTATGTATGTATGTATGTATGTATGTATGTATGTATGTATGTATGTATGTATGTATGTATGTATGTATGTATGTATGTATGTATGTATGTATGTATGTATGTATGTATGTATGTATGTATGTATGTATGTTACTCTGTCTGTCTGTATGTATGTATGCATGTATGTATGACATTGTATGTACGTATGCATGCATGAATCATGAATGCATGTATGTATGTATGTATGGATGTATGTATGCATGCATGTATGTATGCATGTATGTATGTATATAGGTATGTATGTATGCATTTATGTATTTATATAAGTATGTATGTAGGCATTTATGTATGCATGTATGCATGTATGTATGTATGCATGCGTGTATGCATGTATGTATGTATGTATGTATGTATGTATGCATGTATGTATGTATGTATGTATGTATGTATGTATGTATGTATGTATGTATGTATGTATGTATGTATGTATGTATGTATGTATGTATGTATGTATGTATGTATGTATGTATGTATGTATGTATCGGAGCACTTGTATAGCGCCTTTTAAGTAACTGGCAAGGGTGCTAGACTAGTGTGGCGTCGTAAGTAATCCTACCTTTTAGAGTTATACTTATTGAAATTGATTGCAATAGTAATTCACTTAGTTTCTGTGTCCGGGATTTCATCGCTGATAGAGTTGTGTATAGCAACAAGCGATTAACAGACTCACCATTCTTCCACTATAAAACTTCTTCGGTTAAGTGAGTAAGTGAGCGAGTGCGTGAGTGAGTGAGTCAGTCATTGGTCGGTCAGTCAGTAATGAAAGCGTCGACAAGAGAGTAAATAAGTCTGATAAATAGGGCGAGTGAACGAGTAGGCCCTAATTAATGTTATTTCGCGCGTTAGAACAACAATGCATACAAAGCAATAAAAAGGAACCAAAACAGAGCTATCACACACACACATTCAGTACAATAAAGGATTCAATATTATACCTAACAGTCCGTAGATCTAACTTATAATCTTAACTTCCTTTCTTATGCCTAATTTCAGTGCACTTACTTAGAACAGAGGTCGTTTCGTTCAGATCATTACGTGTTATTCTGCAGGATGATCGCGTTTTGAATAATTTAATAAATTTTGTTACCTTGCCTCAGGTCCATAAAAGACGACAATTCAGCGAGAATGGCTTAATGGACGTTTCACCTCAAGTCTCACACTTCTTATGACTATTGCCTTTGGGTGTGGAAGCTATAGGTTAATATATATATTAGCTGTGGTTCATAATGCTGGATCTAGGTGAATATAATTATATCGGCTGCGGTTCATAAATGCTGCATCGTTTCATTCAATCGATACTGTTCAAAAAATGACTTCTGCCACAAGATGTATAGTTAAACTGTGGATCCATCAGTCGATAGTCGATACTGACTGGATTGTAGTGACTCGGGGATGAACGCGCGTAGGCCATATATACTAAAAAATATTCTTTGACGATTTAATAGCGTGTTTCCAACAGGCCTATTCTTAACAGTCGAAAGCAAACAATATAAGACAAATCTGCAATTTGTGCTATATATAGGCCTATAATAGGCCATCATTGGACCATCAAAGTGTTGGTGTCGGGATCGTCTCTGAGTAGTTCCCTTTAAGAGGCGCTATACAAATCTTCGAATGAATGAATAAATTAGAATTTGTTATATTGAACTCAAAAAATAGTTAGGTCATTGAAGAACACAGATTATACTGCCTTATTGATTTCATGTTTCGTTAAGCGCCGGTAGCTCATAATTGTAACGGTAATATCCAGATTTATCCAGTGGCAAAAGAAAACTAAATCGTTGGAGGCCATCAATTAGCTTAGTCAAAGGCGGTAAGCGATTAAGCTAGTTCCCATGATTTCACTGTTTGGGCGCTGAAGAAACCGTGAGTTTATGATTACGATTACCGTGAAGAAGTTCTTATTAAAGATATGTAGGCCTAGGCTTACAAGTCCTGCTACAAGCCTACAGACATAGCCTACATGCATGGTAAGAACGTTCCAGTTTTCGGCTACGAATAAGATGGCATGGATTTCGTGTTAAACGTCTATGGTGTGTAATACGCGATCGGTGGCTATAACGTCTTTGGACTCATCTCGCTCTTTTTCAACGTCTATGGCTGACCGCCATTACGCTTCTGCATGGCAGACGATCGATGTTTATGTCAAATGTCCGCAGTTAGTCCTGGTTAATGTCTTCGTCGTTTGTATCCGTCTATTTGCGGCCAATAATTTGTCACTGGACAGGGGGGCTACTTGTTTTCTGCCTGGACCCGGGTGGCCTTCCCTCTATCCGTGCGTCCCCTTGCTGTCCTCATACCGCCGACCGACGCCATTTTCCTCTCTATCGCTGTCGGCGACGCAATCCTTCAAGCGAACAGAATCAATCGTCGAGTGGCAAGGCTCGGCCAACAGCGGACGCAGGACCAGGATGGGCAGGAAGACACGAGGAGGAGGTGGGAGAAGGAAGAAGAAGAAGAAAAAGAAAAAGACGAAGATAACCGAAGGACGAGAATGAAGGAGGAGGCAGAAGAAGAGGAGGAGACTGGGTGGTCTCTGTGGAAGCCGGAAGCTTGTGGCCTCCTGTTCCTTGAAATACGGTAGGATGGATGGATGGGCGGATGAAACGGACTGACGGATAGATGGATAAATGGATGTGTGTGTATGTGTGCGTGTGAGTGGACGAACTGACCACGGACGGACGGGTGGATGGTGGACAGAGAATACTTGGGAGAGGAAGGGACGAATAGACGGATGCAGAAATAAAACAGAAACCCGTTTTCCAGTCTTTTTTGGATCAAGCAGTTTAGTATCGATTTGTTTCGAAAGAGATGTTAACACTCTAGACCCATTAGCACCACACTTTCTCACTCTGCTTGGCCTCTTAGATTCTCACTTGGTATAGGGACTACCGATGCAGATAATAGCCTGATGACAAATAAATCAATATTTTTGACACAAAAACTGTCTTTCATTAATACAAAAATCAGTTTCTGTTTCGGCGACCTCCTGCGGTAATCTTTACCATTGAAAATCCGTGTAAAATAATAAAATTATGAGTCAACGCATAAAAATGGCGGACAGTCGCTCTTTTTTCTTACGCCACGAGGTTTAAAATGTAAATTAGTACTTTAGAACCAAACAAAAAGAAATATTACCGATTAATCGGATCGAATCCAGAATCGGCAAAAAAGCACGCCAAATATCCGAAATCGAAAATTGGCTAAAAATGCCAATCGGCTAAACCCTAGTTGTAACCATAAGAATTTATCATTTTAGCTTAATCAGAGAGGGGTAATGTGAACAGTGTAGGGATAATATGAAATCAGGTTCAGGCTATACACCGGGGGTATTATGGATCGATTTCAGATAACCGGGAGGTAACTTGAAGGGGTGGAGGTAGCCTAAAGTCTACATCGGTCTATATTATGCATACACCTTTTAGAAACATCTGAAAACTGTTCTCTATCGCCGGAGTTGGGCTGGTTTACTCGGAGCGCCTCTGAGTAGGTATCTTGGAGGGGCGCTATATAAGTCTCTGCAGAATGAATGAATGAATGAATACATAGGCCTACATGCACAAATGCATGCACAGACAGGCTACATATACACGTATACATGCACTGCACACTAACACGCCGAAACCATGAACTTTCACTCGGTACGTCCAACTGAAACCTTGCGAAGTTGACAAGTGGCTAACCCTCCTTGGCAAGGGCTCACAGAAGATCGGAAAGATATCTTCAGAGATAACCGCAGCACCCGAGACTCCTTCCGAGCGTCAGAAGTCCTTTTTGGAATTCAATTCAGTTACACGTAGAAAGGTGCAAGGGTGTTATAGAAGGTGAGGGATAATGTCCAATCGGGTCAACCTCCTCTGACACATGTCCAGTAAATTAGAAGGAATCGAGGGCAGCGTTTAGTTCACGCTTTTGCATGCAGTCGGCGACCCTGGTGACATTTCAAGGCGAACGAATTGATTAGTCGTATGAATAATTGATTAATTAGGCTGTTGAGATGCGGATCTTTGCTGTCGATGAATCGCAGACTAGGATTAACATTTCGATTCTCTAATTATTTATTCATTACTCGTTCAAGTCCAATGGCGCATGCAAGGCATCGACAAAATGAAAGTCACACTACGAAATAATATACGATCGTAAAAAAACTGGGATGAGCAAGTAATCAAGTATGTTTGACAAATGAATTAATGATAAATGACGATTGTTCTTTGAAGTTTAGAATCGAGGCAAAAACGGGCAACCTCGATGATTCTAGAATAGGCTGGGCCTGCTGCCCTGCGCTTATCCTTCGAGTGGCGCTTTAGAAGTTTGGAGATTACGATTGCCTTGCTGAAGGGACTGCTTTTCTTCTTTTTTCTCGTTTGGTAGTCAAGATTTTAGTTTCTTTGAGTTTCCCATATCTTTTAAGACTTATGTGTAATGAACATTTCTAGGACCTTTTCATTTTCACAAGTTTCTTCTTCTTGTTCTTCTTCTTGTTCTTCTTCTTGTTTTCTCCTTCTCTTCCTCCTGCTTCTGCTACTCCTCCTTCTTCCTGTTCTTCTTCTTCTTCTTGTTCTTCTTCCTATTCTTTTTCTTCTTATTATTACTATTAGGACAACTATTCTTATTAGGCCTACTACTACTACTACTCTCACTATTATTATTATTATTATTATTATTATTATTATTATTATTATTATTATTATTATTATTATTATTATTATTATCGTCGTCGTCGTCGTCGTCGTCGTCGTTGTTGTTGTGTGTTGTTGTTGTTGTGTGTTGTTGTTGTTGTTGTTGTTGTGTAATTGTTTTTGCTGCTGTTGCTGCTGCTATACTATTGTTTCTTTTTTCATGGAATACTGTTTTAGTTGGTAAGTTGCATTTAGATCGATTTCAAATATAGAAATGATTCCAGCGTGTGTTTCCTGATGGTACGAATTCCATAGATGGTGGATGTAGATTCCATCATTCCAATGTGCATCACGTTCCAACCGGATCAGATCGCAAGGGAAAATGGAGATACAGAGGCAGAGGTGTTCCAGACCCTTCATGAGTAGAAGATGCTGCAACAATTGCTGCGGAATAAGAAGAATTAAGAGGCAAGGATTCGGGAGATATATGTCAAATGATCCCGTCTTATCTGTGGCAAACATCCGCAACGCATAATAGATTTTGGAAGACCAATGCATTTGTATACATGCACCTGTATGTATATATATACATGCTCATATATACATGCATGCACGTAAGCATACATCTACACATACATGCACATAATGTTTGCAACATATTCAGATATATACATATATATGTACATATATGTATATATATATACATATAAATTTATATATATATATATGCATACATCAATTGCATACATTCATATATACATATATGTATATGTATATACAACATCGATCGAAGAAGACGTAGCTAGACTATGTCTGTATCCAGATGGTCGGATGGAGTGACGGTGGGACGAGAGAAGCATCTGCCGCGCAAGATAACAACAACTGGCGCTATAGAAAGGTAATGATTCTGTCCATCATTTTCAGGGAACCAGAGTGGAACGGCGTCCGATCGACGAATGGACGAACAGACGGAGGAACGGACAAATGGACGGATGGACGGACGGACGGATGGGCGGACGGACGGATAGACGGACAAATGGACAGACGGACGGAGGAACGGACGAATGGACGGAGGAATGGACAAATGGACAAATGGACGGACGGACAAATGGACGAATGGACGAACAGAAGGACAAACAGACGGACGAACAAGTGGACGGAGGAACGGACAAATGGACGGAGGAATGGACAAATGGACAAATGGACGGACGGACAAATGGACGAATGGACGAACAGAAGGACAAACAGACGGACGAACAAGTGGACGGAGGAACGGACAAATGGACGGAGGAATGGACAAATGGACAAATGGACGGACGGACAAATGGACGAATGGACGAACAGAAGGACAAACAGACGGACGAACAAGTGGACGGAGGAACGGACGGGCGGATGGATGGGCGGACGGACAAATGGACGAACGGACAAATGGACGGACGGACACATGAACGAACGGACAAATGGACGGAGGAACGGACGGGCGAATGCATGGGCGGACGGATAAATGGACGGACGGACAAATGGACGAACGGACAAATGGACGAACGGACAAATGGACGGACGGACAAATGGACGAACGGACAAATGGGCGAACGGACAAATGGACGGACGGACAAATGGACGAACGGACAAATGGACGAACGGACAAATGGACGGACGGACAAATGGACGGACGGACAAATGGACGAACGGACAAATGGACGGACGGACAAATGGACGAACGGACAAATGGACGGACGGACAAATATACGAACGGACAAATGGACGGAGGAACGGACGGGTGGATGGATGGGCGGACGGACAAATGGACGAACGGACAAATGGACGAACGGACAAATGGACGAACGGACAAATTGACGGACGGACGGACGGACAAACAAATGCAAACGGACGAACAGACGGACGAACGAACGGACGGAAGAACGTCGAACTGTGCGGCGGCCATCAGCTCCATTAAGCAGATTGTTTTTGCTGAAATATGAATGCGTGAGGTTGAAATAATATGATTAAGCAAAACTCTTGTGTGCTTATACTCTATTGCAATTGTCGCCATCATCTTCATCGTCATCTCATCTTCATTGTCATCTTCATCATCATCACAATCATCGTCGTAGTTATCACCGTTATCATCATCATTATCGTCATGAATCTCCTCATCCCCTCCCCTCCTCCTCCTCCTCCTCCTCCTCCTCCTCCTCCTCCTCCTCATCATCATCATCATCATCATCATCATCATCATCATCATCATCATCATCATCATCATAATCATAATCATCATCATCACCGGTCACCGTCATTATATTACATGCAATAATCGGTTTGTTTATCATTATCGTCACGTACACAAATCTCACAAAAATGGTCTGGATGGGCATGCGCACGTGTTTGTATGTGTGTGTGTATATATGTGTTAGTGTGTGTGTGTGTGTGTGTGTGTGTGTGTGTGTGTGTGTGTGTGTGTGTGTGTGTGTGTGTGTGTGTGTGTGTGTGTGTGTGTTTGTGCGTGTAGGTGTGTGCGTATGTGTGTGCGGCTATTCTAATTATCGCAATTTTTCGTTTATTTTCGTGTTCTAATGACGTCATTAGAGACGTTGTTTAGCGCCAGATGACAAAGGATTCGATTTCGAGGTGCGCCACTGTTTCATTTATCTTTTGCTCCAATTCCAAATATAGTTCCATCGCACAGAAGCGGAAACACTGAATCAAAACGATTGCTCTCGATGTGTCGAACTACAAAAGCCGAAGATTGGCGAGCACCTGACCAGCAGCGCCCTATATAATTATACACTTCTCTTTACGTTTTAGGTTCTTTGTCTGGTTATCCGCCCGTCTGCTTGTTTCTTTGTCTGTCTGTCCCTGTCTGTGTGTCTGTCGGTCTGTCTGTGTGTCTGTCTGTGTGTGTATGTATGTCTGTTTGTCTGTCTGTCTCTTGATCTGACTGCTTGTGTGTCTGTCTGTGTGTCTGTCTGTGTGTCTGTCAGTGTGTCTGTCTGTGTGTCTGTCTGTGTGTCTGTCTGTCACAGACAGACACACAGACAGTCAGACACACAGTCTGACTGTCTGTGTGTCTGTCTGTGTTTCTGTGTGTGCATGTATGTCTGTTTGTCTGTCTGTCTCTTTGTCTGACTGCTTGTCTGTCTGTCTGTCCGTCCGTGTGTCTGTCAGTGTGTGTGTGTGTGTGTGTGTGTGTGTGTGTGTGTGTGTGTGTGTGTGTGTGTGTGTGTGTGTGTGTGTGTGTGTGTGTGTCTGTCTGTCTGTCTGTCTGTCTGTCTGTCTGTCTGTCTCTCGGACTGACAGCTTGACAATGATTGTGACTATCTGCTTGCGACCAACTGTCTAAATGTTAAGGCTATCTGTTTCACTCTCTGTTTGCCTGACTGTATGATTCCGTCTGCGTGTTTGTTTGCGTGTATCTCTGTCCGCCTGCTTTTATCCGTCCGTCTGGCTGCGAGTGTCCTTCGCAAGGTGGCGTCGCGTTCCGTGCGTAGAACCCGGCCTGCTTGACTTGATTAATTATCGGTGAAAGCCTTTGACAGGCGCCCTTTGAAGCGTGTCTTTTGGCCGCTGGTCCGGCTCCTAACCGTCGATCGATCACCTCTAACAATTACGCCTCCGTTTCCAGCTTTTCCCCCTTTGTTCTCACCGTTCCGTTGTCGGCGCGACGACTTCGCTCCCGAGTTTTATTATTGCGTTAGTACGCGCTGCTTTTTTAGGGGACGCGATCAAACGCAACGAACGCACGCACGCACGAACTGATAAACACACGCGCAATCACGCGCGCGCACACGAACAGTCTATAGCGATAACGAAGGTAGCGTCAACACCGGACACGCGCGCCATAGAATTGGGATGTTTCGTCAGCGGCGCTTCTAGCTCAACAAAGACGTTAAATTAGTGAGAGAAGATCCGCTGTTTGCTTCCAGGCAAAGATTCTGGAAGAGAGCGTAGACTGGGTCACCTAGTCAGCGTTTAATCGTAATTGGTTGACCTAACTGGATCGCTCAGTCAGCGTTAACCGTGATTGGTTGACCTACAGTGGTAGCCAATACAATTAATGATAATGGCATGATTTCATTAAGCGATATTATGGTGGTACCCTAGTTCATTAATTGTTTGATTGTATAGAAACATGGATTAGTAATTAGTGCAGCGGTGGAAAATCGATCAATTTAGACACCGTTGACTGTGATTTGCTGACTTGTTACTTTAAATATAGCAACTGGGTGTTATGGTTAAATGGATATGGTGACACGTCCTATGGTGGGAACTGGGTCACATAATCCGCGTTAACAACGATTAGTTGGCAAACCATTCAAGTCACGGACGTGAATCTGCGCTCTTGTCTCCTCTCGCCTTGATAATGCCAACACGATTGTTACAGGTATCTCAGTTTTTTAAGTCAACAGGCTTCAACACACACGAAATTCTATCGCTTGCGAGTTGCTGGATGTATTTCTCGTGCAAAAGTCCTTTACTCTGCTCGATCAGCTGCATAGCTTTCTGTAGAATTCAGAATTAGATTTAAACTGGTTAGTCTGACCTTGGAAAAGCTCTCACAAAGAGCACTATCCCCTACCTTCAACCATTCCGTACATCCTGCCACGCATGCGATATTCTTGGGTATACCGTACACGGGTCTTTTGGGTGAGTCTCGATGGAGCACTGTCATGGAATCTCGTGCT
Organism: Allolobophora icterica; assembly: GCA_963556255.1. Classification (NCBI taxonomy): domain Eukaryota; kingdom Metazoa; phylum Annelida; class Clitellata; order Crassiclitellata; family Lumbricidae; genus Allolobophora; species Allolobophora icterica. Next base: position 62,989,797 of record OY744609.1, on the reverse strand, counting down.
GCTGTCCCCAAGGAATGGAACCGACCACCAGTGTTTATTTGATGTTCGAACTTCGAACACTCTCATGGGCGTGCAGGAATTTTTCTAGGGGGGTACAATTTTTCTAGCTGGGCAAATATTTTCCAGGGCGGCAAAATGACGATTTTACATGGAAAACGAACACAGGAAACGTGACAACTTTCGAAATCCAGGGGCAAATGCCCCCCTTACCCCACCCCTCCGGACGTCCATGAACTCTCTTATTCGGTCAAGAAACGCCTTAGAATGTACTATTTTTTCGTTGGCTCTCAAACATTGGATATCGTATCTAACTGCTCTTCACCTGACGACTGACTAACCGCGTCTCAGATTCGCTTTTCTGTGTGGTCTTGTTAGGTATAAAATAGCAATTATTAGTTTCCGTTTAACGACGCTGTGCCATAACAAAGATGAGTTTACGTCGCCCTCCTCCTTATCCATTCTTGGGACTAGCACTGCCGCAGTACGGGCAGTTGGCGAAGTTCATTATTAATCGAGTGGTTTTAAATAAAAAAAACTGGTTGCTATGGTAACCAGTTCTACGGTTGAAACTCAGTCACCAGTCAGCGTTGCACGTGATTGGTTGGCGTGCAGTGGTGCCATTTCTTGATTGGTTGGCTCTAAATAGAATAATTGGTTGCCATGGTTTCCAATCCTACTTTTGGACCAGCATGCATCGGGGTATGTCTTGACCCAGTTTCATTTTTCAGTCGGTAAACGTCCGCAAGTGCAGATTATAGGAGGAAGGAAGGAAGGAAGGAAGGAAGGAAGGAAGGAAGGAAGGAAGGAAGGAAGGAAGGAAGGAAGGAAGGAAGGAAGGAAGGAAGGAAGGAAGGAAGGAAGGAAGGAAGGAAGGAAGGAAGGAAGGAAGGAAGGAAGGAAGGAAGGAAGGAAGGAAGGAAGGAAGGAAGGAAGGAAGGATACATAATCCTTCATTCCCCGTATAATCTGCATCTCCGGGCGTTTTCGTGAGATCGATAATCCATGTTAAACCACGCTCAAATAACCTCCACTCGTCTCGTAGCTGAAGGATATAGTAATGAGAATATGGAGCAAAGCTCTAAGGCGCGACTAAGCTATAGGCCCTATCAATGTTGTGATCGGCAGAGTTCAGTTGACCGAATTAAGGAAGAAGAGCAGCGGCAACGTCTATCGTCGTTGCATTGTTTCACGCCTTATCTGCACTAATTAGCAGGGCTGTAGTCTAGGGTAGACGCGGGTATGCAGCGTGTACTCGCCTATATAGAGACCGTATACTCACCGCACAAAATATTTGACCTCTAGAGATGTATACTCACCTCCAGGGCTGTAGTCGAGGGTATACGCGGGTATACAGCGTGTACTCGCCTATATAGAGACCGTATACTCACCGCACAAAATATTTGTACTCACCTCTAATTTGGTTCGGAAAACTAACCGGTAGCGTGTACTCGCTTCTAATTTTACCACTACATCCCTGCTCACCTCACAAAATATTTGTACTCACCTTTAATTTGTTTCGGAAAACTAACCGGTATACCGTGTACTCGCCAGGGACGTAACTAGCGTTGGGCTTGGGGGGGCTTAAGCCCCCCCAAACGAAGTTGAAGCCCCCCCAAACAAGTCAAGCCGTTGTATGCTTACGGCTAAAATTCGTATGAACACTGTATAAATGTTGCCATGTTCAAGGTTTAAGCCCCCCAAACGAAAAATCCTAGTTACGTGCCTGGTACTCGCTTCTAATTTTACCACTACATCCCTGCTCACCTCACAAAATATTTGCACTCACCTCTAATTTGTTGCGGAAAACTAACCGGTAGCGTGATTTTTGACATTTGCCTCGAATGCCGTGAATTCCCCCAAATGCCATGAATTGCCATGATTTTGAGCAAATTTTGTGAAATCAATGCAAGTTATGCAACACTTCTTTCGGAACTGATACCTTTCGCAGCGTAACAAATTACAATAAATTCAAATAAAGCGATACAGCCACTCGATGACGTTGACGTTGACGTCATTGGCTCATTGTTCATTATGCTTAGAATCATCTTAGTAAAATAAACGTGATTTTATGCAGGGCGTTTACTGACGTTTTTTGTGGGCATTATACATAGCAACAGCGTCGTTTCTTTGTTATTTGCGTTTTTGTTTGGTCGGATCTTAGTAAATAAAAGCGTGATTTCAAGCCGTGAATTTGTCGTGATTTTCGCCTATTATAATTATAAAATCCTGCCGTGGCTTTTGAACTTTTTGCCGTGAATTTCTACTGGCCCTATATATTTGCATTACATCAACGTAAATTACGTAATGCAATGTAATGTAGGCCTAGTATACAGCACCGATATTTCTCAGCGCAAAAGTAAAGCTATATACGTGAGGCACAGGAGCTTATAAAGTTAAGACAAACAAGCCCGCAAGATCCATTTTGCTTATCTTTCTAATTCCTAAGCCATATTTGATTACGATTTCAAGGATTTTCGTGGTCAGTGAAGGTCATTATCACAACTCATCTCAAGCTCTCCAGCCGATACTAATATCACACTGCTCCTCGACTCTGGAACGATCTCCCTCCAGAACTCACCAAATTCTCAATTCCTCCACAGATATCGCCGCTCGCCCATCGTCATCTGCCCCAGGCTTCTATATCTATCACCAAACAGGCTTTCAACTCCTGATTGAGGTCTCATCTCTTCAAGAATCCTTACCTTGATCCATCCAATCCTCTGCTGTCCGCCTTTCTCGTCCTCAACGAAACCCGTCTTAGCAGCTCCTCTATAGCCCTTTCTCTGGTGTCTCTCTTTGGAAACCGGACTGGCATCTGCCCTTGACATCTCTGGATAACTCATTTCACACGATTATGCGTTCGTGATTATAGGCTGGTGCCTTGCGCTTAGATTTTAAGTGGCCTGCTAAATATTTGAAGTTTACTATTACGAATATCACTTGTTTGGACTATTTCCGGTCGGATGTGCGCACTCTCCACTACTTCACGACTTATAATGACCCTCTCCATAGGTCTTTTTTTCCACTACTTCCACGATCTATAATGACCCTCTCCGTAGGTCTTTTTCTACATTACCTCCACGACTTATAATGACCCTATCCATAGGTCTTTTTCTCCACTACTTCCACGACCTATAATGACCCTCTCCATGGGTCTTTTTCTCCACTACTTCCACGACCCAATGACCCTCTCCGTATGTCTTTTTCTTCTTTACTTCTGTCCACCAGTTATACCCTCTGCTTGGGTCTTTCTATCTCCACTCACCAATTCCAATTTTCTCCACTGCTGCCAAACAAACAGCGCACTTTCCATCACTGAAACGTTCCGCCGAATAACTTCCGATTTCTTGAACTTTTCACAGCGCTGGTCACCAGAATAACCGGTCGTGAAATTGTCAAGCTTCAGCGTCAAAGTCTGCACCCACGGTCCCGTTTGCGCCTCGCCAACCAGTTTCGTCCGGTGACAAACGACTTATTTAGCGAAGCCACAAACAGCTTCTATCAATCGTCGACATTTCTGGCGTAACAGCCGGAAGCGAGGCGGAAATGGAGTTGCCTAACGGACACAGAAGGAAGAACGTCTCTCCAGCAGACGCATGCAGATCGATTCCCTGCGGCGAAGTTGGCTTTCGTCGGGTTTCGGTGGAACGCGAAAAACATCTGACGAAAACATCATTAGGACAAATGGAATTCATTCCACAACTCACGACGTATACGTTACACTATAGATCGTAATCGTTATCTCAAGATTTCTCCAGCGCCCAAAAACGAATTCGTGGGCATGGACGTCCGCATGAATTTTTCTAGGGGTCAAAATTTTTCGGGGGGGCTAAATTTTTCTGGGGAATGACGTTTTTGCATAGAACATAAAAAACGAGACAATTTTCGAAATCCATGGAGGCAAATCCCCCTTGCCCCCTCCGGACGACCATGGTCGCGGGAACCAGCTTAATCAAACTATAATCGGTTCCAGGTCAAGATCCAAAGGGGCCAGGCAGGTAGACTGTCAGACGACTAAGGTGGTGGATGGTGTTTAAAGTTGAAACGGCGAGGAAGGTACGGGGAAGAGGAGGAATCGGGATAGGATTTGTGAAAGAGCAGTGTTTTCAGTTTTGAGTGAAAGACCTGTGGAGAGATAGCAAGAGGTGACGTTTCGGTGAGTTTATATTCAGTCTTGTTGTCCTCGAGACCAAGGTCTTGGTCTCGAGTGCACTCGAGTTCGTTTTTAAAAGTCTTGGTCTTGGTCTTGGTCTTGAGGTTCAAGGTCTTGGTCTTGGTCTTGGTCTTGAGGTTCAAGGTCTTGGTCTTGGTCTTGGTCTTGAGGTTCAAGGTCTTGGTCTTGGTCTCGCAAGACCAAGACCCAAACCGGCTATTAATATGAACAGTCATTTAACAGAACTCAAGAATTCTGTATCAAGCCTGCTTGCATCATACGACCAATATCTATGGATGGATACAATTAAGTCATGTTGGTCAGGAAACCCATTGGCAGCAGCAACAGTTATTCTGTATCAGACGGTATGATAAAAAATGGGAAAAATTTCAAAAGGACTCGCTATCTGTACATTTACATCCAGTGCTTGAAAAGCTACTCTGTGTGTGTCAGCGACTTCAGCACCCGTAGAACGTATTTTTTCACATGGCGGAATTTTTATGAGGCCCACCAGGCACGTCTTGGTCAGAAAATTCTGAGCGAATTGGTTTTTATAAAATACAAAAGGCATTTGGTATAAGAGTTTGCATGAAGGACTTTTGAAATGCAAATTCGGAATTCTCTGCAGTTTGCATTTAAAGTTAATTTGCTTGAATAAAATAAAAGACTCAAGTTTTCATTAAAATAGCGAATATTCCGACTTGACAATTTTTAGAAGTCTTGACCTGATTTCGATTTTTGGGTCTTGGTCTTGGTCTTGAGGTTCAAGGTCTTGGTCTTGGTCTTGGTCTCGAGGTTCAAAGTCTTGGTCTTGGTCTTGGTCTTGAGGTTCAAGGTCTTGGTCTTGGTCTTGAGGTTCAAGGTCTTGGTCTTGGTCTTGGTCTTGAGGTTTAAGGTCTTGACAACAAGACTGTTTATATTACATCGCACGATATTTCCATTTCAAAATATCCATTTCAATATTTCCATTTCTGCGTCATATATGGAGTTTTCATATTCTATTTATATATACAGAACATGTATATCAATTAAGCCTTTAAGCCTATATGAATATATAGGCCCCCTATTTGTGTGTGTGCCTTTCATATATATATATATATATATATATATATATATATATATATATATATATATATATATATATATATATATATATATATATATATATATATATAAATACCTCGGGTAATAAATATATATAAATATATATATATATTGTATGTGTCGTCAGAGCGTGTAAGTGCATGTTACAATTTATAACAACAAATCTTATAGCGTCTCATAATTTATAGTCTTTCAAATTCAATGGAGCTTTAAATTTCGCTAACAGAATAACGGAAACTTTTTGCTCCGTTTTTCCACCAGCGCAGTAATTGCACCGAACATCAGTCGGTGATCGGTGCTAAGTGAAATCGATGAGCCAGCCACAGTACAGTGTCAGTCGGTCCAACAGAAATCAGCAAGACAGATTATTCGAAACAGACAAAGAGTCAGTGAGCAAATAGCTAGCGAACTGGAAGAGAATACATTTCAACCCATGCAGTTCGTCGCAAACGATCAATTTCTTTAACCGAATTGATGTGCGCTGAAGATCAGATTCTGTCGTAACAATTAGAGATTTCTTTCAACGAGAAATCTTTCGCAAATTGATTTTTTTCACAAGACTTCTTCTGTCTCTTGGTGTGCTTTAACAGAGACATAACTTTCCTCTGTTCCTCTCTATCCGAGGCATATCTGACCTCTGTTGCTATCTCTCTGAGACATATCTTTCCTCTGTTGCTCTTTATCAGAGACATATCTTTCCTCTGTTGGTGTCTCTCCGAGGCATATCTTTCCTCTGTCCAGGGGCGTCTACACCATAGAAACCTTGGAGCAAATGCTCCATCCAAGAAATAGGGGGATCTGTCAGTGTGTGTGCCACCATTTTAGGGGGGGAGGAACGGGAAGGGGGAAGAAGAGAGGGAAAGGGACGTTGCTCCAATGACTTTGGGGGATAGACGCCTCTGCCTCTGTCACTCTCTATCCGAGACATACCTTTCCTTTGTTGCTTTCTATCCGAGACATACAATACCTTTCCTGGGGTGCTCTCGATCCGAGGCATATCTTTTAAGTGTTGTTCTTTATTGGAGACATATACTATCTTTCAGCTAAATTACATTACATGCATTTTTGTTCTGGGCCAGAAGTGTAAAGTTAAGCCACTAAGATGGTTACGGATTAAAGCGAAATTCTTTCATAGCTTTCAATTCCGCGTGTCCAGAAAATTTGCAGAGTGACACACGCGCCAGGAGTTCGTCTCCTCTGGTCTATAGCGTATACCAGCAAGCCTAATTTCTTTTTTTTCCTAATCGCTTCACAACAACCTCCCAACCCTAACGTGAGGCACAGTATAGAGCTCTCGGCCTGTAACGCGGAGACAGTAGCCTACGGGTTCAAGCCCCCCACTCGCTGTGTAAGGCCTTGAGCAATGAGCATGTCCTTCACACACAGTTGCTCAGCGCCATCGATCCACTGTCGTATCAATCAATCAATCAATCAATCAACCAGACATTTATATAGCGCGCTCTTCAAGGCAACTATTCAGAGGCGTATGGTCGTGCGTGCTTTGGAAGGTGGGCAATATTAAACACATTTATTTTGTCCTGTAATATGTAAGGAAGCAACGAATCGTAAGCGTAACAATCAATTATATAGCACCTCGTCGCATGGGCGTCCCCGCAGGAATTTTTCTGGGGATGGGGCAAAACTTTTCTAGGGGGGAGCAAACTGACGGTTTTGCAGAGAATAAGCTGACTTACCTAAATAATTAAGTGTTTTTTAGCATTGAAAATCGTGTTGGGACGGTTGGAATAATCATAATAATCAAAAGATTTTATTTGTGTAAAATAAATCCAGGGGCCAAATGCCCCCTTGCCCGTGGCTCGTCGAGGATACTCTTCAGAGATGTTGTTGGAAGCACATGTCCACCAATCAAACGGAATGTGGTTTTCAATCGCTGGCGATAAAGTAACTAAAGATTCAGTCTCACCACAACATCCGCGGATGTTTTGAGATGTACAGGCGGAGGCAGGGGTGGCGATCCCGGGAGTCTAGGGGGACAAGACCCCACCTTTAACAGTGGGGAACACAGTATACAGTTGCTCCCCGAATCTTGAAGAAACACCAGAAAAAGGTAAAAAAAAATTCCACGTGAACAGACCGGATCAGTTCAAAAGTGTCCCGTGTCCCCACATCTGTCAAACAAGACTGCCGCCTCTGAGCGGAAGGACGTCCATAAGTCACTTACCAGTTGAGCAAAAACAGCAGGATCAGCAAGAACGGTGAGCGATAATCAGGTGTATACGAACACGCTGAAAACGCTTAGCTCCACATACACTCCAACCGGCAAAGAAGACGTGGCACTTAATGTTCATACATGTATCCGCGTTTCCGAGGGATCTCTCCAGGCGGCGCCCCGACTGCAGCTGCCCAGTCGTTCGGTAGCTGACCGACCGACTGACCGACCAACTGACCGACTGATTGGCGAGCAGCTGTACATGCGCGCGCGCACACAAACACACCGACACACTTTGTACAGCCGATAATGCGTTTATCTATCGAGTACGTTGGTTTAATGTCACGATACGATGCCGACGTATATGGCAGAGACAGACAGACAGACAGACAGACAGACAGACAGACAGACAGACAGACAGACAGACAGACGGACGGACGGACGGACGAACGGACAGAGAGACAGACAAATACACAGACAGACAGACAGACGGACGGACATACATACATACATACATATTACATACATACATACATACATACATACATACATACATACATACATACATACATACATACATACATATATACAAATATATAGACAGACAGACATACAAATACACAAAAAGACATACATATCCATAGACAGACAAATAGACAGACAGACAAATACACAGACATACATATATACAAATACACAGACAGACAGACAAATAGGCAGAAAGACGGAGGTACGGTCGGGATTGGCCACGCAGGAATACCCATCCGGATGCTGGATTGGGTCGGTACGTCGTTGTCAGCAAAAAGATCAGTGCGCCATGGTTTACGACCACGTGATATCTTTATTAAATAATCGTTACAGTTGCGCCACAGCCGGCAGACGATCGTGAAGGGTACCGTGAACAGACAGACAGACAGACAGACAGACAGACAGACAGACAGACAGACAGACAGACAGACAGACGGACGGACGGACGGACGGACGGACGGACACAGACAGACAGACAGACAGACAGACAGACAGACAGACGGACATACTATAGACAGAGCGCGTCCATTAGCTGTTTTCACCATGTTCTTCGTTCAATCGATTGGCGAGTGCAACTTTAATATGGTCCGGTGAACCCACGCACGACTCTCCGACTCGCCCGGCTTTGAAACGCAGCGAGTCGTCGCTCGCTGTCTTCAGAATTGGTGCTCCGGGGGCAGCCGGGTAACGTGCTGTCATCTTCCGATCAATTATTAATCGAATCAATCAAGCTATCAGCCGGTCGCTCAGATCGAGACGTTCAATCAAATCGGATCAAGGAATCGATCAGAAAGTCCGCCAGCCAGCTATTGAATCAGGGCTGGTAGAATCGTTTCATCAAAACCCGGCCAATCAGAGAAGGGTTTATCGGAGCCGAACTAACCAATGGAGAGTTACGGTCAATAGGAGTCGAATAAATCCTGGCCAATAACCAGGCGAGGTAAACTATGTCGGTTAAGCATTTCTAGCTTACCGAAATGAGTAGGCTAGTACCGCTTCTGAAGTTACAGTAGGCCTAACTCCTAATGTATTCAAGGGTGCAAAAATAATTTCAGGTTTGCTTCTTAGTTTTAAGGTTGTCAGTTTAAAAAAAATAAAGGTCATCATCATCATCGTTATGATAATCACCGCCACCATCATCATATCGTCAGGTATAGCGCTTTTGTGAGGTATCTTAATACATGCATCATCATCATCATCATCATCATCATCATCATCATCATCATCATCATCATCATCATCATCATCATCATCATCATCATCATCATCATCATCATCATCATCATCATCGTCCTCGTCGTCGCAACCACCACCACCACCAAGTCTCAATCATCATCATTATCGTTGTCGTCATCATCATCGTCATCACCATCATCGTCGTCATCACCATCATTGCCATCATCATCATCGTCGTCATTATCATCATCGTCATTATCATAACCATCATCGATCATTACCATCATCATCGTCATCATCATCGTCGTCGTCGTCATCATCCTCATGCCATAGTCTGTTGAACAACCAAAATCGAAACAATTTGAAAATGTATTTTGCAATGTGTCATTAAAACAAAAACGCAACGTAACAAATTTCTGTTTGTTTATATAAGCTTATCGTTTCCGGTTGCGTGGCGCCAGCTGGTGAAAAGCCGGGAAGATCTTTGCCAGTCGTAAGACGAAAATTTTAAAATGTAATATCGTTCCCGGATATGTGGCGCCAACTGGCGAAAAGCGGGGAAGATCTTTGCCCGTCATTAAATATATATGCATATTCGTTTATTGAGTAAACTGGTTGTCATACCGCAACCAGGAAATTTAGCTCCCTGCGTCAATGATGTTAGAGTCAATATGACCAGACAGTCAGTCAAAAACTAACACAGCTTGAAAAACAGATTACTAGAGGAGTCCCGCAAGCCTAAGTAAATTGGCCCCTTTAAACCCGTTAAGCTATTTCATTTCAGCATGTTCGCCACCTAATTTAAATTAATTTAAGCCCGTTTTAATCCGTTAGTTTAAAAGAGCAGCCGTTTACAGTATATTCATATTTACCTTCAATCAAGTTTGAAAAGAATGTCCATTCGAATGTCGCCATTTATAAAAAGTGACGTCATTGGTCATTAATACTCATTAGTTGGAAGCGGCCAATAAGAGGAGCGTGATATGAATGACTTGATGACATTTCTGTTCTATTATATTAATTAATAGTAGTATTAACAACCATCAGTAGATTTACTTTATTTAGTCTGCACGTTATGGTCCACGCAAGGCAGATGAGTTTTGATTGACGAAAGAAACCCTTCTCCAGAGACACATAGCGATGGGTAATTAATTAACTAGAAACTAATTAATTATTCAAGTGACAATTCTAGTTCTAATTAATCAGTTCTTCTAAAAACCCTAATTTTAATTATGCAATTTGAACTATTACTAAATTATTAATTCTAATTAATTAGTTCTGCTAAAAACCCTAATTCTAATTATGCAATTTCAACAAATGCTAATTCTAATTAATTAATAACGAAACCTTAATTACCCATCACTAAGAGAAATGGAAACATATATATTATCAGCAGCAGACTGTAACGATAAAAACGTAGAAAATCTTCAGCCTTACGAGCAACATGTCAACTGGTGTTATTCTAACACAGCTGTTTTATCAGTTTATAACAGTCTATGAACAAAAGCAAGACACACTGCTCTAAAGCTACTGTTACCATGGAAACTAGTCCTTTACATTGATACTCCTACAGCTGTTACCACGGAAACTAGTCATATACACTGTTACTCCGAAAACTGTTGCCATGGAAACTAGTCATTTACACTGTTACTTTGATAACTGTTACCACGGAAATTAACATTTACACTGTTATCCCGGACACCAGTTATAGACGCTGTTACCATGGAAATCAGTTTCAGTGATTTTTTAAATACGAGGCACAGAGAGTCAGCAGTTATGAAAGCCGCCATCAAAGCTGCAATAGTTACCAGATCGCGAATGGAGTAATTAACGAAGGTAGTAATTAATAGAAGGTAGTAATTAATGGCTCGTCTGATCGGCAGCTGGTTCTTTGTTTGCGACATGGATCTAGGTCAGGTCTGTTTGCGACATGGATCTAGGTCAGTTCAGGTCGGCAGTTATGGCCTGTAATCGAATGAACATCTGCAAGAAGACAGAAATTAAGACATTTAATGATGATTTAATAATGATTTTAATAATGATTTACTGATTAAGACATTTAAGATGCATGTATTTACATATTTTTAGCAGGTTAAATAAGCCGAACACAATGGTAAAGTTTATCAAAAGCTTTATTAAAAGCATTTCTTATCAAAAGCACTTAATTTCAAGTCTGCAGAGCTCAGAGATTACCACTTGAGACAACAAACTGAACAACTGGCTTACCAGGTGGCGTTGTTAGCATCCTGCTCTGTTGTTCTCCTCAAAAGCAATTCCTCGTTGCTTAAACGCCTCAAGTCCCGACGCGACACGCGAACGGGAGCGACTGTCGTTGGCAGCACAAAGTTTGGGGTACGAAGCCTGTCCCCATTGTCATCTGGCATGTTGGAAGCCCTAAACCACATACATTGCAAACTGGTTGACTACGTTGCCTGTTTATGAAATCATATAGATCAGTCTTTTAAATTATCCAGTGCTCCACAATTAGCTTTTACGTAGCCTTTAAAAGCATATGAGTTCATGATCACACGATTAGCTTTCGAATAGAATTTAAAAGCACTTGAGTTCATGATCACATGATTAGCTTTCAAGTAGACTCCAAAAGCATTTGAGTTTATGATCGCATGATTAGTACCAACTGCTTATCTATCTTATTTATATTGTCTGTTAAATGTTAATGTATGTATGTTGTTTCTGTGCAACAATGCTTTATCATAATGAATGTGATTAGAGTTGCCCTCCTCCTTTATCCAGTCTTCAGACTGGCACCACCTGAGTATGGCAGTGACATATTTTGCTTGTTTAACAAAAGTCTGTACCAGTTAACCTAATCCAGTCTACACTAAACCACAGTTAAATGGCACAAATCATCAATAACTTGTGTCTTACAGCAATCAGTTATTGATATGAGGCCATGAGGCACAATATATTGTTGAGCTGTGTGATCTATAAAAACGAGTCTACCTCATCATGAGCAATAGAGGTCACGTGTGAGGCCTAATTCAGAAGATCTAAACTGAAGATTTCTTACATGTTGTCGGCAGTCAACCCACGCAAGCCAACTGCTTTTAGGAGTGGATCACGTGACAGCTTCTCTAAAAAAGGGGAAAACACCACATTCACAAAAAAGCAAAAATTTTCATCTTCGTGAAATTGCAAATTGTTTATCAACCAGAAGTATATACAAAAGGCTCGTTACATGTTTAATTGTAGCACAGAATCTGATACAACAGTCCCAAACTTTGTTTACTTACTGAAAATAAGCTCGTACAAAACAACCATGTTATAAGGTGATTCTTGACGTGGTTCCTCTACTTATCGCCACACAGGCTTTTCACTCCACATTAAAATCCCACTCCTTCAAGAATTCCTACCCAATCCATCAAATCCTCTGCCTTCCAAATTTTCTCATCCTCAACAAAACCCACCCTAGCAGCTCCTCCCCCCCCCCTTTTGTTTCTGGCAACAAGCAGGCTCTGTGCACTTAGCTTTAGAGTAGCACTTTAAAATCAGGAGTTTACAGTCCAAAAGACAGCATTAGAACCAGTTTCCTGTGTAGATACCAGGAGTGATCAGTGGCCTGGGCCTGTGGATATAATGCTGGAAATAGCAGTTTGCGCGATTGTCATGTGCCACAGTTTTCTGTTATCTTTTTCCAGGCTTGAGTATCTGAAGGCAAATGGGCCAACTGTTTATGGGGTTCTTGTTGTATAGTACAATACAATACGACTGTCATTTGACAATGCCCTCCTTACAAAGTTCAGAAGTGCACACTGAATCTGGGCAAAGGAGAAAACATTAAGACCGTAAGAAGACTGGAAGAGGTAAGGTCTTGGTAATTGCAAATTTATATAGCGCCACTTCAAGGGAAACTCTTCAGAGGAGCTTGACGGTTTGGTTTAGAGCAAAAGATACCCTCAGTACGAGAGACCTAGCGAACACGAGGAGGTAGACAATTAAAAGATGAATCCTCACCAGAACCAGAGGTCAGGTCTTTCTCCGTCAGTCCGGACAGAATCAGTCCCCGTTTCATGCCGCTGTTTATTGACCTCGAAAGATTTACCTCTGACCCGTCCTGGAACCTCTTCTTCAACTCACGAGTCATGGATTTGTAATAGTGAAGCTCCTTCTCTAGCTGTGCTATTCTGAAACACACGAAAACAGTTTTCGTTTTAACCTCAAGAGTCCTCAAGGTTCACACGGTAGTCCTCTTGGTCACCAATCCAACGACTGCTAGGCAGCCATGGGTATGAAGCGTTATTAACTTTGTTTTTCTCAGCTTCGGTATATGAGGCCAGGTCCTCTCTCTTGCCACTTGACTGTTCGACTGATAATGTATGGTCAGTGTACACAAGATAGCTGAGATGGAATTAAAATGAACCTACATGAAAATGTTCTCTGGGAGAATAGCAACACTGATGACGTTGGTGGCGGCGACAACAACAACGACAATGACAACAACAACAACAACAACATTGACAATAATGACATCAACAATTCAATTCAATTCAATTCAATTCAATATTTGTTTATTTGATAAATGCAGGCTGTCACAGATGCAACTTGTTTACATTTTCATTCTTGAAGAGAACATGAGAAATAAAATTTCGACAATGACAACAATAACAACAATGACGACAACAACAACAACAACATGACATCTGCTAGACAACAGCCCACCTAGCATCTTTAGCTCCATCTTTCATCAGACTTGACGCTCGTATATCCTCCTCTGTAGCGACAGCTCCGTTCGCAGCACCTGGTGCATCTGGCGCCTCAGCCTCCTTCTCCATCAGCCTCCGCATCAGCAGCTGGATCTTTCGCTCATACTCCTGCTGCAGTTTCGTCAGTTTGCGGTCGGCCTCGGCCGATGCCTGCTCAAGGTTCAACTCCAGGTCACGTATGACCGACTCCTGCTCATCAAGTTTTACCTTCAACAATAAACCACACAATTATGATTCACTGAGGAATATGCCTCCTAGCAACCTGCAACGTGAGCTCCTCGTCCTTCCTCTGCTTCTATTTCACTCGTTGTTGAGTTGAAAACCAGGCTATTTGGACGGAACCAGAGTTTAACGACATCTTATGGCAACAAAAGCTGCTGACAGAAATAATTTTGAACAGTTCTCACCATTCGTATAGCATAATAAAGGACCAATTTCACTTATATGGCACATATCGTGCTTAAAAGAGGTGTAATTATTCTGAAAGGTTCTCATCATTCGTATGGCATAAAACGGCTGTCATACTTCCATTCTATTTGATTGTGGTCAAGCATTTTCAGGCTCTGAGATCATCATCAAGGAGCTTCCTCATAACAGACATCATAGAAATGTGCACTTACAATTACAGCTACGCATAACAATCCATATGTATATACCTGCATATACACAAAAAGGTGCTTACATCAGTAATATGTAGGTGTGCATACATACACAGGTATGTTTTAAAGGTAAGTATGATCTGACTGTAAAAAAGCTTAACAAAACAAACCTCTAACTCTGTGCACTGACGTTTCGTTTGCCTTTGTCCATCTTTCAGGTCGATGACTTTACCGAAGTAGCGAGCGAGCAGCACTCGCGTCTCGTTGACGGAAAGCGAGGCCAACTTGCTGAGGAGGCCGTCCTCGTTGTTGACGACAGACCGCATCGATCCTCTGACTTCTGCCTGGCGATTGCTTATCAGATCGTTCTTAAAGTCGATCGCTGCATCAAGCGCCTCAACATGCTCATCCAGTTCGATCAATCTATCAATCAGTCAATCACCCGTGGATGAACAATCTGTCATTAAATCAATCAATCTGTCAATCAAACACTATACCTGTCAATCAATCAATCAGTCTGTGACAAACAGTTTGTCAATCAATCTGTCAATCAAGCAATATGTCTGTCAATCAATCAATCAGTTTCTGAACAAACAATCTGTCAGTCGATCAATAAATCTGCGGGATGACGAGTACGAGGGATGAGTAGAATGGAGGAGGACAAGAATGGAGGAATACGTCGATGCAGGAGTAGGAGGAGGATGGTGTAGTAGGAGGATAGATGAGTAGGATACAGAAGTAGGAGGATAGAGTAGGGTTGAGGAGCAGGATGACTAAGGAGTGGGAGGAGTAGGAGAATGGACTAGTAGGTGGATTGAGAAGTGGGGAATGGAGAAGAATTGAGGAGTTGGAGGGAGGAGCAGAAGGATAGAGGAGTTGGAGAAGCAGAAGTATGGAGGAGGATGAAGTGGGAGGATTGAGTAGCAGAATGGAGTGAGAGGATTGAGTAGGAGGATGGCGATGTAAGAGGACAAACCTCCTGTCCTCCTGGGTTGATAGTAGTGCACCACGGTTAATTTTGGCCTCAAGGTTATTTCGCTGGCTCTTCAGCTTGTCCCTTTCTTTCATGAGTTTCGTCAGTTCATTCATCGCTTGGCCTTGGATGTCCCTAGGTGTCGATGACACCTCTTTCGTTTTCTCCTTTATCTGCTGCTCCACCGACTCCAGCTTTGATGACACCATAATGATATCCTAACAGAAACACAACGAAATTCTGGTCAGTCCATATTCCACTTGGTTGACCTATTGACTGGTCAGCCAACAGGTGGTCAGTAAGTTGACTGGTCAGTTTCTTGGCTGAATGGTCAGTCAATTAATCGGGATGTCAGCTGGTCAACATCAACTGATCTGTAGGCATGTAACTGCAATTGTAATTGTACATTTGTGTATTATCTCTTCAAGAGGAGCAACTGAGAGACACTTCTCACCAGATAACACAAAACAGACTGGTTTTCAAACCCTTATGAAACAGAAACTCACTCAACAACATTCGGTCGTGCTGATCAGAAATCTGGACAAAGGGGCAGAGGGCGATGCTAATCACCTTCAATGTCATTACACACACATACTATCTAACTAGTTACCTAAAAAATTCCATAGTCTTCGGGTGGTGCCAGTGCCATGGCTGGACAAAAGAGGACAGTGACACTAATCACCTTTGTTATCAAACAGTGTCATTAAACAGAAACAACACACTACAGAAACGAGGTAAAGAAAAGACAGAAAAGATGACTGCAGAGGTAAAGAAAGAAGAGATGAGCATAGAATTGGTTTCCTAACCTTGTTGATCACTTGACTTGACCGTAGTTTCTTGATTTCCAGTTCACTCTTTTCGGCCAACATGGCTTCCTTCTTTGCAATGATCTCTTCACGTCGTCTCAGCTCCTGCTCAGGGCAAAGATCAGAAGCAATTTAATAACCGAGTATGAATAATTGAATATGTCAAGAGGAAATCTTCAGATACACTTCATACGCCTATCTCCTGATCCTCCATCCTCCTGCTCCTTCATCCTCCTCTTCCTCCATCCCACATATCCTTCTACTACTCCATAGCCTATTCCTCCAACCTTGTGATCCTTCATTCTCCTACTCCTCTATTCTTCTACTCCTTCATCATTCTGTTCTTCCTTCCTCCCACTTCTCCATCCTCATACTTCTCTATCCTCCCACTCCTCCTTCCACCTATTCCTCCATCCACCTACTCATGTTCCTCCAATCATAAATCCCTACAAACATACCACTGATAATGCCTAAAACAACCCAATGATAAAGCCTAATGAAATGCTTAATTGGAAAACAATGATAATACGTCGTGCAAGTGAAACCTTTTCTAATTCTTCAGCGGCAGCTCGCTGTTCGAGTACTTTCTCCATCTCCTGGTCCAACCACTTCTTCTGCTCTTCAAGACGAACCTGTTCTTCTCTACCGCAAAGAAAAACATATGGCTCTTCTCACTAACAAACATAACAACTGCTTTCTGAAATAAACAGCTAATACCACAAAATTCACAAAACCAAAGGAAATGTTGTACTGCAGTTACCACAGTTCCCTTTTGAGTGGTTCATAAATACTCTCCATAAAAGCCCCGATACATGTATACATACCATACATGTATGTATGTAATTTATTTTTACTCTATGGCTTGGTGCATTGAATAATCCCTGGGTATTGTCTGGCATTGTGAGGAGCTAAAAAGCATTCCATAAACAGGCAGTCTATGTATGTATGTATGTAGGTATGTATGTATGTATGCATGCATGCATGAATGTTAACTGGATTGTTCCAAAGGGATGGACCAACGCACAAGAGTGCATGGTGCACTCGTGTTGACGTACGACAGCGAGAGACCAGAACTTCTCCACAGGTGGTTGAACAAATCGACCAGCGATCTGGCTGAGCTGAAACCGGCATAAACATGCAGCTCCCAAATGAATAATGGCGCAGAATCTTGAATTTAATTCAGCTATCCTCACCAGATGTTCTTCTGAACCCCTTCCCACGGAACTACTGGCTAGTAAGCAAACTTCAAGCACATAGTTTGAAATATCTGCTAATGAAACCATATTAGCATCTGATACCATAACAAAATAACACTCTTTTAGAACTCAGTAAAACAAATGTGAAAGCACAAACCGTTACCAAATTTTTGCGTCAATAATATAAACTGATAAAAAAATTCAGATTCTTAACTGCAGCATGTGAATGGCATAAAATATCTAATCTAATCTAATCTAATCTAATCTAATCTAATCTAATCACTTCTAAAGCGCTACTGTATTAATTCTCAAGGCATCAATTGATGATCACTACTACGTAATCAAAATCGTTGTACAAGAAAAATTAATATCTATCTGTCTGTCTGTCTGTCTACCTATCTCTCTATATATCTATCCATCCATCCATCCATCCATCCATCCATCCATCCATCCACCCACTCACCTATTCTATTTGTCCGTCATCAGGATCTATATATTATTATCTGTATTTCTTTCCTGTTGTTCCCTCTTTCGTTTCTTATTTGAGTCCAGCTGAAAGCCACTAAGGGAGAATAATATCCCATATGTAAGAAGTTTGTGCAAAATTTGTGGATCACACGTGGGTGAAAGATTGTATTTAGTGACCAGTGAAGTACCACACATTCTTACCTCTTATTAAAAGGCGCAGGTCTTCTTTAAGTGTTTGAACAAGTAAGCACAAGGAAGGCATTACAATATTTTAAATCATTTTAAACTAAACAGAAATTAATTCAAATAAGCATTTATCAAATTCTTTCCATTTAACATTAGCTTTCTACTGAGTATTTACATTAACGTTCCTTTGAAGGCCTCAAAAGGTGCTATACATGGTATGTATGTAGTATGAGTGTACAAAGTATGTATGTTTGTTTGTGTTACACCGTTGCGAGACATCATTTCCTGGCCTAAACAAAAATCCATAATTTTAGAAACAGTTTCTATGGCGATGATAAGACAACCACCTGCTGTAGCTGCTCTGTGCTCCGCCTCGAAGTTTGCGCTGTATCAGCGACATCTCCTCCATCTTAACCTTCATCACTTTCTTCTGTTGCTCACCAAGAAGCTCGAGCTCTTTGATTCTCTGCTGCTCCTTCTGAAGGTCACGCTGAGAAACGATAACACACAAAACGTATCATATAATTATTTATTTATTTATTAAATCTGCGGCGCGGATAGTCAGTCGTCAGGAGAAGATGCAGTTAGATATCCAAGTGCTTGAAAGCCAAGGAGAAATAGTGAGTTCTGAGCTGCTTGTTGAAGGGATATCCCCTATCCATTATTGGCATTGTAATCGACCATTCATACAGAGCCATTCACAGAGCAGAACTATCCAGTGGCGCTCTCTGTGGTAACGGTATCGTAAATTGCAGCATGAAACATTAACATCACTGCAGAAGTTACAGCAAAACTTAATTACAACCTAAAGACAGGAATCTTTTGACAGGCTTTCTAAATCAGAAAGAATAGTATAATTAACCTATATAGTACTCATAATTATAGTTCACTGTTAAAAATACAAATATATTACTATTAGCGTATATTTTGATTGTAGAAAACATAGGGAGCATAGTTCGTGTACAAAAGGCAATGACAAATGGTGGTTCTTCCTACTGCAACCCCTACAAGCATACTGTTACAAGCACCCCATTCTCTCATACAACATCACATTACATTTCCCTTGTGTCATTGTGACGTTCGTCGCTCGAGATCAACTAACCCTTCATCAGACGTGGTACCAATTTGTGTCGGTCTTACCCGAGACGCTGCTTCGTCGTCGGGCTGGGTTCGGCTCCAGCCAACTGACCTTCCGGAGTCGCCCGGGTCACTATCCTGTCTACTTCGGCTGTAGACGAGCGGTTCCCTGTCTCCGCTCTCAGTGCCCATTTCTCCAAGAGGAGGTCCCGAGGGTATCGCTTGTTTGCGAACAGTGTCGCTGTCAAGCTCCATCTCACTTTCGGACTCTGCCACTGCCGCGGTCGCCGGGTGGGCAACGTCCTCGTCCTCAGGATGGCCGTCCTTTAGAACAGGGTTCGCTCTCTTGCCGGCAGGAGTCCTCAGCTTCCTGTGAGATTTCTTAGTCAAAGACTTTCTCTTTTTCTCCACCTTAACCGAACCCTCACGTACCATTCTGCATCTCATGACTCTCGAGTTATCGTCAATAGGGGAAAACTCTGAACGTTCTCTTGTCCGAGAGGACAAGGTGTACATCTGACGAGTCGTCACGTCGTGCCGTCTCAAACACGCGAACATCTTGCGATAATATATACACGTGTAATATTAACGCGGTATACTGGTCTCACGACACTCTCTTCTGATAGGACAGGTTCTAGGTCTAAAACCTCCCTAACCGCACGCAGAACTGTGTTCCGACCGGCGCACGAGGTGGGCCCTACTTCGCACTTCGGTCAGTTCTCGGAACTACGTGTTTCGATCACCAAGTTATTTGCTCTGAATAACGACTGGTTTGAATACAAGATTTTCCTGACTCTATCGTTTTTCCTGGTCTTACCGCACTGTAATCAGTTGTCGGGTGGTCTTTTCCCGTACTGCGGTCTTTCGGTAACAGTGGTCTTTCCCAGTAACTATTTTTAGTTACCGGGCGATGGAGCCCCTCCAACGCTCCACCGGCGTGTCAGCCATCCAAGTGTCACAATCCAAATGTAACGCCGACCCCGTAAGGTTACCAGAATGTCCTGAATTTTGTTCCCAAGAATTTCCGAATTTTGGTTCCCTAACGAAGGTCACGTTTACTCCCACAGGTAACCGGACAAGCTCCGATCGCGGAGTTCTTCTCCCAAGAGGGAATTTCCTGCCTGTCGCCAAATTTACCCTTAATATCGTTTTTGTACTAAACTGGTTTTTTCAGGTATCCCGACGGTCACTTCACCGAGTGCCGAAGTCGCGTAAAACTCTCCCAGCCGATGACGCCGAAGTCGCGTAAAACTCTCCCGGCCGAGTACGCCGAAAGCGCGTAAAACTTCCCTTGTGTCGAGTACGCCGAAATCGCGTAAAACTCTTCTCAGTGGATAAAACCAAACACTGTCGGATCTTGGAGTTCTTCAAACTCCAAGAGGGATTTCCTTGCCCGACGCCAAATTTACTCTTGGTTTCAAGGATTTCAGAATTCCAGAAAATGGCTACCTTAAGAAGGTCACCTCTACTCTCATGGGTTACCGGACAAGCTCCGATCGCGGAGTTCTTCAAAACCCAAGAGGGACTTTCCTGCCCGTCGCCAAATTCACCCTGGTTTTCGATCTCACACTGAATTGGTTTTCCTGTGTATCAACGGTATCCTTCCCCGAGTATTACTCAGCCGTAGATTTCCCACAATTGGGATCTAGACCGCTTCGCGATCAACGGAGGGATCCAACCCGCCGGATCGGCGCTGTCGGCCCGTCTCCCAACAGTGAACTTCTTTAGCTGTACTCGGGATCGCCTTATTATATTATTCGGACGCCCCTTTCGTCCGTAAATATATTTGTACTAACCGGAAACTCGAACTCTGACTCTGTCGTAACCAAAATCACTCGCCTACCACACTGAGTGCAGTATATTTGAATCGGTAACTGAGTCGCTAACCAACAACGCTGTTTAACAGTATTGCTATGTATGAAGAGTCGAACCAACTCTTCACGTATAAAGCAGCACACCGTGAGGCAGGCTCTATGCATCCCAAATGAGCGCGTCTGCTCGCTATGCGCTGGCTTTACACCGTCGATCGGGCTTCCCTAGCACGGTCGTTGCTGGACAGTCGCCTATTGAAATTAAATAAAAATTAAATGATCGATGCTGGGTCTTCGCATGAAAAATTAAGAGAAACGATGCTGTTCCCTTCGCATGTAAACTGAAAGAAAACGATGCTATTCGCATAAAATAAATCTTCCCACATACGCACGGTAACCTTGACCGCCACACTCTCCCCACCTTACTTAGATGCGGAGCATCTCTGCCAAAATCGGGGACCTTAATCAAACGTGACAGGAACATCCCCAACCCAGATCCACTTAGAGAGCAAGGAACCAAATGCACCTTTGGTTATAGGGCGGAATATCAACAATCTCGGCACCCTGCACGTACGCCAAACATAGCGACAGCCTATTTAATGATGCTTTCGATCGGAACCACCACCCTACTGGCAACCTGTCGTACCTGACAAATCGCCAACCTTAACAGGCCCTCTATCATGAACCTGAGCTCTACCGGACCCCAAGGGCCAGGAGAACTTAAGGAGAGAAAAGTCGCCCACTGTCTCCCGATCTAGTAACCATCGTCGATCAGTCACACCCGGTACCACTTCAAAATCGTGAAAGCAAAAAAACAATGTTTATCGAAAACATATCATCAAAAGGAAACTTAAACAGTCATTCACTGACAATCTGCAAAACCAACGCAATTAAGCGTTCTGGTAGCACAGGTACTGTATGCTCCCAGATACCGCTCAAAAGAAATACTCTCATCAAAAGGGCAACTGAAACATGGGACTCGAATAGTCAATGAAACCAACGCAATTAAGCGTTCATCTAGTTGGTCCTAGATACACGTCTGCTTCAGAAGGTCACTAACAAGGACTTCTACAGTCGTAGTCATCCATCCAAGCGAGGTCTTCGTCTCGTCCGTCGTCCAGGTGGCAATTCTGGATCAGCGGTCTCGTCTGGATTCTCTGAAGGTTCCTCTGGTTCATGTTCTGCATTAGGATCTTGAGCCAGGACTGGCCAGTCTACTGTAGGTAACTCAAGATTTCTGTCCCTCTCCGGTAACCAGGTACTCGGAGGTTTACCGTAAAACGGCTTCAATTTATCCACGTGCACAACCATTAGCGTGGATTTCGGACTCTTTTGATACAGGATGCGGACCAGTTATATCAATTCCGAATCTCTCCATTGGTTCACCGACCACAGGAGTCTGCATGTAACCCTGTCTTGGAGGTTTCTCCCTTCGATAACGAGCACAGCGATCGCACCTTTGGCAGAACCGTCTAACATCGTCCTTCCAACTCGGCCAATACGCCCGGCGTTGCAACTGAGTTAAACTCTTCCGAATCCCGAAATGTCCTCCGGCAAAGCTTGCGTGTGTTAACTGAAGCATCTCTTGCCGTAGAGATAAGGGCACAACTAACTGAGATCGCTCAGCTTTTCCTGTGTTACCCTGAATCCAGCCTCTGTGTAACACTCCTTGCAGGACTTCCAGCTGATTCCAGTTGCTCACCAACACTTTCACCTCTCCGTTAGCAGGTGATAGTTCTGCCTGTGTTGGATGATGCTTCGACTCCTTCCAATCAAGGACCGTACCAATATTGCAATCGCTCTGCTGTTCTCTTCGAAGAAACTCCTTTGTCCAACGGATTTCCTGGCCTGTATCTTCACTGGTAACCTCGGAGCGCGTTACTTCTCCGATCGGACGTGCCCACATCACGTCTTCATTCGTAACTCTCATGGTAACCACTTTAGGTTGTTCCTCACCCGGACCTCTAGACATCGCGTCTGCGTTACCGTGTTTTGCTCCCGGTCTGTGACATATCTCCATGTCAAACTCCTCTATCATCTCTAACCAACGAGCCTGTTGGCCAATCGGTTCCGGTGTTCTGCGTAACCACTGAAGTGCGGAGTGGTCTGTTCTGAGTAGGAATTTACTACCCAGTAAGTACTGACGAAACTCTTTCAAGAAATACACCACAGCTAACAACTCTCGCCTGGTAACGTTATAGTTCCGTTCCGCCGTCGACAAGAGCCGACTCGCGTAACAAATCACTGTCTCTTCTCCTTCTTGTACTTGCGATAACACCGCTCCAATGGCGTATGCCGAGGCATCCGTATCTAGGATGTACTGGCCCTCGTCGTTCGGTAACCCAAGTATAGGTGCGGAAACCAACTTTCGTTTAAGTTCTTCGAAAGCTCCCTGACATTCGTCAGTCCAATGGAACGGTACATTTTTCCTGGTCAGGAAATGAAGTGGTTGAGCTACCACCGCGAAATCATGTATGAAACGTCGGTAATAGGAGCAAAGACCAACGAAGGATCTGACTTGCCTCAAGTTCCGAGGAGCAGACCATTCTTCTACGGCCTTGATCTTGCTCGGATCCGTCGCGACCCCTTCTTCACTCAAAACGTGACCAAGAAACAATACTCTCTGTTGTAACAGGTAACATTTGGATGGTTTCAGCTTGAGATTATACTCTTGTAATCTCCTGAAAATCATCTCTAGACGTTGCATGTGCGTCTCTACGTCCCTCGAGAACACAATTATGTCATCCAAGTAAACCAGACAGATGTCATAGTTTAGCCCTGTCAAGACTAAGTTCATTAGTCGACAAAACGAGGCCGGACTATTGCACAATCCGAAAGGTAACACTTTGAATTGGAAGCTGCCCCTTCTCGTAACGAACCCGGTCTTGTGTTTGTCTCTTGGGTGCAAGGCCATCTGGTGATAACCTGCTCTCAAATCGAACGTACTGTACCATCTGGCGCCACCCAGGGTATCTAAACTCTCGCGGATAAGGGGTAACGGATGAGCATCTTTCCGTGTCTTCAGGTTCAGTTGCCTGTAATCGATACAGAAACGCATACTGCCATCCTTTTTCTTAACCATTACGACATTGGATGCCCATTCCGATATCGACGGTTCAATGATTCCTTGTCTCAACATGTCTTCTACCTGACGATCAACTTCCGGTAACATGGAAAGCGGTTGACGTCTCAAAGGTTGCCGAACTGGTTTCTCCTGTCCCGTATCGATCTCGTGTTGGATCACCGAAGTGAATCCGTTATCACTTTCGTTAAGGGAAAACGTTGCGCTGTACGTTAGCACAAGTTTTCGTAACCTGATTCGCTCTTCTTCCGAAATGTCTGCTGGCACTTCTTCCCATAGTCGTTTTAGGGTCTGTTCGGCAAGTGGGTTGAGCGTCTGCTCCGCCACACTGGCCGTTGTACTAATCTTCGATCCAAACCGGTCAATCGTACTTTGCTGCTTTCCTTGGCGTTCCTCCGGATAACCTGGGCCCATAGGCTTCTCCGGATTTTCGCTTCGGTAAGGCTCATCATACGATTCCGTTCTGGCTCGATTAACTGTCACATCGACTACGTTCACTCGCTCCAGCGGACATTCAGTCCGTTTCTTGACTAGCGAATCTCTGTCTCCAACATTCAACATCCTGATCCACACTTCCGTGTCTCTTCCTGTCACCAACGTACGTCCGATTATCAAATCTTTTGATAATTCCATTGGAATGGTCGTCCAATCTTCGTTATCTTTTTGGAAATGCGGGTATACGACCCAAGCTGGAACGTCAACTTCGCTCCTTGGAGGAACTATTATGTCCTCTTGCACAATAACCCTCCGGCACATGGACTCGGTAACGACCTCTTTCAGCGGGATCTTCTCGCTCCCAAGGAAAACGCATCGACTTGCGAAGTCCCATCTTGCCTGATTGGCTTCCAGCCAAGATAACCCCAAGATCACTTCTGTCACTTGGTCTGTAACTAGACAGGGTACAGGGTACACCTGCTTTCCGATCCGAATCTTAAGGTTAGTTTCACCATCCACCTTAATCTGACTTCCATTAGCGGCTAGGAGTCGCTGTTCTGACGGTACTAGCACAGCGTCTAGCACGAAACGTCGTGGCACAAGTGACATTTCACTTCCAGAATCAAGTAGACAGTGTATACGTTTTCCTGCCAGTCTCGCAACCACGTAGGCCACCCTACTGCCTTTTACCAGTCGGTTTTGGGTTTCCTCTTGTATCGGTTCAGCCTTTGTAGGTTCACTGGTACCGGTTGCACCATTCGTCTCAGCGTTTCTCTGAGGACAAAATCGCTTCATGTGTCCTTTTCGTTTGCACAAGTAGCATTCGATATCCGGGTTACGCAACCGTGTGGGCGGATAAATCCGTCGCCATCCCACATTCGGTTCGGTTGTCCTCTGATCTCCCACAGCTAGATCAGAACTGTTCTCCCTTTCATAAGGTTTTCTCGGAACGATGCCCAAATTCTGATTAATTGTCACTCGATCAAGTTCTCTTGAAAGATTTTTAATCTTTCGCTCGAGATCTTCTAGACGACGAGACTGTTGCCCCTCAGTGCTCGAGTCTTTTCGGTCTTCCATGGTAACTTTAACTCTCGCGTGTCTCCGGTCTAAATCACCACCTTGTGTCGAAGATCGACCATAGGCATCCAACCTCACCGCATGTTTATACGCCGCTTCGAGGTTAACTGGTTCTCGCTCGCGCACCTTCTGCCCCAAATCTTGGTTCGCCAGTGCATCAATGAAAGCGTCACAAGCGACCGTCTCGACGATATCACTTGTTGGTCCTGGGTATGCCAAAGCCATTAGCCTTCGTACTTCCTGCACTACACTACTCAGCGTTTCTCCGTGAGCCTGCCGGTAAGTGCGAAGTTTCATCCGATATAGGCTAGTTTGGTCATCAGACCCGTACCGGGCCTTAAGCCGCTCAACAAGTTCTCGCCAAGACACGTCCCTCTGTGCACCCATGTCCCACAACAGCTGCGAAGCGGGACCCGTTAGGGCACACATTAACTGGTCTGCTTTTTCCTGATCACTCCACCGGTTGCACCGTGCACAAACTTCGAACTTTGCTAGAAAGGCTGCGATCGCTGACTTGCCGTCGTACTTCTCTAGCTTGATTCGTATACCGCGATCCGATCGGTCTTCGCCTCTTGTCCGCGTAACAAGTGATCTCCCGACACTCTTCTTGGGATTTCCTCTCCGGTTGTCCTCATCGTTACTCCGGGAATCGTTTTCCTCGTCTGTCCTCACCACTGACCGGTGCCGACTCTGTCCCCTCAGAGTACCCGACGTCTTCCCTGTACGCCACTTAGAATACATCGTAGTCATCTCTCGGTCGCCTGACGTTGCACTGTCTTCATCAGAGATGTACTCAGCCTGTCTCTGACCTTTTCTACGAGGCTCACCACCTGCGTAGTCTTTGGACTCCGATCGTTTATATTTATTGCGAGAGCTCTGAGAGTTTCCGTTGACGAACGTAACTCTTCTGTCTTCTTCGCGAATATCTCTTTTTCCTGACTCTGGCGGTCTGTCAGATTCGTCGTACCTAAGACAATTACGACTTCTCGAATCTGGTTTGTGCCCTTTAGAGTACCGCTCGTGGGTCTCATCCCAGGCCAAATGATCTCTGTCTCTTCCCATGTTCGATTCTCTCTCGGTTTCTCTATCAAGTGCCTGTTTTAAACCGCGTCTCTCGTACTCTGGTAGACGTTCCTTACCATACGTCTCCCTTTCAGTTTTCTCATAACTCTCGTGCCTTCCTCGTTGACGGAGGTTTTTCCTGTCAAAGACTCCGGTTCTCATGGCCTCTTCTGGACCAACACTATCGGTGTCTGAATCCGAAGAACTCACTGACGAACGTAATTTCGCCTCAACTCTTCCTCTTGTCAACAGACGTTGTCGACTCGATTGCCTTGCCGTTTTTCCGTGTGACTCTCTCCCGCTGTCCTCGGGAAGATAGCGGCTACGTAACTTTTCCGAAGTTCCCGAAAGCGAAACTTCCTCACGTGTCTCTGTGTTACCTCGGCTCCGTGCTGGCTCTTCGTTCTGCAGCTTCCCTCGGCGATCCATCTGGTAACCTGGGCCCGTAGGTTTCCCGGATGTCTCGCGTCGGTAAGACTTCGCATGCTGAGCAGCAGGAACAGACAGTTCTTCAAGTTTCGAACTCATCATTGCCACACTCTGTCGCAGGTAAGACATCTCCGCTTGCCAATCTACCTCATCTGTCACAGGTCTTGGGCGACCTTCTTCCATGTTGGTAAACGGTACTCGATTGCCTTCGTTTCGCTGATGCGCCACGATGTCACCACTCGTTTTCTGCACTACGGCGTCACCCCGCGGTTTCAGGCCTGTCTCAATGTCTCTTGGCCTATCACAAGCCTGTCTCAACTGTACAGGTTGCCTGCCCCGTACGATACTAGGTACTTGAACCTGCACAAGGTTCTCCGATCTATTGTCGACGAGTGGTTTGGACCTGTCAAACCTACTCTCACCAACGGTCTCTCGCCAGTGTGTGAATGTCTCGTTATTCACATCGTTCTGTACTACCTCAGTAGTCTTTGGAACGGTTATCAACCATCCGTTATCCTCATGGAAACCTCTTTCACGCCCACTGCGGGTTCCAGCTTCCGTTTCAAATGCACTGGTTTCGTCAGGTGCACCCGTTTCATCAAGCAACCTTCGTTTGCTTTTCCGTTTACGTAACTTTGGACGCGCGCCTCCGTGCTCACTATGGGGCACTTCATCCGACTCGTCCTCGGTATCTTCCTGACCTTGCCTGGTTCTGTGACATGAAAACGCTAGAACCCCACTTCTGGTACCAGTTTGTGACGTTCGTCGCTCGAGATCAACTAACCCTTCATCAGACGTGGTACCAATTTGTGTCGGTCTTACCCGAGACGCTGCTTCGTCGTCGGGCTGGGTTCGGCTCCAGCCAACTGACCTTCCGGAGTCGCCCGGGTCACTATCCTGTCTACTTCGGCTGTAGACGAGCGGTTCCCTGTCTCCGCTCTCAGTGCCCATTTCTCCAAGAGGAGGTCCCGAGGGTATCGCTTGTTTGCGAACAGTGTCGCTGTCAAGCTCCATCTCACTTTCGGACTCTGCCACTGCCGCGGTCGCCGGGTGGGCAACGTCCTCGTCCTCAGGATGGCCGTCCTTTAGAACAGGGTTCGCTCTCTTGCCGGCAGGAGTCCTCAGCTTCCTGTGAGATTTCTTAGTCAAAGACTTTCTCTTTTTCTCCACCTTAACCGAACCCTCACGTACCATTCTGCATCTCATGACTCTCGAGTTATCGTCAATAGGGGAAAACTCTGAACGTTCTCTTGTCCGAGAGGACAAGGTGTACATCTGACGAGTCGTCACGTCGTGCCGTCTCAAACACGCGAACATCTTGCGATAATATATACACGTGTAATATTAACGCGGTATACTGGTCTCACGACACTCTCTTCTGATAGGACAGGTTCTAGGTCTAAAACCTCCCTAACCGCACGCAGAACTGTGTTCCGACCGGCGCACGAGGTGGGCCCTACTTCGCACTTCGGTCAGTTCTCGGAACTACGTGTTTCGATCACCAAGTTATTTGCTCTGAATAACGACTGGTTTGAATACAAGATTTTCCTGACTCTATCGTTTTTCCTGGTCTTACCGCACTGTAATCAGTTGTCGGGTGGTCTTTTCCCGTACTGCGGTCTTTCGGTAACAGTGGTCTTTCCCAGTAACTATTTTTAGTTACCGGGCGATGGAGCCCCTCCAACGCTCCACCGGCGTGTCAGCCATCCAAGTGTCACAATCCAAATGTAACGCCGACCCCGTAAGGTTACCAGAATGTCCTGAATTTTGTTCCCAAGAATTTCCGAATTTTGGTTCCCTAACGAAGGTCACGTTTACTCCCACAGGTAACCGGACAAGCTCCGATCGCGGAGTTCTTCTCCCAAGAGGGAATTTCCTGCCTGTCGCCAAATTTACCCTTAATATCGTTTTTGTACTAAACTGGTTTTTTCAGGTATCCCGACGGTCACTTCACCGAGTGCCGAAGTCGCGTAAAACTCTCCCAGCCGATGACGCCGAAGTCGCGTAAAACTCTCCCGGCCGAGTACGCCGAAAGCGCGTAAAACTTCCCTTGTGTCGAGTACGCCGAAATCGCGTAAAACTCTTCTCAGTGGATAAAACCAAACACTGTCGGATCTTGGAGTTCTTCAAACTCCAAGAGGGATTTCCTTGCCCGACGCCAAATTTACTCTTGGTTTCAAGGATTTCAGAATTCCAGAAAATGGCTACCTTAAGAAGGTCACCTCTACTCTCATGGGTTACCGGACAAGCTCCGATCGCGGAGTTCTTCAAAACCCAAGAGGGACTTTCCTGCCCGTCGCCAAATTCACCCTGGTTTTCGATCTCACACTGAATTGGTTTTCCTGTGTATCAACGGTATCCTTCCCCGAGTATTACTCAGCCGTAGATTTCCCACAATTGGGATCTAGACCGCTTCGCGATCAACGGAGGGATCCAACCCGCCGGATCGGCGCTGTCGGCCCGTCTCCCAACAGTGAACTTCTTTAGCTGTACTCGGGATCGCCTTATTATATTATTCGGACGCCCCTTTCGTCCGTAAATATATTTGTACTAACCGGAAACTCGAACTCTGACTCTGTCGTAACCAAAATCACTCGCCTACCACACTGAGTGCAGTATATTTGAATCGGTAACTGAGTCGCTAACCAACAACGCTGTTTAACAGTATTGCTATGTATGAAGAGTCGAACCAACTCTTCACGTATAAAGCAGCACACCGTGAGGCAGGCTCTATGCATCCCAAATGAGCGCGTCTGCTCGCTATGCGCTGGCTTTACACCGTCGATCGGGCTTCCCTAGCACGGTCGTTGCTGGACAGTCGCCTATTGAAATTAAATAAAAATTAAATGATCGATGCTGGGTCTTCGCATGAAAAATTAAGAGAAACGATGCTGTTCCCTTCGCATGTAAACTGAAAGAAAACGATGCTATTCGCATAAAATAAATCTTCCCACATACGCACGGTAACCTTGACCGCCACATCATTAATACAAGCAGTCGAAATTTTGGCCTTCATTCCAGAAAACAGAAGTTCTGAAGACGGAGGATTTACTTCGAGCTTTGTCTTTCGATCTTGCTCTTCTTTAAGTCGACGTTGGAGCTGCTCTTGTTGCTGTTTCATTCTTTCGACTGCCACTTCCAGGTCCTGTATCCTACAACCACCATTTCTATCTACATAGCCACCAAATCCATATAAATAACCATCACTACAATTCCTATAACCACTTTTGTCTGTGACCAGAATTTTACCTTGATAAGTAACATTATCATTTTTACCCAAGACACACCAAACCTCAGGACTTAAAAAATTACTGATAGCATTTTTAGGGATGGCTAGTATTCTTTGATATCATGATTTGTGGCAAAGCACTGTAGAAAACGTGGTTAACACTTCTACGAAAATTATACCTGGTTATGTTTAGCGGCCTTTCAAACCACTACCTCGCACACCGATTTTTCTGTCTTTGTGATCGTTTACTAGTCAGGCACGTTCACACTTGTATCACACAACCACTGAACCTTTCAAAGGTGTTCCTTGCTAGCTTAAATGAAATTAGAGCTCATTAAAATCAGAGGTTTGTTCTTATTGCGAATGGCACCAGCAAAGTGCCTGATCTCTGGAATTCGCACCGTTTGTCGTTGGTAGTCAGTGCTGTCATTTTCTCCATGTCCTTCTGTTTCCTTTGCAAAGCATGAATCTTCACATTTGCCAACTCCATCTTCTTCTGAAACTCACTGGAAAACAACGGCAATGCTGGTGTAGGCAAACTTTTAATGCAGACTGTAAAACGTCATTCAATTTGAGTATTTACTGTATAAAGCATTACTTTCAGACATATATGTACACCTCTGTGAGATTCTGGAGCACTGCTGTGTGTCACTTACAAGGCATAAACAAGTGCCTTAATCCTAATGTACATTTAAGTGACCCCAAGTGAGGGCAAAACTTAATGATCGACCTGTAAGATACCATTGAAAACAATGTTTAAGAGAATGTAGAAACTAATAAGAAGCAACCAGTGGGAAATGTTCTAAGTATATCAATACCCTACCCTATCTATTCAATTGAATCTATTGCACGTTAACCAACCCTAGTTTATTGTATTCTTTCCAACAGAATTATACCCTATCTTATCCTATCCCATCCTATCAACTTCAATCTAATAGTATGGTATCCTATCTTATCCTGTCCTATCCTATGCTATCCTGTCAAATTCCATCACTAGTATGGTCTCCGATCTCACACCATTCTATCATATTCCACCCACCTTATCCTATGCTATCCTATCCAATTCAATCAACAGTATTGCATCTTATCCTATCCCATACTATCCTCTCCCATCCCAATGAGCTTTTCCAGTTGCTGGACCTAGATTCTGAAGCTCTCTCCATGAATATGTTCATTCTGCTCAGATGCTTACCGGTAAGTCATTACTTACCTTTTTAAAATTGCTTACCCTCTGCAGGCTGTCTCTCGGTTTTAGCAGACTAATGTTCTGACCCAACTACGACCCAGTTTTGGTGCACCATCAGTTGACGCCTTGCACAACACACATGGGCACTATAGAAGTCACAAATTAATAACAATTCTATCGAGAGCATGGTAATTATGAAAAAAGTCGTGAATACCTTTGAAGACGTTCCGTCTTCACCTTATCGTTCTTCTCTTTGTTTTCGAGTTCCTTGAGCGCCATCTGAAGGCCATTCAGTTCAACAACGGCTTCGTCCTTCTCCTTCTGCAAACCCACGATCTGGCGCTGATACTGGCGATTCACCTGCTGCGACTCCTGACCGGTTTTAACCAGTTCTCGAATAAGCTGCTCCTTCAGTCTGTCATAAGTAACATTGCATAATGACTTGTACATTTAGCGAGCAGCTCCAAAAGCTCACGCATAAATATTAAATACTTTTATTGTATAGCTTACACTCCATAGCACGTCCTCTGACTGATATAGGCTGAATATCAGTTAGTATCACAATAAATGAATGGGGTGTTGGAGACTGCTGGGGTGGAAAGACGTATGCTTGGATTGATCAGAGAAATTTCTCGTATCTCGTATGCGTACTTCGGAAGACTGGAGATTGCCTGGATATAGCAATTATGCGAGACACAATTCCAGGTTAAAGAGCTCAAGGAAGACCTTAAAAGACATGGACCGATGTCATAAATTCATGGACGGGTCTGTCATTTGATCAGAGGTTATTGAGGTATACGAGAGGCAGAAGAGGATGGAAAAAGTGTCCGTGGTGCAGCCAATCCTCGGATCGAGGACAGTTGAAGACAAGACTAGATATTGACTGGGTCTGCCCATTAAATTAGGTTACAGACCTACTTTACTTACTAAGACCTACTTACTTACTAAAGTTGCACTTCAACTGAACCAAATGTTTTTTAAGTTAACCTTATGTTAACAGCGAGATCCTTCATCTTCTGTGTTGATTGACGCACATCTAGCTCTGACTGCTTCAACTGCTTCAGCTGTTGATTGGTGCTTGCCTTCAACTGGTCTATCGCCATCTTCGGATCCATTCTTGAACCTACAGTCAACATCAGCCTTTGAAATACACCAGTATATACAACATACACCGGTATATACCACTTACACTGGTATATACCACATATAAATATATACATGTCTTAGCAGAGCTACATTTGACTGTTTTTGATTACATCAGACTTCCCTGACTGATCATTTAACATTATGCTTGGCTTTGATTCACCAGTGACTGATACCAGTGACTGACATTCGGTTGTGCTTTGGACATGTAAACACCACCCCTTATAGGCGTTAATAGTTTTTCAATAATAGTTTACAAGCATTTGGAAACTGTTCTTATCGCCGGAGTTTGGCCGGAAGTGCCTCTCAGTAGGTATCATGGGAGGGGTGCTATATAAGTCCTCTGAATGAATGAATGAATGAATGATACCTCAAATTGATGCATACCTGTTCTTAAGTGCTTTTGTGAGGTACTGAAAATGTGCTATATAAAGTGCCCTGATACACACATACATACATACATATAAACATATATACATACATTACGATACCAATTTTCTACAAGCTAAGTCACACCAATGAAGATTCCAGTGATTTTTGAAAAGGGGGAAAATATAAATGTAAGTGTATATGTAACTGTAATTATAACAGTAACTGCTCAGAAACATAAACATTTACCAATACAGACTACATTAGATTACTTCACACAAATGGTATGAAATGACGAGCCATTAATCATGGTATTACCATCTGGCTCCTGTTCAGAACTGGTAAGAACCAGAAGCTTCTCATCATCGGTCTGTGATTTATGAAGGCCATCTTCATCTGGCCTCATCAACTGAGGACGAACCTGCTGAGGCCGTTTCACTCGATATGTCCCTCGACGGATGTCAGATCTCGTTAGCAATGACCTGAATCGTCAGCGCACAAGAGACAAACACAAAACCAATTATGAATAATTTCTTCAAAAATGTTGACATTAAAATAAATTCAGTATAAGCACAGTCAAGAAACACGTCAAAACCTACAGAAATTTTAATATGAACAAAGGCAGAAAGGTGAAGTTAATTTCATTTACCTGTGACAGATGATTAAATTAACGAATAAAATTCACATCAGAATTATAAGTAACTGAATCATCCATCCATCCATCCATCCATCCATCCATCCATCCATCCATCCATCCATCCATCCATCCATCCACCAACCCATCCATACATCCATCCGTCCACCCATCTATCCATCCTTTTACCTGGCTCCTTCTATTTCGTCTGTTTCAATTGCTCTTCCATCAGCTGCTTCTTCCGACCGCTTAGTCTTACTGGTTGTTGGAGTGCTATCTGACAACATGGCATCCAAGGT
Organism: Allolobophora icterica; assembly: GCA_963556255.1. Lineage (NCBI taxonomy): Eukaryota > Metazoa > Annelida > Clitellata > Crassiclitellata > Lumbricidae > Allolobophora > Allolobophora icterica. Next base: position 62,955,881 of record OY744609.1, on the reverse strand, counting down.
CAGAATCTCCTCTGGAAAAGTTTTCTCCAGCACCTCATCCTCATCCTCCAGCTGAGCCACCAGCAGTTGGCTGCGTGCACGGAAGTTCTGGACAACGCGGTCAAACGTTAGGACGGCTGGACTTGTATGGATGTTACGACTACAAGCCTGTAAATATACACACATTTGTTCCTCTATTTAAAGCATTTGTTTATCTATTTATTCTTCTTTTTAAAGCATTTATTTATCTATTTATTTATTTATTCCTAGTTTTAAAGCAATTATTTATCTACTTATTCCTATTTTTAAAGAATTTATCTATCTATCTAAAGCTCTCATTATTCCAATATTTAAGTACTTATTTAACTATTTATTCCTCCTTTTAAAGTATTTATTTATTTATCTACAGCTCTCATTTACTCCAACATTTAACAAGAAAAAGAACAGCAATCCCTTAAACAAGTCCTGAGGCAGCCATGGGTATGACGTGTTAGTGACTTCATTTTCTTAGCCTCAGCATATGAGGGTGGGTGGCCAGTTATCTCCCTCACCGTCTTCCCACCGACAGTGTATGATCAGTGTACTCATTACAGCTGACTTGGCTAGGGGGTGCACTGCACGTGGAGCAGAAATCTCGAAACAAATTTTGGACTGGGAGGGGGTTGAACCACTCACCTCTCGATTGACAGCCCAGCACGCTAATCGCTACACTATCGAGCACCCACATATTTAAAGCACTCATTTATTCCTCTATTTAAAGCAATTCCCCTATATAAAGCACTTGTAGGTGTAAATATAACTGTAATTATGCATATATATATTTCACTTAGGGATTTTCCTGTTGCTGTTCCCTCAATACCAATGCACATAATGCAAAGGAAGGTCAGTAAGTAAATCCGAGGTATAAGACATGCACGTGCAACAACTAGTCCTGGGTCATAACACTCAGCAGGTGGAAAACTGCAATCGTTGGATTACAGAACCAATGCACTACTGAAGAGACCAACATGCAGAAGACAATTATTACTAATTTACCAATTCATTTGTTTTCTTAGCAAGAGAGTTTCATTGTTAATTTGTTACGGACTTGCCTCTTTAGCAGCCAACCGGTTGCCCAAAACGTGAACAGGAACTGACAACGCCCGTTGTCTTGGGGCCGTTGGACCCGTTGCATCGTCCGGCTGCACTGCCTGCCTCATACTCTCTGACTGCTAAAACAATGAAATATTATTATTAAACTAGTCATAATCAATGTCAATAGATAACCATATACAAAAAAGCTGCTTAACTACAGCTGTTTTCCACACAGTGAGAGAAAAATGCTGCACAGAACGTTTGTAGACATGTTGCATGTATGTACCAAATGTACATGTATATGAATATATATATATGTTTGTATGTATGTATATATATACCACCACCTATACCACAGCCTACACATAAAATACGACTTATAATTATACCACCACCGCTACCAATACTACCCATACGACCTATACCACCATCTATTCTATATACTCTATACCACCACGACCACCACGACCACCACCCCGACCACCACGACCACCACGACCACCACGACCACCACCACGACCACCACGACCACCACGACCACCACGACCACCACGACCACCACGACCACCACCACCACCACCACCACCACCACCACCACCACCACCACCACCACCACCACCACCACCACCACCACCACCACCACCACCACCACCATTCTTTCTCTTATTCTATCTCTTCCTTTACATCTTCATCAAGAGCAGACGCAATACCTTAATTCTCGCCTGCAGCTGGTCGAGCTCAATCTGTTTTGAAAGTATGAGTTGCCGATTATTCTTATCCGATGCTTCCAATTCCTCCACCCTCTGCAGAAGCTCTGCACTTGCAGATTCCTAAGAAAACCGGAAACAAACATCGGTAAATCTTAAACCGAGGAATTCATAAATGTTAGCTAGGGGCAAAGACAGGACAAAATGAACGATTTCTAGGCTAATTAGATTTGCTGGAAATTTATAAGCTAATTAGCTATGCCAGAATGTTTTTGCTAAACATATACACTGCAGAATTAAAGTCCAAATTCCTTGGCAAACATAACTTACTAATTCTGCAACTTTTTCAAGCAGCGACTGAATCTCTTGTGTTTTCTCGGCAAATATTTCTTCGTCACTTTGAAGATCTCTTTTGCACTGAATATCAAACAAAGACACCATTGTAATTGTAACTGTAATTGATAAATTCGATTGCGCTGATGGCCAATTCACAAGGCATCAACTGATGGCACACCAAAACCAAGAAGTAATCAGATCAATATCCAGAAGATCAGTCTGTAAGTCCAAATACAGTGCAAACAATGAAACCATACGATTTTCAGCTATTTATGGAAAATTCCTATAGAAAATGACAGTGTGAAACTGGTAAGCAGAAAACAGTAATCTAGCAACTTCTATAGCACCAATATGAGAAAGCACAAAACATCAATCAGTATCAATGGTTGTTCCTGATCACTTGATTGCCCTCTGGATCATCTCTCAAACTTCGACACAGACACTACAACCACTTTTCCAAACCTCCTGTAGCATAAGAACCTTTCTTACACGACAGCAGAAGCTTGTAATAATTTAATCTGGGGCTGGGGTAGACAAAAGCTGTCTATAACTTTGATATTAAAAGAAATCAAAAGTGCTAAGAAATGATCAAGCACCCACTTGTTCAAGTTCTCTTTCGAGGCGAAAGATGATTTGATTGTCTGATACCTCTTGACTCAAAGTTGCCGGCACTTTGTTTTTAATCTAGAAACACGACACACGATTTAGTTTCCATTCAGAAATAGTAAATATTAAAATAAAGTAGATTAAGAAAATGCAAGGTAGCAAGCACAGTTGCAAATCTAAAAATTCACAGCATGCTTTTGGCACTGAACACAAGGAATACAATACAACACAACTGCTATTTGATAATTCCCTCTCCTTACATAGTTCAGAAGTGCACAACAAAGCCTGGCAAGAGGAACATCATGAACCTTAAACAACGTGGAAGAGTTAAGTTTGCAGGGAAACAGCTGCGAACATGTTACAGTATACCTCGTCTTCTTCACATTCTGAGCCACTTTCTTATGCATCTTTTCAACAATTTCTGCACTATTTCTGAACAATTTAGCCTTTGGCTTGTGAATGTGAGCCTCTTGTATTCTGTAGTTTGCTTTATTATTCCCACAAGCACAAAGATAGTATACCATGTGGTATGGGACATGGCAGCAGATTGGTTAGTGTTCAGCCTGTATCACGCAGAGTACAGGTTCGAGCCTCCCCTGGGATGGCTACTGTGTAACGACTATGAGTAAGTACTCAGAATTGCTCAGCACCATCAACTGATACTTGGTCATTAAATAGTTGTGCTTAATAAAAGCATAATAATAACAATTTAATAATACAAAACCCTGAGTGTGCAGTTCAAATGAACACGGTACAAAGCAGTTCAGATATTGGATAAAGAACAATGATCTAACCTCCTCCATGAGTTCCAACCAATCTCCAAGTCTCACGACTTGACTGCGTGACATCAGATCTCGCTCCCTGACCTCGGAAAGCTGCTTGTAAGCCTCGTCTGCTATCATTCGATAATGACAGCATTCTGTCTCTAGCCTAGAATTGCGATCAATTAAACATAATTTTTGAAGTGTCAGAAGGACTGTGTTTGTAATGTGCAGTTCAAAGCACATGTCATACAATCATTTTTAATCAAGTGCTCTAATCTAATCCAATGACTTCTATAGCACCATTTTGATTGATTGATTGATTGATTACAATAATGTCCAAGTAATCAGTAGCTGGTCACTTCAAGTAAAGCCACAATCAAAAATCATAATCCACAATCAAAAATCAAACATAATCCATTGGACAAACAAGTTTGAAAATTAACTTATGTTTATTAGTTAAGTTCCTCTGTACAAATTGCATTAATTCTAAAAATCTACAACAGAACTGATCATAGGTCACCTGGATACTTTGTCTTCCATTTGGCGCATCTGGTCGAGGTCTGCTGGTGTCCTCTGCGTACCACCATCGGAAGTAATGCCATATGTTCTCTGCCTCTGCAGCTCTTCTCGTAGCGCCTAATAAATAAAGCAGAAGAAATGAATGTAACACTGTCACCACAGATGAATGTAACACTGTCACCACTAGTAATAATAATAATAATAATAAGACGATTTATATAGCGCCGTAGCACAGCCGAGGCCGAAGAAAAGGGCGCTGTACATAAGTTACAAAAGTTGGCAGTCGTATGAAAGTTTAAAAAGATATGTCTTCAGCTGTGATTTAAATGACTCCAGCGATGGTGCATTCCTAACGTGGTCAGGAAGATTGTTCCACGCAGTGGGTCCCGTGACAGCGAAGGAAGAGTCGCCAAGTCTCGTAGACGACCGCGGTACTTGTAATTGATTTTTTGTTGACGATCGTAGCCGACATCTGTTCTGGTTTTCTGCCACACGAACGCAGAAATCCGAGATGTACTCTGGCATGAGGTGATGCAGTGCTTTATACGTGATCAGGCACAGTTTGTACGTTATCCGCTGAGGAACGCGCAGCCAGTGAAGGTTGTCGCGCAGCAGATCAGTGATATGATCAGATGGTGTCCGGCCATATATGAGTCGTGCAGCACAGTTAAGCACCGACTGTATTCGATCTAGTAAATGTACCACTGTCACCTTCAAGAACTTACAAAAATGATTTAAATGTAAACAGAATACCAGACAAAATGTACATTTAAACCGATTATTGGTGATAAAAAATTTAGAAATAATCAGTAGTCACTTTAAATATAGTCCAATGACCTGGAAATAGATAAAAACCAGTGCTTTTGCTAGGTAATTAATGGATGCCATATTATTTGTCTTAATGCATACATATATAAATACATGTGAGCACACATATACATACAACAAACACACACATGCATATATACATACACATAAAAACATACATACAATATCTCCTACTTCATCTAACACTTCACTTCATATCGCATGCATGCTTGCATGCAAGCATACAAAATACATACAAACATACATACACATATACATACAAACAGACATATATATATGGATATAGATATATGCACACCCACATAAATATATAACACAAAATCATACCCCTCACATTACCACCTGCAAGGAAGCAATTTCTCTTACCTGTGGACCACAAGAAAATAAGACGAGGCCTCCATTTGTCTCACTTATGCCAAATTTCCTCACAGCTTTCCTCACAATCAATCACAGCGATGTCTTAATCCATGGATTCGGACAGGCTTATGAAGCTACACATTTCGGATGCTGATGCTGTAGGTTGGGTCAGCGTGTGTGCACGAGCCTGCCACTGGTGAGTCCTCTAGTTATCTGAGCTATATTTTGCAAACCGGAAAATGTTCTGTTTTTAATTATATATAACATCAAGTAGGCTAGGGTTTGTCCTGCACTTTGAGTGTGCTATATAAATGTTTAATCACAATTACAAAATTACACAAATACTGCTAGGAACTTAACAGATTTCAACTTGCCTTGATCTCGGACTGCATTTCTTCGAATCGAATCGATCGTGGATCTCTGTTAATGACTGGTTTATTCTTAATGTTCCTCGCCTTTTTAAACAAAACAAAAATTTCAAATCTATTGGAGAATTTAAAGAAGACAAAAAACCAGTAAAAACTTCCTCTGGTGATCCATTATGCAGACACATGGCAATACTTAGAATGCTTTAGAGGCATCATATCAAGCCCACTCTTTGCGACTTCTAATAGGAGAGCGTGTAACGATTTAAAACAGTGTCATACAGTTCATTGAAAAAGCACAAAAGGTCCATGGATCCATGGAGAAAGCATAAAAGGCCTATGGATCTATGGAGAAAGCAAAAAGGGCCCATGGAGAAAGCAAAAAGGGGCCATGGATCCATGGAGAAAGCACAAAAGGCCCATAGGTCGATAACAATTGACAAACAGCACCTCAGCACATATCCGACATATCCAGTGGCACAGAACACAGACTATTGTATTGTATTGTATCGAGAAATTTATAAAGCGCCTCTCGCAGAATAACTATTCAGAGGCGCTCTCAGTACAGAGGCACAAGGGAAACAGAAATGCCTTTAGGGAACGCGAGACTGATAAGGAAAAGCCAGTCATTAGTTTGGAAATGAGCAGAGGGGAAGGTCATTCCAGATCATGGGACCCACTACAGTAAACGCCCGGTGCTGGGCTAGGGCAGTTTTAGCCCTGGGAACAAAAAGATCAAGTCGATTCACAGAGTGCAGTGGGTGAGAAGAAGATGCAGACTATCATATACAACACACACAGAATAGTGGTAGTAGAAGTTTTCAGATGATTTTCCTTCCTACCCTGTTGGCGTATTTCAGCGCATTAAGTGACTCATCAAGATTGGATGATGCAGGACTAATGCAACATATCATCAACGTCTTTGCATTGCCACCCAGGGAATCCTACAACAGCAATGAGAGACACAACCAAAAGCCTGTTCATTCTAATTGAGATTTTTTTCATCGCATAGTGAACAACTGACAATGCTTTAACTGAAGCACAGTTTACTAAAGAATAAATAAAAATCAATTTCCCTAACTATTACCAAGAACACAGGTGAGGCCGGCAAATAAATTGGTGTAAATCTTAAAGTTGGAAGTCTCCACTGACCTTCAATATCCGTGTGATCTTAGAATCCCTGTAAGGAATGTGCGCCACTTTGCGCTTCGAATCCCCTAGGCAACTGATGACGTTTCCGAGCGCCAGGAGACCAGAGTTTATGTGAATGGATTCTGAAACATACACAAAGAAATACTGACTCCTCCCCACAGGCTGGTCACAAACGTTATGCAAAAACGTTTCTTATAATAAATACAAATGTGGATTGTTATATACTGGACAACAATGTCTGTTGGGTCCAAACTGGCTGGTTGTACCACAGTATAAATAATTACACAGTAAGACGACTCCCGGCCGATGCTGCAGTCAGAATGTGTGACCGATCGCCATTTTGAATCTGAGCCGCTAACACGCCAATACACCGGAACCCATCACATCAAATATTAAACATTACAACAACATTGAGGACTACACGCCGATACATCGGAATCCATCACATAAAATATTTTTTAAGCGTTGCAACAATATCGAGGACTTCATTAGAATTAACAATATTATTCTTAACGTTAATTTCGGTTTAAATCTATAATTCAAGAGCTCGGATTCAAAATGGCGTCACCCAAAAAACTAGTCAACAGTTAGCAATGCGAGTCGACGTACTGTGTAATTATTTATACTGTGGTTGTACCATCAGAGGCACAATGAGGGAACACTCTAGGTAAAACGAATGTGACTGTTTGGGATACTATTACAGTGTAAATATAAACTAATTTGTAAAGCACTGTTCTGGGATAGCGGTCACCATTGGCATCATCCCACACACACAAAAACACACACACATACACACAAACAAACATACACACACACATACAAACACACACACATACAAAAACACACAACCACACATACACACATGAAGATACACACACAAACACAAACAACCACACATAACATGTACACACAAACAAACAAACATACTCACACAAACACACCAATCACACACAAAATGCATGTATGTATGCCTGCATGTGTACTGTTACATGTGGTGTTAACAATAACGCTAATAAGGTTGAAATGTTATTTTGTTATGAGCCTTCGTAACATTTTGTCGTGAAAGGCTTCAACCTTATAGAAGGTGCTGTATATTCAGACAAGGTCCTTTAGCTTACCTTTTAGTCGATCGCCTGCATTTCCAGTCCGATGCGCTCGTTCCGATCCAGCAAGATCAACAAAGTGGAATTTCGAACACATGTAATGATTGAGAGCTGAAAGAAAAAATCAAATATGTCCATGATGAAAATGATCAAGCAGTTCGCATAAGAAAATGCCAAGAAGGCAAAACTGTGTAACTGAATTTTATTTAAATAACAATTTTCGCGATATGTAAGCAAGATCAAAAAGATTTTCACAAAATCATTTATCATCTCAAGTCTGTTCTCTATAAAGGTATTGATGTTATGTATTTATGTAAGTGTGTATAAATGTATGTACATATCTATGTATGTATACTGTATGTATGTACATATGCATGTATGAAGATGTGTGTGCATATATGTATGTAGGTAAGCAGGCATGTATGATCGTACGTATGTTTGTATGTACGTAGGTAAGTATGTATTTATGTATTTATATATGGATGTATGTATGTATGTAGAAGTGAACTTATGATCCTACCATTGAAATTGTCTTCAATCATTGCATCTTCATCACTTTTTCGTTCTTGATTTGGTTTTTGGAAATCGTTCTGCGAGCCCTCAGCATCTGACCACCTCTGCTCTACAGTTCGAACAGCAAGACATTCCCATTCCGATACAAAAAGAAATTATATGCGTTGCACAGGATATGCAATATACACACTTACATTCATACATATATATATATACACTCATACAAATGAACCCACATACATACATATACATATGTGTGTTCATACCTGCATGCCCACAATGAGATTATGCCGAGATTTCAACCTAAACACTGAGTTTTAAATGCCAATGAAAATATTTGATCTTAGCCTATACACAGATACATACACACTGTTATTATTATTTTTAAGCCCTAAGGTACATATGATCCCTCGGGGACTTAGATATTAGACTATTTAGTTATTGTTATTTCCTGGAAATCAGGCCTCCTCCTCTGCTAAGTCATTAAACGTGCCGAGAAAAACGATGGCATTATAGCACTGAATACAGATTGAAAAGTGCTGTTATTATTACACGCATCATTATTATGTGTAATAATTTTTTTTACCTCAAGGTTTAAATGATCCCTTGGGAATTCAAACAAATAATTATTATAATTATTACAACATTTTTAACATGCTCAAGGTCACACAGAGATTTACATTAGATTTACATTAGATAATATCAATATGTTAAATCTGGTAGAATACTGCATTTAAAAATTCAGTTGAACTCGTTACCAATGAGGAGGGTAAAGACGGAGTGTGAACGGCTCGAATGTTCGTTCATTTGTGTGGATCCAGTGCGCCTGCTAGCGGAACCCCTTTCCAGGTAGAGCATCACCTCATCCATTGTCTCACACTCCAGCTCCGACGCCCCCATTATCACTAAAGACAAGACACAGCACAATGCTATTATTATTTCTGCACTCGTTAAGTCTAATGACTAACCAACAGCACCGAACAATTATGAACGAAGGACTTGCTCAAGATCCCGACACAGTAAGCGTCTTGTGGGAGGCTCAAACTCTACTCACACACTGTCACTCAGTGCTCACAAGTTTAACAGCCTAGATATCATAGGATTCCTCCAGTTAAAGTGTCCATTATTCCTTATCCTTCAAAACTTGGTTATCTATGTTTACTAAGATAGATCGATGGTCATCTATGTTTACTGAAACAGATTGATCTATGTTTACTAAGATGGTTATCTACGTTTACTAAGATAGATCTACAAGTTTACTAAGATGGTTATCAATGTTTACTAAGATAGATCTACAAGTTTACAAAGATGGTTATCTATGTTTACTAAGATAGATCTACAAGTTTACTAAAATGGTCATCAATGCTTACTAAGATAGATCGATGGTCATCTATGTTTACTGAAAACTGGTAGATTGATCTATGTTTAATAAGATGGTTATCTACATTTACTAAGATAGATCAATGGTCATCTACGTTTATGGAGATAGATCGACCTACGTTTACTAAGATGGTTATCTATGTTAACTAAGATAGATCGATGGTCATCTACATTTACTGAGACAGATCGATAGTCATCTACCCGTGTTTGCTTTGTTGTCTTCTCGTATGTGAAGGTCTTTCGTAGGACTTTCCAGATCCAGAAGATCTTTCAGCTCCTCCTTGTAGATCTCAAAGTACGACAGCTTAACAGTGGAAGCTCGACTGTTATCGCTCTGCAGACAAATAAACCATAAAACAATTCGTTCAAACACTGGAAAATCAACCAGCCAACTATAACATAACCAAACTTTGCTACTAATTAATTATTACTTAGTAACTTCTATAATGCCGGTATTTAATTATTATTACTATTATTAATTAAATTTGTAACGCGTGCACGGTCACACCAAAATGTGGATCTGAGGCTCGGATAGTCAGCAGCCAGAAGAAGATGCAGTTAGAAGTTAGATATCCAACTATTTGAAAGCCAACGAGAAATAGTTTTGAGCTGCTTTTTGTAGGAAGGAAGTGAATTTGAGCTACGAAGAGAGTGGCAGCCGATTCCATTCTTTGGGGGCAAAGGCATCGAGTGCATGCAAGCCCATAACTATACTGCATCATGGCTCGGCTTAAAGACCCGTACTTGATTATAAATTTGTTTGTTTCCATTTTCATTAACATCTGTTAGAGACCAGTACATTACCTGTATTGTATCATAAATTTGCTTCACAGCTCTTGGTATTACTCCCAGTTCATCCTCAGTCTGTGTCAGAAGGCTCCCTCCTCCAATTGTGTAAGTCTTTCCAGAACCCTGATTGGAAAATACAAAAACAATCCACTGCCTCAAAAGTCCATCGTGATCAAAAGTCCATCGCATTCAAAAACGTCTGCCAATTTGTCTTAAAAACTCTTCCTTCCATGGATTGCACAACTGTGATTGTAAAAAGTAATAACTGTAATTCTAATAAGAAATATATCGCCGCTTTCTGATGGTCCATGTTTCTGATTCGTACAACACACTCCATGTCAACCCAATCCTTCCGTTGACAATCCTTCTGATTAAATCCTTGTTCTCTTCGTACTTAACGCCTATTTAACGTTCACCTTTTGAACACTAATTCTACGTATAAGTATAACCTGAATTAATCAGCAACACAGTTTAATATCTTTTCAGTTTAATAAGAAACAAACAGACAGAACTCAATTCGATTACAACTCGACTAGTCAGCCACACTACTACAGCGAACACACTCGAATTCAAACTTCTCTAGTCAGCATAATTCTTCGCGCCTCTTGACACACCTGTCTTCTGTGCGCATAAGCGAACTCTAATAATATACATATAGCGCGCCGCTGCCGATATCGGCCGGCCGCGCGTGTCACTAAGACTAAACGTTATACATCTATCATATATACATATACACGTGAAACTAAAGTAAGCGCACTAAATATATACGCTAAATACCTCGCACTGCAAAACTGTACACAAAACTCAGTTCACATTACCTCCTTCCTTTTTCTGGAATTGAGCAAATTAAATTTCAAAATTTGCGAAATTACCAAAATACATGAAACATATATATATCTAACTAATCAATAAACAGTCTTACGATTACTTATAATCTTGACAAACAATCAGCAATAACATTCAATCTGCCCTTCTTGTACTTCACCTCAACATCAAAAGTTTGTAAGGCTAACGCCCAACGCACAAGTTTAGCAGACTTAGACATTGACTCAGTCAAATATGTAAGAGGATTGTGATCAGTAAAAATGAAAATTTTTGATCCAATTATAATTTCTTTTAACTTGTTTAGAGCCCAAACAATAGCATAGGCTTCCTTTTCCACAGTAGCCCATCTCTTCTGGGTATCAGTTAACTTCTGACTGATAAATGACACAGGGCGTTCTATTCCCTTGTCGTCCATCTGTGTTAAAACAGCACCGACTGCAAAGTCACTACTATCGCAGTACAAATTGAATGGTTTTCCCACTTCAAAAACATATAACACTACTTTGGATCGCACAGCCTCTTTAAGTAAATCAAATGCTTGCTGATGTTCAACAGTCCAATCAATCTTATCAGAAACACGTTTACTAGTTAAATCAGATAAAGGTTTCGCAATCTGTGCAAAGTCCTTAATAAACTGTCTGTAATAATTAAAAAATCCAAGCAGTTGCTTAACTTGCTTCTTAGTTTCTGGGATCTTCAAATTAGTCAAACTTTCAATTCTGTCTGGATTCATCTTTATCTTACCAGACCCAACCACATGACCGATAAACCTTACTTCAGACTTACCAAATATGCATTTTTTCAAATTCAAAGTAACGTTATGCAATCTCATTTGCATCAAAAATGCATCTAGATGCTGCAAGTGAACTTTCCAACTGTCAGAATGCACAGCAATGTCATCAACATACGGTTCTGCAAAGTCGCTTACAGGCTGTAAAACTAAATTTATCGCCTTAACAAAAGTTCGGCCTGAATTTATCATTCCAAAAGGAACACGAGTAAATTCATACAGTCCATTATGTGTTACAAAAGCTGTCTTCCATTGATCAGATTGTTTTACAGGACAAGTCCAATAAGCACTTCGACAGTCCAAAATAGAAATCACATTAGACTTTCCAACTTTGTTCAAAACGTCTCTGACAATCGGCATCGGATATTTACAATCCACTGTGAATGAGTTAATGTATCTGTAGTCACAGGCAAGTCTTAAAGATCCGTCTTTCTTTTTAACAATAACCAAAGGGCTTGCCATTCTGCTCGATGATGGTTTAATAATGTTTGTTTTTAACATTTCTTTGATCTGACGTTCCACTTCTGCTCGATAAATCAAAGGAATTCGGTATGCTGCAAATTCCTTTTCACGAAATCCTGGTTTTAGTTCAATTTCATGTTCAACCAATGTACATAATCCGGGTTTTTCTGAAAATCTGTCACAGTATTTGTTCAAAACTTTCAACAACTGTTCTTGCTGAGTTACTGTCAAATGGCTAATTTGTTCAGGATCGAGGTTAAGTGAATTCTTGTCATCTTGAACCTCATTCCTCATTGGTAATTCAACCACTGAACCAAAATCTTCATCTTCTTCAACGATTAGACCACAACTTAATGCTCGAGTAACATATTTTCTGATCTTGTTGGCGTGAATTATTTTTCGACCATTTTCACCCATATCGACTAAATAAGAGTACTTTGATCTTCGATGTATGATTGTACATGGACCATGCCATCGAGAAATAAGTTTGTTTGTTGACGTTGGATACAAAACTATGACTTTCTCACCATCTTCAAATTCTTTGTGCTTTGCTCTCTTGTTATACTGATTCGTGTATTGTAATTGCTTTTCTCGAGAGTAGGATTCTGCAAACAATAATGCTTTCTCCATATTTTCTTTGAATTCTTTCAAATACTTTTCTGGTTTAACTCCAACATGAGGTGGTAAGTTTATTTCTCTAGTCCAACTCTCTTTTAATATTGCCAATGGTCCTCTCGGAATTTTCCCATAGACAAGCATATATGGTGATACTCCAGTAGTTGCATTCGGCACTTCTCGTAATGCCCACACTGTGAAAGGAATTATCTTGTGCCATTTCCTCGGGTTGTCTATTATCACATGATGGATCATCTTTTTAAATGTCTGATTCCATCTCTCTACTAATCCAGCAGCCTCTGGGTGTCCTGGTGTGTCGAATCTTGGACTACAGCCCATTAAATCGAGAAATTCTCTTGTCAAACTGGCTGTGAAGTTCGTTCCTTGGTCACTTGTAATCACGGACGGCACACCAACGTTCATGAATAGTTCCATCAACGCTTCACACACAGCCTTCGCTGTCAGCGATTTCAATAAGAAGATTGTAGGCCATCTGGTGCACGAGTCCACAATGCATAAACAATACTTGTGACCTGCAGCAGATACTGGATCGATCGGGCCAACGAGGTCCATCGTCATTCTCCTGAAGGCGACCTCTTCTCTTGAGACTGGAGTGATGGGCACTCTATCCATCACCAAACTCCTTGCCTTTAGTTGACACTTCTCGCAAGACTTACAAAATTTCACAATGTCTCTTCTCATCTTTGGCCATACAAAAGATAATTTTATTCGTTCTCTTGTTTTCTCTTCTCTTAGATGTCCTCCAAATACCGATTCATGCGCCAACTCCATCACTTTAATTCGTCTGTCTTTTGGTAACACTAGTTGATATATCGTCTGGTCTAATATCTGATATTTCTTATGCAATAAACCGTTGATCACACAGAATTCAGATTCTTTCTCTTGTGCTAACTTCCACCACGGCTTCAACGATTCATCCTTTCTCTGTTGCTCTTCGAACTTCTTCGAATCGGCAATCTGCACCTTTTGTTCTTCGTCCATCTCTTCATCTCTATACAAGTCTCCTATCCCCACATCACATTCATTGTCTTCTTCAGTTTCATTTAATGTGCCATTCTCGCATGCAGCCATCTCTTGCTCATTCATCTCTGATGTTATACCATCTCGCGATAAGCTTCGTTGCTCATTACTTTCGTTTTCCTCATCACTTGAACTTTCAGTTTCACTCTTCTCATCAACATCTACCATTTCCTGTTTCCGACTCTGCGCTCTCGTCATTACATTTGCTTGTACACTCACATCTCCTTGTATCGTTTTGACCTTCATCTGTGGTACGGCTTTTAATTCGGCAATTATCTCTGGATGCAACAAGAATCTTTCTGTACTGCCCATCTTTGCAATACTAGCACACATCAAGGTGACATAAGGTGTAAGTGAACACTGGATTTTACGCGGAAATCCCTCTTCTTCCACGTCACTACCACACAGTCTAACATCGACTTTCACTAACTTCGCAGGAATGGCATCTCCTGCCACACATTGCAAGTTCACTTTTCCAATTTGTTCCACCTTCATGCCTTCCAGTAATTCTTCACTAATCACCGGAATTTCTGCTCCCGAGTCGCTCAGTGCTTTGACTTTCACTGGCTCTTTACCGTCTACTGCACGAATTTCAACCTCGACATATTGCAAGAACGATTTCTTCAATATTCGACTGTCATCTTTTCCTATGACTTCTCTCTGAATTTCAGCATCCAATAGAATTCCTTTTTGAATACCACATTTCATTACTGACTTTACTTCAGTCTCTTGGTTTTCTTGACCCGTGGTTTGATTACCTGTATCACTAACCACTTGAATCAAATTCACCCTTGTGTGTTCTTGATTTCTGCTAGAACTAGCTGCTGCCACTGGAACTGGACAAAATTTAACCAAATGTTTGTCTGAACCACAGTTGTGACAACGCTTCACAACCATGCCTCGTTGTTCATTTCCTTCATATCTCTTATACTGCGTAAACGATGTGTTGCCTTCCCTCTTGGCAAACGGCGCTGACGATTTGTTAAATCCCTGACGACCAAACGTCACTTCTCTGGTCTCATTGGGTACAGGGACCTTAGCCTTGACTTCTTTACCTTTGAACTGATTCCCTGTTTCTGGATTACTTTTCCACTTCCCACTCTGGCTTTGGTTTACGGAACGTTGAGAAGGATAACTGTTTATATTTGGAAATGCAAACCCAATTCGATTGTTTACATGAATGTCTGCTAGGTCTGCCACTGCACTAGCTTGGAGACAGTCAGTTCCTTCCTTCG
Source organism: Allolobophora icterica (assembly GCA_963556255.1). Classification (NCBI taxonomy): domain Eukaryota; kingdom Metazoa; phylum Annelida; class Clitellata; order Crassiclitellata; family Lumbricidae; genus Allolobophora; species Allolobophora icterica. The sequence continues at coordinate 62,940,441 of OY744609.1, read as the reverse complement.
ACAATACAAACTGTAGTGGACCTGGCGGTAAACATTCTTTTAGCTTATCCGCTACCAGCAAATCGAAGAGCGTATCGTACTCTTTGTTCACGTTTCGACTTCTCACGTAATAGTTTAACAAGTTCTTCAGTCTTGCCGTAAACATCGTATAAGTCTCTTCTGTCGTCTTCTTAGCATCCACAAATCTGGCTCTGTATTCTCTGGAGGTCAATTTAAATTCTTTTAATAAGTGCTGCTTGACTCTATCATAATTGTCTAGATCATCGTATGACAATCTATTCAGAACGGTTCGAGCTTTCGGCGTCATCAATGGTAGTAATAATTTCACCCAAAACGGCTTTTCCACAGCAAAACTACGAAACGCGTTCTCGACTGTTTCAAAATATAATGGCACCTCCATCATATCAGTTGGCATTTGAGGCAATACATGCTTCATTGCATCACCTATTTTCTTAATTTTTGACACCAAAGTTTCACTTTCTTGCTGTTTCCTTCTTTCTGCTTCCCGTTCTTCTCTCATTTGCGTTTCTTTCAATGTCAATTTTGATTTCTCCAGTTTCAGACGTTCTTGTCTTTCTGTCTCTGCCTTTTCCAAACTTTCTTTCTGAAATTTGAGTTCTTCTTGTCTGATCTGTTCTGCACGTTCTAACTCTAACGTTCGCGCTTTTTCTTTTTCTTCTTCACGCATTCTCTTTGCTTCAATCTGTTGCTGACGAACCTCTTCATCACTTTTTCTAGCTTTTTCAAATTCAATCATCTGCTCCAATCTTCTTCTTTCAGCATCTTCCCTATCTCTTTTCAACTGTTCTAACTGAATCTCAAACTGATTCTTTTGCAATTCAAGTTCTGCCTTACGCACTTGTTCTGCTTTATCTTCTCTCTCTCTTTGCAGACGCAATTCCTCTTGCCTTGCAAGTTCCGCTTTCTCTTCTTTCTCTCTCTGCAAGCGCAATTCTTCTTGCCTTGCAAGTTCCGCTTTCTCTTCTTTCTCTCTCTGCAAGCGCAATTCTTCTTGCCTTGCAAGTTCCGCTTTCTCTTCTTTCTCTCTCTGCAGACGTTCTGCTTTCTCTTCTTTCTCTCTCTGCAAGCGGAATTCGTCTTGTCTTACACGTTCTGCTTCTTGTCTCAGCTCTTTCTCTTCCTGTCTTCGTCTCTCCTCTCTTTCTTTCTCTTCTTGTCTCCGTTTCTCCTCCCTATCTTCTTTCATCATCATCCACTGCATCAACATCTCCATAGACATAGGCGCAGGAGGTTTTTCAATAGCCTTTTCTACGGCACCGCCAACGGCACCTTCTTCTTCGACTTCTTCTTTAACCCACACATCGGCGAGTTCCTGCATCATGTCACCACGTGACATACCTTCTAATTGTTCTTCTTTAAAACCGGCTTTCAACAAACGCTGTTTTAGCCTTTCCGTAGACATCTTCTTAATATCTGCTTGTCTTTCAGCACTTAGTTTCTCCATCTTACTTGTTTACTTTGGTGATTTCTCTTTTCAAAGAAGTCACGGTTTTTCTTGGTGCGTGAATCGATAAACAAACGGGATTTCTTTTGTATTTGTTCGTAAAAAACAACGAAATTTTTTATACCGTTTCTCGTGTTCCACCGTCGTTGATATCGTAAACTCGTCACACAGCAACAACGCGTAAATTCTTCTAACACCGTTGTAAATTCTTTTATCACCGTCGTAGATTCTTCTATCCGCCGAAGGAGGTGATAACGTGAATTTTAATCCACCGTGAGTTTATATCCACCGTGAGTATTTATTCCACCGTGAGTATTTATTCCACCGTGAGTATTTATCCACACCGACGCTGTTCCACCGTGAGTTTTTATCCCACCGCTGCCACCAATAATGTCAACCCAATCCTTCCGTTGACAATCCTTCTGATTAAATCCTTGTTCTCTTCGTACTTAACGCCTATTTAACGTTCACCTTTTGAACACTAATTCTACGTATAAGTATAACCTGAATTAATCAGCAACACAGTTTAATATCTTTTCAGTTTAATAAGAAACAAACAGACAGAACTCAATTCGATTACAACTCGACTAGTCAGCCACACTACTACAGCGAACACACTCGAATTCAAACTTCTCTAGTCAGCATAATTCTTCGCGCCTCTTGACACACCTGTCTTCTGTGCGCATAAGCGAACTCTAATAATATACATATAGCGCGCCGCTGCCGATATCGGCCGGCCGCGCGTGTCACTAAGACTAAACGTTATACATCTATCATATATACATATACACGTGAAACTAAAGTAAGCGCACTAAATATATACGCTAAATACCTCGCACTGCAAAACTGTACACAAAACTCAGTTCACACTCCATATCATTGTTTTAACCACTAACCTAAACCATGTTAAATGACTCACCCAAAAACTCCCCGAAACTCACCCAACCCAAACCCAATGTTTTTGTGACACTGGAGCACCATGCTGTCTCCTTGGCTTGACCTCACCCAGATTCTGACCTGGCACCGAAACGGACCAATCAACCTGGCCACAGCAGACTCAATTTTATGCTGCGCCAGTGGATAAGTGGTCTTCCCAACATTGCTTTTGCGTGGCTCTGAGAAATTTCGAAGATTTACATCTGATGAGTCTGTCTTGAAGTGGCGCAATATAAATTTGCAATTACCATTACATACATTACATGACATTAGATATTTTTTTGGTCTCACTTCCTTTGCATTAAACAGCAAGCAGTTAACAGTAGTTAATAAAGGGTTAGTTTCAGCCCACTGCAAAACGTATAAGGGTTAGTTTCAGCCCACTGCAAAACGTATAAGGGTTAGTTTCAGCCCACTGCAAAACGTATAAGGGTTAGTTTTAGCCCACTGCAAAACGTATAAGGGTTTGTTTTAGCCCACTGCAAAACGTACAAGTGCACGCCCTTCACAATAATTCTTTTAATTATATTTAATATAGTTTAATTACATTTAATATAGTTTAATTATATTTGAACCCTAATTTGTACTCCTACACGATTTATTTATGTTATTGAAACATTTCACACGTTGAATAAAACTTATTTCTCACAGAAATTTTAAGTAGAGGCTACATTTAAATTATTTTGAACTTCACCGATTTGTATAGCGCACTAGCACAGCGAGGCTTATTTGAATATGGTATTGGGTTAGCCTATTTGGTAGACATTTTAAAATATATATATTATGTTATAATCTAATGTATATTAAAAGTTGTACTCTTACACGAGGTATTTTAATTATCTTACTGACACACCATATTTCAAATGATGAATAAACATATTTCTTGCACCAATTTTAAGTAGAGCCTACATTTAAATTATTTTGAACTTCAACAATTTGTATAGCGCCCTATGTATTTCTTGAAGCAATTTTTAAATATTTTATTTATTTTAACATGCTCCATAGCCTAGTGGTTAGCGTGTTGGACTATCAACCCAGAGGTCCGCGGTTCAAATCCCACCAGGGCAGAAAATTTGAATCCAAACTTCTGTTCAACGCCCAATCAACTGACATATGACGAATATGATGTTGAGATAGACCAAACCTAATATGCCGAGGCTAAGAAAATGAAGTCGCCATCGATAGAGTTCACACAGCCTATAATTCTATACAACTGAGCAGTCAAAAGACCCTACACGCTCTAGTGAACACATTCTTAAGCATTCGTATACCCAAATGATCCTGCATTTTTGATTCATATGCGTTTACACACATTGAAATATCTACAAATATATACGCAGGTACATGCATATATATTTTGATCCCTTGTACACTAAATTCTAAATTTTTCGATTCCTAAGTTGCACGAAATACTGACCTGTATTGTAAAATTTCAACAGATAAGTTGAAAAATAATCCAGCGCGGAAGACTTGTACACTAATTTGATGACATGTAAGTTTTCAAAGACATGTGGAGTAGGAAACTTACGAATTTTAGATTGCATGGAACGATGACATGTATGATTCAATTACAACTCTTAGGGTGAAACGTCGCACAGTTTGACAACAGATACACTAAATTCCGAATTCTCGTCTCTGAACATGTAGTAAAAATTTAAACATTTTGAATACTGAAACGGGCTCCCATGAAGATTTGTATGCTAAACTTAAGACATTTACTGTTTCAAAGTCAAGTGGAATGAGAGTTTTAGTATGACGCTTACGAATTTGAGGATGTAAGACTGTTGAGGGAGAGAAAGAGAGAGAGGAAGAGCGAAAGAGAGAGAGGAAGAGGGAGATGGAGAGCGAGAGAGAGAGGTTTTATGATAAAAGTTCAACTTTCTAGGTTGAAAAGGCACATAATATTTGGTTCTACACTAAAATGATGCCGGTTAGGGTGAAGATATACATACCATGTCGACTTCTACGATAAATTTAAGACTTTAAAGTTTCCAAATACTCATGGAATGAGAGTATGAAGCTTATGAATTTGAGTTTGTAAGACTGTTGAGGGTGAGAGAGAGAGAGAGGTCGAGGAAGAGAGCGAGAGAGATAGAGGAAGAGGGAGAGAGAGAAGAGGTTTTAGGGTAAAAGTCCAAATTTCTAAGGTGAAAAGCGCATAATGTTTGAGTCTATACTAAAATGGTACCGATTAAGTTGAAGAGATACATGCGACGACAACTTCTGCGATAAACTTAAGACTTTAAAGTTTCCAAATCCAAGTGGAATGAAAGTTTTAGTAGGAAGCTTGCGAATTTTAGTTTGCAAAGTCAGAATGAGTTGGATGTTCGAACGTTAAAACCACAACTTTCAGATTCCCAGTGTGCAGAGATGTTGATTTGTATAACTAAGTTACAACTCTTATGAGGAAACATCGAAGCGTTTGGAGTTTTCTTTATCAAAATTCTGAATTTTCAATTCCTACGAGACTTGGAATACAAACTTGTACGCTACAATTACAACTTTTTAATTATCAAGACTGTGCGCTGACGACTTTAGAGTTTCCAAATACGTATGGAATGAGAGTTTAAGTTTGCGAATTTTAGTTTGTAAGACTGTTGAGAGAGCGCGAGAGAGAAGAGGTTTTAGAAGAGGGATAGAAGAAGGTCGAGAGAGAGAGAAAGAGCGCGAGAGAGAGGAAGAGAGGAAGAGCGCGAGAGAGCGAGAGAGAGAGAGAGAGAAAGAGGTAGAATGGGAGAGAGAGAGAAAGAGTGCGAGAGAAGAGGTTTTAGGGGTAAAGGCATAATTTCCATGATAGTTTGTTCACTAAAACGTCAAATTGTAAGTTCGACAGACACATGCGTCTGAATGCTAAACTTACAATTTATACTAGGCAAAGACTGAGATTGCGATGGGTTTTACAGTGGGTTTTACCTCCAGTTGACAACTTTAAGGTTGTAAGGTGGGTGAAACGAAGGTTTTTAGTTTGAGAAGTTCATTAACATGGTAAAATTTTCTTTCGATAGATGAGTGAGACGAATGTTCTCATTATAAAGTTGTTGCACGGTCTGGTGAGGTAGTTAGAGTGGAGGGTCATATTGTAAAAATTACACATTTTAGGTGCTGCTAAGCTTAAGTCTTTCCACACTGTACAGCCAAATGTGCTAATTTCCACACCAACATATCAAACTTTTAGTCTGCGAAGACGCAGGACTTGTGAGCATACAGGCTAAATGACAAGTTTTGCCACAAAGATACCGATGTCGAAGGTTTGCTAACGTCTTTCACGTTTGCATATTCAGCTGGATTGAGAGTTTACTTATAAAACTTAGAACTTGCAAGCTGCATGAAGGATTTCTACAGTAAAATGTCGACTTTTATCATGTGAAGTCGCAAGGTGTAGAGCTAAAATGAGACCGTTTATGTTACAAAGATGTGCAAGACATTGCAAAGTGACATCTCTTACGAGGTAAAGTCTGCTGAGAAGAGTGCAAACACACAATTTTGGAATGCAGAGACGCCTACGAGGTGAGAAACTTAGGTCTTTTAGGAGAGTTGCCCTGAAGGTTTGCAGAGTAAAATGTGAGCTTTTGAGTTCCACGAGCGCTGGTCAGGACGGAAAATTTACAACTTTGTTCATTTCAACGAAAGATTTGCACGCTGATTTGCGTGTTTTAGACGATCAACTTGGTGAAATATTAGCATGTAAATGTTTAGGTAGCGAGACATATGACAGGAACGGTTGCATTGCCCAACATTTTACATACACAGGTTTGTGTCCAGTTAGCGAACTCTTTCACAAATTTTGAGTTAAAATATCAAAACTAATGAACAAGAATGTGCAGATCTATGCGACTGGATGATGTTTTAAAGGTTTGACCGCTTGAAAGTAAAGCTAATTGGCAAGCTGAGCTCGCATTCGCACGATTTTGGCTATGTCGTGGAATAAGCGGATTTGTGGAAACTTGAAGTTTTTGGGTGAAATGTAGTTGAAATTGTACATCTTTTGATGATGGAACTGAAACATATGAGAGTTCTAACGGATAAAGTATGAGATATGTGATTGCAAACTTGTGTGAACAGAGTGATTTCCTTTGCAATGCATGTTGCATTTTCAGAGGTTGACATATTATTCCTAGAGGGGATTTGTAGGAAGCATCAATCGAAGTACACTTGTAAAATTTTATCATGTCTTGGGCAGTTTGGATGATAGGTCTAGCAAAGCGTTGGAGCTGCAATTTGCTAGAAAACGAGAGGTTTCGCGTGAGTGGAGAGATCTTCTATAGACCTGCAACTTTGCATATTTTCATTCTCAGGAGTTTTTCAATTGCATGCAAAATAACTAAATACTCAAAGACACGAGTTGTAGGTTAAAAGCTGATTTATTTCAAAAATGCAACTTCTAGGTCGAGTCGCCAAAGTTTCTCGCACAACATATGGAAATCTATGCTCCACACACGCTCAGTTTGTTAAAGTCAGCATTCTCGCATAAACGACATTATCAAAGATTTCAATGTTACAAGTCCATTTTAAACAATTAAACTTGTCAACATTCCAAATTCATGCGAAACTGGCTCCAACATTTGGCAAAAGTTGTAGAAATGTACACTCGAAGGTAAAAGACAAAGTTTTGATTCATCAGCAAAGTTGTGATATAACTATTGAAAACCGAACAATATTCTTAGCACTGGGCGATCATTTCTGGCTGTCTTCTTGTCTTTGAACATCGGTTTAAACATGCGATTACTACCACCGCCACCGCCGCCGCCACAGCCACCGCCACCGCCGGCACCGCCGGCGCCGTAGTCGTCATAGACATCAAGCACATTTTTTCCAATAGTTGCAATTTAGCTGTATGCGATGACCACCAGGTAATGAAGAATTTTAGATAATATAAATTCTCACGGTCCCGAGAATTCTGTCTGAGCACAGAGGACAATAGTCAATAGCATCTGCACAGGGCTCACAACAAACTATATGGCAACAAGGTAGATTCAGCGTCTGTACTTGGGTAGTATTGCAACGTTTGCATATCAATGAAGTTTTCAGCTTTTCATTCTCGGTCTTAAGTCGGATGATGCGATAAGAATGAGAGGTGTCAGGCTTTAGAATATGATCCTCACGCCCATCGTTTCTATCAAGTCCTTCACCTTCTGACGTCAGAGATTCACAACTGCCTGGAAGATTGTTTTGCATCCAAGGGGTGTCTTGATTTTCAACCTTAAAACACATTCTCGATATACTTTTAAGTAAACTAGAGAGTTGACTAATTGTACAAGACTGCCAAATGGACCGGCGTCTCACAGCTTTTAACGAATTCAAACTCTCGCTAACTGTTCATCCATTGGTCGGTAAAAATTTTGAAATTTCTTATTGACATCTACCGATTATTATTGTTGTTGATGTACAAAAATTTTTGAAACTAAAACTTTGTAAAACTTTGAAACTAAAATTTGTGAAACTAAAAATTTTTAAAACTTTGAAACTAAAAATTTTTAAAAATTTGAAATTAAAATTTCTCAAACTAAAACTTTGTAAGACTTTGAAACCAAAATTTTTGAAACTAAAATTTTTTAAAAACTTTGAAACTAAAATTTCTCAAACTAAAACTTTGTAAAACTTTGAAACCAAAATTTTTGAAACTAAAAATTTTTAAAAACTTTGAAACTAAAATTTCTCAAACTAAAACTTTGTAAAACTTTGAAACTAAAATTTCTCAAACTAAAAATTTGTAAAACTTTGAAACTAAAATTTGTCAAACAAAAAATTTATAAAACTTTGAAACTAAAAATTTTTAAAACTTTGAAACTAAAATTTCTCAAACTAAAAATTTGTAAAACTTTGAAACTAAAATTTTTGAAACTAAAACTTTGTAAAACTTTGAAACTAAAATTTGTGAAACTAAAACTTTATAAAACTTTGAAACTAAAAATTTTTAAAACTTTGAAACTAAAATTTCTCAAACTAAAACTTTGTAAAACTTTGAAACCAAAATTTGTGAAACTAAAAATTTGTAAAACTTTGAAACTAAAATTTCTCAAACTAAAAATTTGTAAAACTTTGAAACTAAAATTTGTGAAACAAAAAATTTATAAAACTTTGAAACTAAAAATTTTTAAAACTTTGAAACTAAAATTTCTCAAACTAAAACTTTGAAACCAAAATTTTTTGAATCTAAGATTTTTTAAAACTTTGAAACTAAAATTTCTCAAACTAAAAATTTGTAAAACTTTGAAACTAAAATTTTTGAAACTATAAATTTGTAAGATTTTTTAAAACTTTGAAACTAAAATTTCTCAAACTAAAAATTTGTAAAACTTTGAAACTAAAATTTTTGAAACTATAAATTTGTAAAACTTTGAAACTAAAATTTTTCAAACTAAAAATTTTTAAAACTTTCAAACGAAAATTTTTAAAACTAAAACTTTGTAAAACTTTGAAACTAAAATTTTTAAAACTAAAACTTTGTAAAACTTTAAAACTAAAATTTTTGAAACTAAAAATTTTGTAAAACTTTGAAACTAAAATTTTTGAAACTAAACACTTGTAGAACTTTGAAACTAAAACTTTTGAAACTAAAAATTTGTAAAACTTTGAAACTAAAATTTTTCAAACTAAAAATTTGTAAAACTTTGAAACTAAAATTTTTGAAACTAAAATTTTGGAAACTTGAAATTTTGGGGTGGAAATTTCAAAATAATCGGTGACACTGGATGTGACGACTACGGTGGTGGCGGTGCCGGCGGCTGCGGTGGCGGCGGCGGCTGCGGTGGCGGTGGTAGTAATCGCATGTTTAAACCGATGTTCAAAGACAAGAAGACAGCCAGAAATGATCGCCCAGTGCTAAGAATATTGTTCGGTTTTCAATAGTTATATCACAACTTTGCTGATGAATCAAAACTTTGTCTTTTACCTTCGAGTGTACATTTCTACAACTTTTGCCAAATGTTGGAGCCAGTTTCGCATGAATTTGGAATGTTGACAAGTTTAATTGTTTAAAATGGACTTGTAACATTGAAATCTTTGATAATGTCGTTTATGCGAGAATGCTGACTTTAACAAACTGAGCGTGTGTGGAGCATAGATTTCCATATGTTGTGCGAGAAACTTTGGCGACTCGACCTAGAAGTTGCATTTTTGAAATAAATCAGCTTTTAACCTACAACTCGTGTCTTTGAGTATTTAGTTATTTTGCATGCAATTGAAAAACTCCTGAGAATGAAAATATGCAAAGTTGCAGGTCTATAGAAGATCTCTCCACTCACGCGAAACCTCTCGTTTTCTAGCAAATTGCAGCTCCAACGCTTTGCTAGACCTATCATCCAAACTGCCCAAGACATGATAAAATTTTACAAGTGTACTTCGATTGATGCTTCCTACAAATCCCCTCTAGGAATAATATGTCAACCTCTGAAAATGCAACATGCATTGCAAAGGAAATCACTCTGTTCACACAAGTTTGCAATCACATATCTCATACTTTATCCGTTAGAACTCTCATATGTTTCAGTTCCATCATCAAAAGATGTACAATTTCAACTACATTTCACCCAAAAACTTCAAGTTTCCACAAATCCGCTTATTCCACGACATAGCCAAAATCGTGCGAATGCGAGCTCAGCTTGCCAATTAGCTTTACTTTCAAGCGGTCAAACCTTTAAAACATCATCCAGTCGCATAGATCTGCACATTCTTGTTCATTAGTTTTGATATTTTAACTCAAAATTTGTGAAAGAGTTCGCTAACTGGACACAAACCTGTGTATGTAAAATGTTGGGCAATGCAACCGTTCCTGTCATATGTCTCGCTACCTAAACATTTACATGCTAATATTTCACCAAGTTGATCGTCTAAAACACGCAAATCAGCGTGCAAATCTTTCGTTGAAATGAACAAAGTTGTAAATTTTCCGTCCTGACCAGCGCTCGTGGAACTCAAAAGCTCACATTTTACTCTGCAAACCTTCAGGGCAACTCTCCTAAAAGACCTAAGTTTCTCACCTCGTAGGCGTCTCTGCATTCCAAAATTGTGTGTTTGCACTCTTCTCAGCAGACTTTACCTCGTAAGAGATGTCACTTTGCAATGTCTTGCACATCTTTGTAACATAAACGGTCTCATTTTAGCTCTACACCTTGCGACTTCACATGATAAAAGTCGACATTTTACTGTAGAAATCCTTCATGCAGCTTGCAAGTTCTAAGTTTTATAAGTAAACTCTCAATCCAGCTGAATATGCAAACGTGAAAGACGTTAGCAAACCTTCGACATCGGTATCTTTGTGGCAAAACTTGTCATTTAGCCTGTATGCTCACAAGTCCTGCGTCTTCGCAGACTAAAAGTTTGATATGTTGGTGTGGAAATTAGCACATTTGGCTGTACAGTGTGGAAAGACTTAAGCTTAGCAGCACCTAAAATGTGTAATTTTTACAATATGACCCTCCACTCTAACTACCTCACCAGACCGTGCAACAACTTTATAATGAGAACATTCGTCTCACTCATCTATCGAAAGAAAATTTTACCATGTTAATGAACTTCTCAAACTAAAAAACCTTCGTTTCACCCACCTTACAACCTTAAAGTTGTCAACTGGAGGTAAAACCCACTGTAAAACCCATCGCAATCTCAGTCTTTGCCTAGTATAAATTGTAAGTTTAGCATTCAGACGCATGTGTCTGTCGAACTTACAATTTGACGTTTTAGTGAACAAACTATCATGGAAATTATGCCTTTTCCCCTAAAACCTCTTCTCTCGCACTCTTTCTCTCTCTCTCCCATTCTACCTCTTTCTCTCTCTCTCTCTCTCGCTCTCTCGCGCTCTTCCTCTCTTCCTCTCTCTCGCGCTCTTTCTCTCTCTCTCGACCTTCTTCTATCCCTCTTCTAAAACCTCTTCTCTCTCGCGCTCTCTCAACAGTCTTACAAACTAAAATTCGCAAACTTAAACTCTCATTCCATACGTATTTGGAAACTCTAAAGTCGTCAGCGCACAGTCTTGATAATTAAAAAGTTGTAATTGTAGCGTACAAGTTTGTATTCCAAGTCTCGTAGGAATTGAAAATTCAGAATTTTGATAAAGAAAACTCCAAACGCTTCGATGTTTCCTCATAAGAGTTGTAACTTAGTTATACAAATCAACATCTCTGCACACTGGGAATCTGAAAGTTGTGGTTTTAACGTTCGAACATCCAACTCATTCTGACTTTGCAAACTAAAATTCGCAAGCTTCCTACTAAAACTTTCATTCCACTTGGATTTGGAAACTTTAAAGTCTTAAGTTTATCGCAGAAGTTGTCGTCGCATGTATCTCTTCAACTTAATCGGTACCATTTTAGTATAGACTCAAACATTATGCGCTTTTCACCTTAGAAATTTGGACTTTTACCCTAAAACCTCTTCTCTCTCTCCCTCTTCCTCTATCTCTCTCGCTCTCTTCCTCGACCTCTCTCTCTCTCTCACCCTCAACAGTCTTACAAACTCAAATTCATAAGCTTCATACTCTCATTCCATGAGTATTTGGAAACTTTAAAGTCTTAAATTTATCGTAGAAGTCGACATGGTATGTATATCTTCACCCTAACCGGCATCATTTTAGTGTAGAACCAAATATTATGTGCCTTTTCAACCTAGAAAGTTGAACTTTTATCATAAAACCTCTCTCTCTCGCTCTCCATCTCCCTCTTCCTCTCTCTCTTTCGCTCTTCCTCTCTCTCTTTCTCTCCCTCAACAGTCTTACATCCTCAAATTCGTAAGCGTCATACTAAAACTCTCATTCCACTTGACTTTGAAACAGTAAATGTCTTAAGTTTAGCATACAAATCTTCATGGGAGCCCGTTTCAGTATTCAAAATGTTTAAATTTTTACTACATGTTCAGAGACGAGAATTCGGAATTTAGTGTATCTGTTGTCAAACTGTGCGACGTTTCACCCTAAGAGTTGTAATTGAATCATACATGTCATCGTTCCATGCAATCTAAAATTCGTAAGTTTCCTACTCCACATGTCTTTGAAAACTTACATGTCATCAAATTAGTGTACAAGTCTTCCGCGCTGGATTATTTTTCAACTTATCTGTTGAAATTTTACAATACAGGTCAGTATTTCGTGCAACTTAGGAATCGAAAAATTTAGAATTTAGTGTACAAGGGATCAAAATATATATGCATGTACCTGCGTATATATTTGTAGATATTTCAATGTGTGTAAACGCATATGAATCAAAAATGCAGGATCATTTGGGTATACGAATGCTTAAGAATGTGTTCACTAGAGCGTGTAGGGTCTTTTGACTGCTCAGTTGTATAGAATTATAGGCTGTGTGAACTCTATCGATGGCGACTTCATTTTCTTAGCCTCGGCATATTAGGTTTGGTCTATCTCAACATCATATTCGTCATATGTCAGTTGATTGGGCGTTGAACAGAAGTTTGGATTCAAATTTTCTGCCCTGGTGGGATTTGAACCGCGGACCTCTGGGTTGATAGTCCAACACGCTAACCACTAGGCTATGGAGCATGTTAAAATAAATAAAATATTTAAAAATTGCTTCAAGAAATACATAGGGCGCTATACAAATTGTTGAAGTTCAAAATAATTTAAATGTAGGCTCTACTTAAAATTGGTGCAAGAAATATGTTTATTCATCATTTGAAATATGGTGTGTCAGTAAGATAATTAAAATACCTCGTGTAAGAGTACAACTTTTAATATACATTAGATTATAACATAATATATATATTTTAAAATGTCTACCAAATAGGCTAACCCAATACCATATTCAAATAAGCCTCGCTGTGCTAGTGCGCTATACAAATCGGTGAAGTTCAAAATAATTTAAATGTAGCCTCTACTTAAAATTTCTGTGAGAAATAAGTTTTATTCAACGTGTGAAATGTTTCAATAACATAAATAAATCGTGTAGGAGTACAAATTAGGGTTCAAATATAATTAAACTATATTAAATGTAATTAAACTATATTAAATATAATTAAAAGAATTATTGTGAAGGGCGTGCACTTGTACGTTTTGCAGTGGGCTAAAACAAACCCTTATACGTTTTGCAGTGGGCTAAAACTAACCCTTATACGTTTTGCAGTGGGCTGAAACTAACCCTTATACGTTTTGCAGTGGGCTGAAACTAACCCTTATACGTTTTGCAGTGGGCTGAAACTAACCCTTTATTAACTGTTAACCTGCACGTTCCCAAAAAGAGAAACTTTACACAAGTGGACTGATCCTGAGGTGAAAGAAAAAATTATACTTGCAAGAACAGAGTGACTAGTGGCAAAGTAGACATTAAACCAACCGTCTGTCCGTATGCGAAGACTGTTGCATTGTAGCCTTCAAAGCAGCTCTTGACCAGCGGATCAATACATTTCTGATACAATTGTTCCTGATAGACAGTTATCAATCCCAATCAGTTTATCGAACACCAATAATAAAAATCAATATTACAGTCGCTCAAATAAAGTATTGGTAGGCATTTAAAGGTGAGACCAGAAGGGATAATAATAATAATAATAATAATAATAATGACAATTTCTATGTCATCGTAACACAGCCTTGCCGTTACAAGGGCGCCTACACAAAACTATAGCATGAAGCGGTGTTATATATATATTCATTTATTGAAAAAACTGGATGGCACACCGCACCCAGGAACATTAACAAGGGAATCATAGTGAAATAATAATATGGATAGCTAAAGCAGTAATGTTAGTTGAATGATATAATATTAGTTATATAATATTAATTAACATCCTAACATTAGTCAACAGAAAAATATCTTAACATTAGTTAGCTGTGGAAACTAGCGAATAAGGCTCTGGGAATGAAATTTCTATCATCCCTGTTAGGAAGTTAACAGGTAAGTCTTAATTAAGTTAAGCCTTGAAGGACTCAACCGAGTCAGCAGAAAGGATTGCAAAAGGGAGACTTCCACTACCTGGAACCAGCAGCCGAAAAGGCACAGTCACCAAATCGTGTAATCAGCCGTTGCACAAAGAGATCTTCCCACTAACAGAGGTCACCTAGGTGCTTATAACAGAATTCATAACTGTTGCTTATGGACAGTTAAAAACACATAATCTTCATCCACTTTGAACACTTTGTGGAGATCAGTCAGAGATATGGCAACCCAGTCACCTGCCTTCACAGCTAAGAAAATGAAGTTGCTAACCCTTCAGTTGGAGAGGCCACCTCTCAAATCGCCTCTTGGGAAGCCTCTTGGCTTACTTAATTACAGTTTCATATTTCAGTGTCAATTGACATAAGTATATTGACACTACTCTCAGCAGAAATCCGTTAAGGAACTTGTAAACTTATCCACCTCATCTCCGTTTCTTTCCCATTGACAGTTTTAATTGGCCTTGCGATAAGTTGCCTGACTGATTGCTCACCTTATAACACCACACAGGGAGCTTGTTTGAGCCTGCACTGTTATGGTCGAACAGTAAAAATAATTTTAAAAATCATAACAACAATATTTCTAATAGGGACACTACAGTCCTTTATCAGCGCTTATCTGTAGCTATCCAGCGCTTCAATTCAATCACTTTTTTTAGTAACTATTCCATTGATAAACCACCTGCAAAGACTAGCCATTCCAGAACAATGCTCCCTTGAGTGATTGTATGTACCTTGGGGAAAACAACACAAAATAATAATAATAATAATAATAATAATAATAATAATAATAATAATAATAATAATAATAATAATAATAATAGGGTGCACTTCCTGATGGTTGAGAAACTTGGGACAAGGCCTGATTGCTCGGAGATAAATGTTTGTTAATGTCTAAAATAATTTTTTCCTGAGGAAACAAACAGGCATAAAGAGAGTAAAAATGAATAATACATACATACATACATACATGAAATAATAATTAGAAATATAATAGTAATAATAATAATAATAATAATAGTAAAACAATCATGGAATCATACCTACTTCAGATAAAATACAAGTAATTACTAATTAGTATTGTTGTAATAAAATTAATAATGCTCATCAACGCAAAGTGCGTAAGTTAGTGGTGTGACCTACCTGAGCGACTTTCGGTGATAAGCAGTAGTCAAAGGTGAAAGCTTTGTCTTTGCCAATAACCAGCTGATTGGTATTGGGCAGAATCTTAACGCAGAGGGCTTCATTTGCCAGCCTCTCCTTCGGAAGCAGAGGTCGGACCTACGTAATTGGAAAACACCCCTGGTTACTCCCACAATCACACTCGATCACGAGTAACCCCGCCCCTTCCTGCACTGCTGACAACAACCGGGTATTGAACCTACGCGAGAAACCGGTACACGTTCCTCCAAATTAAGAGGTTTCAATTCCAGCTACAAATAATGAAGGAAGATAAAAGATTCTGGGTAAAAGTCACAACAGCGTTGCCAGGAATACAAAGAAGGCAACTGAAATTGCTCACAGGTACAGACTCGCATGCTTAGAATTCTGACCGGTTCCACGGAAAACATAGCACACAGGCTACTACAATCGTAATGTCCAGATTTCTACAGTGCAACTTAAAAGCAGGGCACCAGCTTATTAAGGAGCGCTGCGTCAAGTCAGAAGGACCAGAGATACCAAGTGAAGATCTAAGTCTGGTGACCAGAGATACCAGAGAGCTGCTAAGGCAGGTTTTGTTTAGGTTGAGAATTTTTTAAGGTGAAGGGTCATATTTAAGTCAAGGTAGGAATTATTGGAGGCAAGACTTTGATATCACAAATCATATATGCAATTGTGTGCATACTTTCGAGACACGACACACTATTGAAATCCGATGCGTTATTATCTGTAATGCAAAGAATATGATACCCTAACTCTGTCTGCTGCTAATTCTTTTACAGTTTTACCACGACTCATTGCCATTATCCCTTAATTGAAATCTCTTTCGATGTCTCTCTTTATGCCTGCCTGTTTGCTTCTGTCTCTGTATTTGTCTGTCTCTCTTTTGTTTTCTCTATCCCTCTGCATCTCTGTCTCTGTCTCTATGCCAATCACTTAGTCGGTCTGGATGTTGGTCGGCCAACACGCTTTGAGCAGTTTTAGTACACAAGTTCCAAAACCCTAGCAGGCAGGGATGCTTTTATGCATAGGCGTAGACTCTGGGTGGGGCAGCCGGGGCACGTGCCCCCCAATAACTGAGATGGACTGTACACCCAATGCAACAAGTGTAGGATGAATAACCAAATCCCCCCCAATATTTTGGACAAGTTTACGCCAGTGCTTTCATGTTTTAATTATGCAAACTTTTCACCAGGCTAGTACTGTAGTGTCCAAAAAATCGAGATAGGGACAGACACAGCAACATTTCTGGGCACTCAAATTGCATTTCACACAGATGTAAATGTAAACATTTTCCTGTAGCGACCGTATGACCTCAACCCTGCTCATTTTTCATGGAATTGATCAGGTGAGATCCTTCATCACCCCTGCCCATTTAAGGTCCCCGTGTACGACTGTGGTACCTCGAGATTTAAATCTCTGAAATAAGTAACCTTTGGTATGCGACCCGGCACCCTTACACCGGAGGCACCTGGATGTAGCTAATAGGACCAGGTGCATGTTATACTATTACCATCATCAGTGCAAGTCTCACAAAAGTACTCTCAAGAACCATACTCAATATTCGGTACGGTCGCTACAGAAAAACATTTACATTTACATCACAAGCCGCTAACAAGTGCATTGTCAAGTAGGGGGGCACCGCAGAAGTCCTTCGGCTAGACCGATTTATTGAGAAGTCCTTTCGGTAAGCTAGCGAAAAGCAAACGGTAATCAGTCTCACTTACCCTGACGGCCACCTGTACGTTGACTTCCTGCATCGCTGCTCATTCAAACGCCAGGTGTTGGTCGGTCAGACGAACTGGAAAGACACAAACAACGCCACGTGCAAACTGGACAACCATATGTTCAAACTGACCATTCCAAAGACTAATTGCCAATGCCACTTAGCGTTGCAGAACAACACAGCAGAGCATACATGACAAGCGTCAATTATTGAACGCAGAGCGAACACACAAAGGCAACACAAACGCCGCGCACTTCGTCAGCAATTTAACATCAGATAATATTATCGAATATAAAAAATAACATCAGATGACCATAATATCGACCGCTAAGCTATATATGGAAACAAAAACAAAGACTTCAGTTTTTTATGTCACAGTATGTGCTTCAGTTGTGGTTACTGTAGCTGGCAGGAATGTCGCATTCACTGTGTAAAGACTTGCTATTTTCACATGGCTCATTCCAGGAACAATTCCAAGTGTTATTATTATTATTATTATTATTATTGCTAGTACTACTACTACTACTACTACTACTAGTCCCATCAATACAATACAATACTACGAATGTTATTATCGTTATTATTTCTGTGCCAAATTACACATAATTGTTTTGGACTTGCAATGCCTCCTGAGAATTGCTAATGTCAGTGTTGGCTAAGACTCATCAGTTCAGGCAGAGAGAAAGGGCTCTTTATTATCATTATAATTATTATTTTATTATTATATTATTAAAAGTAGTTTCTGCAAGAGTCGCTATATACATCTATCAATACAATACAATACAATACAATACAATACAATACAATACAATACAATACAATACAATACATTTTTAAACTATCATATAATTGTTATTATTTTTTTTAACTCGTTTACAGCATCCTTTTCTTCGGCCTTGGCCATGTTACGACATTATATAGACCACCTTTTACTATTATTATTATTATGATCATTATTATCATTATTTATTATTATAATTATTTATTATTATTATTACTATTATTATTGCTACAGTAGTTCTCTTGTTCTCCGATTGCCACATTGCCCTGCAGTAGGGGCATCTATCCCCCCCCAAGTCATTGGAGCAACTTCCCCTCTCCTCCTTCCCTTCCCCTTGCCCTTGCCTCCCCTTAATGATGGTGATCTCTCCCCCCCCCCCATTTCTTGGAAGGAGCATTAGCTCCAAGGTTTCCATAGTGTAGACGCCCCTACCCTGCAGCACATCTCAAAGCACCCCAGCCATTACCAGTTATTACTACTGTTCAGCCTGAGAAACCACAAAGTGCACAAGGCAAATAGATATCCCGCGACTGCAATAATGGAATCTCCTTGGTTTTGTTGTCAAACTGATCAATGGATCGATTTTCCAGATCTAATAAAATCAACATCATTCACAGGCGACACAGCTCTAATCGATTCAGAAGAGCTCTTAGTCTTTTAAAGCATTCTGACCTGAAATTCAATCAATAGGGAACGCTTTAATCATTGTTAACCCCAGGCTCTAATTGATTTGTCTCAGAAATTCATTGTGTTGCGTCATTTTCCTGACTTATTCATGTTCACAGCGACTCCAGTCTGCTCGGATTAATTAATCAATCGGTTCAGATCAATTAATCGATCTGTTCAGATCATCTAATCAACCTGTTCAGATTCAGTAGTCAATCTGTTCAGATCAATTAATCGATCTTTTCATACTGATTAATCAATTTATTCAGATCAATTAAGCAATTGGTTCAGATCAATTAAACAGTTGGTTCAGATCAATTAATCAATCTGTTCAGATCAATTAGTCAATCAATTAAACTGTGCCTTCTGAGCTCCTTCAGCAGCCAGCACAACAGACTCAATACCAAACTAATTCACTCTCTGTATATAGCTGGGGATGTTCATTTAGATTTATTTACATTGAACTGCTTTAAAAACGCTTGCATGGTAATTCTGGATAACCACTAGAGTACCGCGAACACCCATAACACACCTTGAAAACGACAGTCATCTGGCTGAGGGATTGTTATGCGTGGTAAGCTAATATCACACCATATGAAGGACCTACTACAACCAACAACCTCTTCGGATCATACATTATTATTCTAGAGAACAGATTGCAATGTTTGCTTGGTCTTGTGGAAATACTATCCATTAATCCGGGAAATCTATATTTCGTGTCATTAGCCGAACCATGAAAGTCAACGGAGATATTTACCAACTGACCTCTGGCGGATTACACTGTCCATGGATCTATGCTCGACAACATGTTCCAACACATTTCAAACGTTCTTAAACAGCACTAATACAAATATTCACATAAATATATACATACATATATATTATCATTATCATCATCATCATCACGATCATCATGATCGTCATCATCATCATCATCATCATATCATCATCATCATCATCATGCCAGGCTGTTCTAGACCAGCGGTTCCCAAACTTTTCTGGGTCGCGACCCACTTGTGAATATATTGGCAGTCTCGATACCCACTGTGTAAAATTAAGCATTTTATACTAAAATTTGCATCGTAAATTGGCATCGAAATATGCGGATTTACGTACAGCGCTTAGAAATTTAAAGGATTAAAAGGAAATTTAGGTAAAAACAGTTTACAATTTATTTAAATCCAGCTAGTTATAGCCCAATCATAGCCAAATGTTGTTGTTGCAAAAAATTAATGTTTCTCGAAAAATTTGGCAACCCACTTGCCAGAGCTTCGCGACCCACTTTTGGGTTGCGACCCACAGTTTGGGAAACTCTGTTCGAGACACATTGTCCAGCAACAGTGAAACTCCTTCAACCGTATTGTTTAGATCTGGCTGCAGGAATTAGAAGGAGGTTGACGTTATTTGCTGAATGTGATATGAAGACAACAGCAGGAGAAGAAGGTAGTCTGAGACATACACATACACATGTACATACATACACATGCATGAATGCACATGCATACATATATACATACATACTTGCATGTATACATAATTACATGCAAACATACACACATGCATACTCACAAGCATACATATATACATACATGTATAATATTATATACACACATGCATGCATATATACATGCACACATACACGCATGTGTACACACATGCATGCATACATGCATGGCTGAAATATTATCGAATGCACGTAAAGAAAAACCGTGCAAATTTCCATGATATTGTAAAATCTACCATCCAGAAAATATTTACACCCGAGTACAGCGCAGCACTAACAGCAGACGAGCAACACAGGAGAGTCAAGACTCTATATTGCAAGAACAAAAACATTGATCCAACGACAAACAAATTCCAACACTGACAAACAAGACCTTTGAAACGGGAGTAAATACAGAATCGCTCCGTCTCTCAGTCTCTGTCTGTCTGTCTGTCTGTCTGTCTGTCTGTCTATGTCTATCTCTCTCTTTCTCTGGTCTGCTCGGCCCCCTCTCTCTGTTCTCTCTAGCAACTGGATTCGTACCTCCACTGGACATCAATCTCTGGACAAACCCCTCTGATACGATGCAGTGCTCGTGAATAAGCTGGTGCCCTGCGCTTGGCTTTAGAGTAACGCCTTAGAAATTTGGAGATTACGATTATGATTACGATCGTGACTGAGTCAAGCACACACAAACAACATGCCAGAGGACTTTACGTGTAAAGTGCTCAAACCCAAAATCACTGGACAGCACAACAATCAAATGGACTGAAAGCAGAAGCTCCAACTGAAAATAAGAATAATGATGACAATCAAAGCTCGAGGGTACGCGTACCCTAAAATAGAATACGTTAAAATACGTACGTACCTTTCAAAAAAATACAATACGCGTATGGTACGTATCATACACGAAAATTTTATTTATGGTTTACTCGGCGACCCATAGCCTACGTATGATTTGACGTCAACAGTATGCGTCATTGAAACCGGTACTTCCGGTAGCGCAGCAGTAAATTTAATTCGTCAAGTAGCAGTTGTTCAACTGTTCAACCTTTTGCTTGAAGTTGGACTTTGAAGTGCTGCAGCAGAACTGAGCCGACTGACTGACATTAGTGCATTAAGTGCAATGTATGCTGGATAAACATAGACCTACAATATAGCATTGCAGCAATTTACTACGCTGTATACTGGGTTGTGATTGTTTGCTTAAATTAAATTGAACATTCTTGTAATGAGGCTAAATGAGCAATGACGTGATTAACGTATTTTTGTATTGTTTACGTACCCTAAAATAGGGTACGTTAAAAAACGTACGTACCTTTCAAAAAATAGAATACGTATGGTACGTACCCTCGAGCTTTGATGACAATGCTGATAATAATAATGACAATGATAATAATAAAATAATAATAATAATAATAATAATAATAATAATAATAATTCATACGCGGTGACAAGACTGTCTCAGCTGCTCGCCCCCATTCAACTTGGGGTAGGCATTCCAGGAGGTGCTGAGGCAGCTGTTCATGCAACACGTCGTTGGGTTACCACGATGCCTGAAGACAGCGTCCTAGTGAAGCTTGACTTCACTAACGCTTTTAACACTCTGCGCAGAGATTCGCTTCTAGAGGCAGTGGCTAGAGACATCCCAGAGCTCTATCGTTTTGCTCACGCCGCCTACTCCAACCGTCCACTGTTGCGTTATGGCTCGAATATCATACGATCTGAAGAAGGGACCCAGCAAGGCGATCCACTGGGCCCTCTGGAGTTCTGCCTTGTCTTACAACCGGTTCTGATAAAGCTGAGTTCGGATCTGCGCATTGGATACTTGGATGACCTGACATTGGGGGGTAGCAAGGAGTCAGTGGCCGCCGATGTTCACTTTATTGCGCAAGAATCAAAGAAGCTGGGTTTGCTATTAAACCGCAGCAAATGTGAGATCGCCTGCCAGAACATCCAAACGCCGATCGATGACCCGGCGTTTCAAGACTTTACAAAAATGGCCTTCGAACAGATGACCTTGTTGGGTGCACCCCTGATACAAGGTCCAGCTGTGGATAAGGTTTTAGAAACGAAAGCTAACGATCTCGAGAGAGCAATCGCAAGACTATCCTTACTTCATACACATGATGCTCTGGTTCTGCTGAGAAACAGCTTAAGTGTACCGAAGCTGTTATACAGTATGCGCACAGCCGTCTGTGCTGATTGCCCGGGCTTGGCTCGGTTCGACAAATTGTTGAGAGAAGGTCTATCGACCATCCTGAATGTAAACCTTGACGATGACCGGTGGCTCCAGGCTTCTTTGCCGGTGAGAGACGGTGGTCTGGGAGTTCGTTGTGCATCTACGCTGGCACTTTCCGCCTTTCTGGCTTCTGCTGCTAGCACAACCGAACTGCAGACATGCATCTTACCAACAGAGTCGGCTGAGATACCATACGAACTGGTCAATTCAGCACTCACCGCGTGGAAGGCCCTGACAGATGCAGAACCACCAACAGGAACAGCAACTCATCGCCAAAAGGAGTGGGATATCCGATACACAGACAAGGCACGGACAGGCCTGCTCGAGTCCACCAGCTGTCCTCGCGATCGTGCTCGCCTGCTAGCTTCACAAGCACCTCATTCTGGTGACTGGATGCTAGCTCCTCCGGTGACTGCTTTGGGCCTTCGCCTCTCAGACGAGGAGATACGGATCGCAGTCGGGGTGAGGCTAGGCACGACACTCTGTGAGCCGCACTTGTGCCACCACTGCCGAGCAAATGTCGACGCAAGAGGGCTTCATGGTCTGGTTTGTAGAGGAGGAGGAGGGAAACAACAGCGGCACGCTATGCTCAACGATGTGATCTGGAGAGCGCTGAGCAGAGCGAAAATCCCTGCTCAGAAAGAGCCTCTCGGCCTCTCAAGAGAAAATGGAAAGCGACCAGACGGTGTCACGCTGATTCCTTGGTCACGCGGACGATGCCTGACATGGGACGTGACAGTGCCCGATACCTACGCCACCTCCCACCTTGCCCACACATCCATCGGAGCTGGCGAAGCCGCGGAACATGCAGTTCTGATCAAGAGGGCGAAATACGCAACCATCACCAACACCCATACCTTTGTGGCGATCGCCTTGGAGACGGGCGGATCTTGGAGCGGTGAAGGCCTACAGTTCGTTGTGGAGCTGGGAAGCCGGATATCGGACTCAACGCACGATCCACTGGAGACATCGTATTTGTTCCAGCGGATTTCAGTGGCCCTGCAACGTGGAAATGCCATCTGCCTTTCCAGGACACTGCCACCTCTGACTGAGTGACGCTAAGATGGCGCTTCAGATAATTAAATATAATAATAATAATAATAATAATAATAATAATAATAATAATAATAATAATAATAATAATATTGCATTCTGCTTTCACACACCAAAAGTAATTGTAACTGTAATACAGTAACTTCTATTATTATATTAGAAAGTATTGGAAAAGTTGAAATACACGATTTGGGAAGAGGAGCTAGAGGTTCAGGGATGGTATGACCAGACAGATGATCTGTCTGCCCTTCTAATCTCACATGAGGTCATGTCCATTCAATCAACATGACAAAGCAATTAGTGCAAAATGACTGATCTCCTTCAGCAAAATAGGCATATCATACCCAGCACGTCGTGATCTCAAACAAGGAACAGAATATCGACATGTTACAAAGTTACATAAACAGATCGAATGAGCCAGTATCATAACATGGAGTATATCGAGTGTCATATTAAATGAAGGAATATTTTGAATATTTCTCCTGCCTTATGAAAATCCTATCCAAATGAACAACGCCACTTCCATGCATATATTATAAGTTAAACATGCATGAAGGTATTAAAACATATACATCCGTTGTGGCAGATGATAAGACAGAGGCACTCTCCACGATATATCAGATACATTGAAATAGATATATGATGTCACTACAGTGCATCACATTAGAATGATGCCATAATTATATTCATCGAATTATTAATATGACATAACATTATATAACACAACAAATGCGTCCCAAAAAATAGCATGGGTTTAGAGTGGTTCAGAAGATGTTTCATATGAGTTCGAATCGCTTCAAATTACCAGAAATAATCTCCAGCCAACTCTTCCTACCGGTAGCTACGATAGTGTAACAGAGGCAGTACCGAGTTCCGCAAGTCTACAGCTCTTGCACTGGAGGCTTCTGCAATATTTAGCAATCAATCCTGTCGCCTGCACTGCATTATCTTTGACCTCAACCTTCTTTCAGAGCTTCTTAGGATTTGTACAATTGAAGGTTTTCGCCTCCGCGCAATGAATCACTGTAGCAGTAATACAGACATGCGACCAAACTCCTCAGCCTCTCTCTGCTCTTTTCCGCAAGTACTTAATGAACAAAGACCATTCTGCTTGATTGTTTTATTTTATTCCGGATATTTCTATAGCGCCTCTCGAAGTCAACTACTACTCAGAGGCGCTCCCGACTACAGCATTTGATACTGTGCCGGAATTTTCACCCCGAAGCGCCACGAGCAATTGCGAGTGAAGGACTTGCCCAAGGTCCGTATGCAGCGGCTAGAGTGGGATTCGAACCTGCAATCCTCCGGTCACAAGGCGCCGAACTTACCACTGAGCCACCACGCCCCACAATTGATTGTGGTTGCAATTAGGTCGGGAGCACCTTCGATGAGCTCATTTGAATTGGCACTATATAAATTTGCAAATAACAATTACCCACATTCTAAATAACATACTACAACGAAGGGCAGCAGTTCCCCAAAAAGGTAACCTTACCCAACTTGGATCCAAAGCCGTGTTCCTCAAATCTACCCAGTCGTGCAGCATTTTTTGGCTTCGTGCACTAAAAAAACTGGTCAAACAATATAGTTTTGTCAGAAAATATCTTTCCACAGAGCACGGCCAGACACCTGAGCACTGAGTTTTACACTTAGAGGAAAAATTGATCCACGATACCAGTTTTTTTTGGTACAACTTGCTCCATGCCACTCTGTGAAAAAAGCAACATTCAAAGCTGAGTTTCATTCAACACTTTAACAATGTCAGCGACTGGGAAAATAATGCAGTCTGTCATTAAAGTGTTAATATAACACTGATCTACTGTTACTGATCTAATCCAAAGATAATGGAAGAGTAACTCCCGCGTCAGCATTACGTCTATTGTCTATTTGTCTGTGTTTATGTAACAACGTGATTTTTTTGTGGTATGGGTTTGACCAGTTTTTTTCAGTGCACCGACGAATAGACAATTATAGATTCATCCTACGGACTCAGCAAAACTGCATCTCTTGCTGTATCTGCACAGGTCTTCCACTCAAAGCTGAAAACACTCCTTTTCCACATATCCTACTCTAATTCCACCTCTTCCCCTTACCTCTCCAATTCTAAACACCATCCACCATATTGTCTGCCTGCCTGACCCTTGGATCTTGACCTCGAACCAAATTTGACCTTACCTGCCTATCGATTCTGTTTTGACTGAGTGCCTGTAAATGAGCCGGTTCCCACGACTTAACTCTCACTGGGTGTTGCAGACATTTGAAGATTACAATAACAATATCCACGCATCAGTGATGACGGCATCATGACTAACCGACCGATCATTATACCTGATAGTCTGAAGACAGTACCCATCGCAGGCCTGCCAGATCGGTAACCCCAGATCGATGATGATTGGAGCAAAGTGATTTCAAATCGGACTGCACACACGTTTTGCCAGGAAATACAGTAAATCCTTGCTACTGCATAGAACTTTGAGATACTATAGGTACAACACAAACCATATCACAAAACATGATTCATGTTCTCATGATAAATTAGCAGACAGGTATATGTGTAGACACACAAACAACTAGAAACAGACAAACAGAGAGACATTGTCTTATTCATCTATTTGTTACTAATCTAATATAAAAAATTACCATGATTATAGAAATGCTGCTAAGAAACACTACTGTATGCATGCATATATGTCGAGCTTTATTTTAAATTCATTCAAACTGGGCCTTGAGGCTTATCAAACATTGAACTGTGGCCAACCATAATAGACGTCGAAACGAACTATTAGACGAAGCATAACCCCTAAACTTAAAATCAGCCCTTAGTCGTCATTCCAATATCACTGTTCAACAAGGTCACATCACCTGATTGTCTCTTTCCGGTCATACCTAAAACTATACGTAGAACTGTTCTTGGTGAACGGACTTTTTCAGTTGCTTGCCTTAGATTTTAGAATTCCCTTCCTGTCCTTTAGTTCGGTTCAGTTGCGTACAAGTCAATTCGTTCTCAACTTAAGACTCAACTTCTTCGAATTGCCTGTCTACCATAAAGGTTGTCTTTCTGTCTCAATGGTCGGATCTTTTGGATGTTGACCTGCTTATGGCTTTAGTTTCATGGACCATCGGTTGAGAATTCATTATTATTACTATTTATTATTTTTATAATTGTTATTATCAGTACTATGATTAGGGTTTGGCTTTGGTGTGCCATCTGTTGATTTCTCGTGAATTAGATACCAGTACTATAGAAGTTAATACTTAATAATAAAATAATTAATAATAATAATCAGTCGATGGTCGCTTCAAGAAAAATCACAATCAAGAACCACAATCCACTGGAAAAGACAGGTCGCAACGTCCCCATGGGACTCCTCAAAAGCATGCTAAATATATCCAGGCTTGACTGTACCTTAATAAACAGGGCGTGGTTTAGAGGCATCGATGAGATCCGGCCAATCAGCTAATCAATAATTAACCACACACCATATGGCCGCAATTTATACACGTCGGGAAACGTGGATAGCAGGATCCCACAGACAATGGTATGGTATGGTATGGTATCTGGAAATTTATAAAGCGCCTCTCACAGTGCGAATTATTCCGAGGCGCTATACCGGTCACCAATGAGGCCATGATGTTTATCAAGTCAATGGCCCCATGGTTACAGCCATAAACAGAAACATTTACGATGTTTTATTAATTTAACGTCTTTCAGACAGCAACATCCATCAACATCGTCTGCGTTAGTCACTTGCAAAACAGTACCGTCACTGTTGTCATGAATGTCATTAACTCATCATTAATTTCAGCATTTTATCATTACTGCATGCTCAACAATGACTACAGTTAATTCAACACTGGCCATACAGCATGCTCAATACGGACTATGACAAATTCAATATTGACTTTGAGAACATTCAATACTGCCTATAGTAAGGCCAATACAGACTACACAGCACATCTGATACTATAGCTAGTACACTGATAGTGCTAGTCACGCCCACTTTATATCTGTTGGTGGTGTGGTGTCGTTTTGAAACAGTATAACACCTCTGACAGACCCTAAGGCAGACAGACTTTAACAGTGCCTTACGACAAGAGGCTCTTGTCTGAACATTCAACAAATCATTGGTTTAAAGGACATCCCCTACCAAGCCTCAACTCTGAAGAGATATTTCACATGCACCAAATTTAATGGGGAGGGGGATAGATGAATGGCAACACTCTTGCTCGAAGAAAAAAGACGTGGTTCGATACGTGTAAGTTCTCTATAGGGTCAATCCAGCCTTCCATTCCCTAGGGGGCAGCTGTAAAATGAGCGGGCACCTAACAGGCTGCCAAGACATGTTCTATCAGATCTTTATAATTGTATTGTCATATGTTTCAATATTACTTAGTGCGGTTTGTCAGTGAGCTTGTCAATAGACAAGAATATTATTATTATTATTAAATATTATTATAAAATACTTATTATATTACTTATTTACACAATGGTACTATCAGCACCTCTGTGAGGTCCTCAGAAGGTACTATATAAATTTTCAGATTCATTATTACATATATACGGAGAATTATAAAGCAACAGTTAATATTACTAAATACACTGAAACCTGCTAATAAATAGTAGCTTGGCTTAGTAAGATGCTTTGAACTGTAGGTAATTTCTTCCTGAAGCTTTTGATAGAAAGTTCCAGAGCATGGAGTTCAACGGGCAGCGCATTCCAGATTGATATACATCATTAGCATCGCCATGGGGCCAGAGGGGCAGCTGCCCTCCATCCCTGCTCAGGCTAGGTTGTGGGATTCGTGCAAATCCAATGAGTTTTGGTGGTACCCACACCCTATGTAGTTTGACATGTCCTGCCCTGCACTCAAAGTCCTTCATACCTTGCCCCACCCACCTCATAGCTCTGGCAAAGCCACTGATATACATATATAAGCCTACATGTACATATATAGGCTACTATGAAACTGAACAGGTTTTATGTTTGGCACTTCAGGAGTATGAAATACTAAGAATCCACCTGAATGAGTTATCAAGAAGATGCCAGGCTCAAAAATTAAAAGCAACTCCTGCTTCTATCCTACTTGATACATACCAGTTAAGACTCACCCACTGTCTGTAATAAAGTACCTGTATACCTATAAGGTCTGCCCCAACAATCTCGTTCTTCATGCGACAGCTTAAAACTTTCTATTTCAACTTTCTATTTTGTGAAACTATCAGTCCCCTGGCTTCCGCCCTCGGCTGCCCATTTCCCCTCCCCTTAGTGACTGACCGTGCGGTCCGTGCCTATGATTCAAGTACTGACATCTGGCATGTAACACTCATATTAATCATGCATAGCATATAATATTATAATATTTAACATAAATAACTGATAGAAACATTGTGGCAGAAATTCTTCAATGGTTTCAATGACAGTGGACAGAATTACAGCTTTGAACCATTTAAAATATGTACGTTACGTTATGCTCTCTCAAGTCATGGCAAGGCATGTCATGTCAAGTGATTTGTTAATGATAGCACTGGCCATGTTAGTGATAACACAGTCATGTTATACGTGGCATGGACTCCAATGCAGTAGCACCAAGAGAGTCTACAGACAGAAGAACTTACAGTAATGTTGCATGGAAGAAGGTCAAGGACAGGGCAGGACATGACACGACACAGGGATTCTGGGATGGCACATACAACTATACTTCCCACGAGACAGACCCAGACTGACAGACCGATTGACAGATAGACTAGTTCAAGATTCATTCAATAAGTTCAGCGCTCATGAACAAGTAGTGCCTTAGAAATTCAGAGTTTGCAATTATGATTACGATTCAAGCTGGTTGAACTTATATCACCTGCAAAGACTTGTGTCAAGGATATCTAGTCAACCAATAATTTGAAATTTGCAACAATAACCAACAATTTGAAATTTGCAACAATAACCAACAATTTGAAATTTGCAACAATACACAAACAGTTCTGCTGTTAGCTCTATGTGTAACCTTCATAGGTAACAGTTGCACATTTATCAAATTTATACACAACCGGAACTTTGTTACTTTGGTCTCACTAGAATTCTTGAATGAACTCTATACACCTAACTTTCGTAACAATCATTTTAACTTTACAGTGAACAGCATTTGACATACCTGCTGTAGTTGGATGGAAAAAAGTTAAGTATAGTGCAACCCTGCTCTCAATCCTCATTTATCATGCTTCATAGTGCAAACATAACACCTTGACAAATGTAGGCCCTAAAGTGTAGATTTGTTAGTGGCATATTTTTTATTTCTTCTTAATAAGTTGCTTGTGTATTGAAGTGCGACAGCGAATTTAAGTAGGTACATTTTCAATAACCAGCAAGTAGACTCGGAACGTCAAACAGGTAAAGGGCTATTAGAACTTTATTTGAAAGTAGATCATGTGAATACTCTCACTGCTTGACAACTTTTTCTAAGTTGAAGCGGCACTGGCTGCTCCCATGCGCATTTACCCTTGCGCTACAGAAGTCGGCAGGCTGGATGGCACTAGGCTGCATAAAAGTGCTGCATAAAAGTGGATTCTGTGAGAAACTGAACTTTAAACGTGAGGCTCGATTGTTTATCGGTAGCCTACCGCAGCAACATGGGAGCTCGACTCACCATTCTTCCAATGAATTCATGAACTGGAACGAATCGGCATAAAAATTTCTTTTCCTCAAGCAGTTTTTTTACTTCTTTTCTAAACTCTGAGTAGAAAACAAAATGTTCATTTTCGATTCGCAGGTTGTTTATGTTCCAGGTTGAAATGCGGCTGCTGATTGGCCATTCAGGATCACAAAACGCCAATCAAGCAGTCAAACATTTTCAATTATTAATCACCAAGCCATTACACTCCTTAAATATATGACTTCGATTGCCTTAATTGCCACTTTCTTCTGCAAACCGTCATCACTTATCGAACACCTTTTCTTAATTCCTAAATCTTAGTTGTCGTTGGTCGTTGCTATGGGTGCAGTTAACAAGGCTCCATTTCGGCGATTATATCGCTAGAACGCAAGCGCCTATTTTATATTAATTAATCGTAATCGTAATTGTCGACATTTCTACAAAGCCCAAAAAAGCGCTTAGTCAAAACAATATCGATAGGCGGAGGGGGCTAACATCGGTTCCAGGTCAAGGTCCAAAGGGGTCGGGCAGGCGCCAGAGGCGTCTACACCATAGAAACCTTGGAGCAAATGTTCCATCCAAGAAATAGGGGGAAAATCTGTCAGTGTGTATGCCACCATTTTACTAGGGAGGTTATGGTGGAAGAAGAGGGGAAGTTGCTCCGATGACTTAGGGGGGGATAGACGCCCCTGGCAGGCGCAGACCGTCGGACGACTAATTAGGTGGTGATTGGTGTTTAGAATTGAAACGGCGAGGGGTAAAGGGAAAGGCAGGGTGAGAATTGTCGGGGGGGGCTGGGGGGGTTGAACCCCCTAGTCTTTCTTAGGACCCCATAGTAAAGTCTTCATTGCACACCCCAACTCCACATGAATCAAGGTCTAACCCCCCCCAGTCTTTTTTCTACAATTCTCATACTGGGGAAAGGATTGAGGAATCAGGATAGGATTTGTGAAAGAGCATTGTTTTCAGTTGCGAGTGAAAGACCTGGGGAGAGCTAGAAAGAGGTGAGGTTTTAGAGAGTTCGTAGGAGGGATCAGATAGTTGGCGTAATTCTGGCGGGAGTTTACTCCAGAGAGGCGGAACAGCTATGGAGCGATTTGTAGGCTAATTTTTAGCGACAGAAGAGCGGAGATATCTTAGGCCTAAGGAGGAAGAGCTCGAGCGGGTTGCGCAAAGTGGTTGGTCCGTGAACTGACGGGGTTAGGAGGGTTGGGAAGACTGAAGTGTGTTGTAGGTATTTGTATTAATAGGCCTGATTGATTTCGTATGAAATCAATAACATCGTACATGTCTGTGAAAAAATTGCGCAGATTTTCTCAAATCTAATAAGAAAATTTAATGTGAACATCGATGTAGTCTACGTGATCATCTGGACACCGCACGACCAATTTGATGTGAACGTTGAAGTACCAGTGACAGTGGATCGAATGGTTCTGTGGGAACTTCTGCCTGGTAATCAACACTGTAGGCCCTTTAATTTAACTCTTCTCCCCTTAAGTTTTATGCCTAATTCTTCTCCCTTTCCTCCTCCTCCTCCTTCTGCATTGCTTCCTCCTCCTCCTCCTCCTACCTCCTCCTCCTCCCTTCTCTTCCACCTCCTCCTCCTCCTCCTCCCTTCTCTTCCACCTCCTCCTCCTCCTCCTCCTCCTCCTCCTCCTCCTCCTCGTATAGCCTACCTTCCGTCCTTTCCTATTCCTCCTTCGCCGCCCCCTTCTCCTCTTCAACGTTCTCCCCCTCTCCTTCTGCCTCGCCTCCTTTTTCTCTTCCTTCTCCTTCTCTTAAAGTCCCGTCTGTTTTATCCTCCATCCATTCCTCTCACTTTCACTGTATTTAAATAAAATCGTATCCGTACCCACGTGTCCCTTAATTACTCCTTCTGCTTCTTCTCCCTCTGTCCATCCACGTATGCAAACAATTTCAAGTCACGATTTAATTCTGGCTCTTAGTGCGCTTTGTATAGCGGATCGGACCAATGACTTAGCGCTCGTCCCAGATGTCCAATGGTTTTTAGTCGCGCGTGCAGGGCACCCAGACCAGCGACTTAAACGCAGACCCATACGTAAGTCATCGGCAACTAACGAATTGATGTGTTACTATGGAGGGAGTTCGGTGTCCCTTTTTGCATAAGAATAATCAGCTTCGAGCGACGATTGCTTAAGCGGGATACAATGCAACAGCATACAGGCTTCCTTGCGTTCAGGATTTGTCATTTTGCAACAAGTTTCCAATTTCCATTCTGGTCTCTTCGTCTGGTGACGTAACTACACAGCGTCAACTTCAACCGCGTCGTCTGCCCCGTTTGGCACGGTGCCAGAGAGATCGTCCCATTACTGGACAAGGTCGAGAAACGTGTCCTAGCCAGTGATTCCGTTAACGTCTGAATTCATGGAGTCATGGGGACATGGACGCATCACATCGCAAAATTTGGAGTCCAAGCAAAATAGATAGGAGTCATGGACTCCACACCCATCCATTTTTGGAGTCCCAATTGGCCTAACTGTATAAAATTCCGAACTTCTGATTTAGGAGAGGATAATACATTGTAGAAGGTTGACCATGACAGTCGCTAGGATTCAACGAATCGACAACACAAGGTGACAAGGTGAATACATTGTTTTAGTTTTGCTAGTATTTGTTAGGCCTACCAATGTTAAATTGTTAAATCACAAAATCACAAGAACTTTTCTTCTAGCTAACAGTTACAACTTAATTAGGATTTAGGAGTTGACATTTACAACTTTGAAAAAAATAAACTTAATAGTGTAGAGTTAATTAGTAGGCCTACTACAACTTCTACCAGTCTACAAAAGTTCTGAGTGAAAATAACACATTATTTTTTATTCACTTATTTCCGTCATCAGAAGCAAACCTCTGTCTGCTTCTTCTCATTCACCCCTACGTTCTCTGGTTCGGCTTGATCTGAACTTCTGGTGAGGTCTGCTCTGGCTCAGTCTCGCTCTCTCACTGTCGCGGGTCCATCACTATGGAACTCTCTTCCCTTGGTACCGCGTGAAACGGTTGGACCCTACTTGCTCGGCTCTGTCTGTCTGTCTGTCTGTCTGTCTGTCTGTCTCTGTCTCTGTCTCTGTCTCTGTCTCTGTCTCTGTCGCTGTCTCTGTTTCTGTTTCTGTATGTCTGTCTGTCTGTCTGTCCGTCCGTCCGTCCGTCCGTCCGTCTCTCTCTCTCTCTCTCTCTCTCTCTCTCTCTCTCTCTCTCTCTCTCTCTCTCTCTCTCTCTCTCTCTCTCTCTCTCTCTCTCTCTCTCTCTCTCTCTCTCTCTCTCTCTCTCTCTCTCTCTCTCTCTCTCTCTCTCTCTCTCTCTCTCTCTCTCTCTCTCTCTCTCTCTCTCTCTCTCTCTCTCTCTCTCTCTCTCTGTGTGTTGTTCACCGTTTAAAGTATTTTCTGTTTCCGCGAGGATCACACGCTGAGAGCGCCTCATAATAGTTCGCACTGTGAGAAGCGCTTTATAAATTGCCAGATACCATACCATTATATACTTCATAAGTATTTTATTCATCATAATATGCGAATTCCTCTCCAAATTCAAATATTCCATTGCCTATATCCACTTCCTGCTGAACTTCTACTTGTGCTGAACAGTCTGAACTATAGCCCCTAACGGTAGAGCAGAGACAATTGGTTTTTTTTATGGTTGGTACATACGAGCCAATCTCCTCTTGTGCACCGAATACCAGTGAGCAACAGCTTTGTACAGTGGAAAATTTTCTATGTCAGGACCTGCTGCAAGCTTCATAAGCCGTTCAAGATTGTCAGGAAGTAACCTGCTCCTGGAATTAACCTTGATTCAAATCTGCAAACGGAAAACTCATTCACAGCTGACTGTTGACACTGATATTTTTCAACTTCCCTTGGACGCATCGTTAATTTATTTATGCATCCAATCACAACTTAGGTGCGTCCATGTACGTCCATGCAAGACCTTTATTTTTCTGCCCCAGCTTAAAAAATTTGGAGTCCCGGACATATACTATCAGAATTGCTGGTCCTATCGTTTTATAACTTCCAGCAGATGCAACGTACAAGCGAAACTTCAAACTTCGCTCTACCGCGGAATTATTCAAAAGCGTCACTTCCTACGTCACCATACAAGCGGGTCCAGTGGCGTCACTAGGGCTGGTGTCACCCGGTGCGGTAAGTCATGGTGTCACCCTCCAAAAAAAGTGATGACCTTTTTTTAGGAATTCGTCTCCCCAAAAAAACTGATGACCTCATTTTTAGGAATTCCTCATCTTCAAAAATTTCATAATTTTCTCATGTTGGGTGTCACCCCCCTCTGAGGGTGTCACCCGGTGCGGTCCGCACCCCCGCACCTCCCTCGTGACGCCACTGAGCGGGTCCCTCTTTAGAGAAAGTTAGGCATTCCTTCCACGCATCGTAATCGTAATCGTAATCTGCAAACTTCTAAAGCGCCACTCGAAGACCAAGCGCAGGGCACCAGTCTAGTCACGAGAGCTATGTCAAATCAGAGGGGTTTTCTAGAGAATAGTCCAAAGGAGGTCCGGGTCCAGTTTCCAGGCGGCCAGATCATGAGAGCAGGCGTGTGTCGTTTAGGGTGAGAAGAATTGGGAGGAAGGATCGGATGAGTCAGTGTAGGAGTACTTGAGAAGGTGAGACCAGTTTTGAGTGGAAAGCCCGGGGTTGGGTGATAGATAGAGGAACATGAGGAGGAGGAGGAGGAGGACGGGTTGGAATGATGGAGGAGCTGAGATTCTGCGGAACTCAGAGGCGTGATGCTGTGTTGGATATGACTCGGTTGGAGAACTTGAGATGAGCAGTGACTGAAAAGTCGAGAAAGACTGAGAAAGGAGGAGGATCGGGTTGAGCGGGTTGCCTGGATGGTGAAGAGATCACGTAAGTACTTGGGGGAATATTGTAGGGAGTTGTAGGTAAGTGATGGGACTTTTAAAATGGATTCGCTTTGGGATTTTTAGCCAATGGAGTGATTTGAGGATGGGAGTGATATAATGATGCATAGGCGTTTTAGTGACAGCTTGGGCTAGTGAGTTTTGGATAACGCTTGACTTTTGCAAACGCTTGATTTTGGTGGATTAAAGGTTGAGGAAGAGGGAATAGGATTGAGAACACAGGAGTAACTTCATAATTATTGTAACGGTGCATGGTGTCGCGGTCATCACCATATTTTGGCCCTGTTCTATAATATGTTTTTGCGACATAACAGCGTTATTTTGGTTTGAGACAAGTTCAAGCGACGACATTTAACGGCGGTGTACTCTTGCATACTTATCTATCGCATGCTCTTAGATGCATTCGCGTTAGCTTACTTACTTATTATTTTACGTCGCATAAATTGATGACGTCATCCATCTTGTCGTTGACGCCGGAGTAGGGAATGGTCACGACTTCTTTGTGGGGGGGGGGGGGGGTACGCTCTTGATTACGAATCCGCTTTCATAATTATAGCAGAGACGATGAAAGTAACATGTGGATCCCGTTAGGGAGTGAAATTCGGTTTTTTATTAGCGACTTTTGCTGCATGCTTTGTGCATTACGTGTGATAATGTTATAAACGATGGGTGAGAGGTGATTGCGTATTTTTCCTCTATAATCGTCACCTTTGTTGCCTTTACTGTATATAGGCCTGTAGTTAACGTTGATTGATAAAATGTTGTGTAGCTCTGACTTGTGCTACTGCATGCTGTCTTAGGTCTGATCGTTCCCGTTTACTTGAAATTTACAATGGGCTCTTTCAGACAGACAGACAGACAGACAGACAGACAGACAGAGATAGATAGAGAGAGTGAGAAACAGAGATAGAGAGACAGAGAGAGGGAGCGAGAGAGACAGAGAGACAGAGACAGTGAGAGAGACAGAGACAGAGACAGACAGAGATAGACAGAGAGAGAGAGAGAGAGAGAGAGAGAGAGAGAGAGAGAGAGAGAGAGAGAGAGAGAGAGAGAGAGAGAGAGAGAGAGAGAGAGAGAGAGAGAGAGAGAGAGAGAGAGAGAGAGAGAGATCTGCCTTACAAAAGATGTAGCCT
This sequence comes from Allolobophora icterica, assembly GCA_963556255.1. NCBI lineage: Eukaryota > Metazoa > Annelida > Clitellata > Crassiclitellata > Lumbricidae > Allolobophora > Allolobophora icterica. Next base: position 62,904,384 of record OY744609.1, on the reverse strand, counting down.
AATTGATAGGCTACTGTGTGCCACTATGTGGAATCGAATTTTAAATGCGCCCTGCATGATTAAAATTTGACTTTCTTATTTTAACAGATTCACAGCGTAACGTTTAAGTTTTAAGTAAAAGGTATTAGGCCCCCTATAGTAATGTTTCACGAAGTGAAGCAGATTACTTATGTACCACTCACAAAAATCAAAAGCAACAACAACTGCTATTCAAATTTAGAAGTTCCTTACCATCAGTTGAGTCTTAGTTACTCTGGTTCAAGACAGCTTTCAATACTACAATCGTGTGCAGACAATGTATATATAGTGTGTAGGCCTACAGGCCACAAGGTTTGTAGAGAGAGATTGAGAGAGACAGACTGCGACAGAGACAGAGCGAGAGAAAACGAGAGAGAGAGAGAAAGAGAGACAGACAGACAGACAGACAGACAGACAGAGATAAAGACAGACAGAGCGAGCGAGCGAGCGAGCGAGCGAATTAGTGAGAGAGCGAGTGCGAGAGCGAAAGACAGACGAACAAGGCAGATATTATTTCAGGGTTTTCTTAGCGCTGGAGCTGAGAGATATATACCGTTAAAGTGTATGCCGTGGTTGTACATCTGAAAGGGAAAATCTAGATTCTAGATCAAGTGGAACTGGGTGTTCGTAAATATGGGTCGACCAAGGTCAAATACTCCGACACATCATGAATGACCTAGTATAGACAGATACCACGCATACACAGGGGCCTACGCCTGTGGCCTTGTGTATCAGATATCATGAAGCATCCGTCATATACACTGTTCTACAGGCTATAGTTCAGACTGCAGAGAGGCTGAGACATACACGCAGTACACGAGCCTTGTCAACACCGTAGGCTTAAAATTAACCATATTTAAAATATGTGCGCTTGGAGGAAAATGAAAGAATAGGGCCCAAAAACAGAATGTGACAGGGGGTGCGTACGCACCTTACGCACCTTGTATGGCTACGCCCCTGCTTACTTACTTACTTGCATTGTTACAACACCGATTACAAAGAAAACTACACGAAACAAAGAATTATTCACAAAAACGAGAAAAGAAAAGCAACAACAATATCACGCAATGAGTATAATAACAATATAATCTGATAGTCTGGACACAGGTCTAATTACCAAATAATTGTTTTCTTTTATTTACGCAGTCTGACAGTGATGAAGCGTTATGCCGTTTTGTATGGGTTAGGGCCGCAACACACCAAACATGGCGGAAAATCTCAGAACTGGAATGGATTAATGACTCTGTTCAATCTCGCTTGCCCCACACACGAACTGGATCCATTTCCCACGCCCGCTTTCCCCACACACGAACTGGATCCATTTCCCACGCCCGCTTACCCCACACACGAACGGGATCCATTTCCCACGCCCGCTTGCCCCACACACGAACGGGGTCCATTTCCCACGCCCGCTTGCCCCACACACGAACTGGATCCATTTCCCACGCCCGCTTACCCCACACACGAACGGGGTCCATTTCCCACGCCCGCTTGCCCCACACACGAACTGGGTCAATCTCCCACGCCCGCTTGCCCCATACCCGAACCGTATCCGTGTCCCAAGGTCGCTTGTCCCAAACACTGGAGGTCTTCAAAGCTCGTTTACCCCACACCCGAACTGGATCCGTTCCCCATTTCCGTTTGCCCCACACACGAATTGGGTCAGTGTTCCAGATCATCGAGCTGCTATCACTTTTGACCTCATCGTCTTCATTTCCGGTACCTTTTCCCTTTGCATCAACATCCTCAACATGACGTTCCAGCTTCTGATTCGACTTTTCTCGTTTCTCGAGGTCGGTTTCTGAAGCAACATCGGACGGTTCAACCTCGAGGGACACGCCGTACCCGGATTTGCCAACCGCTGCGACTAAGTTCCCAATTTCCTTCCATGTCTCCCCGTCTGATGACGTAACTGCTGCGTCGTACATAGCGCCGTCTGCTTTGTTTGCTGCGGTGTCAGCGAGTTCACGCGGGCCGTTCAAGGGTCGAAACTGTTCGCCAATATTTCCAGGGTTTTTATTATTTGTACCAGCGATTTGCCGATGGTAGATCCATGCGGTGTCTCGCTTACTTTTACGCAAAGTTGAAGCACCTCTTTTAGATGTCCAGTTGCGTTTATTCCTTAGGAGAGTCGTCTGGCTTTCGGGGACGTGGACGTGTCCTGTTTCTGTGCTCGGGCGATAAACAAGGACTCCCGGCTGGTTTGCTTCTTTCTTCATATCCTCCGAAGAAACACGAGCGCTCGTTGTGTCTCTTGAAGAACGATTCGGAAACCTTGTATTCTTGAATTCACCATGTAGACCTACCTCAGTAAAAGTAGGTTTATTTAAAAACTGATCATTGTTTGCGTTGCCGGAAACGCCTCTGGACCTTGGTACGTCTAACCAGCGAGGAAGAGAGAGAGTCTGTCGATTTCTTGACCAGAACTGACCGAACTCAGGGGCGACTCGAATTCCGGACGACAGATCGATGACGATAACAACTAATATTAAATAAATGGCGGACACCGTTGCTGTAGAGAAAGCACCAGCCATCATAGGAGAACAGAACTTCTCTTGCAGCTCGGATGTGTAATCTGGTAGCTCGATCAAAGCGACTTCATAAAATAAATGGAAAATACAGAATAATTATTTTCAGATAGAAACGCTTATAATATAATGCCTTTGTATTCAAACTATATGCGATGTGGAAGTTAATGATCCTACGCGCTAATGATAAAGCTTATGACAACAGTCTAGCGGTTAGAGCCAACCACAAACCTCCGCTAAAACAAAACGGAAGCTACCATAGGCGTAATTTGCGGCGGGTACAAGTGGTACCCGTAACCCCACTTCTTAGACTGGATGTACCGTACCCCACATTTTAAATAATGCCAATCAGTTGTTTATTACAACTGGATGTAGACCTAAATGAGTAATTATTAAATTTAGAGTGTTTCTGAGCTGTTAAGAAGCACGACAAAAATGATGTAGGACTAAACCCCTATTAAACTAATACTGCAATTAGAAAGATGGCTTGTTTTCATTGACACAAAAATTAATGAGAATAGTAATACTGGCAGGGTAATGTGTCCAAAATGGTCTCCGTGCGAAAAGCGAAAGTGGAGAAGCAATTGGTACCCCCACATTTTAGACTAAAGTTACGCCCCTGGAAGCTACATCGATTGTGCACCGCTTATGTGGAGACGAGAGGCGCTATATGTAAATAAACGACTACGATAGGTCGAGGACTCGAGGCTAAGAAAATGTAGTCGCTATCAATTCATACTCATAACAGCCTATCGGGGTTGATTTGAAGGGATGGATCTTCTTCCGGAAGGTCACATAGCCGTAGAAACAGCCCGGTGCGTTAGCCTCTACATGTAAGTTTTAGCTCGGCCACCGCACAACTTCTATTGGCGTCACTGTGTAAGTATCGGCCTAAGTTTAGTTGGGCCAATATACGTGCTGCCGACACGGGCAGCGATACTCATTGGGTCCACAATGTGCTCATATATGGGCACCAGTTGTCACCAGAGCACGAATGAGCAAAGTTTGTGACCTAAGCAAGTGGGATATATCATGACAGTTTCTGTTTAATAGCGCTGTGTGCATAGGCGTAATTTGTGGGGGGGGGGGTACGAGAGGTACCCGTACCCCTAACTTTTTGAACAATGCCAATCAATATTTTATTATTATGCCTTCCCAGAGATCGCAGTCTTCGCCTTGCTTTGTGTATGTAAGAAATTGGTACCCTCCCACTTTTTAGACAAAGGCTACGCCCCTGGCTGTGTGATAACGATGATTAGCGTTGCCGTCCCCCTACGTCCAGGTTTGGGAATGGGCCGAATGGCACCACCCGAAAACGACAGTGGCGGAGTTGGATATAAGTCAGGTGGTGCAAGTCCCAAGCCTGCCTTATTATTATTATTTTGCCAATAATAATAAGCACAGGTTGATTAGCGTTTCACACGAAAGACACCTTTTCATCGTTAAAAATATTGATGTGTTGTGCTCTCCGGCTGACTAAGTCCAAATCAATACCGGAGTAAAGAAACTGTCTTTCGTGTGGAGCGATAATCAACCTGCGTTTATTACTGTTAAAATAAGAAGATATAGCCTATGTTAAACGATATTTATTTCGAAATTCGTGGAACATTGTTTAATGACGAAATTTTAGTACTTTTAGGCCTTTACATATTAAGACAATGAAATAAAAATATTAGGCCTACGGTTGTGTGCCAATGTTTATCTAATGTCACAAAGGCCACGTGGCCTGCATTACGCAGACACATAGGCCTACATGGAACCATTGTTGAGTCGACCGCGTGTGTGACACGGAACTGACATAGGATCAACATTCGTAGCTTTGTGGTATAATGGATAAATATTGGCCGAGTGTCGGTGTGATGGCTGGGCTTAACATTGTCAAAACATTGGTTCTACGTCGGCCTATGTAAATTGACAATATATTGGGATGTTACAGGTAACCTGCCGTTGTCTACACTGGACCTACGGTACATGGGGAGGGAGTCCATAGAGTAGTGGTAACATCACTGGCGTGAAGAGCAAGCGGTAGCGGGATCGCTTCCCGCTACCCTCCCAAAAAGGTCCACTCAACCTATTTTCATTCGCGAGATGGCGCGTTGTTAAAAAAGATGTAGGACGTGTTGGGCGCCTTGCATGGCTGCCGTATACAGTTAAATTCGACTCCTGTAATAACTCGTGATCATCCGTTCATACTGATTTGTAATCATACTGCTTTATTGTCGGTTTGAAGATATTAAACGAATATATTTATAAAATAATGTGTACCATATTATTACGCTGACATCAGTATGACTGACAGTGGCGGCGATCTTGTTTGACAGGTGAGGGGGACATTTTTGAACTGATCTGGTCAAAAAAGAGTTTTGAACTGATCTGGTCAGAAAAGAGGTTTACAAATTTATCGCAGTGAACTGATCTGGTCAAAAAAGGTAACAAATTTATCGCGCTATATACGCGCGAACAAATTTGATGACTTTTTTGAGTTTCTTCAAAAAGTGAGGGGTCCGATGCATGGCGTGTCCCCCACTGTTAAAGGTGTGGGTCCTGTCCCCCTCGACCCCCCATGAATGCCGTCCATAATGACTGACATTAGTTAAACGCTAACGTTGAATGGGTCGGTCTGAGACTCGTTGATGCATTCTAAATCAGGGTTTCCCAAAGTGGGTTCCGCGAAACACGAATAGGCCTACGGTATTTACCGTATTTTAACAGGGATAAAATCATAAAACGATTTCTGCAACTAAACTCTGGTTTCGATGAAGCGCCGGTTTCCAATAATATTACTGGGATGAAAATAATCAAAATAAAATTATATGAAAACAATACAGAAAGCTGTAATAAGAAGCCTATTTTCCTTAGGCTTTCGTTTGCATAGGGACAACGATTAGTTTCATCTAGACCCAAGTAACAGGGACAGCAAATGACAACAACAAGAAACACCGGTTTCTATCACAAACCTAATTCGTTTTCCCCAATTTACAAAATTAATTAAACGTATGTGGAAAGTCATTTTCGATCATTATCCTCTGGTGTAACCGTGTAAGTGTTAATTCGGCCAGCCGTCACGATGCGCGTAATTATAAGTACGGACGTGTAGGCTTGCTCTGGCAGAAGACCACTGAAAGCTGAGATGGAAAATATAATTAACAATAATTAGTAATTACTTATACGCGCAGATGTGAATTTGCAAGCTCGGTTATCTCTAACGCTAGATGGACAGTTATTAGGTAAGCCCACCGTATGTATACGCGTCGAAGAAACACGTACGCCTACACAATGTAGGGCCTACATTCAGTAGGACCTAGATGCTTTTCGCAACATGGTGTCTTAAACTCTATAGGTTCATCAAACCAATTCTTTCGCTTTGTAAATAATATTTTAATTTTACGAAATTTATAGCTAAATTAATATTTCATTTTTTTATTATGTCAATTCATCGTTGCAACGTTTCGGCAAGACATTGACAAGTTTCTGCGTTAGATAATTTAAACGTTAAAGCCAACATTAAAGCCCAACAGCTTATATCAGATGTCGTCACAATTTGATAATACTGACATAAATGTCATAGGTTCAAGGTGGCCTATGTTCGTCACGTGTAATTCTGTTGCGTTTACATAGCCGTTCAAAGCGAAACAACACATGGCTAATTAAGTCGTGGTCTGTTTCAAAAAAGTATTACAGCCTCGGGAAGAGATTTTATGCTTTAATGGATTTAAAAGCATCGTAATCTCCAAACGTCTAAAGCGTCACTCGAAGGCCAAGCGCAGGACACCAGCTATGTTACCGAACTTCTCCAATTCTGCATGAAATCAGTAATATTGCCTTCCAAATACCTGTGTAAACCTATTAATAATAGGCCTATAAACGAACAGAAATGTCATCAACAGTCTTGTTGTCAAGACCTTAAACCTCAAGACCAAGACCAAGGCCAAGACTTTGAAACCTCGAGACCAAGACCAAGACTTTGAACCTCAAGACCACGACCAAGACCAAGGCCAAGAATTTGAAACTCAAGACCAAAACCGAGAACAAGACCCAAAAAATCACAACTGCATAAAGACTTCTATAAGTTCTATTCCTTACTAAAAAAATTTGTCAAGTCGGACTACTCGCTATTTTAATGAAAACACGAGTCTTTTATTTTATTCAAACAAAACAACTCCAAATGCAGACTGCAGAGAATTCCGAATTCGTAGGGGCCTATTTACAAATTTCTTTCATGCGAAATGTTATTCCATATGCCTGTTGCACTTTATAAAAACCAATTCGCTGAGAATTATCTGACCAAGACGTGACCTGTGGGGCCTCATAAAAATTCTACCATATGACAAATACGTTCTACAGTGCTGAATTCACTGGCACACAGAGCAGCTTTTCAAGTACCGGATGTAAATGTACAAATTATGAGTCTGTTTTCAAATCATTCCATGGTAAATAACGGGAAGTCAAAATAATTGTCCAAAACAACAGCAAAGCCTCATTCACACCGAGTAAATACTAAAGTAATTTTAATAGTAATTATTTGATAAATTTTTTAAATTCTTGCGTTTTGTTAAATAACTATTCATATTGTGAAAAGTCTTGGTCTTGGTCTTGCAAGACCAAGACCAAGACTTTGAACCTCGAGACCAAGACCAAGACCGTGAACCTGAAGACTAAGACCAAGACCAAGACTTTTGGTCTCAAGACCAAGACCAAGACTTCTAAAAACCAACTCGAGTACACTCGAGACCAAGACCTTGGTCTCGAGGACAACAAGACTGGTCATCAAGTGTTTCATTGTGTGTGTCAGTGTATAAAGTGCATTATTTAAAGCTATCCTGTGTAATGAAAACCATTCACTAAGATGCCTTTTCCCTAACCATAATTTAACTCCCTATCATGGGCGCCCGCACGTTGGGGCAAGGGGGGCACTTGCCCCCCCCTGGATTTTGAATCAAAATATGTAAAATTAAAAATATTATTAATTTTAAATAATAAAATTTTGTTATTCTGACATTTCGTTTGCATGCCTGGTGACTTATACAAAGGTGCTCTTGTACATTGAAGTAAAGACACCGCGGATCATAAGTTAAACAACATGACATTGATTAATTATAGCGTGTAGTGACGGCCGGTTGACATTGCTGACCTGAGAACCCGAGGTATAAACCGTGATATATGAATCACCAGCATAGCTGTTCCCTACAGCTATACAGCTGGGTGGAGTTGACCAGTAAAGCGACAGCAGCTGCGAAGCTACGGGTAAAAGTTAATTCGACATCTGGTCCTAATAGGGTTACGGGGTGAAGACCGAAATAGCAGAGTCCATGGGTTATGGGGAGTGATTGAGAGCACAAATGTAGGGTCTATTGACTCTATTCATGTTTAAGCCGGAGCCCGGAGTGTTCATATGCATAATTTGTGGACACCTTGCTTTGTGATTTACCAGTACATTTAGGCTACCGGCAACAGCAACGTTTGTAGTGGTGAGTTACAATTTTAAATAATGCACATCCTATGTTCACTAATGAAATTTAGTTTTTTTTAAACTCGAGTAAATTTAGTTTGATTTAGTCTTTGTGTCAGAAATTCAAAGAAAGAATTCAAATTTCCAGACAATTGCTTTAATTAATATCGGTAGAATGTCAGGAAATTAATTGCAATGGCCGAGATTAAAACATATAGCCTATTAAATTGGAAATGGATAAATGTGCCTAAGTTGAATAAGGCGTGGACCTATCTAAATACTCACGTTTACAGTTCTAACCTATTCCTGGTGGCAACTATATATAGAGCCAATTACAGACTATATACGACCCAGGTTGTGTGTGAGGAGTATATGTAATTGTAAATGCCCATCTATGGATACATTCAAGAAAACTCACCACATGTGCTCCCGAACTGACTAAACAAGACCACAATTGAATAGATTGGTCTTCAACCGCTTGTGAAATACGGCATAAAAAGCAAAAGAGGGGACCATATGGAATAGAAAGAGTAAAATGAACCAGTGCAGAAAAGACTTATTTAATCAAGAATATGGTGGACGAATTCGGAAGTGATAGTCGACGGCTTCAGTTTCCTTTTACGTGCATGTGTCATTGTGCAGAGTCAGCATTCAGTGTATCCATAACAGTTCATTACTTGTACGTTTTTATTTTAAAACATATGCATAATGCACGTAGTAAAACAGTACACAATTTTGTGAATTATTGTCTAATATTATTACGTTGCACTGTTGGTTTTCAACTATTACACAAATATATCTTTAAATCCGTTCTCTCAGCACTCGTGGATAAGCTGGTTCCTTCCGTTTAGCTTTACAACAGCTCTCTAGAAATTTGGAGTTTATGATTAGGAGTAGGACATCTTACAAGTATCCCCATCAACATTCATTCATATTCCGATATGGGCCCTTATGGGTCCCACATGGAAATATGGGCATGCCAGCAGTCTTTCTGCTTCCTTAAAAAAAAATTTTGTACTACATGGTTGTGCCCCCCCTTGCAAAAATTTCTGCGGGCGCCCATGCTCCCTATTGACAGACCTCATAACTTTAACCTCCCTGATAAAGACTCACGAAACTTTATTTCTCGTATGTTATTTGCCAACTTATACTAAGCTATTACTTCCTCAATTTTATTTTTCATGTACACCTACAGCGTTTTGCCTGTTGTTCTACGTAATAAAGTAAATAAACGAATTAAACAACATAATAACCGTTGTACGTCCGTCCGTCCGTCCGTCCGTCCGTCCGTCCGTCCGTCCGTCCGTCCGTCCGTCCGTCCGTCCGTCCGTCCGTCCGTCTGTCTGTCTGTCTGTCTGTCTGTCCCGTAACAAACACTATTGTGACGTCACTATACTGCCGCCTTGGCGACGCTATTATAGGCCAACAGACTAGCTGTCTAGCTGTGTTACGCTGTCTTGACGACGGCTATAGGCCTATTATATGACGTCATAATATAACGGGGAAGTAAGCTTAATTGCTCTCACTGCAATAATAATTGTTTTTTATATACCGTGATTTTTCACGGGTTACAGCTAGTATAAACATAAACATATGTGTGTAAAACAAAACATCTAACGCTCCTCTCATATGGTTGCAATGACGTCATAATGACCAATGACGTCACAAACTTCGTTCAAAGTAAATTTCAATATACCGTAAACGGCTGCTCTTTTAAACTAACGGCTTAAATCGCGCTTAAAATAATTTATTCGCTAAAACGCTGCGAAAGAGTTTAACGGGTTTCAAAGGGCCAGAAAGTGAAACATAATAATGATAATCTTTTTTTCTTTATTAATTCAAACCGACAAACGCAGTTAGATTACATTGAGACTTGACAGTACAATTATCAATAGGCCTATCTTAACTAAACACACGTTATGGCAGCAATGCAAGGCGCCCGCCCGAGGGGGGTTGCGGGAATCGAACCGCGTATACTGCTGCTCTCCTGCTGCTCTCCTGGCCATGAGTGTTACCATTCTTCTATCCCCCACCCCACGAAAATTACTGAAAACCTACCTAAAACGGCATTCGCGAATTGATTTGTTTTCAATTTTTTTCACCGTATTAGGACGGGCAAACATCTAGCATTAGCTTACTTATCGCTCGACTGCCAAATTAACTTGAATTTAATTACTTATCAGAAGGCAGATCGTTTCACAAAATGATTTGGAATAGGCCCTAATCCAAATTTAGCTTGCATGAAAAAAATATTTATGAAAATTTCGCTCCTTTCGAACATTTCGAATCTCTTCGGAAACTACAACCTATGGACATCAGAAGGAATTTGAAGGAAATCCTGCTCAACTAAAAAAAAAACACGACGACGTCAACAGGATTAAGGATTTTAAGTCAACTGCATCCTATAGTTCCGGCGACTTGCTTTCTTCACCATTTGCGATTTAAATCAATCAATCAATCAACTAGACATTTATATAGCGCGCTCTTCAAGGTAACTATTCAGAGGCGCTCGCAGCCCAACCTCGGCGCAAAAATAGGTTGAAAGGTAGAAACAGCAAGCTTGCGTCGACATTTAAAATATGAAGTTAGCAGACTTTCAGCGTGACAGCAATAACGAGCAATTTTAAAACAACGGGATTATAAGGATGATGATTTTATAGCCTATATATGCTATAGGAAGGCTGCACTACACGTAGACTATGCGATACTACTACAGATCGTACGTTTTGCAGCTCTTTACAAATTTTTGAGCTTACGATGACGATTCGTAATATACAAGCTATAGAATTTATCTTACAAGAAACTTTTGTATCCATGACAAAATAGAGCGTCTTGAACGCTTGTCTTCTGCGCCATATTAGGCCTATATAACATCTTTGCAGAATTTAAAGATCAAAATAATGTAGTTCTACAAAATCTGTACAAGCCTGCCAAATAATTACGTTCTAGTAAAAGACGTAAATAAATCGACGATAAGATCAGAAGATTTGCTTGAACAGCTCTTACCGACAAACGAATACAAAATCTTTCGCGGCTAACCAGAGAGACTCGGACTATCGCCAACAAACTGACTACAATAACTGTCAACCGGTTGATGCTTATAAGCGCAAAACAGCTGTGTAGGCTTATGAGCCTATCGTCTGGAAACCGAGCGATGGTAAGGACACCCGGAAGCCAGAAAGAATGTCCCAAAGAGCAAGAACATCCGGCGTCAAGATGTCTTTAAACCTGGCAATACCTGTATATATAACGGATACCTCCGCCCAACCGTAGCACGCATCGTCCGCGCATATGTAATTATATACATATAGGCCTATATGCATTCTGGCATTGCATACATAAAATATATATTCCCACATTATTATGTGTATAAAATCCTACGCACATGAGGATATATATAAATATAGACTCAGCGTTACTTTGACTCACCGTCTCTCTGCCTCTGTATCTGTCTGTCTGTCTCTGTCTGTCTCTGTATAATTATGTGTCTCTCAGTTTGGCGCATCAGATGTCTCAAGTACCACTATATCCGTTGCTAATGCTGCTGCTGCTGCTGCTGCTGTTGCTGCTGCTGCTGATGATGATGATGATGATAAGGAGGAGGAGGAACAGGACGAAGATGATGATGATGATGATGATGATGATGATGATGATGATGATGATGATGATGATGATGATGATGATGATGATGATGATGATGATGATGATGATGATGATGGTGAGGAGGAGGAGGAGGAGGAGGAGGAGGAGGAGGAGGATGCTCTTATATGCGTCTCCTTTCTCTTCACAAGTCGATCAAGATGCTTTTACTCTACCATCGCCCCATTTGCCCGTTCCACTGCCAATATATAAGTACCATCTCTTTCCGTTTTCAGACGTAAGTGTTTTCAAGAGACGGCAGCTAAAGGCAGAGAAGGCTATATGTCTTCTTTTCTTCTTTTCCTTCAGGCTCGAATTAATCCCTCTTTGGAGAGGGGTCAGCCACTCGGATCCTTCTCTTCCACTTGTTTCTTTCTTGAGCATCTTCTTTCTTCAGTTTTAGGAGTTTTAGGTCTTGTTGTATCGTGTCTTCCCATCTCTTCCTCTGTCGTCCCCGACTGCGGCGTCCGTATACCTCTGCATTCATGATTCTTTTCACACAACTATCATCCTCTTTTCTCATTACATGTCCATACCACCTCAGCCTGGTCTCTCGTACTTTGTCAGTTATACATGCCACCCCGAGCTTCTTTCTGATGTCCACATTTCTTTTCCTGTCCTTCAGTGAGATCCTAAGTATCCATCGTAGCATTCTCATCTCTGTTCTCTCCAGTAACCCTTCATCCTTTTTTGTCAGCGCCCAGGCCTCTGCTCCATATAGCATCACCGGTCTTACCATTGTTTTGTATACCTTTCCCTTGAGTTGAGTTGGCATTTTGGCGTCACACAACACTCCCGTTAGTTCTCTCCATTTCTGCCAAGCCACCTTAATCCTGTTCCTGATGTCATGCTCGCAGCCACCCTGTGCATTCATGGTCGATCCCAGATATTTAAATGTTTCAACCTGTTTCAGTGACTTTCCTGCATTGTCTCTGATCTCAATTGCTTCCGTTGTTTTTGAGCAGACCATGGTTTCTGTCTTATTGATGTTTATCTTAAGACCCTTGCTCTCCACTGCCATCTGCCAGTCTGTAAAACGTGCTTGCATCTTCGCCTCTGCATCGTCCGCTAGTATAAGATCATCCGCATACAGCATGTCCCAAGGTACCTCTCTCCTTACATGTTCTGATATTGCATCCATCACAATAATAAACAGTAGAGGACTCAGGCACGATCCTTGATGTACACCCACTCGTATCTCGAATTCTCCTGTGTTGCCTATACTGCTCCTCACTGTTGTTCTTGCACCTTCATACATTGACTTTACCAAGCGCACAATTACCTCCGAGACTCCCTTCTTCCTCAAAAGGCTATATATGTGTCAGATCCAAAAGCTTATAATTAAAATGGGAGGAGAAAGTTGTACGTATACGGGGTTCGCTGTTAGTCAACAATGTAGCGTATGCACATCAACATTCAGTTAACGTCAGCAGTCCTGTTACTGTACACCTTGTTGACTGTATACTGTAGGCCTAAGTTCTTTGTGATCAACAAACAAGTAAAAAATGTTCATCTTTTCTGAATGCATTTCCTTGTTTCTAAATTTCTGTATGACTCTGTTGTACCTAGTTTCTCAGATTTTTAAATCCTTGAAAGCGATACTGCATTTATATGAGATACAGGATCCTACCGACGAGTTACCCTGATTCTGGATTCCCTGACGTATCAGATTTCCAGCAAACTGCTTCAACGGATGGTGATTCCTGACAAGGATTTCATTCGAAGCTACCATAAACGGATGCCTTT